>CANTUR010000049.1:16452500-17121236 GCA_947683625.1 Mallotus nudiflorus
AAACACATGTTCACACACTGGGGAGCCCATGTCCATGCACAAACCACATGCACTTATGCTCTTCAATGCGTGTTTAGCACACATGCGCTGAATTTTACACATTTTAAGGTTTTTAAGGCCCCTTTTAAAGGTTTTTTAAACTTTTTAAAGTTATAAGGCCTTTCGAGCATATTTTCAATGTTTGTTTTAGCAAGATCAACTTTTATTTTTACAAAATCGAGTTGCAGTCTTACGAGATGAACATCAGTTTAACAAGTTACACACTTTGAGCAACAATTCAAAATATGCAATTTATTATCTAAGAGTTCATTTTTCATAAAATTAAAACACAACTCAATGATTCGATGACTCACTTATCACTCTATAAGTCCAGTTCATGTGTTTTTTAGATTTTCAAATTCTTACATGCTTCAGAGGTGGTACAAACAAACAGACTCTTATCACATTTAAAAGGTTACTTTCATCATTAAACCTTTTTAGGGATAATCAAAACTTGATGTATGACAAAATGATTGTTTGGTCCTTAGAGGGATTTTCTAGTAGCATGCTTTGATAAAGTTGTAGTTTGATTTGGTGATTTAAGTGGTAAAATCTTAAAAAGACTGATGTTTGTCTAGTTTATAGTGTTTTAAAAGGTCTCCACAAGTCTTTCACCCTTAAAGAGTATTATTCAAATATTTAAGATAGTATTTCTACAAAGTCAACATAGATTTTTTGAATTTCGATTATAAAAAAAATTGTGAAACAAAGATCTTAACAGTAACCCATGTGAGTGCGTGTGACCCATGTATATGGATTCCTCAAAACCCATGTATGTGGGTCTTACCCACATGAATGGATCACACATACACACAAGGGTATGAGCCCTACACGTGCCTTTTATGAGGCACAATTTGCCCCTCGCACACATATTTTGATGTCTCGTAATGTGGTAATTTTAGCACAATATAACATATTATTTGTAATTTTGGCACAATTATGAGTTGATCATAAATTAATAAATAAAATACATATGTGGTGTTTGAGGTAAATTAGCTAACATCTATTATTATAGTTTCATGTTCATATGAAGACTTAAAATAGGTAAAAAGAAGATGAATATAGTCTTTACAAATTAAATAAATTTTCCTTTATATTTTTATATTTTCTTAAATTATTGATATTAAAGTCTAACTAACTAATATATTTAGTATTTAGATGATGTGTATGTAAAATGTATAAAAATATCATATATTGATTAAATTACAATTTGCTAAAATTTTAAATAATTTATTAAATTGAGTTAAATTTACTAAGTTTTAAAATTTTATATAAAATTTGCAAAATGTCAAAAAAGTTATAATTTTTGACATTTAGTATATCTTTCTTAATTAATAAGTTGCAAATATTAATGATTTTTTCTTTTGTGTGCATATATATGTATATAACACAATATATGTTGGACATTCAAACACTTTTTTTTTTTTAATTCAAAAGTGTTATGAAGTGTGGAATTTACTTTGTGTCAATCATTGATTTGTAAACTTAAATGGAATGTGTACAATTTGCTCAATCTTTAAATAATTTGTTAAAATTTTAAAAAATATATATATATTTGCAAAAGGTGAAAAAAGTTATGATTTTTGACATTTAGTATATCTTTCTTAATGGACATTCAAACACCTTTTTTTTTTTCAAAAGTGTTATGAAGTGTGGAATTTGCTTTGTGCCGGTCATTGATTTGTAAACTTAATTTCTACCATATTTAATTGGAATGTTTACAATTTGCTCAAATTTTAAATAATTTATTAAATTGGGTTAAATTTATTGATTTTTATATAAATTTATATAAATTTATAAAAGTTCAAAAAAAAATATAATTTTTAACACTAATGTCTTTCTTAGTTAATAAGTTGCATTCAAAAGTGTCATGAAGTGTGGAATTTGCTTTGTGTCAGTTATTGATTTGCAAATTTAATTTCTACATATTTAAATGGAATGTTTACAATTTGCTCAAATTTTAAATAATTTGTTAAATTTTAAATTATTTGTTAAATTAGGTAAATTTACTAAGTTTTATAAATTTGTAAAAGTTCAAAAATTTTATGACTTTTGACATTAGTCTTTTTCAGTTAATAAGTTGCAAATATTAATGATATATATATATATATATATATATATAACACAATATACGTTGGACATTCAAACACTTTTCTTTTTTCAAAAGTGTAATGAAGTGTGGAATTCCCTACGTCAGTTATTAATTTGTAAACTTAATTCCTACCATATTAAAATGGAAAGTGCAGTCAATTCAAATTTAGACATTCAACCTTCTATTAATAAAAGATCATTATTTTAAAAATTGTTAAAATTTTATTATCAGAATATGAGAGCATTACATTCTCAAGCTATTTTTCTCGTACAAATTAGTAAATCAATCGCAATATACTTTTATCATTTGTCTGTCTAAAAATGAGATGATAAAGTATCTTCCCAATAGACACCAAAAAGGAGAGATTCAAATTCCCCTTTTCTCCTCCCCAAGTAATTCAAAATAATAATAATAATAATAATATCGTGTTATACTCTTATCAACAATTATTTAATTTAATTAAATTTTTTTTTTCACAAGATTTACATGATTTTTTTTTTTTTTTTGAACAACAGTTTTACTAGATTTTGACATGCCATTTTATGTCTATCAAATCTCACGAGCAAAATAATTATAGACATGGGCTCAGAGTGTTTCTCCAACTCCTTAACCAATAATTGAGTCTATTACTCTCTCTCTCTCTCTTAAAACCCACATCCATATGTGCATTTGTTCCTATATAGCCATTTTTTTCATTCCAAGGATAGCAAAGTTCTTAATTCAGCTACATTTACAATGAAATTTATCCTTCTCGCAATCTTCTATCTCCTTACAACTAACTTCTACTTCTTTTCTAATAACATCTTTCCGGTTTCTTCTCCTGTGATCTTTCTCACAGCAAGGAGATCCTTAGGAGAACAGAGGATGTTATCACACGACCATCAGAATGAACACAACGAAGGAAAGGTATGCTTTATGTTTGCTTGCAGAACAACTCGCGCCAGTAATCTTTTACCTGAATCTGATCCAAAGAAGATAACCTAACATGTACTTGTCTGCTTAAAGTTGACAGAGTCATGCTTTTTCAGGAAAATTGTTATTCCCATTTCGTTATTAAGTTGTTGCCCTGTTTCCTGATTATGGATCTATGAGTTGCAGGTTCTTGATGAGAACAAGGAGCAACAGACATTCCAAAAACATTTCAAAGAAAAAGATCATCCCGGCAAAAACGATTTGGAGCTTATTTACCACATTGACTACAATGGTGTGACAACTCATCCAGTTCCAACTCCTAAACATCCAAGACCGTAAAATCCTTTTTTTTTTTTTTTTTTTCCAGATGAAGGAATCAAGCAGACGTACCTTTGAATTTTAATAAACTGTTTAGCAGTGTATTAGCCGATTGATGAGTGTTTGTGCAGTGCTTCTGGTTTCTCAATTTGTTTTATTTTCCCTGGTTGAATTATCATAGATAAGCAAGTATATTTGGTAGTTTGATGTACAGTTGGAGATGCAAAGGTAGAAACTGAAAGTCATTTTTGTTCAATGGTCAGTATGGCAATACGTCTCCTTTCTGTTATACAAAAGAAAAATATTGCAATACAACAAAATTCATGACATACCAGCGATGCAAGGCTCAACAATTGCACATACCAATGGTGAAGCTGGATCAAATGATAAACAGAAATGAATCTCAATATGATGATAATCTGTCTGACAGAAATTATAACGCAATGACCTAAAGGGGATTAAATCAGTTACAATGCAGTGAAAGCATTCCGTTCAGATATTGCTTTCTTGCTTTCTTATATTTTTCAAATAGAACTATATAGCTGTCTATCACATCCTCAAATGATACCTCAGCACAGAACTTAGTTTTCATTTGCATGAATGCAGCTTTTGCCTGGTCATGTTGCTGAACACATATGGGCAATGAATTTTCGAATCCTCTGCAAGTTGTATACAGGTCATGTCCTCTAATGGCTTCATTCTCCTTATTAAGAAGTTGAATCCACTTCATCCGCTGAAGAAGATCTTTCTTTTCAATAGCCATTTCCACAATCCTAGGGACTTCCCACAACCTAGACTCGGTCCGAATTTTATTTGTCAAATAGTGGAAAATCATTTTCTGGTTAGAATAAAGCCAATCCTTTCTGTCCAATGCTGGTGAAAGTGCACTAACCAAGCAAGCTTTCCGGAAAGTAGGATCAGAGGCAGCAATTAGCTCAATCATAACATGCAACAAATACACAGCAATGGCATTCAGACTTCCAGACAATGAATCAACAAAAGAATGCTGGGGCTGTCCTCTTGTCTGATTCCAGTGGTGTAGTGCAACATGTGCAAATCCCGCCCATCTGCAACAGAAACTCTATTTTATTGTAGCCATGAAATCCCGAGTTACCAAGATTAAAATTTAATTTTCATAAATATCATTGTTTACATAAGTACATTACCGTTAATGGGAAAAACATAACAGTAAGTAAATCTCCACAACGACTCATACCAGAACAGAGCTAAACTAGAAGAACTTGTGCATTGTCATATGTAGAATTATGGTATTCCAATTATTGAAATAAACTAACAAGGGCATTAGTACCAATTAATTTTTTCACTCCAGAAAGCAGATCTGCCTTTGAGAAGAGCATCAATATGTTGCTTTCCAAAGAGCAAGTGAAAAGGCAGTTTCACATCCTTACCCATACAATTTTTTTTTTTTAAAAAAAAAACAAAAGACAAAAACAACAACAATTGGTAGATCCTTGATGCAAACAGATATTAGTTATTTTAATAACAAGACCATGAGTCAGCTTTACAAGAGACATTGCCCCAAAACCATGTCTACATGTCCCGCAGACAAGATTTCTTTATCATACAATTCTGTCCAAGAGTATGGACCAGTAAGCATGTGAGTTTGATTGTTAGTCCTAGTTGCAATCTGTTGGATAATCAGATTTATTTATTTTTTATTTTATTTTATTTTTTTCATGTTGAGAAAATGCATCAAGATGAATTTAAGCACATTAGCAACTGTAAACACTTTAGATATGAGATTATTGGTTGAAGTGAAAGGAGTTCAAAAGATAACAAAAAGCAATAAGGATACTAGGGGGAGAGATGCTCATGACCCTAAATGAAACAAAATGTCAAGTGTTAAAAAACCTGAGAAAAGCAGAAATTTATTCAAAATAGAACAGATGCATAAAACAGCAAAACTTTGAACAACAAAATTTCATAATGTTCAGTGTTCTTTAGAACATTGGCTGATATTGATGGATCATCACATTAAGATCATCCAATGTGTTACACAGATCCAAACCTCGTGCCAATGGAGTTGTATATTAACCTTGTTAACAAATAAGATTTAGCCATTGTATGCGGATCAATAAAATTACCAGAATGTCAGTCAAAGGGAACTATTGTGATCAGATAAATGTGCACCTACATACAATCTGCTATTATAAATCAAGCAAATACATTCAGCTATATTAGGGGGGGAACACATAGAGCAAGCTAATTGTAAAGATGAACTGTACCACACCTCTCTCCTCCCCTTCCCTGCCCCCCCTCTAAAATTAACACATAGAGCAAGCTAATTGTAAAGATGAACTGTACCACACCTCTCTCCTCCCCTTCCCTGCCCCCCCTCTAAAATTATGTTGTCATCAACCTAATTATTTAATGAACTATATGTCCATTGAATTCAACACCAGGAGGGAAGCTTACAGGAGGAAAAAAAAGGAAGAAGAAAAAATATTTAAAAAAAAAAAAAGGATATAGCAAGCTATAATATAGTTCTTACTCAAAGGGAGGTTCCACTTCAATTCCAAATGTAACATGCAATGAGAATTTGGCAAGTTCACCAGGCCTTGTATCATTTGTACATGCCTCATGAGCATAGCCTCTTGGAACATACAACACATCACCTTCCCTCAGAAAGAATTTTCTGCAATTGGTCATTGAACTCACAGCATCAAAATTATCTTGGATATCAGTAGAATCATACAAGCGAGGTAGCTGCAAATTTGGTTTAGAAAAAATTGTCCATTGCTTATTTCCAAACAGTTGGCATACAAAAACACAGTGGTCATCATAGTGACAAGCCAATCCCTGAGAGTTAGGAGGTGTCAAATATAGATTAGCACCTACTGATGGTTGACCAAACAAGCATGCCAAAGTGTCTGCTACAGCCGCAATACTCTCAAAGCGAAATTCCATGCCACGCACAGCAATTGTATAACCCTTTTTATATGCTTCCTCACATTTCATAATGTCAGCGAGAGAGAGAACATGGGGATTCTTAATGTGACATGGGTCTGTATTCCGATGAAAGAAATGCATCTCCCTTTCTGATTGTTTCTCTGTTCGCAGTACCCGTACGTCCTGATGGTAGATTATAGGGCAGCCCAATTCATTTCTTACCTCCTCCAGGAAATTTAAGATTTCTAATTCATCTGAAGCAATAGGAACACAAGAAATAAAGCTCCGAAGCATGCCAGAAAGAAATGTATAAGGTGATTCAGCATGCATCAGAAATTCTGTAAATGGAGTGAAAATATCATCCGCCTCAATTGATGATGTTGAGGGCATTCTTACAAGAAAGGGTGATGCCTCCCAGTGGGATAATATGAAAGTTTCAAAACTACAGTTACTCCAGCCAAAAATCCTGCGTTTAATCAAAGCAGATGAAAGAGGAGCAAATTGATCAACCCTAGTTGCAAGCCTAAACATACTTTCTGCCAAATTGTTAATTGTAACATTTCTTGTACATAAGTTTCTATCTGAAATGGATATCAAAGAGCTGTCAAGTAACATTTGACTATGCACTCTTTTCCATATCTTTTTCAGATGCTCCAAGAGTGTGGCACACAGATTCCTTGGGAGATTTTCGAGTTGCTCCATGTTGCACGTGTTAATTAGAGATATTGCAGCATTCAAAAGGGACACTCTGTATCCATCTTCTTTAAATGTTATCCTGACATAGGCTATATTTCTATTGTCCTTGGTCTTGGTGCATAAAGAAATTGGCATCAAAGACATAGGAACCTGAAGAAAGCCAGCACTAATGGACAGTAAGTTATATACCAATGTAAAACTTAAAATTTTAGCATCAAGAAAGATATCCAAATACAGTAAATAAATAATCCTTCAAGAAATTACATGCACAAGCAATTGGCTCACTACTAAACAAAAGAAAATTAGTCAATGTTTGTAATGTGGTGGATTATCAGCGTATCAAACCACCGTTGAGCCTTCTCATTTGCCTTCAATCAGTTCATCAGGTATGCATGTGGTTCTTCTCTTAGGAATAATTATCTTAGGAGTCTTCTATCTTGCACCTTAATGCCCATACGAAGCCCACTGAAACATGCTTTTGTTTAATTGAGCAAATATATTGATTTTATAGAATGGTTCCTTCTTTAGCTTTATTTCTACAACAAGTATCTGTGGTAGAAAAGAAATCATTTGGACTGAAAGATATTTATATTGCAACCAAATCTTAGAGGGTGTACTATAACTACACTTTCATTGCAAGACTGAAGCAGCATAATTCCAAAAAAAAAAAAAATACTCACATAAGCTTCTCTAGAGCAAAAAACTTGAATAACTGTTGCCTTCCAATGGAAGTAGTGGACAAATCCAAAAGAGCATTACAAGCAGCAATTGAAATTCTCTTATTGTAACTCCCTAAACACAGCAATAAAGCCTTCACAGTATCACTATCCAAGGCAATTCGTTCATTCATGTCTAAAGCTAAAAGTGAAACTGCTCCCACAATCTCTGCGCTGCGACATGTGATATCTGGACACCTGCATAGTCGAAAGAAGTGTTTGATGAAATAATCTGTATGGTATGATAATAAATGCATAAAATCAGACATTGAAATTCAATTACTTCGAGGTGAGAAGGATAGGGAGCAAAGAAAGGATGGAATTGGGAAGGGGATTTAGGGTTTTATTGCAGTGCAGTTTATTTAGGCAGTTTTTAATGAAAGACTGAGAACTGGGTGATTCTGCATGATTGTTGCAGAGGGTTGCTAGTAAGAGCGGAAAGATAGTGTTTGCATTGACCAGGGCAATGGAAGACGAGGATTTATATGCTGCTGTCTTCCTTTTCTTCTTCCTGTTTTCTGCCTTCTCCATTACTTCTTTGCTGCTTCTGCTCTTTCCTCTCCCTTTGGTTTCTCTAGTCATTAATTAAACCAGAAATTACTGGGAGGGATAAGGAAAAATAACCAAAAACCGGAAATTAAGTTGTAAAGTTTATAGGTTAATTATTATAGGAAAGGGAAAAATAAAAAGCACCCTTTAATGTTGTGTCTTATTTTAACCTATGATGCACAGATACATACATGCAGAAACTAGAAAACGTGGAAATGCAGAAAACGACAATTCATAAAAATATAGAAAATAAAAAAGTAAAGGAAATGTGTAAATGTTAAAAATATAGTGTTATATAAATAAGGTTTAACTCATATTTTATCCTTACATTTTTTTTTTCCGAATTTCTTAAGTACTTTTATTTTTATACATTGAGTTCCTATATATATATATATATTTTTTGTCATTGGATCTTTATAAAAGTGTAGGGACTTAATATATAAAAATAAAAATGTAGGGGAAAATTCGGAAAAAAATAAAAGTGCAGGGATAAAATATAAGTTATATCTGTATATAAATATGCAAAATTTATTATATACATATAAAAAATAAAAATAAAAATTATTATTTAAGTTAATATTCAATATTATTAAATATAACAATTAATATAAAATTAATAATTAAAATTTATTAAAATAAAAATGTCTACAAGTTGAATAAAAAAAAATAATTAATACTCAGTTAAAGACTAGAATAGAAAAAATATATATCATGGTACTTCTTCTACTTCACTATTTTTTTTCTTTCTTTATGCTTTGATTTGAATCTTCATTAAAAAATAAGGTCTCCAATTCTAGTTCAATCAATGAAAGATTAGTGAACTCAAGAACTCCTACATTTTTTATACTTCCAAAATCATCTCGACCTATTTTCCACAATTTTGTCTTCTCATCATAATATGCATATGTGCTCCTTGACAAAAGCCGAAGGTTATTACGAATAAAAACTAAGTCCTTTGCACGTTTTGAAGTTAATTTATTCCTTCATACGAATGAATGAAAAAATAAGTACTCTAATTTCTTTCACAACAACAATAAGAAGTAGGTTGTTTAAGCACTCTAAATGCCAACCTTTCGAAGTAAATATGTATGCAAATCAAAGTAAGCCCACCAATTTTTAGGATTTGTATTATACATACTATTAATGCAATTAGGATCTCCAAATGGCACACTTTTTAGAGAAAAAATTGCATATCCATTATTAACTCTAATGCGATAATCTTCATTAGGAAATTGTCTCTTAAAACAATTATTCCTCTCTATGGATATTTCTGCATCCATATGTGAAAATGATCTACCTTCCCATTCTTAATGCCATTTATCACTATAAAACCTAAAGACAAAACCACAAGTAAAAAACATATACATACACACATATATAAAGAAATTTGTAAAATTAAAAACTCACTTTGGGTTTTATGAATAAGCTAAACAATGAAGTGGCATTTTTTGCTTCATCCAACATTCCACGAGAATAGTGTGGATCTTATCATAGAAAAGAAAAAACTCATATGGTTACCTTTTTTCTTTCACATAAATAATTGTTTTCACATTTTCAATCATAGAATCCTACAACTCATACACTAAATGAAGGCATGGCTTATTTGTGTCATAAATTCTAAGTATATCATAAATAGGCTTAGTAAAAGCAAGAATGCAATCAATTTTTCCCACCAATCTTCATCCACTATCTTTTCACGCACAAACTTAGCTTTTCCTTGATCATCATTTTGATATTGTACCTATTGTTCACTCATAACCATTGCTTTTAAAGCACACCTAATAAGCTTAAATTTTTAAGCATGATAGCAACAGAAGCAAAACGAGTGTCTGTAATTGAAACCAACGTTAAAAAACTAAACTAATTAAATATGGACAACCTCATTGAGTGGCTCATTATAAAATTCTTCATTTGCAAAGCATATCCATAAACTTCAATGATCAATTCAAAAATAATATATGCTTCTCTATTGTTGTCCACATTTTTAGGTGCACATATATTCTTTAAAGCAAGATTAAAGGTGTGGACAACACAAGGAGTCCAATATCATTAAGGAAACATACATTTAATAATTTCTCTAGCACTCTTACAATTTTTAACATGATATGTCATTATTTGGACGACATTTTCGTGGCCAACCTCATCAATTATCTCTTTTAGCAAATTAGTAATAAAATGTTTATCCACCTAAACAATCAACAAATTTAAGAAACATTGGGTCAGATTCAAAAGTAACCATAATATTAATTAAAGGCCTTTTTTATGAGTCATTCCATCCATCACTAATAATGCTAACACCTTTTTTCATACAAAGTGCTTTTAATAGATTTCTAATAACCTCTCTACATTTGCTTTTTCTTGTTAGAGTAAAGTGGTTCTTAATTTATAACCAGAAGGCACATAACAACCAAATGCATGATTAGCAATAATGAATAGGAACTCACATAATACAGATTTTTCACCAAGTTAAAATGTAGACCCCTAATGTAAAACATTATAGCAATCTCTGCATCTAATCGAGCTCTAATTTGTATATCAAATGCTCTACCAATAGGAGAATTATCAGTTTTCCACCTCTTCAAAACATTTGAAACACTTTGATCGATTAAAATCAAAGAATAACCAATGGGAGTAATGGGCAAAGGAACTCGTTTTCGGTTATGAAACTAAAATTCTATTCACAAATTTATTCTCCATTTTTCTCATTTTAGATATATCATCATGCGGAACTTTTTTACAAAAATTAATTCCTTTTCTATATGCTTTAAAAGATAAGCCTTCACCTTAATATATGTTCCATGCATTTGTTCACCACAAAAATTACATATCCATTTCCAATTACCTCCTCCATCTCTAGTTTTCTCAAGTTTATTTACATATTTCAGGAAAGGACTATTCTTTTCGTCATTATTTCTTTTAAAAGAAACATTACTAGAACTTGAACTTTTAGAATTAGAATCCATATCCCTACCAATCAAGGTGAAAAATAATTGAAATAAAAAATAGTAATATAATAATAAAATTTAGTTATATAATTATAATAAAATGATAAATGACATGTAAATTATAAATTAAAAAAATTAATAGAAATTATTTTTTATTGAATCACAAAATTAATAAAATAATAATGTGATTTAATAAGCAAAAAAGAATATTAGTAATTAATAATAATAATAATATAATATTATTGTATTATCAAGAACATAAATTAATAATGAAAACAAGCAAATTAATAATTAATTTAAAATAAAAATATTACTATTTAACAAGTAAAAATAGAATTAATAATTAACAAGTACAAATAATACTAAAATAAATGTCTTTATGTTGTTAAGCCCAAACCCAATGTAAGATATTAATTTTGTTAAGCCCAATGTAAAAGACTAAAAACAATACCAAAATAACAAAAGTTAATCCCAAACCCAAATATAAAGGATTGAACTTCATAAAGCTAATTAAAATCACCATATAAGATTAAAAAAAAAAAACTAAAAACAAACACTGTAAACTATAAAGTCGAAGAGAAGATGAAGAGGACAATAACAAAGAGGACTCACCACTGCGATACTTTTTTTTTTCTCTTCTTGTCAATTGATTGGAGATAAAAGCTATCTATAGGATGATCGGTTGAGTTGAAAGATGAGATTGTTCCTCTATATTCTTATGAGTTAGAAGTTTAAATTTCTCAAGAGTTTAATGCTTCTTAGGTGAGTTTAAGGTTTTGTTTTTTTTATGTTTATATATAGACTTTTGATCCTTTATTTAGGAAGATCAATGAATTTTTGTAATTCTTTTATATATGGATTCTAATTTCTTCTTAATGTATTCTGAATTATTTTTTCTAATTCCTTTCTTGGATTTGAAATTCTTTTTAGATATGGGTTATAATTTCTTCCTAATTTATTCAAAATTAATTTTCCGATTGCTTTTTAGATTTGGAGTTTTATTGAAGAATGATGATGTTGCTTGTTCGGTTTTTCTTCACCTAGGTTTTGTTATTTTTCTTATTGTGGTAACGTGTTTTAGAGAAGGAAACATGTATCTAATTTTTGCTAATTACAAAAATGTGCTTGAAACGTTCCAGGGACATCTTTTGGCATTTCTGTTTCTAAAACGTATTGAAACTAGTAGAATTCTGTTTCTATGCATAAGAGATTTTAACCATTAATGGGTCCATTATTGTCCTCCTTTGTAGTCTAATAGTTCAGGTGATGAACATTATAAGGTGAATTCATAGGTTCGATCCCCCACTCTCTTATTAACCTCCTAGTTTTTCAAAAAAATTAATGGGTCCACTATTACTGACATATATAAAAAAATGAGATTTTTATAAAAATCCCAAAACATAGGTGGCAATAACATCAACCACCCTATCTTTTCTTAAAATTACATGTGTGTCCTATTTTTCTTTAAAATTACACGCATGCCAGATAAATGCCAATCTTCCTCGCAAGAGCATTTTCTTCCTTGTGTTCTTCTTCTCCTTCAATTGTTTGAAAATAAGACCAAAGATCAAAAACTTCACTTTAATTTTTTTTAATCTCAACAAAAAAATTTTAGTCTTTTTTTGTCCATCTATATCTAATATCTTCTCTAGTTCTATATTTCAAATTTTTCTCTTAGTTGTTGATTTATGTTTTCTGGGTATTTGTTTATTTATTTAATACTTTGGCTATAAAATAGGTTGAAGGCATTTGATGAGGGTTTTGTGAGAGAGGTAAGTGTTAATCAAGCTATGCTTTTTGATATAAGAGTGGTTGCTAACTATTTTGATATGAAGAATCTTATGGATTTAATTTGTAAGAGCATTGTTGATATGATGAAAGGTAAGAGCATTGAAGACGTTAGAGTTACTTTTAGTGTTATGAGGAAGAAGAAGAAAAATCACATGAAGGCTAATTTGCTTTTTGACTAGCTACTCTAAGTTCACCATAACCGTATCGTTTTCTATGGTTTTAGGATTTTATCATATATATGACGAATGGGTAGGATCTATCATTTGATGCACATATGACTTTTCTTGAATATGAGTTTTTTTTTTTCTTATGATTGATGATGGGATTAGCTATCTTTTCTTGCCCATTAACACTCAAAGATCTTAGAAGCTCTTGTAACCTAGATGAATATATACATATATTTTACTAACATTACTACTTCATTATTATTATTATTATTTTTTGTGTTGTTATCCATAGATTTATTTGCACTAAATATAATTTACTAACATTACTTTAACAGAATTTATAATTGGGCACTTGTTTTGGTTTTGGTGTTTTCTTTTCGATTGGAATTTTTTAAAGGGAGGGAACAATCTCTAAAAGGGCCATTGCAAATTTTTTTTTATTTGGTCAACTATTGCTTTTCAATTATACTGTGTATTATTATCAAATTGGAACCATGGGTTCTTCTCCACTGAGTCTAATATGAACTGTTGAACTGTAAAACTGCACGCACTCAATTTATTTGATAATTTTCCCAAGTAACTAAGCTCCTTGTAAACAAATGTACCAAATTCTTCCATTTGAATTCATGTTGAGCCTGTGATTAGGAATTTGGAAATGCCCATTTGAAGTAGCTCAATCTTTGAAATTATAAACTTGAATAGTTTAGCTTCTTCACTTAATTGGTTTGTTTGTTTTATTTTTTAAAATGAATATTTTGTTCATGGACCCCAACAGTATATTTTCTAAATATTATTTGTATATAATACAATCAAAATAATTTATTATTTTAATATTATAAGTATCTAAAACTCAAAACAGTATTTGAACTCAAAAACAAGAATGAAAAAGTAATTTAGTCAAATAGTCATACTGATTTTTACTTTAATTTAAAAATAAATAATTTTTATATTTTGCTTTTCTTGGTTTGAAAAGTATCTTGTTCCGTATAATACTTGCTCATACGGCCTATCATTTGCTTCGTTCATATTCTTATTTGTTTGCATTATACAATTTTCCATTCTTTGTCTCTGTCATTAATATGTTGTTTTGTTATTAATATAGTTATATTTTAATCGTTAATGTGTTACATTTCACCTTTTTTTTTTATATAAATTTTAAATTCTAAATAATTAATTAATTAAGTATAGAACACAACAGAGAAACTACGCAACTTCCTATAATTTTTACATCAAGCAACTAACTCTTTTATAAAATTTTAAAAATAGTATATTTTTTGAATATTTTTCATAAATGATACAATCTAAATAATATATTATTTGAATATTATAAGTATCTGAAACTCAAATCAGCATCTAAAACTCAAAAATAGTATATAAAAACTCAAAACAGTATCGAAAACTAATTTTTTTTAACAATTAATTAAAAATGAAGGAATATAAAACTTAAAATGAACTACGGGAACCCGTCGTACCATAATTCAAACACATATAACTTGTAAATAATTTTTTTAATTTTTTTTTGAAAATTTTATTTTTTTAAATTAATTAAAATGATGGAATCTAAAACCTAAAATGAACTGGGTGAACCCATCGTGCTATGATTTAAACACGTCTAGTTTGTAAATAATTTTTTTGATTAACTTTATTTTTAATGTAATTTATAAAAAAAAAATATAAACAGGGAAAATGGTACATGTTGCGAGTAGCAACAAAGCTGTACATGTCGTTAGTTGTGACATGTACCATATTCCTTAATAAAAAAAAGGGAGTATTTTCTATTTACATTTCTCATCTGAGAAAACTTCTTTGATTTACATGTTAAAGATGTCTAAATTAATAGAAAATGGAATATATTTGTGTTAAATAATTAAAAGTTGGGTCCACATTTTTCAATTGTGTTAAAAATTAACAAAAATTATTAATTAAAATTTTTGTTACACGATAAGCTTAAGAAGTAATAAAGAATTATACTTAAAAACAATATATTTTCTTAATATTATTCATATATGATATATACAAAATAGTATATTATCCAATATTATAATTATTTGAATTTCAAAACAATATATGAAACTCAAAACAGTATTTAAAACTCAAAATACTATCATAAACTCAAAACAGTATCTGAAACTCAAAATATTATATGAATATGATAATTTGAGTAAATATTTATTGTTAGAAAAATTATCAAAGAAATAGTTGGTCTTGAGTAATAAATTTTAAATAGAATTGTATTCAATTAATTAAAATAAATGAAAATAATTAATATATACATATCAATCAATTTGAATCCATTAATCTATGTATATCAATTAATATATGCATATCAATTAATATATCCATATCAAATGCATGAAATTTGAAAGTATTTTTCATTTATTTCTATTTTATTATTTGTATATTTTAGTTTATTTTTCAAGTATAAAATAAATAAAATAATATTAGCCTGATATATATGTAAATATACAAATTTTTATTTCAAAATATTTTCCTAAGATATCTGAAACTTTAATTATTTATTAAAACTAATATGAGCTATATAATTTAAATATGTGAATTATAATCTTTGAAATAAAGCACACTTTGGCTATATATATATATACCCAAAACCAAAATAAAAAACAAAAAACTAAGAATAAAAATAAAAAATACAAATAAGAAAAAATAAAAATAAATAGAAAAGAGAGAAAATAAAAAACAAATATAAGGATAAAATAAAAAAATTAAGGATAATAGAGAATAAGAAAAAAATAAAAAAATAAAAAGAAATGAAAATTTTAAAAATAAGAATAATAAGAAATAAGAAAAAAATAAATTTAATAAAGAAGAGGAGAGAAAAATAAATAAAGAAAAATAAAAATAGAAAAAGGAAAGAAAAGGAAAAAAATAAAATAAAAAGGAGAAAGAAAAAATAAGAAACCTAAAGAATGTTTTTTTTTTTTTTTTAAAGAAGCAAAATGGGTATAAAAGAAAACAAAATAATAAAAAGGGCACACATGAAAAGAGAAATAGGCACACATGTAATTAAACCAAAATATAGGATAAATCAATATAAACAAGCTAGAAAATGGGTCCAAATTTGTAAATTTCTCAAAAAATTTGACCAAGGTAATTATTGACATGCATTAAAAAAAAGAAAAAAATTACAAAACTGGTGTCTAAACTTTTTGATTTTTTTTATTTGAGTGTTTAATCTTTTTATTTTTCGCACTCAAGTGTTCAAACTTAAAAATAAAATATATTAATTAAATGTATTCGACTTATTTGATGTTTAATTTTATGCTTACTTAAATCAACTTCAAGTCCATTCTTCCTAAATCAATTGCCCTATTACTTACCACCTTAACTATCTTTTAAGTGGATACAATTGCTCCTAACCCATCTCCTTCTCCTCTCACCATTGTTGTATGCAGGTGCCACTAGACCTCAACTAACAAAATAGATTGGGACATATATTCGATTCTCTATGAATTGGTCCGCACATGTTATATTTATCTCTTATATGGGTTTTTGTTTTTAGTGGTTTTAAGTTTTGTAAAAGAGAAGAATGGAGATGGAAATGGAGAAGGAGAAAGATTCTGAGCTAATGCCACCACCAAAATGATAGTCAATTAAAATGCAATCTAATTTTAACGCTTAACCTTTTTTGGAAGTAAAAGATTTTTGTGTTCTTTTGTTTATTTTGGTTTGGTTCACTTTTATCATTAAAACATGTAGAGTATCTATATCTATAACCCCCTTACCAATTCACTACATTCCCAAATTTGCCTTTGCTTTCTCCACCTATGTCCATAAAAAGAACGTTTCTTTGCAAAACCTAACAACTTTGCTTTATTATCGCCGATATGAAAACAATGTCCTTTTGCGATCAAAAGGATGATGAAAAGAATAAATTTAAATTTATGAGGAATGGATTGTTGAGCACAACCTTTGAGTTGGTAATTTTCCTTCACTAACATTATGATTTTTAATTATACATATAATTTTTTTAATCTTGGATTGATTTTTTTTAATGATGAAAAGGGTGTTTATGGCTTAGTGGTATGTTAGTTCAATGGCATATAACTCGTCTCAACCCATATGAAAACCAATGTTAGGCTTATTCATTGCTAAGTATTTCTTTTCTTTTCTTCTTTTGGGTGTTCAATTTTGAAGTTTTGATTGAATATTATTTTTCAGTAAGGGATTTATTTGAATTAAGGATGAAACCATCAAAGGTTTCTCTTCAATTTCTTTAGTGAAATTGATTATTTCTAAGATTACGAGAACCAATTTAATTTGAAATTTTGAAACTCATGTAATCCTATATAGGTTTTATAGTATTTTAACATTTTAATGATGAATGATGCTATGTTTTGATAATTCCTTGCATGCCTAGTTTTATGCATAGTTATTACTATGGAGAATTTGAAATTTTTAATATTGATTTCTAAAAGTCAATGAACAATGATAGAGATGTGTTGGTGGTAATTTTGTCCACTCAAAAGATAGATAAGGTGATAAGCGGTATGGCAGATGACTTAGAAAAAAAATGGAGTCCACTTCATATGAGTAATTAAGCATATAATCAACAGTAAAATCATTAGATACACTTAATTGATATGCATTTTTAAAATTTGAACATTTGATTACAAAAAAGGTTAGACACTTAAATTAGAAAAATTGAGAAGTTCAAACACTAAATGATGGAAATTAATATATTCTTAACCCAAGCTCCATAATAGTTTTAATACTATAATAAACTTGATGATTATTGTTGACCTTATCCATGATTAACCTCTCTATTTTGACTTTAACAAATAGTTTGGTTTTACTAACTAAGTTTGCTAAGTATTGTGATAAACTTCTCTTCTTTAAAAGATGCTCAAATCAATTTTAAAATTTCACTAAGACTTAAACAAAAAACTATAACCAAATAGAAAGCATTCTACATTAAGTTCAAGTTAATTTAAGCATAGAGGCACCTCTCACAAGTAGCCCTCATGATCTTGAGATCAATTCATGAGCTGGAGGATCAAATAAGGTCAAGAAGAATAGAAAAGCTTGGATTCCTCATAATCTCCCCTCATGATTATGAGTCGAGCATGATACTTGATCCAGACTATGATTATTGATCCAGACTATGATTAAGCAGTTTAACTTGTGAATATAAAGCATTCCTTAAACTTTCAACATCTTGGACTTCTCACAAGTCATGATCATGATTGTGACCAGCCTGTGAGCATAATAGGGTAATAAAGTCCTAAAGAGAGCTTATGACTTATAGAAGCTGGACTGCTTATGATCCAAAATCTCGATTATAAGTAGCTTATGAGCCATTACACTCAAATGTCCAATGGCTATTTATGACATCCCTTTAGACTCAATGACTCTATTTTTATGAGTCACGATAGTGAGCACCTCCTTATGATTATAAAGGCTTCTTCCTACAAAAAGAAAAATTACATTAATTGTAACTTTATAGAGGTTGAAAATGAATTGGATGCTTTCCAACAACTCTTTTATGATCTTTAAGTATAAATATAAATCTTGGAACCTCATTCAAGTGTTACACACTTTAGTTGTTGAAAATTTATTTGTACCATTCATTAAATGTTCAATCTATACTCCTAATTCCTTTGTATTCAATTACTCTTTTTGAGTGTAGGTTGTGTGTTAGAATTAAGTTTCTTCTTTTTCCATTTTTTAGGATTAGAAAAAGGGAAGTGAGGACTTACTCTAGTATGAAAGGTTTAAGTATTCTCTTATTGAAAACACTTAGGAATTTGGTTAACAGTGATCCTAAAACTGTTGGTTGTAATGTTAAAGTTAAGTCTAAAACTCAAGCTTGTAAAAATTAATCTAAGGGAATAGATTATTGTGATTCAAAAATCTTAACTTGGGAGAGTTAGGTGGAGATGTAGGTTTATTAATAAACAGAAATCCTTAAACACTTATGTGTAATCTTCTTATTTTCTTATTCTAAATTTAATTTTTATTGATCACATACTAAATTCTTAAAAGCCCTATTCACCACCCCTCTAAGCTATTATAATTATAATTTATCATATTCCACAATTATATTATAGAATTATTCAAGAATGAGATAAGAAAACTATTTTAGATCTTACAAGTTAGAATAAGATCATTAACCCTTCACTAATATCTAAAGACTTATGATAACCTTATAATGAAAAGAATTAACATCCTTAGACAATTAATAGAGACTTCTATAAACTTTGAGGTCTTTAATATAAACAAATACAAAAAAGATGAAGTTTGAAAGATGAAGAAGAAGACACAGATTTTGGATTTTGACACCATAAACCTCATTAAGCTTGATAAGTCACAAAGTTTATAAATGAACTTCAAAGCAAATTTCTCACTAAAAGAAATTCAGGATATTATAAACTCAAAATAACAGTCTTCTAATGAAATAAGGTCTTGTTTATATAGATACAAGACTAAGCTCATACTACCATTATAAACACTAAGACATATGATAATTTAACCCCACTAAACTACCATTACAACCTAGTGATGACACTTGGTTTGGCTTGACCCGACCCAAGAATGAAGGCCCAATGATGAAAAATAAGCAAAATGAGCCTCATTGCGTAAAGTCTAGTCCTTTTCTTTCCAAATGGGCCTATAACCCAATGGGCCTCACTAAGGCAATAACACTAAGGTGACGCCTTAGTGATGAGATGATGCCTTCACACGAAGTTGGCACTTTATAGATGTTGAACTATTTTTTAAAATAATAAAGAAAATGATGTTTTAACATGATTTTCTCCATCTTTATCATAAGAAGATGTTACTAACATGGTGGAGAATGTGGGAAGTGGGAGAGATTCTCAAAATTGAAAAAAAAAAGGAATAAAAAGGGAAAATCAGAAGAAAGGGGGGCTGAAAAAAATGTAAAAAAAGAGTTGAAAAAAAGAGAAACTATGGGGAGAGAAAGAAAGAAAGAATAGAGAGAAAAACTAAAAAAAAAGAGAACAAGTAAGCACTAAAGAAGAATAAGAAAAAAAGAAAAAAAAGAAGAGGAATCAAGACTTGAAGGAAAACCAGTAGAGAAGCTAAAAGTGGTGGAGAAGACTGTCTGACAAGAGAGAAAGGAATTGGCTTTACAACATTCTAGAATTCATTAACATTATTCTAAGACATTTTTTAGGGCCAAGGACAAAGTATCCAATTGGTGTTGAATAGTAAGGCTTCCCGATTCACTTTGTTTTTACAGTTTTTTTTAGTTCTTCCTTTTTTTTTTCATTTAATGAGTTTTATAGGTAAAAGTATTTATTTATAGACATTTGTCAAAGATTTGTATTATTATTTAAAATTCATTTGCAATAATCAATATCTTTACATCATTTTTAAAAGAAGAAAAGAATTTAACTTTAGCGTCATTTGGTTTAGAATTAAGGCAATGCCTTACTAAAGGGGCGCCATCTTAATGGCTTAAAGAAATGTCACCATCACCTTAGTAGCCTAAGGCGATGCCTCATTGGTTGTGCATCTTTGCTTTACCATTGTTTATCCATTTTAAATTATACATCATTTACTTAAAATATTTTTAAATCCATGTGTTAATTTGATGTGACTCCATCCTTTATTAACTTGGTGGTTTTCTTTTATAGGTTTTATTTGTGTGGGGCTAATTAACTTTAATTTTTAGGAATTAATTTGAGTGATAATTATTCTATATTTAATTATTTATTTTGTGTGTTTAAAAGTTGTATCTCCTTTCTCCTCCCCCATTTCTTTGCATGCACATTTATTTCTTTATTTTATTTTATTATGTAAAAGGGTGTAATTCATTTCTCCTTTCCCTTTTCTTTATGTGTATATTTATTTATTTATTTTATTGCATGATAAAAGGTTATAATTATTTTCTCCTTCCTCCTATTTTTTCCTCATGTGCATTTATTATTAATTTAACTGTAGATATGTGATGTGATAATGATTAGACTTAATTTGCATAAAATTGAATTAATTGTAAACTTGGACCTATGTGTAAAATTGGAACTTTATTTAGAGGTGAACTGCAATTCTGCATGTTAATAAAGAAATGATTAAATAATTAAAAGTAATAAACACAAAATGCAAACAAAGGCCAACCATAAGATTGGGTTGGCATTCAAAAGCCTATACCTAATTTTGGAATCGAATCTCTAAGGACGATTGTTGGGGGCCCTCCATGGGATCCAGTTGCTGTAAAAGTGTGTCCTGGGTCTCATTTGGGAGGTGACTCCCATCTCTGACTTAGGCTATAAGCCCCTATTGTATTTTTTAATGGGCCTTGAGCTCATATAGTGTCGTGGTCACCGAACACTTGGATGCACTGAACTCCACCGCCTATAGTGGTGACTCCATTGAGGATAGAGAAATTGATTTCAGTGTTTTATGTTTTATCATTTTTAGTTATTTAGTTATTTCTTTTGCATTCAAAACACCTTTCACATAATATGCACTCAGTCTTGAATAACTCAATAATAATCACTACTTTGTTGCTTCTGTTTCACTCAGACCTAGTGGTAGAGTACTTGGCTATTGTCACTTATAACATATACTTATCCACGTTTGATGGACCTTGAGTAGGGAGACATAATGGAGGTATATAGTTATAGGAGTCAAAGCCTTTTTCATCCAAGACTCATCTTATATAGTGACCTAGAAACTTCCTTTAGGATTTTCCAAAATGCATATGTTTTATGCCATATAGTAGTCCTATCTATGCATCATAAGCCTATCATAAATGGACTATTTTAGACTGGGCCTTTCATGCCCATTATGGCTTGCTATATTAGACTTTGGTTTTATGCAAAGGAATTGCTACTTGTTTATTAATATCATCTTAAGAGTTGTCTTTTATACATTAATTTGGTTATCCCTTGATGATAATCAAAACCCCGCCTAAATATCCTAAGAAAGAGACTCGCGTTAAACACGTGTGTGGGAGAAATAAGGTTAGAAAGCTTTGCTATATGATATGCTTGTGTTTATAAGTAAATAATTATAAATAATTGCATGCATACATGACATTCATTTTCAAAGATGCATTTTTTAAAGCCATAAGCCTCTTCTCATTTAGAAGTAGATTAAGGGTAATCTGGCCCACTAATATCAAAGTTCTAATTAAATAACTGAAACCACTTCACAAGGGAATATAATGTCAAGACCTCTTAATTTTGATGTTGAATCTTTGAATTAAGAACTTTTGAAAGAAATTAGGGATGACACATGACAAATGATTAAAGACGTGGTTGCTGAGATAGTAAGAAAAATGCCCTTTAATGAAGAAAACTTTAAAACTAGAACTGATCTTGGTGAGCCACTAAAAGAAAAAGCACCAACATATCCAACTGAGTTAGAATGGATTAAAGATATAAAAAGACAAATGGATCAATTGTAGATTGTAATGAAAATTCATAAGCTCAATCATAACTATGCTAATTTGGACTTGGATTTAAAGGAAAAAGAAAGATTACCCCCAAAATATTGATTTTCAAATTTAAAGAAATACTCTAGCACTGATGATCCTCATATGCACCTAAAGTAGTATGTCACATATATGAAGGCCATTGAGTTGTTTAAAGGTCAAATTATCAAACAGTTCTTATTGTCCTTTAAAGGAACTACTATCAAGTGGTACTACACTCTGGAGGCACATGTTCAACAAGACTAGAAGGAGCTGTGTTCAACCTTTATCAATTAGTATAGGTTAAATTCTCAATTTAAAGTCTCCTTTCATGAGTTAAATAATATGAAACCAAGATCTTATGAGTCCTTCATGAGCTTATTGAATAGGTGGAGAAGCAAATTGACCCAAATGAAGTATAGACCTACAAAATCAAACCAGCTGATTATAGCTATAGAAGCTTGCATTCCACCTATGGCCAATAAATTAAGGGATATGGGCATAATGGACTTTAAAGTGTTGTACTATTTTAGAGTGCAAATTGAAGCTGACTTGAATTTGAACACTAATGAATTTTTATTATCTTTGAATGATTTCATAATTCAAAATAATGTTTTGCTACAACAACTTTTATTTGTGCTAGCTAATAAATGTCTAATTGTCTAATTTACATGATTATGAACTTGTTATTATTATGCATGCAATCTTATGCTTGAATGAAAGAGAGATTCAAAAAAGAAAGAAAGAAAGAAAAACCACATCAAAAGGACTAACTTTCATAATTGACTTTCAATTTCCCTTCGAGCACTTTCAACTTTAGCTTTTCCTTAAATAAATTCACCAAGTTTGCCAAGAAAGAAGAGAGAAAAAAAAGAAAGAAAAATAAAAATAAAAAAGAAAAAAAGGAAAGAACAAAGGAAAAGTTTTTGTTTGTGCCCCTCATATTTGAAAAGTCAATCTTGGATGACCTTTTAAAACTTATCTTTCAACACCCATCTTCACAAATTATTGCCAATGGTGTCAGTTTCAAAATTCCACCTAATGTAAGCTAAAAAATAGTTGGTCAGAAAACCCATAAAGCATTGATTAATAATAAACATAATGTAGTATGCCTAATTATAGCAAAGGAGTAATGATGTGAAGATAGTCATAACTGACATAATATTAGCATGTAAAGTATCAGACATGGGATTTTTACAAGTTTAGCAACAATCAAAAATATGAGTGACATTAATGTCCCATAATTAATAGTAAAACCATTGAGTGATCAACAACTAAAGTGGCAACATGAGCATTGAGCATAACAAAACAGTGGTCAATCATCATAATGAATTTACAACCACCCAGCTAGGTTGAAAAATCCCAAAAATGGAGTGGTCTAGGCAAAAGAGAGAAAATGAAAAAGAGAAAAAAATAAAAGACCTAGCTAGGTTCAAAAACTCCTAGAAGGGGCAACCTAGGAAAAATAGGGTATATAAAGTAAAATTGGTCACATTTTCATTATGAGAAAAGCATATTGAGAAATTATAGAATTCCATTTTATGATGCAAGAGTGATAAGGTATATCAATTTCTTAACTGGGGGGCAATTTTTAAGATATGTTAAGTCTCATAAGTGATAAAGTAATTCAATAAATTCTTAAATTTAGGGGGCAAACAAAGTATTTCTTCCATACTAAGGGTCAAACACTACTGTCCTATGACATCAAAGCAATCCAAAGAGGTGACTAAACATAGGGCATTTATTATCATCATCCCAATTTGATAATGAAGGGGTCTTAGTTTTTATTCCATTTGTATAAATCAATCTTAATGATAGTCTTTGATAGGCTCAACTTTTGAATTCAGATTCTTTGATAGAAAAAGGGTCAGTTCCTAAAAAAAATTAGCTCTAAATAGAAAAGCCACTTGGCTAGCTGATGCATACATGAAATTTTTTTCCAAAAAAAGTATTTACACATCTCATGCATGTGTGCATAAGAATAATGCATGTTTTCCACAAATATTGCACACACCATATAAGCTTGTATTTCCAAAATCTTTTGAAGATCATGATCATGCATACATTAGTTTTGAACTTTTCTGAATGTTTTTTTCCTAAGAGTGAGTTGGCTCCAGTGAATAGAATGCAATTTTTCTATAATGATTTGCCTGATGCCCCAAAGGCTATATAGTGTATTTTGATTAACCTTGCCTAATGCCCTATATGCTACATGGAACATTTTGATTAACCTTGCATGATGCCCTAGAGGTTATATGGCACATTTTGATTGATCTTGCTTAATGCCCATAAGGCTACATAGCTTGTTTGGATAGATTGTGCTTGATGCCCAAAGGCTATATGGCACATTTTCATTGACCTTATATGACACCCGTGAGGCTATATGGCTTTTTTGGATAGACCTTGTATGACACCCCAAAGGCTATATGGCACACTTTATTGACCTTACTTAACACCCCAAAGGCTATATGTCACTTTTTTTATTGGCCTTGCCTGATGCCCTAGAGGCTATACAATATGTTTTTGACCTTGCTTAATGCCCTAAATGCTACATGGAAAATTTTGACAAATCTTGCTTTGCTCCCCTAATGCTACAAGACTTATTTGGATTGACCTTCCCTAATGCCCTAAAGGCTATATATTGCCTTTTTAGTTTACCCTACTTGATGCCTATTAGGCTATATGACTTGTTTGGGTTGGCCTTCCTTAACGCCCCAAAGGCTATATGACTCCTTTTAGTTAGCCCTACTTAATGTCTGTGAGGCTATACGTATAGACAGTGGGGTTTAATGTGCATCCAAGATTATAGTAATCATGAAACTATTTGAGCTTAGGGCTCTAGAGAACACACTTTTATATCACAAAGACAGTGTGGAGATAAGAAGTCATCACTAGGGTAATGACTAGGACAATTGAAAGGTGGTGGTAACTCGACTCTCTAAAAGAGAGTTAGCACCACAACCAGGAGATTCTGAATAAAGAATACCAATTTCTTTTAGTTTTGTGTTTATTAAAATTACTTTATTAATTACTAAATTATTCCCTATTTACATGCAATTTCATTTTAACCCTAATTTATCATACATCTAACTCTAAGGAAACTTTTCATGAAAGAGCATACAAACAACGCATTCATATAAGGGGAAATGTCCTTAAATTAGTTTATTCTATATTGATTTTAAATATACATATTTTTATAAAGGGAAATGGAAAAATAAAGGCGGGCTTACATTTTAATTATTCAATGAGCCTAGGTCTATTTGTTTTAATTCTAAAAAGTGGACCTAAGTCTAGTTAATATTATAGAAATGAGTTGGATGAATTTAGTGGGCCTAATTATAATTAATTTTAAAGTAAATAAAGTGATCCTAAATCTATTTATTTTATAGGAAATGTTTTAAGGGACTGATCTAAATCTAAGTTAATTTTATTTAAACTAAGGTGGGCCTATATCTAAATTAACCTTAATGTGCCTAAATTCATTTTAAAATTAATTAAACCTAGAACCAATTTTAAAGCATGTCATGAATGAGTTAAAACCTAAATGATGAGCTTGGGCCCAAAAAATGCACAAAATAAATAAACAAACTCAAATAATAAATCAGGACAAATCTTAATTGTAATTACATGTAATGTAAATTAATCTAAAGCCACCATTTATTTTAATTATAGCTTACCAAGTACACCTAATTTTAAGAATATAGAAAATTAAATATTTCACTATATCCTACTACCAGGACTATTACAAACTAAGTTTAAAAAAAAATAATTACAGCCTATTAAGCCATAAATAAGCAAAACACATTAAAAAAATGAAAACAAAACATAAAATAATACAAAATAATAAAAATAAATCTAAAATCTAATAACTACAAGCCTAAATCCATGGTATCCTATGGACCTTCGATTGATTTCAAATGTACAGTCCCATTTCCTTACGTTTTTCTCATCACCAAAGCTAAAATGAGCACAGAAAAATAAAAAGAACAAAAGAAATGACTAACAAAAATGAACGAATAAGAAAATAAATAAAATCAAATTAATAACAAGGAAATAAAAAAAAAGAAAAAGAAGAAAGGGATGTGATGCAGATGCTGTTTGATTGCTCCTCAGAGTGAGATTTGATCACCATTTGGTATAAAATCCAAGGAACTTCTTATTTCTTTTCAAGGCTTACTGCTATCATACCATAAATTTGATTGTCCCAAAAAAGGTTTAATAATGATACGAATCTTTGAAAAGACTAGAGTCTACTTGTTCGTAATGCCTTTGAAGTGTGCAACCTTAAAACCATAATCGATCCCACTAGTATGTGAAGTCAATCATCAAGCCATTAAGTTGTGATATCTTATGAAAGACGAATTATCATAACAGTAAAAGGCTTGTTTTGAAAATCTTTTATAAAAAATGCAACTTGTTAAGCTGTTATTCATTTCATCATATTAGGACCCAATTTCATGAGAAAAATGAAAATTGATTTTGACAAAACAGACTTTGGGAACACATCCGGAAGACTCCAAAACCTCTAAAAGTGGTCCCAGAATAATCAAAACAACATGAGGATTAGTGCGTGTAGCTCAGAAGTGCGCATGAAGCCATAAACACCCTTAGGTGTTACATGATAAAATCAAAGCCAAACTAGAAAAAATGGACTCTGAAAATGCATCTAGAAGGCTCTAAATCCTCTAAAAGTGGTCCTTGAATAGTCCAAAACAACTCAAGAATTAGCATGTATAGCTTAGAAGTATGTGTAAACACCTCTAGATGTCACACACTAAAATTGAGGCTAAATTAAACAAAATTAATTGTAGAAACGCATCCAAAAGGTCCAAAAATCTTAGGAACCAACCTCATAATAGCCTAAAAAAGCCCCAAATGGAGTGCGTAATGGGTGAAAGTGCATGTAACCATGCTCAAGTCCACGTGGCCAACTGTTAGCACATAACCACACACTAAGCGTGTAATCACGTGCACTTCGCATGGTCATGCACACCTATTGCCCCCTCTTCCTTATGTTTTTCACTATAAATAGGCACCTCCATACCCTATTTTGAGAGGGAAGCAAGAGGAAACACACACACACTCAAAAACCTATCCACTAAAAGGTGCTAGAAACCTACTTCCAAGTAGTTTAGCTCTCCCACTACATTTTTCTTAGGTTATTAGGTCTCCTTTCTGTAAAACCTAGCCTTATCTTTGTCAAAGCATGCATTATTATATAGGTCATTTTGAACCTCTCAACGAGGAAAGCTTGATAATCCCTTAAAGCTAAAGCTTTAAAACTCACACAAGCTTAGTCAAATATGAGGAGCACACAATCATTTTAACACATTTGTTTTATTACATTGCATTTTATTTATCACTAGCATTTTTGAATATTGTTGTGCTTGTATGATGAGACTGACAATTTGCACACCATGTGAATAATTTATGCTTTATTTTGCTCATCTCATATCATCAATTTGCATCCTCTAGTTTCAAAACATGAAAGGTTCACATTCCAGACTAGACTCATCATGTTCACGATCTAATGATGCCATTACATTCCCTTTATATTGTCATCATATATCATCATAACATAAATAATCACCGCAAACATACATGATTGTGTACATTTTGCTTACTCTTTCAAGTGATTGAGTCTCCATTGCTTATCCCATTATTCATTTGATCGAGCAAGCTACGTTCATAGTCATGCTAACCTTGACGGACTATTATATCTAAGCTAGATTTGCTTTTCCATGATCTTTTTTCTTTTATATGTATTTTTAGGAAAGCAACATAATAATAATATTTTAGCTTTATTATCTTCCACTATATGATGTATTATATGAATATTATACAAACTATCATTACTGAAACTAGGGTGTTACAATCGCTATACATTAAATATCATATAATGAGAAATAATTAAAAAGTAGATGTGATCCCCCAAACTCGAAAAACTCTACTAGGGGCAATACTCGTTGAGTGACCTGATGTTGTCCCTTTCTTTTTTTGATTTTCTAAAAATTAGGTGGCAATTAAATAAAATAAAAAAAATATCTTGTTCCTCTTGAGACTAATCATTTATCCCTATTCGATAAAGTTGCCATGTCCCTTGGAAGATCAATGTTCCAATTAACATGAAAGAAAAAGATTTAGGTCATTCATAGTGGCGACTCTACTAGGGACTTCTAAGTGCGAGGGATCAACTAAAAAATGACTATTTCTCATTATACAATACTTAATTGTATAGAGCCCCTCACCACTACATTTGCATTACATATCACAAGTGCACCAATGGTCCTTAAAACCTTGATAATAATGAATGATATTAACACCATGATTCCAATCGAGTAATGGGGTGACAAAGATAGTTATTATCACCTTTAGTCTTTGCTCATGCATTCGTCAAACTCATCTAACCAAAGTTTATAACCTAAGTCTTAAAAGGGGGTGACAGAGTTATTAAAAGAATGCTAGACTCACTTACCAAAGTCCATAACCCTAGTCATATGGGGCATTCTTGCTAAAGGAACCCTTAGCTTTTCACCCTAACTCAGCTCATACATATAAGCTAGTAGTAACATCCACTAGGATTCCACCAAGTTGTGCATGTGATCCTTGCTTAATGCTATTCATTTAATATGATATTCATAAATGGCATGACTCCTAGTGTGTATCACTAAATGATGTCACAATGTTAATTTTCATAGAGTGTTTATGCTTAGATCCATATGATTCTCATATACTTCATGCGAGCTTAAAGCATAAGGGATGATAAGAATCAAGTGCCTCAGCTTGGATATTTATTCTATGTGAACTAATAAATAATGACATCCCTCGATGATGGAACTTATGAGACGTCGTCCATTTATTCTTATTAGATTAAATGAATGGGTTAGGAATCAACTAGATTATGGACTTTTATGTCGACAAAATCAAATTATAAACTATCAATGATACTTTCATGACTCCTAACAAACATATAGAATATCAATATGGGGGCAAAAACTCAACCCCTTCTGATTGACCTTGGTCTTATGCATACGGGCTTTGGTAATCATTTGAAGCCTAGTAATTGACCCTTATATTGACATCATATGATTACCTTAAGTACATTTAAGTATTGTTCCTCACTTTACCATTTAATTCTAATCTACATAAATCGAAACAGCCTAGTTCTAAGAGAGGAACCATAGTCCCCCGATAGTTGTAAGTTCAAAATCCACTAGGAAAGAAACTGAACAACCTCATGCAGAAATAAGGTTAGAAGTGAGAGCTTGCTTGTGATTGGTTTGTTCACTATGTGGGAAATACTAACCAGCTTTCTAAGATCAATCATGCATACATTACATACATATAGATAGCATGAACTAACAACTATTTCTTACAGTAATGATTATCTTTCATTATAGGGTTTTGCATCAAGTCTATGCATATATGCTCACCCTTTTCTTTTGTAGGCACACATCATGCATCATTGATTTAGCTAACCTTGATAAATGTATAGGAATAAAATGCTTAAACATGAGTGACCAAGAAGGTACCTCATGTCCATAATTCAAAAATGGACTAAAAAGAGGGGATCCAAAAGTTGCTCACTGATGGTACCATAGCTGAAATCCTCTAAGCCCAAATCAAGGCAAAGAATGCCCGAGATGGAAATAATACACCAATAAATAAAGCTTCTAGATCAGTTCACCTTAGGGTAGATAAAGCAAAGGGAATTCCTTATACTCCAGTTCGAGATGATGATGACAATGACTACTACCAGGATCTCAGAATTACACTAAAAATTATAAAAATTACTAACATAACCAAGCCTAAATTGATAGTGGAGGTTAAACTATTAGCTGACATAATGGCTCAATTGGAATTTGCTTTTAAAGACAAATCAACCAATGGCTCCAAAAGCTTCACTGACCTAGCATTATTCAAAGATGAACCACTCCTAGATGATTTTAAACTACCAAACTTTGTTAAGTTCAACGAAATTGGGGATCCAAGGGTCCATCTAAGGTAATATGCTACTTTCATGGTTGCTACAGAACTTATAGAATCTTAAATTGTCACATCACTAAAGGAAGGACTAAGAGTATGGTTATTTGATCTTGAGGATGAAATTAAAAGTGATTGGCTACTGTTAGCGTAAAAGTTCATCAAATAGTATGAATATAACACTCAACTAGATATCACTCACAGAGATCTCAAGACCACAAGGTAGAAACTCGGTGAAGCTTTCTCTGACTATGTCATAAGATAGAGGAGAAAGGTAGTCCAAATGAGAAATCGTCCTCCTGAAGATTAACAAATAGAGTTGATAATCAAAAGGGCATTACCATATTTCAGGAAATAGATGATTTTTTCTCATTATCTTGACTTCAGAGCTCTCTATCAAGATGGAATCATAATTGAAGATTAGGAACCTCAGTAAGCTAGAAACACCTTTTGTCATAATACCCAATCAAACATCCAAAACACCTATACCTGAGCTGCATAAATAAACGTAATCCATCTCAACACCCGTACTTTACCATTTGTTAATGCTATCAAAACACCAAGAAAATTCTCAAGCTTCAACCTCCCACTATTCAAAGTATTCCAGAGACTTCAACAAAAGAACCTCTTACAGCCTTAAAAGCCTAAGCCTCTTCCAAACTTATTACCCCTTTACATTGACTAAAACCTATTTTGTCATTTTCACAAAATGCCTAGTCATAACACTAATTGATATATGTAGAACCCTAAAAAATGCAATCCAATACCTCATTGACTCTGGAAAAATTGATGACCTAGAAAAATGATCCAACATCAAGACTAATCCTCTCTTAAACTATCGAAATATGCCTCCACCAATCATCAACATGATTTCCTCTAATCTACGAGAAGATCTTGTTGAATAATTAATCCAAGCCATCCAAGAAACCTAAGATAAACTCTCAAGCTTCATCCTTGAACCTCATGACTCTAGCGAAGATGAATAATGTCCTTCTACATTTGAATACATTTTTATGCCTCAGAAATTCCTCCCTTATTTGATGATGCAAAAAAGAATTTGGGATACAACTCTTCCTATGGATGATAAAGTAATTAATTGCCCTTATTCATAAGACGCAAACATAAGCACTGACCATAAAGTAAAAGATTTATTGGGTCAATCATCTTAGAAGTTCAACTATAAAGTTAAGTACATAGCACCTCTTACTACTCACACTCACTTAGAAAACATAGTACCTTTAGGTTGGGGAGAAGAATTTGATAATAAAGATAGGGTGGAAAGTACTATTTAGCCTCAGAACCTGTAGGTCATGGGGATCGATATATGGTATGACTCTTATGATCCTAAAATCATCATCTAGGACTATAATAGTAGTACAAAAGTAGATAAGCAAGCAGCTAAGAAGCTCACACTAGCAGTCAACCATGTGACTCATAGCAAGTGAGTATATCAACCCTTAAGAAGGAGAAAGATCCTCCTAAAGGAAAAGAAGTGACAAGTGATCAAGCTCCAGTCAAAGAGGAAGATACTATATTTAAATAGCTTAAGAAGACTCAGGCACAAGTTAGTATTTAGGAACTACTCATGGCCTCAAAGAAGCATAGGGATGCCCTGGTCAAGACACTAGATGAGGCAAAGATTGCCACTAATGCCTCATGTTATAAGATGGTAGCCTCTCTAATGAAAGCTCTCACCAATGTAATCACCTTTTCAGACGAAGATTTACCCTTTAAGGGAAGGGTGCACAATTATCCTCTCTTTATACAAGCAATTGTCAAGTCTAAGAAGACTCTGTGTGTTATGGTGGATAATGGATTTGCTATCAATATTTGCCCCCTGAGGTTGCTACACAAGTTTAGGATGTATACCGAAAACTTGAAAGAATCCAACATAGTCATACAAGCCTACAATGATTAAAAAAAGCCAATAAATGGGAATTTTAAAGCAATAGTTATAGTGGGTAATATTGAATTAGTAACATAATTTACCATCCTGGATATCCCTCCAACTTTTTCCCTGCTACTAGGAAGACCTTGGTTCCACCCACTAAGGGGCATATCCTCCACTATGCATAAGAAGATCAAGTTCCCTCTGAATGGAAAGGTTGACACCATCCCTACTGAAACAAACAACATTATTGCCTGTCTGAACATGGTCCTACCAGCATTTCAGGTCTTTATAATCATTGACAGTCATGTCGATCCCAAACTTGCTACCATGATGAAGAAGATGCAATATCCACCTAAAATAGGATTAGGAGGAAGGAACATTAGGGTCATAGAATTCCTTAACTTCTAAGGATAGACCAACAATTGCAGTTTAGGGTATGATCCTGAAAAGGACATTAAGGCTAAGAAGTTGATCTCTTTTATGGTTGAAAGCTCAACCCTAGTCTACCAAGGACAAGCTGAGAAATGGGTAAGCAACAGGATCGAGAAACTAGGGTTCAAGAAACCAAGGTTGAAGATCTTCAATGACACCCTTAAGGGAAAGCACCTACTAAATATAATCACTAAGATTGACATTAATGAGTTGATGAAAAATCTAGAGTTAGAATCTGAGAGTAAGACTATTGATTATGCTCAAGCTTCTACCATCCTTAAATCAAGCATTAATGACATCCTATTTGAAGACATTGCTAATGATGATCTTTGTACTTTTTCTTTATTTAAAATTGATGATGTAATGAACTTTAAAGTTAATACAATGAAATTAGATTTTGCTTACTTGTTTAATGTCTTTCCTGATGGTAGTGTGCATTGCATTAATAAAAACATTAGCATAATTAACATTCATTCTATATGCATTGAATCATTTTACATTGGCACAAAATCTGAACCACACATTCTGCATATTTTGAAAGATGTTACCCCTATAAATGGGAGAGAAATTAATAAAATATTAATAAAATATTCAAAATTATTTGTCTGGACATATGATGATATGCTTGGTATTGACAGAGACATTGCTTAACACTTCATCCTTACCAAAGATGGGTTCAAACCTGTAAAGCTGAAATTGATAGACCAGAATGAGCCCAACTAGTGAAAGAAGATATCAAGAAACAAATCAAGGTAAAATTCCTAGAGGTAGTAGACTATTCAGAATGGTTAACAAATGTGGTGCTAGTATTGAAGAAAGATGAAAGGGTTAAAATCTACATCTACTATAAATATCTGAATAAGGCCTACTCAAAAGATGATTTCCCATTACCTCACATAGAAATATTGGTTAATAGCACCACCACATGTGCAATGTACTCCTTCATGGATGGATTCTCTAGGTATAATCACATCCTAATGGCCATCATCAACAAAGCAAAGACAAAATAGGGCACTTACTGCTATAGAGTAATGCTTTTTAGTTTGAAGAATGGCAACTTACCAGAGAATGGCAACTATAATGTTCTATAGCATAATACATAAAAAAGTCAAAGGGTACATTACTGATATGATGACTAAGTCAAAAACCAAGGAAGAACACTTGTCCGATCTTAAAAAGTTCCTCAAAAGAGTTAAGAATTATAGTTTTAGGCTTAATTTAAAGAAATGCATATTCAACGTCATTTTAGGAAAGATGTTGGAGTATATTGTTAGTCAGAATGGGATTGAAATTGATCTAAACAAAGAAAAAGTAGTCTTAGAGATTCCAATGCTAAAAATAGGAAAATAGACTAGAGGGTTTCTAAGGAACCTATAATTCATTAGTAGATTCATTGCTAAGTTGATGATAGTGTGTGAACTAATCTTTAAGCTACTTAGAAAAGATAAGCCAGTTGAGTGGAATGAGTAGTGTCAGTTAGCATTCGACAAGATTAGAAACTACCTAGCTAATCCATCAGTTTTAAAACCACCTAAACCAAGGATACCTTTAACCCTGTATCTGGCCATCGAAGGAAGTGTAATCAGTGCAATGTTATCCCAAAAGGGGGAAACAAAAGCAAAACATGCAGTCTACTGCTTAAGTAAGAAGATGTTGTCGTATGAGGAAAAGTACACCCAAGTCAAGTAGATATGCTTAGCAATGGTATAGGTAATAAAGAAACTCAGACATTACTTTTAGTCCTACATAATTCAGGATGTGTCTAAAATGGATATGACAAAATACCTCTACAAAGCTCCCTCATTAATGAGAAAACTTTCTAAGTGGCTCATGCTATTGACAACATTTAATGTGCAATACCTGACTAAAAAGGTAGTAAAAAGAAGAGCAGTGGCTAAATTTTTAGCTCTCAACCCATTCCAGACTTAGAAGAAATCCAACTAGAATTCCTAAATGACCTTAGTTTAGCCATCGATATTCAAGGACGGCAGATGTATTTTGATGGAGCAGTTAATTAATTCGGTGTAGGAGTTGGTGTCATATTACAATCTCTAAAAGGTGAAGTAGTACCAATTGCTAAAAAGCTAGAATAATAGAAGCATTGATAGCCCTAGATGCTATAGAAGTTGAAATCTTCAAAGATTCCATGCTAGTAATCAATCATGCCACAAAAGAATGGGAATTAAAAGAATAGCACCTAAGGCCTTACTGGATCACTGAAGTTGCTCACCATGTCCTTCTAAAGATGCAGATTCATTCATCTCCTTAGGAAGCATAATCAAATAGCAGATGCACTTGCTTTCCTAGCATTAGTATGGGAAGGACCATCCAAAATGCCTATAAAGCCTTTAATCGTACTCAGATTGAGACAAACCTGTCATAAGAGTTGCAGGATAACAAAGATAGAAATATCTAAAAAACCCTAGTTCTATGACATCTAGAGATATCTGAAGGAATGAGCCTATCCCAATTAAGTAAGTGAAAAAGATAAGGCAGTTATCTAATGATTAGCATTAAAATTTGCATCATACCAGGGAGTGTTATACAAAAGAACTTTAAATGGCTTATGACTCTGATGTCTAGATAAAACTAAGGCTACAAGAGCAATAAAAGAGGTACACAAGGGTGTTTATGGTCCACACATAAATGGAGCAATTCTAGCTAAGAAACTAATAAGACCAGGGTTCTTTTAGATGATGATGATGGAAGACTGTATCAAATTCGTAAGGGGATGCCACTAGTGTCAAATCCATGAGAATGTCAGCCACCTTACCCCAATAGAATTACACTACATCTCCTCTCCTCCATGGCTTTTCTTAGTATGGGGACTAGATATAATTAGGAAAATCTATATGATAGCCTTGAATGGACACATGTTCATGTTAGTAGTAGTGGATTACTTCATAAAGTGGGTCGAAGCAGAATCATTCACAAAGATAGGATCCAAGCAAGTGGCTAAGTTCATCAAAAGAAATCTATTATGTCAATATGGGATCCCCGATCACATCATCTCTAATAATGGTGTTCAATTCCAAGGGGAAGTTAGAAAACTACTAAGGAGTTATAAAGTGGAACATGACAAATCTTCTCCTTACCTACTATAAGCAAATAGGGTCATTGAAGTTACAAATAAGAACATCAATAAGATTTTGTCAAAGATGACTTAGACTTATTGAGACTAGGCAGACAAATTACCATATGCCTTATGAGGATACCCAATAATAGTCAAAACTTCAATAGAAGCAACTCCTTTCTCACTAGTATATGGGTCAGAAATAGTACTTCCAGTCAAAACAGAAATCAAGTCTCTTTAGGTAGCAATTGAATCTGAATTATCAAAGTACAGTGGGCTCAGTAGAGGCATGATAATCTTACTCTCTTAGATAGTCAAAGGCTCAAGGCTCTATACCACACACAATTATATCAAGCTTGGCTAGTAAAAACCATCAATAGAAAAGTGAAACACAAGATTATGAAAGTCGGAGATTGGGTGCTAAAGCAAGCAAGGTACAACATTCCAGGCCTTAGAGGGAAATTCAGACCAAACTAGGAAGGCCTATACTTGGTCAAACATGTCTTATCGAAAGGAGTAGTCAAGTTGATGGATTCTAAAGGCAATGAATTCTCTAAACCTATTAATACAAATCGCCTGAAGAAGTACTATATCTAAGGTAAAAAAAACCTGCTGAGTTGAAAACGTAAAAATGGCTACTTAGGCAAAAATTAGGGACTTTCCACTAGGTTAAAAAGCCTTACATAAGCAACATAGGAAAAAATTAGTGAAAGAGAGAAAATACTTACTTAGAAAACTTAAGAAGGCTAATTAGGGATAAGGGTAACCTCAAGTTAAAAATTTGTATGAGTGCACCTGTGCTTTTCTTAAATGATTTCAATGAAATTAGAATGATTGCCAATTTATGCAAAATATTTTTGAAAAGTGCAACACATTTTATCATTATGAATTGCATCAAACATACTTTGTATTTTCTTTTATTACATGACCACAGTTCTTGCTATCTTCTTTGAACTCTATCTTTAAGATGAGCCACTATCATCGAAACCTAAAAAAAAAGCCCAGCTAGGTGTGAAGAGCTCCACAAGGAGACACCCTAGGAAAAAGAGGGAAAAAAAGAAAGCCTAGCTAAGTGCAAAAAGCTCTAAAAGGAGATGCCTTAGGCAAAAGAAGGAAAAATAAAAGAGGTAGATAATAGCAATAGCAAACATCATCAAACATAGAAATGGCAAGAAGTATATATAAGTCATCATTATATATACATCATACAACTCATACATGAAAAATGCCCAGATACAATGTCTATAGTACATCAGCTCGAGAAAATGATACAACAAAGTTACCATAAGCTAAAAACCCTACACCTATCTTCTAAACAATTACATTAACCATGGTCGCCATTAGAAGCAAGCATCAATCCTACTCAAGTATCCCTAACATTTGATCCAGGCTCCTCATCATTCATTGTAAAGGATGCCAGCCATGACTCCAGTTAATCGATATGATCACAATAAGCTGTAAACTCTCGCTACCACTCGCAACTAGTATGGAGATGTTTAGCCTGCATTACATGAAAATTGCATATCATACACTCATACATAAAACATGTATAGGTACAAAAAAGAAAGCATACCCTTTGGTTTCTTGTAAACTTTATAAAGTGCTACTGTACACTCCTTGCAATAGTATACCAGTACCGGATAGAAAAGATAAGGATCTATAAAAAAAAGCAAATAAGTAATATACCAATCATCAAATAGGAAAAATAAAGGTAAATAAGTGAAATAAAGCATGAACATGGAAAGTGTCAGGAGGAATAACATCTGATTAAGGAAAGTCAGAACGAGGCAAATCAAGATATACTCCTCTACCAAAAATGTCCACACTAGATAAAACTGAGGATGACCTAACCACCACGTCCATAAGAACGGCACCACTAAAAGCCACCTCACTAGCATGGGTAGTCACCTCAGTATGGAATGTGCCCTCAGCCTCCTCAAAATAGGATCCTGATCTCTTCTAGCAAGATCCTTGTCGTTGCAGGTAAGTTCCTATAACCATGTCAATTATAGCTTATTAATAAAAAAGTTTTCTATATGCTTGTACAAAATAGGAATAATAGCCTATAAAATTAGAAGAAGTAACTCTCAACAATCCGCGCAACGGCCTAGCCCTTGAATCTAAAGGACAAGCCTCATCCGCTTAAGGAGGTGGAGGAACAAAGTCATTAGCCATAACATTAATCAACTGTTAGATCAAAACATCAGCATAAAGAGATCATACGCCCTCTAAAAGAATATTAAAAGGATACCTTATCATGGCAATAACAAGCTCATCTACACTAAGCTTAAAACTCCAGAACATGTCACCAGGAGGAGGAACAGGGACTCTCCTCACAAATAGACCATCCCACCAATGATGGACTCACTTGCCTAAATACCACACCTTCCCAGTAAGGCTAGGAAGTAGCAACCATCTCTCTATTAGCTGACACATCGTCACCATCTTTATTAACCAATCTGACCTCGTTGCCCACCAACAAAGTAGAACCATCTTAAAAGGCAAAAGTGAATAAAGAATCCCCATAAAATAAAGCAACCAACACAATAGGAATCAAGCATACCTGTCTAAGTGATAGCCTACCCATATAGTCCTAGGCCTTTTCATAATCCTTAATCAAATCAATGATCTTCCTAATCCAGCTAGAATAATGAGGAAAACCATCCTCCAGGAGATGCTCAATGGTCGGATGAGCAAGAACCCTAAACTCATAAGCCCAAATCTATCACATTAGAACTTAGAAAATTAGGAAAAAATAAGCAAAAGATAAAGAGCAAAAGGATGGATACAAGAACTCTCACTCATATCTAACACGAATAAGCATCCATAAATCCTTAAACCACCTTAGCATATTGAATCCATACTCGAGTACATATGGGCAAAAGTAATAGTACCCCAACAGTACCTCAATAAGCTATCTAGGTCTTTTAGAATATGCAACAATCGTAGAATATCTATACTTAAAGGATTCGGGAAGATGATATCACTTAAGAAATAGAGCAAGAAGCAATGAGCCAACTACTCCATCAAAACAAGATCAACATCATATATCATATGCATGGTGAAGATAAACTTGGTGTAACAAGTAAGGTACCCAAGCAACTCCGTAGTAAGGCGCCTCCTCACCATTGCAAAAGAACAATCCTCCTTAATGAAGGGAAGAAGCTCCCCATAAAAGCTCAAGCCTGTGATGGCAGTAAAGTCTAAAGGAGTGATGGTCATCTCCCTAATGGGCAAGTGAAAAGTGTGCACCATGTCCATCTATTGCTCAATCAATGCATACATAGCAATCTGACTCGATGCATATGAGTCATAAGAAAGCACAATGATAATCCCATTAAAACCCTTTCCTATAACCATTTGCTTCTCATATAGCAGAAGACCCTAATAGTATGTGTTGACCTTGTTCAAGCTACCAGGCAATACAGTAACAAACCTACAATGCTACAAATAATAAGTACACTATTAAGAATCTACATAGATAATAAATGCTGACAAATCTTTTTTCTATGCTATTTTTTAATAGGATCAAGATGATAATAAGAGTTGAAAAGAAGCATCACAATAAGCACTAGCAGACAATCAAACCCAAAAATAAAATAAGAGCTATAAAGTTAACAACACTTACAATAAAATTACAAATTAATAGTCATAGTAAGAGCTATAAAACTACAACTATGACAACCTCAATTGAAAGAATAATAAATACATTAAAAGCTAACAAATAGCAAGGCAACCCCAACAACTAAATAAGATACAAATGACAGAGGACCTATTTGGCAATGATGATGAGCCTAAGTGTGAGTCTCAAGACAGTGAACCATGGGAGTTGAGTCTCCTTAAGAAAGCTTAAATGGCTAAGGACCCTAAGTGCTAGATGGACCATCAGTACTAGTCCCTGTAGTAGAGGTCCTTGCTCTAGTGGCCTCTATGAAGTTGCCCTCGACATCTATAAAGATATCCTCCAGACCCTTATGAATGTTAGGGTACTCCATCTTATGCAGAGAAAAATTAAAATTCAAAAGCAAAAATAGAGTGAATAACACCTAAAAACTAAAAAAGGGTCAAAAAAAGATGAAAAACACTTAAAGAAGGCCAAAAAAAGCTTTCCCAAACCTTAAAAATGCATGTCTTAAATGGACTAGAGAGGGTGAGGCATGTGACAATGCGTCAAGCGCATGATCACATGCTTAGCATATGATCATATGCTTATCACATGACCATGCGCTCCACAATCATAGCCATGTGCACTTCCCCCCTCCACATGCTCTGGTATAGTTATACGAGCACTCTGAGACTTTACACACTCATTTCTAGTCCTAAACCTTCATTTGAGCATAAGACATGCATCGAACTCACATAAGAGTACACTGATGTAGACTACATCTATCTAAAGACACCACATGTAGCCTCACCACTTTCAAAAAAACTTAACACCTCTCAGAAGAAGAAAAATAGGGAAGAATCGTTGAAAGGATATCATGCTCAAAATCATCAAAATAACATTTGCAATACAATGAATGATGACATCATCATTACTATATTATCATTGAATTATTACTACATCATCAGTATATCATCACTGCATCATCATCAACCAAGACTAAAAGAGGACACATTATATCAATCACAATGATCATAATAATATTTATTTGCTTGACGCCCGAAGAGGTTATAGTGGTAGTATCTGTTTGTTTGCCTGACACCTAAAGAGGTTATAGTGGTAGTATTTATCTGTTTGCCTAACACTTGAAGAGGTTATAGTGGTAGTATCTATTTGTTTGCCTGACACCTGAAGAGGTTATAGTGGCAATATCTATTTGTTTGCTTAACACCTGAAGAGGTTATAGTGGCAGTATCTATCTGTTGCTTGACACTCAAAGAGGTTATAGTGGTAGTATTTATCTGTTTGCTTGATAATTAAAGAGGTTATAGTGGCAGTATCTAACTGTTCACATGACACCTGAAGAGGTTATAGTGGTAGTATCTTTCTATTTGGACACCCAAACAGGTTATAGTGGCAGTATCTATCTATTCACTTGACACCAAAAGAGGTTATAGTGGCAATATTTATTTATTTGCCTAACACCTGAAGAGGTTATAGTGGTAGTATCTAACTGTTTAGTTGATACGTAAAAAGGTTATAGTGGTATTACATTGCATTTAATGCGTATGCTTGCATAACACTATTGTGCGCTTGTCTCACTTACTTGAATCATTCGTGTGAAAATTGTATCATTGTATAAATCCCAAAACTGCATATTGTATAAATCCTAAAATTGGATCATCTTGCATGAATTTTGAAATTGCATCTTGCATGATTCTCGAAACTGCATATTGCATGAATTCTAAAATTACATCCTTATATGAATCATAAAATTATATCTTGCATATATCTCGAACTACATCTTGCCTGACACCCATAGAGATTATATTGGCAATATTTATCTATTTGCTTAACACTTGAAGAGGTTATAGTGGAAGTATCTTAATAATCGAATCATAATAACACAACACCCAAGTACCTCTCTCCTCAGAAAATAATTTTTTGCTTCTTTGCATTTGCTTTACATGTATTGACACTAGTGCTAGGTGGCTGTGCAACACGTGAAGTAGGGAGCAACTATTATACCTTAAATTTAATTGTCCCCAAAAAGGTCCAATGATGAAACACATCTTTGAAAAGACTAGAGTATGCTCATTCATAACACCTCTGAAGTGTGCAACCTTAAAACCATAACTGATCCCACTAGTGTGCAAAGTCGATCACCAAGTCATTAAGTTATGCTTTGATCTTATAAAATACGAATTATCATAACAGTAAGAGGTTTGTTTTAAGAATCTTCTCTTAGAATACATAGCTTGTTGAGCCGGTGTTCATTTCATTAGACTAGGACCCAACTTTGTGAAAAAATGGAAATTGATTTTAATAAAATGAACTTTAAGGACGTGTCCGAAAGGCTCCAAAACCTCTAGAAGTGGTTCCATAATAGTCTAAAATAACTTTAGGATCAATGAGTGTCACTTAGAAGTGCGCATGAAGCCATGAACACCCCTAGGTGTCATGCGCTAAAATCAAAGCAAACTAGAAAAAATAAACTTTGAAAACACATCTAAAATGCTCCAAAACTTCCAGAAGTGGTCAAAAATAGTCCAAATCAACTTGAGAATTAGTGTGTATTGCTTAGAAGTACGTGTAAACACCCCTAGGTGTCATATGCTAAAATCGAGGCTGAATTAGACAAAATTGACTATGAAAACACGTCTAGAATGCCTAAAAATCCTAGGAACCAACCTTATAATAGCTCAAAAAAGCCCCCAAATGAAGTGCAGTCACATGCACTTCACGTGGTCACACGCTTTATCCTAGGGACATGCATGTGACCATGCTTATTACCCCCATCTTCCTTACATTTTCACTATAAATAGGCACCTCCACACCCCATTTTAAGGGGAAGCAAGAGGAAAACACACACACACACACACACTCTCTAAAAAATCTATCCGCTTAAAGGCATTGGAAACCCACTTCCAAGTAGTTTTATCTCTCCCATTACATTTTTCTTAGGTTATTAGGTCTCCCTTCCACCATACCTAGCCTCATCTTTGTCAAAGCATGCTTCAAAGGTATATAAATTAGCATTATTCTACATATCATTTTGAACCTCTTGATGAGGAAAGCTTGATAATCCCTTGAAATTAAAGCTTTAAAATTCACACAAGCTTAGTCAAATATGAGGACCACACAATCATTTTAGCACATTTATTTTATCACACTGCATTTTATTTTACTATTGCCAGTATTTATGAATATTATTGTGCTTATATGATGAGACTAGTAATTTGCATGCTATATAAATTGTTTATGCTTTATTTTGCTCATCTCATATCATCAATTTTCATCCTCTAGTTTTGAAATGTGAAACCACATCATAAATATCAATAACGTGAAAGGTTCACATTTTAAACTAGAGTCATTAAGTTCACGGTCCAATGATGCCATCATATCTCCCTTATATCGTCATCATATATCATCATAGCACAAATAATCACTACAAACATACATGATTATGTACATTTTGCTTACTCTTTCAAGTGATTGAGTGTCCATTGCTTATCCCATTATTCATATGATTGAGCAAGCTACATGCATAGTCGCAGGTCTATTATATCTAAGCTAGATTTACTTTTTCATAATTTTTTCCTTTTATATGTATTTTATTAGGAAAGCAACGTAATAATAATATTTCAGCTTTATTATGTTCCACTATCTAATGTATTGTGTGAATGCTATACAAACTGTCATTACCGAAACTAGGGTGTTATAGTAGTTATATATTGAATATCATATAATAAGAAATATTCAAAAAGTATATGCGATCCCTTGAACTCGAAAAACTCTATTGGGGGCAATACTCATTGAGTGACTTGATGTTGTCCCTTTATTTTCCTGATTTTTTAAAAATCAGGTGGCGACTCCACAAAATCAAAAAAGTATCTCGTTCCTCTCCAGACCAATCATTTGTCCTATTAAGTAAAGTTGCCATGTCTCTTGGAAGATCGACGTTCCAATGAACACAAAAGAAAATGATTTAGGTCACTCATAACTTCATTTTTTTAAAGAACATAAAAAACACTTTTTTTTGAAGGTTCTCTATGTTTCTTTCTCTCTTTTTTTTCATTTGTGTCCCCTTAAAAAAAGCCCCCTTAGCTTGAAGCTTTTCTAGGTTTTTTATAAAACCTTCTTCACTTTTCAAAATTCAAATCTCTGTTCAGTTTGTTCTGGGAAAGATTTTTTGGTTTTGCATTTATCTTTGAAGATCATAAGATAAAGAGTATGAACCATTTTTTTGAAAAAATAAAACAAAACAATAAATGCATAATTATCAAAGAAAAATACATTTATTTTTTAAAATTAATTTTTTTTATCAATTTCAAACCAATAACAATTCAAAGAAATAATTTTCAAAAATTAAAAATAGGCATTGGAGTCCAATCGGAATTGTGCAGTTCCAATTCAAAATTTTAAAATATGATCCCTCTTGAATTTTCTTTTATTTTGAAATTGACCTATAAAAAAATAAAAAAATTTACAATTAAGTCCTTTAAAACTTTGCAATTTAGCCCTAAAATTTGAAATTTGAAGCTCTAAATATCTATTTATAATGAATTGTCATCATCAAATCCTCTATCACATCCACACTTGACTATCCCAAAATTGGGTGCTTACAGTTTGCCCCCTTTTATCAATATTTGCTTGACAAATTGCAGTAAAGTGAATAGCCATACAATTTCAAAGCAAAGAGTTAGGATACTTACCTGAGGTGTTATAGAGCTTTTGTCTATAACATTGAATTGCAAAATGTTGCTTTTATCATTCCACGAGGTAGGCTTTATATTGCTATAATCTATAATTGCTGGCATGTTTTAAATGGTTATAACCATTTCATTGTTCACCTTTGACATTACAGTTCGTAATTATTCATGACTTTTGATTTAGTTCTTTCATTACTTATCAGTGATTTTAATTAATTGTGACTCTTTCATTGCTCACCTTGATGCTACAATCTATAATTGCTTGCAAATTTTGATTAGCTACAACCTTTTTATTGCTCAACTATAATGCTACAGTTTATAACTACTTGCAATTTTTGACTAGTTGCCATCCTTTCATTAATCACTAATAATTTTGATGAGCTACAACCCTTTCATTATTTTCTAGCTTATTGATGTAATCCATAATTGCTTGTAATTTTGATTAGCTATAACCTTTATATTACTCATCTTTGATGCAACAGTCCATAACTGTTCACAATTAGCTATAACCCTTCCATTGCTTGCCTTTGATGCTACAATATATAACTGCTCATAATTAGTTGCAACCATTTCATTGCTTGCCTTTATAAAGCTACAATCCATAACTGCTCATGATTAGTAGTAACCCCTTCATTGCTTGCCTTTGATGCTATAATCCATAACTACTTACAATTAGCTATAACCCTTTTATTGCTCGTCTTTAATGCTATAGTCCATAACTACTCTGCAACCCTTTCATTGTTGACCTTTATAGTGCTATTATCCATAATTGCTTATGATTAGCTATAACCCTTTTATTGCTCACTGATGATTCTGATCAACTACAACCCTTTCGTTGCTCACCCTTACTGCTGTAGTCCATAACTAATCATAATTTTTTATCTTTGGCTGTTTGAGTTAAATACTTTGAATTCTTTATGCTGACTGATTTATAAATCTTACTGACTAACTTTGAATTTTACTATTTTGACTTATTGGAATTTTTCTACTGACCAATTCAAATTTTGTTATGTTAACCAACTCTACAAGTTGGGTGTACCTTCTTCTAGATTTTAATTCCTAAAGACTTATTGAAGTTAGTTTCAACATGATGAATATACAAAAGTACATTATAATTTTAAAAATTTATGAGAAAATTCATCACTTTATCATGAGATGGCATGCACTCAATGAATCTCACTAATTTTGATTTTCATGACTATCATTTATTTACCATTCATAAAGGTCATAGATATCGTTAACCATCTTATGTTGAAAGCATATTTTTTATCAAGTAAAGAGCTTACTTCTACACTTAATTTTAGGGAGAATTTGCTCAATAAAACTTAAGGAAATTAAGCATAAACATATCAAATTTGGAGTATCAAAATAGTCTTTGAGTTATTTTTGTGCTTTTCTTCCTTATCCAAGTATTCCCTCACCTTTCTTATATTACTCAGTGAGGATGCCATTCAAAAGATCCTTTGGATACTCATTCTCTTTCTAGAGCATTAGAGTAAAAGGAGTAGCTTTTGACGTGGTCCTCTTTTAGTATTCCCCCATTTTTCTTGTATTACTCAATGTGGATACTACCAGAGGTTTCACGTTGATACTCTTACTCATTTTTTTAGCATTGGAGTAAATTATTCTTACTCTTATTTTGATTCTCCACTCAGTATTCCCTTTCCTTTCTTGTATTACTCAACGTGGATACCATCAAGGGATTTTGTATTCATACTCATTTCTAAGCATTAGAGTATATTTTATGAACATTTATTATTTAAAAGACTGAAATAATACCCTAAAATTCAAGCAATTTATACTTTGGATCCACATATTTTATTTTTGCATATTTTTCCTCTTATTCAAGTGCAAAGTAAGCATTAAATTGATTAGAGTTTATAAACTCTTAGTATAAAGTTGTTAACTGATCATCTGAATTCTGCGAGGCTAATAAAAGAATGCCATTAAAATAAAAGTTTATAAGATAAATTTTTGCACATGATCTCATGAAATGGATGAATTTCCTTTCAATTTATAAATTTTCTTATTGAAGTTATGCTTTATTATAAAATCTAAAGAGATAGAGTTATGTTACTTCACTTGAGCATTTGTCAAAGTGTTTGTCATGCGAGATGATATTCTAATGAGTGATTGGTGTTTGCTATCTTGCTTATTCTTATTGTCATATCGGTTACTTTCTCCTTCTTTATTACCTTTTATTTTCCCTACACAAAATACCATAAGTTAGTCATGTCTATTTGCAAGTAGGTGAAGAAATTTTATCAAAATGTAATGTTGTTCTTTTGCACTCCCTTTTGATTGTGGTTATGATGTCTCTAATCACAAAGGTCATGATACTCCATTACTGAGGTAATGGCTTAAGGCTAAATTTATCTTCTTATCATTCCCATTGATGCTATGATAAAGGGTCTCATTTGTCCTCTTGATATCTTGTAAAAAGGTTTGCAAGCTAAAGGTATCATTTTATAATTAGAGGAGTTTCATAGTGCATTCATCTCAAGTTTCAAGTGTCTTCCCTTTTAAGGGCCAAGCGTGTATCTCTAGCATGCTAGATCTTCTCATCACTACATTCCACACCTAATATTGGTCTTGACTAGTTAGGAGTTGAGAGAGTCTCTGTAGGGATTCAGTTCCTTATCTTTTGCTTAAGCATTCTCATGGTTATCAAAGGTACATTTTGGAACATCTTTTGGAACAAATTTCAATTGACCCATCTATGGTACACTTGACTTTTATTACTCCTCATGTTATTGATTGTCTTTTACTTTTGCAGTTTGTGGGAGTAGGTTTTCCTTTTGTTGAGACTCTAGGTGATATTTAAGATGATGCTCCAAATGATGCTATAGGGATAGATGTTGAGGATTTGGAATTTGAGTGTCCTATCTAGCCTCTTGAGGTTACCAGGATGATGCCTCTATAAGTACTATTAGTGTTATCGCCTTGTTGGATAGGCCCATGAAGCATCAAGTTCATCTTGACAACATCTCTCCTCTTATTTTCACTCCTTCAGATGTTTCACATGTGAATATTTTGACTACTTTCCTGTACTTTTGCAGCACTAAATTTAAATGTTAGTAGTAGAGTATTTGTACAACCTTGACTATGCTTAAAGATCTTTTATTATACAAAGCAAGTATTTCAAAACATATGTATGTAAGTGTATGGATGCCATGTATGATATGCATGATCCTAATAGGTCTTGTATTTACAAGCAAGTTATACTCATAGCTTAGAGTGTGAGAACAAGGTGCTTCATCAACAGCTTATAGGTTTAAGCATTGGATGCTTCAAGGTTGGTACTATTGAACTTTACTTTTTGCTATTACTTTTGTTGATGCATATGTATACTTATAGTTGACTTCTTTCTGCCCTTAGAACTCCTTTGTTGACTCTTATACTTCAATGTTTCATCTTTAATCTTTGAATGCGAATTGACTATTTTGCCTTAAACTTGCCTCCAGAGCTACATTTTGCCCCTGGTTTCATTCTGAATTCATTCACTCTATTCTAGTAGGTTTTTTGTTTATGCATGTAAGAGACTCAATTTGTTCACTACTGTTACTAATCCAACCCCATTAATTATAATCTCATGCATTGAGGATGCAAAGGAATAGGTGAACTAATAAAAAGGAGTTCTTGATACTGAAATTAACTAGACTTACTCTTATTGGAAGAACTCTTGAGTAGAATTTGAAGTTTGATACTTATGCGATGATTGATGATAGTTACAAGATATGGATTACAACACGAGTCATTGAGCCACCTGAATTTCCTAGGTAAAAAAGGACAATAAACTTACAAGCAGAATCACATAGGGGTGGTAAAAAGAGAAAACATAACTAAAAAAGTGATCTTATAGCTCTAATTTTGGCTTTCAATATGTATTATCTTTCCATTTAGATACTTATGTAGTATAATAAAGACGAATATGCAATATTTGAAAAAAAATTTGAAATTCAATTTTAGTTATTCATTAGGGCAAAAATGAAAACATTCATTACATCACATGACATAACCCTTATTATCAACTAGGGTTTTTTTTCTCACTAATTAATTTTCTCTCATTTTTACCTGACTATTCTTTTATGATTTCTTCTTTTATCTTCTCTCCTTTCACTTTTTCTTTTTATCATTTTTTTATTTTTCCCTCAAATTTCCTATCTTTAGAAGTTACATCATACGATATATGAATGTTTTTTGAATTTTCATTTATGCCCATGCTGAATGAATCTAATTAGATTGAATTTATGCTAAACATGCAATGTAATCAATACCATAATGCATAGTACCATTAGGATGCACATTACATAAGTAAACATGATAAGAATTCATATCATCGATCAATAAAACAAAATTTCTAAAGAAACTATAATGTTATTCAAAGAAACTGACAAGAAATTTATTTTCTATTATAAATGCTAGGGATGCTAAATCTTAAGGTGGTTGTTCTTCAAGTGGCTGACATTGTGGCTACTCTTATATCTTCTCACAACTTTCTCTGTGACTTCATCTTTTTATAAATTAACTATGCATGTTTCTTTTTTGTCTAGTTGCTTCTTATCATCAAACTCATCACCCCATCTTATAGACATAATTGACTCAAAGGGTATGTTAAAAGAAGGTAGTTTAGTGTAAAACACCTTATAGTCAAACTTGCCTGAGGGTTGTCCTAACAAATCTTCTACTCTTTCCACTTCTTTAGAGGCACTTCTTCTTCATTTACTCATAAGTAGATCATCATGGTTGTCGAGGGAGGTACATTTTGGTAATTTGGGAAAGGATTATTTATAGTGCTTGAGTTTTCAAGGTCTATAATTTTTCTAGAGTCTGTAAGGTTTTGGATTTCATGTTTAAGGCTTATGCAATTATATGCGGAGTATTGGATGTTTTAGTGGAATATCAAGTGCTTGTTTGGGTTATAGCCTGGGGTGTTTAGGTTTGACGAGTTTGTATTAGGTGAAGGTTGATGTAAGCCCTTTTGCATTAGGTGCTCTAGGAATTTTGATAAAGGTTAGTTAAAGTTCAAGAATCTCCTTAGTTGTTGGACAACATGCACTTCTACAGGTCGACTAGTGTTTCCATAATGTGTTCCCTTAGTTGGATAGTTTCTTGCTTCAGTGGTTCTATAACTTTTCTTCTTTTCATTCTCCATTTTCTCAGCTTATAATCCATCATCATAAAGGTTTATAAAAGATTTAGGATTCATCATTTGCAACCTTTTAACCAAATTAGGAGACACATTACAGACAATCATCCTAACTTGATCCTTTTCAGCCAACTTATTTTTCATTAATCCTGCCTTGTTCATGAATCTAATGAGAAAATCAGAGAATAATTCATTTGGCTTTTGTTTTACCAATTCTAGATCTCAAATGGACACTTTAAGCATAGTGTTATGATCATACTATTTTAGGAAAGCAGTGCATAGTTCCTTCCAGTTAGCCTTAATAGACTTTTCTAATCCATGATACCAGTTCACAGCAATACCTTCTAAGGAAAGTATAAATAATTTTGAGACTATAGATAATGAGCTTAAGTGGTGCTCATAGTTGTTGTATATTGGCTAAGATGAATTCTTAGATCCCCATAACCATTAAACTTTTCTAGTTAAGGCATTTTAAACTTATTAGGTAGCTTATCACTTTCCATGCATAGCATATCATTAAAGTCAAATGAGTAACCTATGCCTTGCCATTTTATCAGCTCTTCCATTTTAGAAATTTTTTGTGTTAGTGCTTGCATCAGCTTAGACTTAAGTTCCTTAACCAGCTCAAGTGATTCTTTCTTCGCTTTCTTTACCATATAGTTTTCAACATCCTTAAATTTTATCTCCACAGTAGTCACATTCCTAGCAACATTCAATGGTTATTCCCCAACATTGTTATTATTAATAGGTGGATTATCCATAATAGGTGGAACAATAGCAGTAAGTGGTATAGCAATAACAAGAGTTTGCATTAATCCAACTAAAGCTTATCTCAGTTCATTTTACATCATTACTCTCATATAAACCATCAAAGCTCACTTAATGTCCTCTAAGGTTCAATTTCCTCCTTGTTGTTGTTCCATCTCTTATGTTTAAGTTGGTGTAACTTTTAGATAAAGTGGGTTGATAAGACTCTTTTCCAATCTTTTTAAGGATGTCTTTAGCCATTAATCTCAGGCTTGAGTTAATTCTCACTAATATGCCACTACTTTATTTCCAAACATAGGAAGAACTAGATGAATCTATGATAGTTGCAAAACAAAGTGTCAGTATGATGCATGAACTACATATGATGTATGTATGCATAATGTGTGTGCTATGCAATAAGTAGCAAGTCATGTCAAGCATACAAGTAACAAGTCAAGTTTATAACATACATCCTTTCAACCTTATTCCTCCCATACATGAATTGAATCGCGAGTCTCTTTTTCTTAAATTTTTTGTCTTGGTCTTAATATTAATAGGGAATATTAAGAACCAATGCACATTCCATATCTCTCAATAAAGTATAAAAACAACATTTCTAAGTATAAAAGATTTGCCCAATCTTTATTAACATAAATGGGCCTCAAAAGGTATGGGCTTGGGCCTTTATAGATAGAAATATCTTATGGCAACAAACATAAGGAATTTGGGTAAATCCTAGAGGAATTTTCTAGGTTACTATATGAGTTGAGTCCAATGGAAAAGTCAAGGTTCCCTTAGTAAGATGCCCTCCATTAAGACATGAGTTATAAGTTAAGGTTAGAGGGGCCCAACAACCTTTATAAACTTCAAAGAAGACTACCCACCTTTAGGACTTGGGTTACAGACTCTGGTCAGAGGAGCCCAGTAATCTCTTTTAGACTGAGTTAAGATTAAGAGTGATGGTTAGCTAATCTATAATCCTATAAAACCAGTGGAATCATAGAACTACAAACCAACGCCATCAATTTATAAGAACATGCAAGAATAAAATAATAATTAATAAAATAATTCTAAAGAACATAAGTAGAATCAGTGTCTCTTATCCCTAATGGAGTCGCCACTATAGACGGTGAGGTTTAGAGAGTATGTAAGATTTTAGCAACCACAACATTGTTTGAGCTCAGGGCTTTAAAGAATGTTGGGTTTCAAGATTCCATATGTCGCAAAAAAATAAAAATTGAATCATAAACCCCAACCCGGGTCCAAGTAATTCGATTCATTGATTAAATCTAGGGTTTTTGTTTTCTTACCATAAATGTAGAAGGAGCAAGAAATCTAGAAGGAAGAGAGGTCACCCTAGTGACACCCTACCTTAAGCTTTTAATTTAGTAGTTTGGCTTTGAGATGTCTCTAAAAGAATCCATCCTCCACAAGTGTCCACATGAATAGCCTTGATTTGAAAATGAATAGTTATGTTCTAGAATCTTCTCTTGATTTCTCATAAATCATGAATTAAAAAGAACTTTATGTTTTGTTTTCTAAAAGAGAGAAAATGAATTTGGTGGCAAAACAATGAGAGTGTGTGAAACCCTAGAGAATGTACCTTATTTATAGACATTTAAATTAAGGTTTAACTGTTGGGTTTTATGATTTAAAAACACAGCGAAAATTAAAACTTTTAACCATAAACCCTAACCCGGATCCAAGTAATTCGATTAATTAATTTTAAAACTAGGGTTTTCAAATCTTACCACAAACACAGAAGAGGCAAGACTGTTGGAAGGCAGAGAGGAGGTTCACTTCGGTGACACCTTACTTTGAGCTTTTGATTTTGGTAGTTCGAATCAAGACGTCTCCAAAAGAATTCGTCCTCCATAAGCGTCCACATAAACAACCCTTGATTAAAATGACAAATTTGTGTGCTAGCACTTCTCTTGATTTCTCATAAATTAAGAACAAAACACTATGTGTTTTAGTTTTTCTAAGAGGAGAAAAGTGAATTTTGGTGGCTAATAATTGAGTTAGTAAAACCCTAGAGAATATAACATATTTATAGACCTTTAATTAGGGTTTCACTTACCAAAATAACTTTTGGTAATTTCTCAATTATTATAATTATGATTTTATTTAAATTAAATCATATATAATATCCCATTTTTTAAGATAACCTTTACTTTAAATAAATAAACTATTTATTTATTTCCACAGAGCATGATTGGGCATCTCAAACCCATATCCGTTTTTGGGCTTATTCTAAGTGTGTGACCTTGTAGGTTCACATGACATTGGAAATGGGCCTTAATTCTTTAATTAGGCCTACAAGTCACAAGTGGCCTCTAGCAAAACATTATAACTACCCAAGTCATGTGAAGTCAATAATCTGACATAATCTAATTTATAATAAATATTGTAATCCCTTCGTCACATGATATCTTGATTGAATATAAGGCATAGTTTCTATCATCCTTATATATTTCAATCATATTATTTCTTGACTCTAAGTAGACTAAAATGATAACTCTTTATTAATTCACTTTAGCATGGCCATGCATTTTCCTCAGTTTATCTTATTAAAGGGCTCATAGATATCTTACTTAGATTAAATGAGGGATAAATTCCTTCTCAATCATTCACATTCCTCACATAACTCATTTAATATCTAACAACAATCCATTTAATCATCCTGTTACAGACAATGTTAGATTGTGTCAAAATATATAATAGTTATATAGAAATCCATAATGATTTCAAGGTCAAAGGACTAAATCAATATTATTATGATGAGAATTACTTATGACAATTATCTATGTAGTATTCTCATGATGGGTCAATCCAGTATATTATTTCCTAAATAAGTACTTATGAGTTGACTTAATATCTCATATTCATGATTAGTAAATCATAATCATTGATAAACATCATACTACCCATAACATATTGTTATGACTAGGGATAATTTGAATAGAACTCATATTTAATCTAAGGGTTTTACTATCAAGTCACATACTTGATGACCTTAGTAAGAATTGACTATTCAAGTAATTATCATAACACAAAATGATAATGAAAAATGCCTCTTTATTGAATAAAATGATAAAGTCAAAACATGGTCATACATGATTCACCTAGTGCATATCACTAACATTAACTTATCAAATAACTTTTGGTAATTTCTCTCTTATTCTTATTTTGATTTTATTTAAAATTAAATTAGAAATAATATTCTATTTATTTAAGATAACCTTTACCTTAAATAAATAAATATTTTATTTATTTATTTCCATAGAGCTTATTTAGGCTTGTTAAACCCATATTTTTTTTGGGCTTGTTCAAAGTGTATGACCTTGTAGGTTCACATGATGTTGGCAGTGGGCCTTAAATCTTTATTTAGGCCTATAAGTCATAAGTGGCCTCTAGTAAGACATTATAACTACCCAAGTCATATGAAGTCGATAATCCGACATAACCTAATATACAATGAATATTCTAGTCCCTTTTTCATATGGTATCTTAATTGAATATAAGGCATAGATTATGTCATCCTTATATAATTCAATCATATAATTTCTTGATTCCAAGTAGACTAAGAATGATAACTCTTTATCAATTTACTTTAGCATGGCCATGCATTCCTCATATAACTCATTTTATACCCAACAATAACCTATATTATCACTTGATTAATGATAATATAAGATTGTGTCAAAATACAAAATAGTTATGTAGAAATCCATGGTGATTTCAAGGTCAGAGGACTAAGCCAATATTACTGTGATGAGAATTACTTATGACAATTATCTATGGGGTATTCTCATGATGGGTCAATCCAACACTTTATTTCTCAAATAAGTACCTATGAGTTGACTTAATATCTCATATTCATGATTAGTAAAACATAATCATCAATCAATACCATACTAGCCATAATACATTGTTATAACTAGGGATAATTTGAATAGAACTCATATTTAATTTAAGGGTTTTAGTATCAAGTCACATACTTAATGACCTTAGTAAGAATTGACTATTCAAGTAATTATCATAACATAAAATGATAATGAAAAATTCCTCTTTATTAAATAAAATGATAAAGTCAAAAAATGGTCATACATGATTGAACTAGTGCATATCACTAATAGAGAACACACTACTAAATCATAAAGACATAGTGTGGAGATAAAGAGTCACCACCCAGGGTAATAATTGGGACAATTCAAAGGTGGTGGTAACTCGATTCTCTAAAAGAGAGTTAGCACCACGACCAGGAGATTCTTGATACAAAATATGAACTTCTTTTAGTCTTTTCTTCATTTAGAATTACTTTATTAATTACTAAATTATTCCCTATTTACATGTAATTTCGTTTAAACCCTAATTTAGCATACATCTAACTCTAAGGCAACTAGTCATGAAAGAGCATACAAACAATGCATTCATATAAGGTGAAATGTCCCTAAATTAGTGTATTCTATATTAATTTTAATTAAGTTAGTTAAATCTACATATTTTTATAAAGTGAAATGGAAAGCTAAAGGTGGGCCTACATTTTAGTTATTAAATGAGCCTAGGTCTATTTGTTTTAATTCTAAAAGTGGACCTAAGTCTACATTTTAATTTTATGGATGAATTTAGTGGGCCTAATTCTAATTTTTTTTAAATTAAATAAAGTGATCCTAAATCTATTTCTTTTAAAGGAAATGCTTAAATGGGTTGAGCTAAATCTAAGTTAATTTTAATTAAACTAAGGTGGGCCTATATCTAAATTAACCAAAATGGGCCTAAATTCATTTTAATATTAATCAAGCCTAAAACCAATGTTAAAGCCTATTATTAATGAGTTAAAACCCAAACAATGGGCTTGGGGCCCAAAAATGCAAAAAAAAAAAAAAAGATAAACAAAATGAAATAATCAATAAGGACATACATTTGTGATTTGTAAATCCTAATTTTAATTACATGCAACCTAAATTAGTCTAAAGCCGCCATTGATTTTAATCAAAACTTACCAAGTAAACCTAATTTTACTAGTCAATTTTAAAAACATAGAAAATTAAATATTTCACTATATCCTAATACTGAGGCTATTACAATCTATGTAAAAAAATAAATTAATTACAACCTATTAAGCCATAAATAAGCAAAACACATAAAAAATGAAAAACAAAGAACATAAAATAACATAGAATAATAAAAATAAATCTAAAATCTAATAACTACAGGCTTAAATCCATGGCATCCCATGGACCTTTAACTGATTTCAAATGTACAATCCCATCTCCTCACATTTTTACTTATCACCAAAGCCAAAATAAGCATAGAAAAATAAAAAGAACAAAAGAAACAATTAGAAAAATGAACGAATAAGAAAATAAATAAAATCAAATTAAAAATAAGCAAATAAAAAAAGAAAAAGAAGAAAGGGATGTAATGCAGATGCTATTTGATTGCTCCTTAGAGTGAGATTTAATCACCGTTTGGTATAGAATCTAAGGAACTTCTTATTTCTTTTCAAGGCTCATCGCTTTTTTTTTGTTTAAAGAATGAAAAAAAAAGACTTTTTGGAAGCTTTCTCTTTGTTTATTTCTTTTTTTTTTTCATCTACATCCCCCAAAAAAAGGCCCTTTCTACTCGAAGCTTTTGTAGGTTTTTTTTATAAAACCTTCCTTAATTTTTAAAATTCAAATCTTCATTTAGTTTGTTCTAAGAAAGATTTTTTGGTTCTGCATTTATCTTTAACTATCACAGGATAAAGAATATTATCCATTTAAAAAAATAAAATAATAAATGCATAATTATCAAAGAAAAATACATTTATCTTTTTTTAAAATTAATTTTTTTATCAATTTTAAACCAATAAAAATTCAAAGAAATAATTTTCAAAAATTAAAAATAGGTGTTGAAGTCTAATAAAAAATGTGCAATTCCAATCAAAATTGTACATTTCCAATAAAAAATGTAGAATTCCAATTAGAATTCTATTTTTTCGATGGAAAATGTAGAATTCCAATTGGAATTATATAATTCCGATTAGAAATTTGACAATCTGATTCCTCTTGAATTTTCTTTTATTTTGACATTGTCCTGTAGAAAAATATAAAATTTTACAATTAAGTCCTTTAAAATTTTGTGATTTAGCCCATAAATTTAAAATTTGAAGCTCTAAAGACTTATTTATAACAAATTGTCATCATCAGACCCTCTATTGCATCCACACTAAACTATCCCAAGTGCTCACAATATGGCTTTTTTGGATTGAAATTGTCTAATGCCCCAAAGGCTATATGGCATATTTCAGTTGACTTAACTGAAGCTGGAAGTGGCTATAAGGCTCCAATTTTGTATAATGAGATTCTTATTTTAGTATTTCACTTTTTTGGTTATACCTTAATGTTGATGGTGCATAAGATGAAGTTTGTTTATCGAAGTATTAGCTTTTCACCTCTCGGGTTGTACCCCAAGGTTAACGATGCATAAGATGAAGTTTACTAATCGAAGTAGTAGCTTTTCACCTCTTGGGTTGTACCTCGAGGTCGATGGTGTATAAGACATAGTTTGTTAATCGAAGTATCAGGATTTCACCTCTTAAGTAGTACCTAGAGGTTGATGGTGCATAAGATGAAGTTCATTATTCGAAGAATCAGTTTTTCACCTCTCAGGTTGTACTTTAAGGTCGACAGTGTATAAGATATAGTTTGCTGATCAAAGTATCAACATTTCACCTCTCAGGTTATACCCTGAGGTTAACGGTGTATAAGATGAAGTTCATTGATCGAAGTATCAACTTTCATCTCTCAAGTTATACCCTAAGGTCGATGATGTCTAAGACATAGTTTACTTATTAAAGTATCAGTATTTTACCTCTCGGGTTTTACCCCAAGGTTAACGGTGCATAAGAGGAAGTTCGCTAATCGAAGTATCAACTTCAAGTTGTACCTCAAGGTCGACAGTGTATAAGATATAGTTTGCTAATCGAAGTATCAGCATTTCACCTCTTGGGTTATACCCCAAGGTCGATGGTGCATAAAATAAAGTTCACTCACCAAAGTATCAGCTTTTTACCTCTCAGGTTGTACCCCAAGGTCGACAGTATATAAGATATAGTTTGTTGATCTAACTATCAGCATTTCACCTCTCGGGTTATACCCCGAGGTTAACAATACATAAGATGAAATTCACTGATCAAAGTATCAGCTTTTTACCTCTCAGGTTGTATCCTGAGGTCGATGGTGTAGTGATATGTAATTATTTATCTTTTTTATTGTTTGTATCTATGCTTTTGTCATAAATCTTATCTTTGTATTTCAATTTTTGAAAAAGAAAAGGGTAAATTATTGACACTTGGCTTGGCCTAACCCAAAAATGAAGGCCTAATATTGAAAAGTAAGCAAAATATGCCTCATTGTGTAACATCTAGTCCTTTCCTCTCTAAATGGGCCTTAACCCAATGGGCCTTACTAATGCAACAACACTAAGGTGATGCCTTAGTAATGAGATAATGCCTTAGCACACTAAGGCGATCGCCTCAACACTAAGGCGATGCTTTAGCGATGTTGAGCTATTTTTGAAAATAATATAGAAAATTACGTTTTAATGAAATTTTCTCCATTTGTTACCATAAGAAGATGTTACTAACATGGTGGAGAACATAGGAAGTCAGAGAGTTTCTTAAAATAAAAAAAAATAGAATAAAAGGGGAAAATTAGAAGAAAGGAAGAGACCTAGAAAAAATGTAAAAACAAGAGTTGAAAAAAAAAAGAAACAGTGAGGAGAGAAACAAAGAAAGAATAAAAAAACTAAAGAAAAAAGAGAAGAAGTAAGCACTGAGGAAGAAAAATAAGAAAAATAGAAAAATAAGAAAAGGAATCAAGGCTTATAGGAAAACTAATACAGAAGCTAAAAGTGGTGGAGAAAAGTGTCTAACGAGAGAGAAAGGAACTAGCATTACACCATTCTAGAATTCATTTACAGCATTCTAGGACATTTTTGAGGGCCAAAGATAAGGTAGCCACTCGGTGTTGAATAGTAAGGCTTCTTGATTCACTTTGTTTGTATAATTTTGTTCAATTCTTTCTTTTATTCATTTAATGATTTTTTATAGGTAAAAGTATTTATTTGCAATCATTTGTCAAAGCTTTGTGTTATTATTTACAATTCATTTACAATAATTAGTATCTTTACATCATTCTTGAAGGAAGAAAAGAATTTAACTTTAGCTTTGTTTGGTTTAGAATTAAGGTGATGCCTTACTAAAGAGGCTCTGCCTTAATGGCTTAAGGCAATGTCACCATTACTATAGTAGCCTAAGGCAATGCCTCATTGGTTAGGCGTCTCTACTTTACCCTTGTCTATCCATTTTTAATTTATGCATTATTTACTTAAAATATTTTTAAATCCATGTGTTAACAAATTTGATGTGACTCCTTTGGTTGCCATCAATTTCATTAGCCTTTAGTGCATTCAATCTGTACATTTTTTTTATATGTGCTTATTTGTTGCTTATTTATTCAATAGTTTATTTCAATAAATCAATTTGACTATTTTATTTGATTTTCTGTGTTTTTATAAAATTTCCATTGATTGAGCATTATCTTTTATTGTTGTTTGTGATTATTGGTTTTATTTTATTTTATTGTATTGATTTTATTATTAATCATAATTTTATGGTTAAATTAAATGCAATAATTTAATTTTGATTGTTTATTTTATTCTTTATTAATGTGGTGATTTTCTTTTATAGATTTTATTTGTGTGGGGCTAATTAACTTTAATTTTTAGGAATTAATTTGACGGATAATTAAACCACTAAGAAAACATCTTTAGCATAGGAGACCTTTTATTATTCTTTATTTTTTATTTATTTTGCATGTTTAAAGGTTTTCACTCCTTTCTCCTCCCCTATTTCTTTGCATGTACATTTATTGCTTTAATTTATTATGTGAAAGGATGTAATTCATTTCTCTTTTTCCCTTTCTTTTGTGTGCGTGTGTTCATTTATTTATTTTATTGCTTAATAAAAAGTTGTAGTTCTTTTCACCTTCCTCTCATTTCTTTTGCATGCGCATTTATTGTTAATTTAACTATAGATATGTGATGTGAAGTTAATTGGACTTAATTTGCATGAAATAAAATTAATTGTAAACTTGGACCTAAGTGTAAAATTGGAAATTTATTTGGACGTAAACTTTAATTATGCATGTTAATAAAGAAATTATTAAATAATTAAAAGTAATAAAACACAAAACATAAATAGAGGCCAACTATAGGTTGGATGGGCATTCAAAAGCCCATACCTAGTTTTTGAACCCAATCTATGAGGACAACTGTCGGGGGCCCTCTGTGGGATCCAGTTACTGTAAAAGTACATCTCGGGTCTCATCCTGGAGGCGACCCTATCTCCAACTTAGGCTATAAGCCCTTGTTGTTGTTTCTAATGGGCCCTAAACCTGCACACTATCGTTGTCATTGAACACTTGGGCTCGCGCTGAATCCCGCCACCTATACCCACATTACATTTATTCTCACTAATGACATTGAACACCATTTTAACTCCCATTTAAGCAATGTACTTAGACTTAATATTGTATGGTGTTAAAAAATGCTTTATTTTATAAAATATAATTATTAAAAGGGTTTTAAATAGATGTTGTTTGATGCTAGGTTGTTGATCTAAGCATTAAGGCTTGTTGTAATTAACCTCGTCAATAATTAGATATTGACTGTGTAGAGTTCAAGGATGCTATGGTCGCACACATGAGGTTGCAATTGCACTAGAAGTTTTCTTTCAACTTCTTATTTAGTTTTGTGCTTCCTACAATCATAGGTGATGGTTACAAATGTAGTAGTCATTTTAGCCTCCAAATTCACTTGTTTTGATGTAATAAACATGACTATTTGGGCCTCTTTTGACCACTCATTGGTTTTGATTTATATTAGAATGTTCTTGGGCTCTCTAAACATTTAGAATGAAGTTTAACAAGAATTCTTATAACTTCTTAGTTTTTTACCTTGCTATTGGGCCTTATTGGACTTATAATGGATCTTGGCTTGCTTATGGATTATTAGATCTTGGTTTTGAGCTTGAGATTACATTATTCCCCCTTTCTATAAAAGGATTTGTCTTCGAATTAGCTCCATCTTCATAACTTACATCAAATTAAGATAACTCACTAATATTAAAAGTTGCACTTACATTGCCTTACTCACTTGGAAGCTCTAGTTTGTAGGCATTTTATTATTGATTGTTGTAGCACTTTTAACGGTCTATCTCATTTTGGCATTAGCTTAGACTTTCTTTGATTTGAAAACCTCTCTTTCCTTAAGTACACCCACACCTAATTGATGAGCTCAAATATCACTTGTTTTCTTCCTTTGTTCTGTTACTTCTCATTGGAGTATTGTCTTCTCTATTTGGGCTTTCACTTTCTCATTCAAGTTTTTGAAAAGTTCAGCCTTGTATTTTCCTTTGAAATTTACCTTCTCCATAGGTAATGGAATCAAATCCATTAGTGTTAATAGATTGAAACCATAAATTACTTTGAAGGGTGAATGATTTGTTATTCCATGTGTAATCCTACTGTAAGCAAATCCAATATGTGGTAGCCACTCATCCCAATTCTTCAAGTTCCTTTAAAAGATGGACCTTAATAATGTGGATAGGTTCTTATTCACCACTTCCATGCCCATCCATTTGTATATGACAAGTTGTTGAATAAAGGAGTTTTGTTCCCATTTTCTACCACAGTGTTTTCCAAAAATGACTTAGGTGTTAGTGATATGAACTAGTTCAATTATATATGACCATATTTTGACTTTATTATTTATTAATAAAGAGACATTTTTATTATTATTATTTTGTTATAATAATTACTTGAATAGTCAATTTTTTCTAAAGTCATCAAATATATGACTTGATAGTAAAACTTTTAAATTAAATATGAATCTTATTCTAATTTATTCCTAGTCATTCATTATTATTGAAATGACGATAACTATCTTATTCAAGGATAAATTTTAACTAGTTTTATGTTTGAGTCACTGGATCAACTATCAAACATATTGAAATTTAATGCTACTATCTTTTTATACGAAATAAGTGTCCATTTTATAATTTAAAAATTGTTTTTCTTATGTCTTTATAAGTTTTATTTTTAATTAATTGAATCTTCTACTTTTAAAATAATTACAAAATTAACTTTATAAAATTATTGAATATTAAAAAATAATATATTTGATTTTTTTTTCTTATCTAACAAAGGGGTCATTGTACATATCATGATCAGAACATATAGTAAGATAAATTTCATTTTTTTCATTTTCTGCAATATCTTTTATATCATATTTTATTTATTTATTTATCGTGTATAAAGATTGTAAAATTAATTTATATTGAATGCATGAAACTAAATTCTTAAAGCTAGTGAATATCCTCTAATGTCCACTTTTTGTACTATTCATAAGTATCTTAAATAAATGAGATTAAATAAATAAATTAACAAAAGTTAAAGAGTTATGCATATAAAATTTTAATTAAATATTTACAAAATTTTCAAATAAAATAGAAAGTATAAGGATAAAATAAATTTAATAAAAGAAGAAGAAGAAGAAGCTAAGTAAAGAATGTGTCACTTGCCCCTTTTTTTATGCAACTTTTATTAGCTTAGATTTATAACATAGAAGATTTTTAGCAGATGCTCTAAAAGATTTTAAAAATTAGAGATAAAAAAAATATAGAATAGCAAAAATACTAAAATTGCGCAATATAACTTTAATTAATAGAAACCTATAACAAATAGATACTGTCACACATGACTCAAAAACTATGCAAAAAATCAAAAGTGGCGTTGATTTTTTTATTATTTCGAAGGGTAAATATGTAAATTGGATCTCCACATTTTACTCTAATTTCAATTTGGGCCCTTTCAATTTTTGAATTGAATTGAAACTTATAATTTGGAAATTTAGCCCATATTGAACCTTTGAGCACAATCAAATCCTTTAGTTTGTTTTTAATACAATTAAGTCCTATAGATTGATAAAAAATTAATTTTCATGAATACTAAAAATAAAAATAATATTTTTTTAGAAATAAATATAACCTAATTATAAAGTTTTAAATGTTTTCAAACCTATAAAATAAATTTTTGAAATTTTTCTTAAATTTTAAAAAATTTACAATCAATTGATATAAATTTCAAAAAAAATGACCAAATATATTGGTTAACATAAAGAGCAAATTTATAATAACCTAAAATTTGATTTTAACAATTGAATAAAAAATTTTAAAATTTCATTCATTAGTTTAAAATTTTTAACCTACACAATGATTGATGAACAAAAGTTTTTATGCAATAATTAAAATCAAATTTTGCCAGCCTCCCTCTAGTTTGGTGGTTGAGGGCTTGGCATTGTTGTAGGAGGGGGAGGATTCAAATCCCCCCACGCCCCACCCTCTCCATGGTAAAAAAAATTAAAATCAAATTTTAAGTCACTTATTAATTAGCTATTTATATTAACGAATAAATTTGGTCATTTTTTTTTAAATTTATATTACTTGATTGTAAACTTTTTAAAATTTAAGAAAAATTTTAAAAATATAAGTTTAATAACTTTTAAAACTCTATAATTAGATTATATATATTTCTAAATAAATTATTAATTTTTTTTAATTGTTAGTATCCATTAAAATTAATTTTTTTATTAATCTATAGGACTTAGTTGTACTCAAAAAAAGTTACAAAACATAATTCTACTAAGTAAAAATTCAATATGGTCTAAATTTTTAAACTAAAAGTTCCAATTTGGCTCAAAAAAAAAATGGAAGGGTCCAATGTTAAATTAGAAAAAAAAAGTGAGAATCCAATTTGCACCTTTTCTCTTATTTCAAAACTAACTTTTTCAACAAATATTTTTCAGTTATGGTCTTTTGTCATTTTGTCACCTTTTTCTTCTATTTCTTAAAATGTTCACTCTTCAAACGTTCATCTTCTTCCTTTTTTCTTTGATTTTTTAATCAATCAAAATCTTATTCCTTTTTTCTTCTTCAATTGATCAAAATCTCTCAAACTCAACCTCAACTTTTTTTCATCTGGAACAAATAATAGCTAGATTTACAATAAATTTCTTCATCAAACCACAAAAATCAACACTCACAACAACATTAGCAGTAACATTAAAGATTAAATTAAAAAATCATACATATTCTACGTATGTAACTCATACATATCATGTTTGTCTCTTTCCATTAACAAACATCTAGATATTTTATTCAATTTTACATAAATCAACAATGATAAGTAGTTTTGAAATCACAATTTTATTGACAGACAATATTATATAATTGTAAAATTGTTTATGCTCAATTTAAACAAAATTAATATAGTTTTCAAAAATTATACACAACAACCTAACTATAATAAATAAATAAAAAACAAACAACATTAAAAATAATAATTGAAAAAAAAACAACTAAAAAAATAACAAACAACAATTGAAAAAATAAAAAAACAACAACTAAAAAAAGAACTATGTAATATATATAAAAAAGAATTCTTACTTTTTTTTTTTATTACTAATACTAATAAAAGTGAAGATTTTATTGAAAAGAAAATAATTATGCTAGTTTTAAATAGTTCATCCAAAATTTTCAAAGACCCTATAAGAAATTAAACTAATTAAACTAAAAATTAATATTATTTAGAATATAAAAATTAAATAAATGCATATAATCAACTTCAATTAGGAGGAGTTCAAAAAAAGGATTAATAAGTTTGAATGTTGTAGAGGATGTTACTTAGCTAATGGTGCATAAGGCCAAAAATGAAAAAAAAAAAAATGCGGAAACCTAAAACTAAAAGAAAAAGTTCTAAAATAAAAAAAAAAATTGAGCCACGATGATAACAAATGGGTAATTTAGTGAAATTTCCTCTATTGAAAAAAACCAGAAGATGCTATCAAAAGGTATTTAAAGGAATTTATAACAAAAGAATTTGTTGTATTTGTTTTGTACAACTGATTGTAGTTTGTAGTGATGATTGGGTGTTTATGCTCATTAAAATAATTCATTATTTAGTTCTTTCTGGCCATCTTTTTCTTTTTATAACACTAACACGAGGTAATTGTTGCACCACTCTTCACTATTTTAAATTTATATGAACTTTAAACTCTTAACTTACTTTCCATATCTCATTACCACAGTCATTCAATAGTTAATTGCATAGAAACATTTGGTGTTGTAAGAACCCTTCCCTAAAAAAAACAACGTCTTAGTTAGTCAACTTAACCTATAAAAGTTTTTAGGACATACCACAATGTGTATATCCCTTCACACAAAATAATCTAACTTATTAAAAAGATATAGTCAATACCTATAATAGGGTAATAAACGAGATGAACTGTTCATGAACAGCTCAGTATTTGGCTCGATAAAAAGTCATGTGAACTCATATATTAAACTTGTTTAATAAACAAGCTGAGCTCGAACTATATACAACTCAGCTTGTGAAGCTTGCAAATAAGCTCGAATAGAAACTTGCATGTCAGCTCGTAATTTTAATGTTTAATAGTTTGATTTTAGATATCTAACAATAAGCTCTTATTATAATAAATATTTTAGGAAATATATTATTAAAATAAAATCATAATTTTTATTAGATATAAAATGTATAATTTAAATTGGGTTATTTGTAAATAAAATCATGACATGTAATACTTTCTCCAATTAAATCATGACATTTAAAACTTGGCATATTAAAACATAAAATATCATTTTTTGTCAAGTGGAAATAACGATCAATTAACTGGTGAGAGAGTGCTTGAGTGTCAAGTAAGGTTTGGGTCTCTAATACTTATAAGACATGTTGTAGGCCACATCAAAATGGTGTGTATCAAACTTAAATGGTAATAACGTAAAAAATGCACCATTTAATCCAAATCAATTCTTATATTCTCAATAAACAAAACTTGATGAAGAACCCTAACTATTGAAATAAATTTGGTACTTTTTAATTTAAAAAATCAATTCATTATATATTTTAAGTTCTTCTTAAATGTCGCTAAATTGAAGGTAGATTGAAGATACATTGATGTTAGATTGAAGAAAGATTGAAGATCTATAAGAGGAAAACAATATAAGCTTACTTCAAAATTAGAGGTAAGGTACTTTTGACTTCTCAACGGCACATTGCTACTGCATGAAAATGACATAAGATACATGAAAAGTGATGCTTTGTTTTATTTAAAAAGAAACGTGAATAAGACATAATGTGCGACAAAAATGTTGTTTACTTATATGTTTTTTATTTAGTAGAACTAATGAACGAGAAAAAGTGACACAAATGTTTATTTTTTATTTTTTTGAAGATAAAATAATAATTTTTAGTGGCATTAGTGCTAATATATTATTTGTAGTGCATTAGTGCTAATGTAGTATTTGTTTTACCTTATAATGTTAAATGCATTTTGTATATATTACCACTATAGTGGAAGGTTAGCAAATCTAAATGGTGAAGTCATTTACAAGGAGGCCATATCAAGCTAAGACATTGTGTTGATGCTGATAGAGTAGGTTATTTAGACTTAGTAGATGATGTAAAAAAAATAGGGTATGTCAATAAGAGAATGTTATATAGAATCCCTGGATTGTCTCTTACAGATGATGTAGAAAAGATGGGGTATATCAAACTTAATGAGTTATGGTTCATTATATGGTTGTAAAAGAAAATAGGAAGGCTATGAAAAGTTATAAAAAATGAGAAACAAAGTCAATAATAGACAAGTCATCAATAACAAATTAATCAAAAGACAAGTCATCAGTAACTAATTAATCAAAAGACAAGTAAGCAACCATCTTAGCAAATAAGTGAGTAGCAGACAAGTCAATAATAAATATCTTAAAAGTATCTTGGTATAATCATTGAGCATCAAAATTAAAATTATAAAGTTAGAAAGTGGCATCTAGAAAACTATAGCATGGTACTCAATAACAATATAAGACTACATCTAGTTTGTAATAACCTAGGATTGCTTCAAATAAGCATAATATAATCACTTAGAAGGATAGAGAATGGTCAGGCAAGGATACGGTGTTTGAGTGCATAAGGGTATGGAAATTCAATTTGAATTGGATGTATATTATTAGGGTATGCTTATTTTTATTTAATAATTTCATTAATGTGTAAATGTTTTCTCAAAACATAGTTAGAACTATAGTGGGATCAAATGCCACTACTGAAGTTTAAAAAATAGTTAGACCTCTAAGTAATTATTAAGGAAGAGGAAAAATGCATAATTTAATGAAGTGCAAGGTTCATCATCTACTGTATCAGAGGTAAATGTTCTAGTGATATCCAAAGGATGAGGAAGACCAAAGGAAAAAAGTACCATTACAATAGAAGTTATAAGTACTCAAGAGAGTACTACACATCAATAATGGTTATAAAGTCAAGAGAAGTAGTTGTCAGTTTATATACTTATGTGAACCAAATATTTCCTTATTTTTGTGAACCATAAGTTTATGATATGAACCTTAAGTTATGATGTGCTTTTATTTATTAGTTATAGCTAAACTAATGTACTTATATTTGCATATTGACACAAGTGTTGTAATAACATATATTTTCTTTTTTAAACAATTAGAGTTGGCTTTTTTATTGATTTAATATTTATAATCTCAACCTATAGATATGCTTTTTTTTTATGTTATTGTTTGTATGCTTGTTATCAGGTCCTACAGTAAACATCAACATTAAAATAGTTTGCATAAAAATAGTTTAATTAGTCACTTAATATAGATTTAAGTTTAATCAAGCTATTTTATTTCAAATATGCTAAAATTAGGGTTACACAATTAAGCCTTTACAAGCATTAAACACAACTTCAAGACATAACATTTATAAAAAAAACAAGACTAAAAAACCTAACAATGTTAGTTCTATCATACTAACTACTTAAGCACCTGGTAGCATTTTGTTCTTCATCTTATTTAATAGGCATTTCATATAATAAATAATTACAAGCAAAATTAGTACTTAGAGGAGCACCTAGACTTTCATTTTGTTCTTAATAGTTATTATTGCTTCTTTTCTCATATATTGTTAAACTTGCTCTCCAGCTTGTCCTTTAAAACTTTATACTCCTCCACCATTTTTGCAAACTCAGCATTATTTTCTTTCACTTTCATTTATGTTAACTTGAATTTCTCAAATAGTTTTAACTCCATGTTAGACAGTATTTTCATTGTCTCCTCATGTCTATCTTATTTAACCTTTAATAAAAAAAAAAACTATTTTTTTATGTTTTCAATTTTTGGATCAAGCCATTAGAAATATTCAAAGTCATCATGCTACCAAAACACCAATAACTCATATTAAATGTTATCAAATGTGAACAAATTTCTATAAAAAATTTTACACATTATTTTCCAAAATATTATTCCTCTCAAAAATTTAGAACATATTATTTCCCCAAAAGTTATACCACATTCATGAAATGTGAATTTGATTTTTTCAAAAACTTAAATTTTTATATAACCAAAAAATAATACATTAAACCTCAAATTGAAACCCTAACATAACTCCATATAAAATAATCTAATCATTACCTTTTGAAAGGCACATCAATAGAATCTTCTTCTAGGATTCTGGTCTATCATTGATGTTTGCACACTTATAAGGAGCTCATGTCCACATTCTTTTCTTGGAATTGAGTTTGAATAAGGTATGGTTGAGTGAGATGATCTTCCAAAGGAAGGATAATATCCATTTGAGACCAATTTTAAACTATTTGACTTTTTGATTGCAAACCTAAAAGAAAACAAAGAAGAAGATTAATAAGAATAAAATGAAGAAGAATTAGAATATGTAATTAGAGATGATAAGAAACACACATTTTGTTGGAACACATCATTTTTTACATGGAAAAAATTATTTCAATTTGAATAATTCACCCAAACCTTGCTTGATATGCAAGTACTCTCTCATTAATTAATTGATCGGTGTTTAAACTTTCCAAAAAATGATAGTTCATGTTTTAATATGCCAAGTTTTAGATATCATGATAAAATTACAAAAACTATTAAATGTTATAATTTTATTTTTCATTAACCTATTTTAATTTGTAGTTTTCATTTTTTAAAATTTCTTTAGGCTATTCATTTAAGCTCATGAACATCAAGTGGCATAGTGAACTCGAGTCGATCATAAATGAATCAAACTAGAGCTAACCAAAGCTCAAATCAGTTTAGATAGATTACACCCATACTAAGCATGAAGTTATCATGTAATGAAATGGATTTAATTGAGGAGTCATTGTCTTCACATTTAAGAAAAATAAAGAAAAGTTCATTTTGATTATTTTTATATGTTGCTACTTAAAGAAGATACTGGATCTTGAATTGTTATTGAATTTAACAACTAGCTTATTATTCAAGTTAGAAATTTTCTTAACTTTTATAATATCATTATGTGATTAATAATACATGTAAAACTTACTTAAATAGTCTAAGATATAATACTAAGTTAATTATGGAAAGGAATCTTGCTATCTGATTTGAAACATTTATTATGCATGAATATCTCATAAAATATGAATTCAAACATATGCAATCTACTTCATATAAAGGATGATTTTTAGTAAATAGAAAGAAGAAAGTCACGAATTAGGGTTTAAAAACCAATATATGAATATAGTAGCATAGCTTCTTACCAAAATAAAGTTTTTTTTTTTTTGTTAAGAGAGAGATCATATAACCTATTTTTTTATGAACTACTCAATAAGGGGACAACCTTGTTATTTTAAATTGATGACAACATCAAACAAATCATATACCTAGGATGCTCATAACGAAGAGTTACCACTTGTCTACTCCCTCACTAGTAGATTTTGACCTTTTTATAAATGGTATCTTAACTTTTTAATTTTTAATTTTTTGGTGTTTAGACTTTTTTTTTACAATTAAGTGTTTAAATGATAAAATATTTCTAAAATGGTATCTCTAATAGATTTTACAAATAAAAGTGCTTATATGATAAATTTTTTAATGGTAAATTGACTTAAATACAGTTTTATTTTTTTTTACTCTAATTTTTAACTTGATTAAAAATAAAAACTATTTTTGCATTTTACAAACTTAACTTGAAAAAATATTAAATATTATTTTTATTATTTATATTTAGTTAATTGTAATGGTTGAAATTTAATTTTTTATTTCATTTTAGTTAAATTAAGTTTTTTAAACTCATTGAATAAAAATATAAAAAATTTTTTCATTTTTTTGTTAATCATAATTATTTATTTTTTAAACATTAGTCTAATGATATTTTATACTCTTCTTTTAAATTTAATAACATGAATAAAAAATTTAATTTTTAATTAAAAAAAATGTAAAAATAAACTAAACGTAGAAAGATGATGTTTAAATCAATGTATTACGAAAGAGCCTTAAAAGAGATGCTTTGGGGGGGAGGGGAATAGGGTTAATTAAAAGTTTAGATGAAGGATAGAAAATTAAAGAGAATTTAAAGGATGATTTAGGGAAGATTAAATATGAACAAGAATAATAATAAGAAGGTGAATTCACATAAGTAATTTAAAGAGATCAAATTATTATCAATCCTACATCTCCACCTAACTTATACCCAAAGTAGGATTTCTAAACCCTCTCCAATATTATTAACCAAGATTGTTACAAGTTTTTTTTTCAAAGTTCAACACTAAACCCTTATAAAATAAGTTATCTAGACTCACTCATAAACCTTTACAAGTGTTTTTCTCAAGACTCACACCAAGGATATACCTAAGTGCTTTCAAGGTTAACATTTAAACCTTTCCACATGTGTTTTTAAGGCTAACAGATAACCTCTTACAATTAAGGTGATTTTACAAGGCACAATACTAGCCTAATGTTGATTGATCCTCATTACCCACTTTATAGCCCTAAGAAAGAGTATATGAAAGAATCCTATTAATTAAACACATATCTAACTTTCATTAGATGGGTAAATACAAACTCAATCAATAGTTTATTTACAATAAATGAATATATAAAAAGGACTATGAAAGAGACAAAATTTTAGCTTAATGAATTTGACAATTATGACATGATCCTCATGATCGTGAGGGTAGACCATAAGCAATGTAAAGGCATTTCATCTAGTTCATGTCTGTGACCTTCCTCATGATTATGATATGATCATGAGGGGCAATTCCCCCTTGAAATGATATTGTTTGGACTTTAATTCAAGGCCTATTGATTGTACCTTTGAACCTAACTTATAAACACACTTAAATATAAAAAAGTTAGCAACTAAAATTGATTGTTGAAGTCAAAACCAAGGTCAATTTAAAATTAATCATGACCTTGATCATGCAAAGGGTCAACATATTATTTAAAACTAAATTATATAAACACTTTATCCTATAAACTTTATTAAAGAAATAATTTTAAAAACTTTTCATATGTTTGAACATTTAATTATAAAAAAAAATTAAGGAAAAATGGTCAACCGAGTCCTTTAACTTGTGTATTCGGGTCAAATAGGCCTAAAATAAGCTTTGGAAAAATGGTCAACCAGGTCCTTTAACTTGTTTATTTTAGCCAAATAGGTCAAAAATGGACTTTTATAACAATTAAGCCCAAAACTTATATAATCAGGCCTATTAAACTAAAAAAACCAGGCCTTATTCGCATGTGATTTAAACGATAAAGAGGAAGAACATGAGGGAAAATAGAAATATTTTTTTTATTCATTAGAACTACAACCCTTAATATTATAGAAAACAACTATGTATTTAGTGCAAATGAACTCAACGAGTCCAATTTTTGTCAATAATTTATTGCAAAGTTAGTAGTTTAGGTAGACAATATTAAAAGTAATGAGATTTAGGGTTTTTTTATAGGAAAGAAAAATAATTTGAAGATATATTATGAATTCTAGAAATTGAACTTCTAACAGTTGAAATAGGTAAGCATAATGTTTGTTTGTTTAATTGCTATGATATTGTAAGCATTAACCATTAAGTGTATGCCCTCTTTAAAATATTTTATAGCTCTTTTACTAACTCTTGTAGGATGGGTAGTGATGTGGATGTTCTTTTCATATTTAAGATACATCATAAGGGTAAATTCATTAATCAACCAAAGCTTATGCATATGGATGGTGAGATATTGAGATGTAAGGTATATGATTTTGATAGACTAGGATATTTTAGGATTATGAAAAAGATTACTTCTATGGGGTATAGTAAGAACTGTAAACTATATTGGTTACCCCATGGGAGTTCACTAAAGAATGGCCTAAAATTCATTCATAATAATGATGTTATACATGACATGCTTATTGTTTCAAGTATGTTTGATGTATTCCATATGGAGTTATATGTAGAACATGGAGAAGATGTACCTGAAGTTATAGAAGGCCTAGGTTATTGACTGATGGCAAAGTTATAATTAGTAGTGATAAAATGGTTATGATGTAAATACAGAACACATTGAAGAAACAACTTCTATCCAAGGTGAGGGTGATATTTGTGACTTGAAAAAAGCTTAACAATATAATAAAGGGGATAGTAAGTTGGTTAATGTTGAGTTAAAGGAGAGTGAGGACATTAATATTAATGTAAGTACAGGGTGTGATAACATTAATGTTAAGAGAATAAATGAAAGGTCAGTAAGTACATAAGCTGAAGGATAAAAAGTATTTAATGTAGAAGTAGATACTAGTATAAAACAACATGAAGATAATGGTTTGAAATAGGATCAAGTATTTGAATAAAGGGAGCAGGAACAATTATGCTAACATGATGAGGAAGTATTTAATAAACAAGAAGAAGCTGCCGATGTTACAAACAAAGAGAACATTAATTCTAACCCTCAATGTGATGTTCAAACTGAATGTCGTGTTGAAACTAAATGTAATCCTTAAGTACAGTTTGATGTTCAAAACAATTATGATGTTAGCGCAGAGAATAGAGATAAAATGTTTTATATTGATGACAGTACAAATGACTCTAATATGGTTGATGTTAGGGTAGGTGATGAAAGTGGCTCTAATTCCAACAATAAAGAATTGGCTATAATAAGGACAATGTTAAGGGAAGAAACAGGATTGCTTAAACAAAGGCAAAGTTCATAGTTAAGGGAAGCTTTATAAAATAACAATCCTGCTACACTTGAAACAGATAAAACTAGGTATTTTGAATTAGCAGGGAATGATTAAAAAAATGCAAGTACTTAAAATGCTCCTAATGAAAATAAAGGTAAAGAAAATGCATCTATTGAAAATGGTTCTAATGCTAATGCTATTGAAGAGGTAGGACCTAACCCTGGATTTTTCAATAATAATGACAAAATGAGCTATGAAGAAGAGTTTAAAGAAGAAGTGTCAGCACCCAATTTCAGGATGCAATTGTGCACACGGGCGACAAAAGCCCCTATGATCAAAATCTAATCAAGAATTAATCTCTAGTGTTGAGTTTTGTGATTTAAAGGACTAAATTGCTGCGCTTTGTGGACTTAATTGCAAAATCAATTTTTTAAGGATTTGATTATAAAATTTAGAAACTTCTGAGTACCTATTTTGTAATTTAATTAAAAAATGTGTGATCGACTAGCATCTAATGCCAACCGGTATTCTAGAATGCTGATTTTCACTAAAAATTGATTTTTTACATTGAAAATTGATTTTTTTGTCATTTTTTAATTAGTTTAGGACACAACATATCTCTGCATGTGTGAGTCTTGGATTTTTTTTTCAAAACTCAATCACCCATCTTTTTATCTTGATTCTAAAAGTTCAAAAAAAAAACCTAGACTCCTCCTCTCACTCTTAATATCGTGCAACTTCCATGTGTGATTGGAGGGGTTGGAGGTTGCTAGGCCCGACTTTAAAAGCCGAGTGGTAGAGTCTGTGAGAGGAGGAGGGAGGAAAAGGCTATGAAAAAAAACCCTAGAGAGCTAGAATCTATGAAGAAAGATCAGAGAGGAGAGGAAAGAAAAAAATCCTTTTGAGCCTAAAAATAAAACCCTAGTTATTTTCTTTATTATGCAAAAAGCCACACACCTTAGCTCTTTATTTTTCATTTTCAAAACCATCAGGAAATTAACAAAAGTACGTTCTTTGCTTTTAAAGTCTAGAAAATAAAAAAATAGAGTCAATCTCAAAATGGTAACAATCTCAATCTGAGGGGCATTCAAATAGCATTTGCATAACATCCTTTACTCTTTTTTTTATTTTGATTTGATTTCTTTGTTTTATTTATTGATTGAGTCATTACTGATTAATTTTTTTAATTTTTGATTGGTATTCTATGGTGCTCTAGATGCGAGGTTGGTGATGTGAGATTTTGGAAGTGGCTACATTGAAGAATCCATGGGATGCCACAGACTGAATTTATGAAATTCTCATAGAATTTAGGGTTTATTATTTTCTATGGTATTGTGTTCATTGCTTTTACTAGGTTGTAATTAATTTTCTTTAATTTCCTACACTGTAGTTTGTAAAAGCCCCAATAGAGGGAAATTAGTGGAATTTTAATTCTTTACACTAAAAATTGATTAGTAATCTAGGCTCAATTTAATAAATTCAATTAAAATTAATGATGGCAGTAGATTAATTTTAGGGTTGCATGAAATTGAATTAATGTTTCTTGGAAAAATCACATAAAAGTTATTGTTTTGATTTATTTTTGGTACGTTTGTTGAACTGGGTTTTATTTTTTTCGTTCTCATGCCTTTTGGGCCCCAAGCCCATGGTAGGATCAACCCATTTAATAAATAGGCTTAAAAATGGTTTTTAGGTTTTAATTAATTTAAAATTAATTTAGGCCCATTTAGATTAATTAGATTTATGCCCACTTTTAATTAATAAAATTAACTTAGACTTTAGTTCAGCCCACTAATGTATTTTTATTTCTTTTTAAAATTAATTAGACCTTAAGCCCAATTCTAGTTAATTAAAATTAATTTACATTTAGCTCATTAATTTCATTTCTTTTAAAATAAATAGACTTAGGCTCCATTTTTTTTTATAAAATTAAGTTAGACTTAGGACCACTTAATAATCTAATTTCTTCTTTAAAATTTGTAAACAATAGACCCATTTCCTTAGTTAATTAAAACAAGTAGATTTAGGCTCATTAATTCAATTAAAATGTAGGTTCACCTTTAGTCCATTTTACTTGTAAATAAAATATATAGAATTAGCTAACTTTAATTAATAAAATTAATCTAGTTTAGAGATAGGGACACTGTCTTTTGTATGCATTTTTACATGCAATTGTATGACTAGTTGCCTTTAGGTTGAATGGATGTTTAATTATGGTTTAAATAAAATTGCATGTAATTAGAGAATAAGATAGTAATTCATAAAATAATTCTAAATGGACACGAGACTAAGAGAAGTTAGTATTCCATTCTTAGAATCTTCTGGTTGTGGTGCTAACTTTCGTTTAAAGGATCGAGTACCACCATTTCAATTTTCCCTAGTTATTACCTTGGGTGGTGACTCCTCATCTTTGTGTTATGTCTTTATGATATAGTAGCATGTTCCCTAGGGCCCTGAGCTCAAACAGTGTCATAGTTGCTAAAATCTTGGGTGTATGCTAAACCCTACCATTTACAATGGTGAATCCACTAGGGATAAAAGATAATAATTCTACTTGTGTTCTTTAGAATTATTTTACTAATTATTAATTTATTCTTGCAATCATTCTTCATGTCCTTATTAAACTGATGGCATTGGTTTATGATTTCATGATTCCACTAGCTTCATGGAGTTGTAAATTGGCTAACCATCACTCTTAGCCTTAACTCAGTTCAAGAGAGATTACCAAGCTCATTTGACCAAAGTTTGTAACCCAAGTCCTAAACCATCTTCTCTCGAGTTTGCAAAGGATGTTTGGCCCCTCTGACCTTGGCCTATAACTCAAGTCTTAAAGGAGGGGATATTGCTAAAGGAACCTTGACTTTTTCTCGAACCCTAACCACATATAATGACTTAGTTACTTCCCCTAGGATTTACCCAAATTGCTTGTTTATGTTGCCATGAGGTATTTCTATCTATAAAAGCCCGAGCACATACTTTAAAGAGCTCATATAGGCTAATAAAGATTGGGCTAGACCTTTATACCTAGAAATACTATTTCCATGCTTTTATTGCTTTAAGAGAATTTGTCATGCATATTGATTCTTAATGTCCCCTGTTGATATTAAGACCAAGATAAAAAAATCCTAGGAAAATAAACTCACTATTGAATACGTGTGTGGAAGGAATAAGGTTGGAAGGATGAATGTTGTGCAGTTGATTGATATTTGTTATTTATTACTTGTTGCATACCACGTGCATCATGCATACATGCATTTCATCCATCACACTAACACTTTGTTTTGCAGCCATCATAGATTCATCTGGTCTTCTCGTATTTAGGGACATAAAGGTGGTAGACTAAGAAGAACATATCTAAGTCCTAAGTCCATAGCAAAATAAATCCTACACAGACTAGAGAAAAGTCCTATCAATCTGCTTTACGTAGAAGCAAAACTAATTACACCTGAACCTATAAAGATAGAACAACAACAAGGAGGGAGTTGGACCTTAGAAGATATCAAGGGAGCTTTGAAGGATGACATGAGGGCTATGATGCAAGATCAACTGAGACAGGCTTTATCTGGATTGATGCAACCTGCTGCTACTATCGTACCACCACCTACTGCTATAGCTATCCTATTTACTGCAGGTGCTCCACCTACTACCAATAATGCTAGGGAGCAACCTGTTGGTAGAAACCCGCCTATTATTGATGTGAAGCTAGAGGATGTTGAGAACTACATGGTAGAGAAAGCAAAGAAAGAGTCACTCAAACTGGTGCAAGACCGCGGGTCCAAGCAGATGCGAGCACTGACCTAGAAGATATCCAATATAAGGGAGTTGATTAGAGGTCAAGGCATGGGATATTCAACTGACTTTGATGACATGCTATAAATGGAAGATGATAGGCTATTGGATAAGTTCAAAATGTCATAGATGCATAAATTTGATAGAAGAGGAGACCTAAGGATTCATCTCAGTCAGTACACAACAACTATAAGCATTACCAAGGCCCTATTAGCAGTGTTTTACTAGGTTATTTATACTTTATTTAAAGGGAATGGCTATGAACTAGTATCATAGGTTGGAAAAATCTATCAGGGCTTACTAGAAAGAATTATATACTACCTTTTTGAAACAATATGATTATAACACTAAACTGGAAGTATCCATCAGAGATTTAGAATTGACAAAGCATAAATTGAATGAATCCTTCTTTAATTTTCTTACTAGGTTCATGAACAAAGCAGGACTGATGAAAAAAAAGATGGTTGAGAAAGATCAGGTTAGGATAATAGTCCACAATGTATCACCTAATCTAGTCGAGAGATTGCAGATGATGAACCCCAAAATATTCATAGACCTGTATGATGACGGTCTATAAGCTAAAGAGATTGAGAATGAAAAGAAGAAAAGCTCTAGAGGCACCCAAACCTAAAATTACTCAATTGGGGGCATACAACAAGGAAGCATTAGCTGAGATGTGGAGGTACGTGTAGTTCAGCTGCCTAGGAGATTCTTTAACTTTAATCAACCACTCTTAAAAGTCCTAGACCAATTAATCTAGAAAGGCCTACTCCGACCTTTAACCTTTTCCAAACCCCCTAACCCAAATTTCCCAAACTATGACCCTAACAACTATTATAAGTTTCACTAAGTAGCTGGTCATTCCACAGATACTTGTATTTGCCTCAAACATAAAATCCAAAAACTAATAGACTCTGGAAAAATCATAAACCTTAAAAAATCCTATCCCAATCCAAACACTAGAAATAATCCTTTCCCAGACTACTGAAATCTCTTACCACCAACCACCATGATTATAAACTCGGGAGTTAGTGAGGAGGAAGTACTAGACTCCTTTGAAAACTTAAACCCTACAAACAATAAGGAATCTTTAGATGCCTCTAGTGGAGTTGAGGATTTACTGGGACAACCCTCAAGCAAATTTATTACAAAGTGTTTTACTCCAAACCACCCTCTACTGATATCCCTATTGAATTAATAATGCCTTCGGGATGGGGTGATGAGCTAGCATAAGAAGAAAAAGAATCCAAAACTTTAGGACAACCATAAAGAAGAGTTAAGGATTTACTAGGGTAGCCCTTAAGCAAATTTTATTATAGAATATTCTATTCAAAACCAGCTTCTAGTGACATACCCCTTAAGGAGATTGTGCCTACAAGATGGGGTGATGAGTTCAAAAAGGAGAGTAAAGTGTCTTTAACTCTTGAACAAGGGATAAAGGAGCTACAGAGTGAGCATCTAAAAAAGTTTAACATAGAGGGAAAAGAAACGTGCACAGTGGAAGTGTGGAAAAATAGAAAAAGGGACCGGATAATTAAGGTTGTAGACATTTGGTATAACTATGATGAGGAAAGTCCCGTTGGTCTTAACGTATGGAGCAAGAACCTCAATGTGAATTGTGTCACTAAGAGTAGGAGGAATTAGAAGGCACTAAAAAAATTAAAAAAGTTGCATAAAGAGAAGAAGTAAAGGATGTAGAAATAGAAGGAGCAGAAAAAGAAGACTTGATTTTGGAATAGCTAAAGAAGGCTAAGGCAAATGTCAGCATTTGGTAGCTACTTATGCAATTAGGCAGTCATAGAAGAGCTCTTGTCAAAGCTCTATCAAACATGAATATTGAAACAATAACTACACCTGAGGCTATCGTAGCAAAGGTTATAAAAAAGAAACACAGGCTGATAATGTTCTCAGATAATAATTTGCCTTTGGAAGGAAGAAATCATAACAAAACATTGTTTATCCCAACTGAAGTGAAGGGGAAGTGAACCAACTTTACAATGGTTGATGATGGTTCTACTATTAATGTGTGTCTGTTGAAGATCCTACCTAATTTAGGTTTGAAAGCTGATGACTTAACAGGTTCAAACCTGATAATCAGAGCCTATGATGATAGTATTAAGAATATGGAGGGGACATTCCAAAGTCTGGTTAAAACAAGACATGTGGAATCCACCATTGAGTTTATTATGCTAGATATCTTTGTCACCTACACCTTATTGCTAAGAAGGCCATGGTTCCATGCTCTAGGAGGAGTACCCTCAACTATGCACCAAAAGATAAAATTCCCTCATGAAGGAGATGTAATGACTATAGAAGTAGGAACTTATGCAGTTGTGGTAGCCATACTGAAGAAACATAAGCAAGTGTGCAGTCCTTCTAGTTTTCAAGTTTCTAGGATATTTAACAAAACTGAAATGGACCCAAGGTTTATGAAGATAATTGAGAGCATGAATTATCAACCTAGATAAGGACTATGAAATAATGAGCATGGAAGCCCTAGGCTGCCAGAATTCAAGAGTCAGAGTGATACTAAGGGGTTAGGGTGCACTGAGATATAACCTAGTAGCAAAAGAGGAAGGAAGAAGGGAGAGGCTAAGATAAATAAGCCCTTAGGGTGAATTAGGCCGATGAGTTAGAATTTTATCAAGCCATGGGAAAGCAAGTACTATCTGGGTGCTAGGGAATCTATCCATGTTACTGGGAAAGACAATCTTGGGTTTAAAATCTTTAATGAGTAGATTATAGAGAACCTAATAGAGGATAACAAAGAGGAAGTGATGAAGCAAGTAGTTGAGAAGATGGGTGATACTGTTATCGAAAAGCTGTTGCGTCTGCCACCTGAAGAGGAGCCACCCTAAGATTTAGCTACTATCATTAGTAATAGTTTTAGTGATATTTTTTATGAGGAAACTAATGTAATAACATCCGATCTTTATGAGGTTCAAATTATATTTTTTCCATGGTCAATGATATGAATGCTGGTTTTGCATACTTGTGTGATTTGCATCCATATAGTTCTATGAATTATAATTTTGATTGTTCATGCATTTTTTACATTAATTTAATTCAATTTGATTCATTTAACATGGGCATGAATGATAATCCAAAGAATATTTCTATATCACATGATGTAACTCTTGAAGAAAGGGAAATTTTAAGAAAATATTAATAAAAAGGAAGGTAGTATTTGCTTGGACTTATGAAGATATGCTAGGTTTAGATAGCAAAATTACAAAACAACATATTCCAACTCATCCAAAAATAAAACCAATTAAATAAAAGTTGCATAGGCTAAGACTAGAGTGGACTGAGAAAATAAGAGAGGAGATTGCTAAACAAATTCAGGCTAACTTCATAGAAGTAGTAGATTACCTCTAATGGCTAGCAAACATAGTCTCGGTACCCAAGAAAGATGGCAAGGTGTGTAAATGTGTCAATTTTAGAGATTTAAATAAAGCATGTCTAAAAGATGACTTTCCTTTACCCCACATCAATGTCATACTGATAGTACGGTGTCAAGTGCAATGTATTCTTTCATGGATGGGTTCTCTTGGTATAAACAGATAATGATGGCAATTATGGATAAGATCAAGACAGCTTTCATTATGGAATGGGGGACCTACTACTATAAGGTTATGCCTTTTAGGATGAAAAATACAGGTGCAATAAACCAAAGGGCAGCTATTGCTCTTTTCCATGACATTATGCATAAAGAAGTTGACGTGTATGTAGATGACATGATGGTCAAATCAGAAATAAGAGAAGGACACTTTAAAGCACTAAACAAGTTTTTAGCATATATTAAGAGGTATAATCTGAGACTTAACCCATAGAAATGCATTTTCAGAGTTACTTTAAAGAAGCTACTAGGGCGTATAGTTAGTAGTAAAGGAATTGAAGTAGATCCAAATAAAGTAAAGCTATTCAGGAAATGCTAGTACCAAAGGTAGAGAAAAAAGTGAGAGGGTTTATTGGCAGGTTACAATATATTAGTAGGTTCATTACAAAGCTTACTAATATTTGTGACCCAATCTTTAAGCTGTTGAGAAAAGATTAACCTGTAGAGTGGAATAATGGTTGTTAGAAGGCCTTTGATAAGATAAAAGAATATCTCACCAATCCACCTATACTGAGACCACCGAGGCAAGGTAAACTATTAACCCTATATTTGGCTCTAGAGGAAAAGGCAATGGGGGCAATGTTAGCTCAAGAAGGACTGGATGTGATAGAGCATGTCGTGTATTACCTTAGCAAAAAGTTATTAGCATGTGAAGAAAAGTATGATTTGGCGGAAAATATGTGTTTGATAATGATCTGGGCAACAAGAAAATTAAGGCATTACTTTTAGTCGTATAGGGTTCATGCTATTTCAAAGATAGGTCCCTTAAGATACTTATGTAGACACCTACTTTTACTAGAAGGATGTCTTGATGGTTTGTAATCCTAACTGAATTTGATATAGAGTACATTACTATGAAGGTTATTAAAGGAAGGGCAGTAACGGAATTCCTAGCATAGAATGTAGTAGAGGGTGATGAACCATGGAGCCTAGAATTTCCAGATGAGAATCTAGTTATTATGGAGCGTCAGGAATGGAAGCTTTATTTTGATAAGGCTATAAACAACAACAAAGCTAGATTATGAGTGATCCTTGTTATGCGAGAAGGAGAAACCATACCAATGGCCAAGAAATTAGATTTCAAAGTAACCAATAATATGGCTGAGTATGAGGCATGCATTCATGGAGTGGAAGCAGCAATGGCAGTTGGAGTAAAGCAGTTGTTAGTATATGGGGATTAGATGTTGGTTATTAGTCAGGCTAACGAAGAATGGGAAGTAAATGAGGAAAAGTTGAAACCCTACGCCTGCTATTTGAGAACTTTATTAAAGAACTTTACCAAATGTCTTTTTATCCATCTATCAAGAGACTATAATTAAATGGCATATGCTCTAGCAATGCTCTCTTCAATATGGGATAGTGTAATTGGATTCACTATAAAGCCATTAGTGATCATGAAATCAAGAGCTCCATGTTATGGGGGTGAGCAAATTATGGGGATTTAAGTAGGGCCTGAAGAGATGCCATGGTTTTATGATTTTCAAAGGTTTATTGAGGAAGGAAAATATCCAGATGAGGCCACTTTAAAAGAAAGATATGCCTTGCGTGTTCTTGCACGTAATTTTGCAAGTCATAATGGGGTGTTATATAAGAGAATGCCGAATAGGATACATCTCAAATGTCTCAAGAAAGATGAAGCAGAAGAGATGATGAAAGAGATTCATGCAAGAGCCTGCGGTTCTCATATGAATGGAATAATCCTAGTAAAGAAGATAATAAGACAAGGGTACTACCGGATGAGCATGGAAAGAGATTGCATTAAGACAGTAAGGCAATGCCATCGATGTCAAATCTATAGGAATCTCAACCACCTTCCTCCAATGGTGCTGAATAGTTTATCATCTCCTTGGCCTTTTGCATCGTGGGGGATTGATATCATAGGAGAAATAAGGCCGATAGCATCGAATGGACAAAAGTATATAGTTGTGGCAATTAATTATTTCTCTGGATGGGTAGAGGCTGAATCCTTTAATACTCTAAAAGTAAAGCAGATGGCCCAATTTATTAAAAATAATCTTATTTGTAGATATGGGGTTGCACATCATATTGTGATAGATAATGGGGTTCAGTTCCAAGTAGAGACGACAAAGTTATTATAGAAATATAGGATTAAGCATCATAAGTCTTCACTATATTGACCTCAAGCTAATGGAGCAGTGGAAGCAGTGAACAAGAATATTAAGAAAATCCTCTCTAAGATGGTTAAAACTTACAAAGACTTGTCTAAGTGCCTTCCTTTTGCCTTATGGGGATATAGAACTACAGCCAGAACTACCACAGGCCAAACTTCGTTCTCTTTGGTGTATGGTTGTGAAGTACTTTTGCCTATAGAGACCGAGATCAAGTTTCTAAGAGTGGTTATGGAGGCCAAAATGCCTGAGAGTGAATGGGCACAAAAGAGATATGATCATCTGGTATCTCTAGATAAAAAGAGGATGAATGCTTTGTTTCACACTTAGATATATCATAGGAGGATAGCAAGGTCATTCAACATGAAAGTAAGGCCAGGGAAATTAAGAGCTAGGGACATGGTGTTAAAATAGACTAGAGCAATTGTGTTCGATTCGCGAGGAAAATTCAAACTGAATTGGGAAGGACTGTACTTAGTTAAGTCAATTTTACTAAAGGGAGATGCCAAGATATCTAATTTGGAAGGGAATGAGTTCATAGAGCCTGTTAATATGGATCGCCTCAAGAAATACAGCTTGTAAAAATAAATAAAATTAGCATAAAGAAAATAAAGTCTGTTGACTAAAAAACCTAAAAAGGCTAGTTAGGCAAAAATTAGGACATTCCCACTGTTTAGAAAACTCGTAAAGGGTTGGCAGGTAAAAATTAGGGAATAACTAAAAGAAAAAGGTCTCGCTGATTAGAAAACCTACAAAGGGCTAGTCAGGCAAAAGTTAGGGAAATAAAATGTGAATGAAAAATATTCAATTAAAAAATCTGAAAGGACCAGCTTATAATAAGAGTTATGTCATGTGATGTAGTAAATGTACTCATTTTGGCCCTAATTCATGAATCTCATTGAAATTGAATTTTGTTATAACATTACATGTTCTATCTTATTTATAATGCATAAGTACTAGAAAGGAAAACAAAACATAAAAGCTTAAAATTAGCCCTATGAGACCATTTTGCTTTAGTACATAAAAGAATCCTGCTAAGTTGAAAAACTAGAAAGGGTGGCTTAGGTAAAAGTTAGGGCAGGCCTGCTAAGCTGAAAACACAAAAGGGCAGCTTAGGCAAAAGTTAAGGCAAAAAAAAATTCACTTAAGACCATATATTCATCTAAGTCTAATTTCAAGAAAGGGAAATTTAAAATAGATTAGTACAAGAAGGAAGTTCGACATAACTATAAATTAGAAGTGAAGATAGCCTGGAATTAATCATCCTAAGCTCCATTATTAGGCCATAGGCTCCATCCTCTGCTAGGGTCATCATGATGATAAGTATCTGGAGGTTTGACAGATGAAGTACCAACACTGTAGGGGTCTATGCCCAAGTCTGAAAGCTGCTAATGAATCATCTCCTTCTCCCACTTCATATCCTTAGAATAATATTGCACATATAGGAAACATCATATCATATGTATTTCATGCATAACATGCATACACCTTGCATTTTTCAATGTATACACTTACCCGCCAACTATCTGTGACCTGTATAGTAAATAACCTTTAAGATGAGGCAAGATAGTGTAATACTCTACATGTGTTCGAGGAACTTGTGTTGTAAAATTTTCCATTAACATCCATGTCAAGTGTATAGATCATGCAAGAAATAAGCTAGATAGACTCACATAAGAAGTATCCATTAGAGAAAAGCTAGGAAGCTGAGTGTCGCTAAAGTGCATATACTACTCAATCGGAGTCTGAATAGCAGGAGCCCAGTAGAGCATAGATCTATCAAGAAGGGGGACATCGCCAAAAATAGCACTAGCAAAGGTTCCCTCACAACTGGTCCCAACATGCTGAGTATGTTGTGCATGACCAGGTCTAGGCCCAGATACCTCAGGCACAATCTCAAGCTCATGAGCAGTCTCAAACCCCTGAGTAGTTCCAGTCGCCTCCTCCATCACCTCATCAATAGGGGAGACAATCTCCTCAAATTGTAAGAAAATAAATAAGTGATCTGAGCATTCTAGAAGAGAAATGATTGGAAGTTACCTCAGCCTAGTCAGTAAGAACCTACTCTAAGAGGTTCTCATGGATGAACTGTCGGTAATGGCAAGATCACTCAAGAAAAATCATGACATCATATCCCTGTAACTCCTCTCTCAACAATGAACCCATCAGATGAGAACTTTATAACATCGAGAGAAGAACATCAGAGGGAATACGACATTAGGAAGGTCCAAAATGCCACTGATACACCCACTCTCCTAAATACCACATCCGATAGCCATAACTAGGGAGCAGAATCCTCATGTCCTTAAGTCATACTATAGCAACCATGAAATCATACCTCTGGATGTCAATCTAATTAGAATTATGAATTAATTTGCAAAATTATGCTATTAAGTTTAACTTGCATTAAATTATGTAATACTAATGATTTTATTTTCCTACCAGGTGCCACTCGACAATGTTTAGCTGATTGCGGTAAGTCTGCAAAGTGTTCTTGATGCTCACTAGATGGGAAGAACCCTATCTCTACATCAGAGGGAGCCTCCTATCAAAACTGATAGCACTGAAGCCATAAATTAGCCCATTCCTTATAGTCCATATCTAGAAAGAGGAAATAAGATAAAAAAGAGGATGACATACATGTAAAGCATGCCAAAAGCCACACATGGTGATAGCACCTCTACAAACAGTATCCAGTCAATAATACAGATAAGCCAACATAATAGATCCCCATTCAAGGCTGACAACTCGGTCTAAGTTTTAAAAAGGGCTAAGAAGAGCAATTATGACCTTATAACTAGTCTTGCAAAAGAGGGTCGTGCCAAGCAATATCAAAAGGAGACACCTCACCTTATGGGCAATCTAATGAGGAGTGGTGGTAGGAAGACGTCTGAATCCCTCAACTAACAATGAAAGAAGAACATTCTTCCATGTTGGAATGAACCCGATCAAATCTCGTATATAGTGACTCTATACATGCTCAGGGAGACTTTAGTTGATGATATCAAAGGAAATGGGAGTTCCTCCGAAAGCAATCATTGTGATCACAAAAAAACTCATAGGCGAAATAGTCAACTTGCCTACATGAGTATGGAACGTTATAGACGACGAGGTTTAGTGCACGCCCAAGATTTTAGCAACTACGACATTGTTTAGGCTCAAGGCCTTATGGAACACACTACTATGCCACAAAGTCATATCGTGGAGAAAAGGAGTCGCCACCTAAGGTAATAACTGAGACAATTCAATTATTGGTACATGATTCTCTAAAAGAAAATTAGCACCACAATCAGGAGATTTTGGGAACGGAATACTAACTTCTTTTAGTCTCGTGTTCATTTAGATTTACTTTATAGATTATTACTTCATTCTCTAATTACATGCAATTTTATTAAACCTTATTTGAACATCCATCTAACCCTAAGGCATCTAGTCAATAAAAATGCATATAAAAATGCATTCAAGCGCATTGTCCCTAAGTCTAAACTAGGTTAATTTTATTGAAAGTTAGCTAGATTTATAATTTTTATTTACAAATGAAAATGGGCTAAAGGTGGGCCTACTTTGTTATTAGTTAGTGAGCTTAAGTCTATTGATTTTAATTTTTTATAAGTAGGCCTAAATCTATAAATTTTTAAAGCAATTGGATTTTATAAGTGAGTTTAAGTCTATTTGTTTTAAAATGGGAAGTGGGCCTAAGTCTATTTATTTTTTAAAAAGAAATGAAATTAGATGGGTTGAGCTAAGTCTAAATTAATTTTAGTTAATCTAAAAATGGGCCTAAGTCTAAATTAACCTAATGGGCCTAAATTGATTTTAATTAATTTACATAAACCATTTTAAGCCTATTTTATTTAGTGGGTTTAAACCTATCATGGGCTTGGGGCCCAAAGAACTAAAAGATCTCAAAATAAAACCCAAACAAAAATCATAACAAAATCAAATCAAACACAAGATTTATGTGATTTTCTAAAAACCCTAAATCAATTTACATGCAACCCTAAATTAATCTACACCTATCATTGATTTTAATTGATTTTTATCCAACTGAACCTAAATTACTAATTCATTTTAAAAGTATAAAAGTAAAATTTTATTATTCCCACTACTAGGGTTATTACAATATTCTACGCACTGGAAATTAAAATTAATTATAAACCCAAATTAATTAACACACAAAACACAAAAAAAAATAATAAACGCAGGAATGTCAAACCCTAAAATCTAATCACAGTTTAGAATTCATGGCATTCCATGGATCTTCTATTTGATTTCTAGATATCTAGTAGTGACCTCATCAATCCCTAATTGGATTCCAAAAGGAAAACACAAAAAAAAAAATCATAGAAATCACATTAGCCAAATGAGTAAAATAACAAAATAAAAATTAAAGGAAATTAAATTAAAAATAAAATCAAATAACAATTAAAGGAAACTAAATTAAAAAGAAAATCAAAAGATAGGAGAAAATGGAAATAAGATGTTATGCATAAGCTCTTGGATGGCCTCTCTGATTAGGATTGTCATCATTTTTAAACTTGTTGTTTAATTCTAGACAAGGACTTATTGCATTCAAAGACACAAATCATTTTTTTCAAAGCCTTTGAAGAATAGTATCAAGAAACTAGGGTTTTAAGAAACAAAAGAAATTAAGATTTTGAGTGTTATGTAGGTTTTCTTCTAAGTAGCACCTTTGGTTTTTCACAATTCTAGGGTTTTCACACAGTAGGGTTTTGTTTTTCCTTTCATGTCGTCCTTCTCACTCATGCAGTCTCTACCTTTTAAAAGCATAGACTTGTAAGCTGACCTGCCTCAATTCCAGGAAACATACTCTATTTGTTTAATTTTTAAAATTTTTTACACGTTTTAACCACGTTATCTACTAATAAAAATAAATAAAATAAATTTTTAACCAATCAAAAAAGAGAAAAATTGACGAAAAAAATTGAAAAACAAGATTTTTCACGCATAAACGACATTACACAATGCTGATCTTCAAAAATTATTATTATTATTATTATTATTATTATTATTATTATTATTATTATTATTATTATTATTATTATTATGATTATTATTATTATTATTATTATTATTATTATTATTATTATTGTTATTTTAACTTTTAATTACCAAAAGACCCCTAAAAACTTATTTTTTGCAATCAAATCCTAAAAACATTACAATTTAGTCCCTAAAGTCTAGAAAATCGATAGCCAAGTTTAATTTTTGAATAAATTTCATCATAAGGGCTTACATCACAATTGTGCACAATTGCATCCTAAAATTGGGTGCTTACACTTGCCCCTCTTTGTCGTTCTTTGCTTGACAAATTACGGTAGAGCAATAGAAGCACATAATTTTGATAGAAAGAAATTAGGACACTTAATTATATCCTAATTGACATATTGATGCTCAAATTACTATGCAATTTTAAGCAAGATGTAATTTTTAACAAGTTTTACTATGTTTCTTGTGGAACGTCTAGTGAACTTTATGCAAATAAGTTTTGCTATATTCCTTATGGGACGTTTAGCGATGATGAATTTTGTTATATTCCCTGTGGGACATATAATGAACATATGATTTTAAAACTATGCTATAGTTCTTGTGGAACGTCTAGTAATGATGAATTTTGTTATATTCCTTATGGGACATCTAACAAACATATGATTTAAAAATATGCTATAGTTCCTACGGAACGTTTAGTAATGATGAATTTCATTATATTCCCTGTGGGATGTCTAATGAACATATGATTTAAAAATATGCTATAGTTCCTGTGGAACGTCTAGTAATTATGAATTTCATTATATTCCCTGTAGGATGTCTAATGAACTTGAAATTTCATTATATTCCCTATAGGACATCTAATGAAATATATACAATGAAGCTTGCTATATTCCCTATGGGATGTCTAGCAAAAATGATGAAAAGCATGCTCTAGTTCCTGTGCAACATCTAGTAATTATGAATTTCATTATATTCCCTATAGGACGTCTAATGAAATATATACAATGAAGCTTGCTATATTCCCCATGGGATGTCTAGTAAAAATGATGAAAAGCATGCTATAGTTCCTGTGGAATGTCTAGCAATTTAAAATTTGCTATATTCCCTATGGGATGTTTAGCAACATCACCATAACTATCGTGTAGTGTTTGGTGGTAAATGTTTGAAAAATAGTTATGTTATAATCGCTATTAAAGCATATAACATATGGAATTTCAAATTCATGTTATGACTATTGTGCAGCACATAACATGATAATTTTGAAAATTTGTGTTTCAGCTACTGTGTAACATGAAATGAATTTTGACATTTAATTGAAATGATGCATGTAGACATGCAAAATTGAATTATGTAATTTTGTATTTTGTACTTGACAGAGAATTCAAAATCATAGATTGGTTGTAGATTAATAATTCAATGAATTATTAATTTGATGAAATGAATGTCATGATTTAATTAGGAATGAATTCCTAATCAGAATGCAATTATGGACCAAATTTTAATAAGAGAACTTAGATCCATATGCAAACAAAAGTAATGGACCAAAGCGAATATTTTCCACTTCATAGATTCCCTCCTTTTTACATGTCTCATTTCATTCTCTCTTCTTCTTCATTTTCTTTCCTTTTCATTTCTTTTCTTTGCATTAATTTTCATTTCTTGATTTCTTAATCTTCTAACGTCTGATTTGTAATCTGTCAGATCCTATGGCCTCCTTGTAATATAGACAACATGGAAGAGCAAAGATTTTAGAAAATCAAAGGATTCTGCCTCCTTATTTTCCTCAAAATGATCTTGGACTTTAAAAGGGGTTGACTATTTTCCTTTGACTCATTTACATACCCACAGGTGCAGAGATGTGGGTAATGAGGTAACATTTTACTACTTTTGTTTATTTCTATAAAAATATTACCTTTTGTTGATATGCTCTCTTTCTTTCAGATTTGGAGCATAGAGATCGGGTTGATTTGAGGCTTCAGTGCTATTAGCTCTGATAGGAGATTTCCTCTAATGATGAGATGAGGTTCTTCCCACCTTGCTAGCAACAAGAACACTTTACAGATGTATCATGACTAGTTAAACACCATTGAATGGAACCTGATATTATTAGTATCTTGTAATTTAATGTGAGTTAAACTTAATTGACCTAAATTACAAATAAACTCTGATTGGCTAGAGGGTGCCAATGACATCCAGCGATATGATTCCATGGCCACTGCTATACGCCTTGAGCCTATGAGGGTTCTACTCTTAAGATATGGCTGTTTAATGTGGTACTTAAGGAAGAAAGTGTATCACTAGTCTTCTGGGCCTTCTCGACATCACATTCCATCAAATATCCCTTCCTATATACTCCACTCCATAGCTCGCATCTGACAGGTTTAGAGTTGAGAGATGCACTATAGGGATACACTGCCTCAGATTTTCTTAAGCATTCTCAACATTATTAGTAGTTCATTCATGAGAGCCTCTTAGAGCATATTCTTATTAACGATGCTAAGGTAATTTCTTATTATTTCAGCTTCTTTCTTTGGAACCTATGAATCACTTATTCTTTTTATAGTTTGAGAAGGTTCACTCTCCTACTGATGAGGTGACAGAGGAAGAGACTAAGATTGCTCTAGAGACTGAGGTTATTCTCGATATTGAGAGGCTTGAGCCCAAACCTAGCCCTATACATCATACTCAGCATGTTGGGACTAGTTGCGACGGTGCTTCTGTAAGCGTTACCCTTTGTGATATCTCTCTTATGGATAGGTCCATGTTCTATTGGGCTCCTATTGTTTAAACTCCAGTTGAGCAGCAGATGCATTTTAGTGATGTTTGACTTTCTATCTTTTCTCCAGTAGATGCCTCTCATGTGAGTCTTTTTGACTTATTCTCTACATAATCTATACACTTGACACTAATTTTAGTAAATTTACAAAATAGGTTCCTCAAACATAGGTGGAGTACTTGCATGTACTTGCCTCATCTCAGAGGTTATTCAATATATAGGTCATAGATAGTTAGAGGGTAAGTATATGTACAATGAAGATGCAAATGTATGCATTCTATGTATGAAATGCACATGATGTGTTTCTGGAATGTGAGATTGAGATGCTTCACCGATAGCTTGCAAGTTCAGGGCATTGACCCTTATAGTGTTGGGACTTCCTCCATCAAACCACCGGACACCTTTCATCATGATGATTCCACCAGAGGATGGAGCTCATAGCCAGATTCTAGAGCTTAGGATGACTGATATAGGCTATTTATATTTAGACTATTCTTGTTGTACTATTATATTCTAAACTCTATTCATGTGTACCGTGTTGAACTATTTTGTCCTTCCCTGAATCAGACTTAGATAAATGAATGGAGGGCTTTTTTTAAATGCCTTAACTTTTGCCTAAGCTGCCCTTTTGAGTTTTCAACTCAGCAGGCTTGCCTTAACTTTTGCCTAAGCTACCCTTTTGGGTTTTCAATTTAGCGGGCTTTTATTTTATTTGGTTCATTTCTCGTATAGATCTTACTAGAGGAAGAGTTAAGCTTTCTTGCTATTTCTATTAATCATGTAGGACTTGGGTTATGTCACAAACGACAGAGCCACTAGGATTTTCTAGATACAAGGGGACTCAGTCTTTACATGACGAGTTGTAAAAGAAGAAATAAAGACATCACTAGGAAATGATCTTATAAAGTTGATTTTAAGCTTTCATGTTCTGTTTTCCTTTCTAGTATTTATGCATTATAAATAAGATCAAACATGCAATGCTAAAACAAAAATTAAATTTCAATATGATTCATTAATTAGGGCCAAAATAAGTAAATTTATTACATCACATGATATAACTCCTATTATCAATTAGTTCTTTCAAATTTTTTAGATGAATATTTTTCTCTCTTATTTATTTGCCCTAATTTTTGCCTAACTAGCCCTTTGAGGGTTTTCTAGCTAGTGCAACCATTTCTCTTATTTTTATTCCCTAATGTTTGCCTACCAGCCCTTTATGGGTTTTCTGAACAATGAGAATGTCCTAACTCTTGCCTGACTAGCCTTTTCAGGTTTTCTAATAAGCGAACTTTATTTTCTTTATACTACGTTTATTTTATTTTTTATGGGTAGTATTTCTTGAGGCGATATAGGTTAACAGGCTCCATGAATTCATTTCCTTCCAGATTTGATATTTTCATAGCTCCTTTAGGTAGAACTGATTTGACTAAATACGATCCTTCCTAGTTTGGTCTGAACTTTCCTCTTGGATTAAATACCACCGCTCTAAACTATTTTAACACCATGTCCCCAGCTTTTATCTTTCCAAGCTTAACCTTCTTATTGAATGATCTTGCTATTCTCCTATAATATATTTGAGTGTGAAATAAAGCATTCATCCTTTTCTTGTCTAGAGATATAAGGTGATCATATCTCTTTTGTGCCCATTCACTCTCAAGAGTTTTAGCTTCCATGAAAACTCTCAAGGATTTTATCTCTATTTTGATAGGCAAGACTGCTTCATAACCATACACTAAGGTGAATGGAGTTTGGGCTGTGGTAGTTCTAGCTATAGTCCTATATCCCCATAAAGTAAACGGGAGAAACTCAAACCAATCTTTATAAGTCTTGACCATTTTAGAGAGGATTTTCTTGACATTTTTATTAGCTACTTCTACTGCTCCATTGGCCTAAGGACGATACAGTGAAGACTTATGATGTTCAATCCCATACTTTTGTAATAATTTTGCTATTTTTGCTTGAAATTGGACACCATTATCTGTCACAATATGATGTGGAACCTTGTACCTACAAATAAAGCTTTTCTCAATAAACTGCACCATATGTTTTGCTTTCATGGCATTGAAGGATTCTACCTCTACCCATCTAGAGAAGTAATCTATTACCATGACTATGTACTTATGCCCATTTGACGCTATCGGCCTTATTTCTTCTATAATATCAATTCCCTAAGCTACAAAGGGCCAAAGTGATGATAAATTATTTAGTATTATAGGAGGAAGATGGTCAAGATTTCCATATATCTAGCATTGGTGACATTGCCACACTATTATGATACAATCCTTTTCCATACTCATCCAATAATACCCTTGCCTAAGTATCTTCTTAGCTAGGGTTATCCTATTCATGTGAGAACCACAAGCTCCTGCATGAATCTCTTTCATCACTTCTTTAGCTTCACCTTTCTTAAGACATCTAAGCTGCATTCCATTTAGCTTTCTCTTGTATAAAACTCCATCATGACTTATGTAGTTATGTGCAAGAACACGAAGAGCATATCTTTCTTTTGAAGTTGCTTCATCTAGATACTTTCCTTCTTCGATGAACCTTTGAATATCATAAAATCATGATTTCTCTTCAGGCCCTATTTGAACACTCATAATCTGCTCTCCTCCATAACGTGGAGCTCTTGATTTCGTAATCACCAAAGGCTTCATAGTTGATCTTATCAAATTATCCCACATTAAAGAGAGTGTTGCCAATGCATCTGTCATCTGATTTTCATCTCTTGACAAATGGATAAAGAGCCATTTATTGAAGTTCTTTATTAAAAATTTCAAATAGCAGATATAGGGTTTCAGCTTTTCCTCTTTCACTTCCCATTCCTCATTAGCCGACTAAAAACTAACATTGAATCCCCATAAACTAGTAATTCCTTTAGCCCAACTACTAGAGTTGCTTCAATTCCATAGATGTTTGCTTCATACTCGACCATATTATTCATCACCTTGAAATCTAATTTCTTGGCCATTGGTATGGTTTCTCCTTCTAGTGTAACAATAATTATTCCTAATCCAGCTCCTTTGTTGTTTATAGCCCCATCAAAGTAGAGCTTCTACTCTTAATGCTCTATGACTATCAAGTTCTCATCCAGAAACTCTAAGTCCACTATTCATCACCTTCGACTGCATTCTAAGCTAGGAATTCTGCTATTGCCCTTCTCTTGATGACTTTCATGATGATGTACTTTATATCAAACTTAGTTAGAAGTACTAAACATCAAGACATCCTTCCAGTTAAAGCAGGCGCCTGAAATAAGTACCTTAAGGGATTGATATTTGAAATTGCTTGGACTTTATATGACTGGAAGTAATGCCTCAATTTCCTTATTGCCCAAGTTATGATTAAACATGTCTTATCTACCAAGTCATATTTTTCCTCATATGGTAGGAACTTTTTACTGAGATAATACACTGCATGCTCTATCCCCACTGGTCCTTCTTGTGCTAGCATTACCCCCATTGCATGTTCCTCTAAGGCCAGGTACAAGATTAATGGTTTACCTTGACTCGATGGCTTTAGTACAGGCAGATTGGTGAGATATTCTTTAATCATTTCAAATACCTTATGACAATCATCGTTCCACTTTACTATAACCCACCAATAAACCCTCTCACTTCTTTTTTTATCTTCGGTGTCAACATTTCCTGAATAGCTTTCACTTGATCTAGATCTACTTCAATTCCTCAGCTACTAACTATATGCCCTAATAAGTTTCCTAAAGTAACCCCAAGAATGCACTTCTTCAGGTTGAGCCTTCAATTATACCTCTCAATTCAAGCCAAGAACTTATCTAAAACTTCAAAGTGTCCCTCTCTTATTTCTAACTTAACCATCATACCATCCACATATAGTTCCACTTCCTTATGCATCATGTCATGGAAAAGAGCGGTGGCTACCCTTTGATATGTTGCACCTGCATTTTTTAACCCGAAGGGCATAACCTTATAGCAATATGTCCCCCATTTTATGATGAAAGCTATTTTGATCTTATCCATAACTGTCATCATTATCTTATTGTACCTAGAGAACCCATCCATAAAGGAGTACATCACACTTGACACCGCACTATCCACTATTACATCGATGTGAGGTAAAGGGAAGTCATCCTTCGGACATGCTTTGTTTAGATCCCTAAAATCTACACATATATGTACCTTACCATATTTCTTCAATACCAACACTATGTTTGCTAACCATTGAGGATAATCTACTACTTCTATAAAGTTAGCCTAGATTTGTTTAGCAATTTCCTCTCTTATCTTTTCAGTCCACTCTAGTCTTAGCTTACATAGTTTTTGTTTGACAGATTTAATTTTTGGATGAGTAGGAATATGATGATCTATAGTTTCCCTATCTAAACCTAGCATATCCTTATAAGTCTAAGCAACTACTACCTTTCTTTTTGTCAATATTCTCTCAAAATTGTCCCTCTCTTCAGGAGTTACCTTATGTGATATAGAAATGTTCTTTGGATTATCATTTATGCCCATATTAAATGAATCAAATTGAATTGAATTAATGTCAAATGTGCATGAATGATTAAAGTTATAATGCATAAAACTATCAGGATGCACATTACACAAGGAAGCAAAACCAACATTCATATCATTGACTATAGAAAAAATAAAGTTTTTATCCTTAAATAGATCAGATGTTATTACATTAGTTTTATCACAAAAAACATCAATTAAGCTATCACAAATGACAGTGGCTAAATCTTGGGGCGGCTCTGCTTCAGGTGGCAAACATAGGAACTCTTTGATAACAACATTTCCCATCCTCTCAATTGCCAACTTCATCACTTCCTCTTTATTGTCTTTCACCAGGTTCACCACAATATGCTCCTTGAAGATCTTAAATCTAGGAACATCTCTTCCAGCAACATTGATCGATTCCTTAGCTCCCAAATAGTATTTACCTTCTCCTGGCCTTATGAAATTCTCACTTATCGGCACAATTTTCTTTAAGAGCTTCCTTTATTTAGCATTAAACCTCTTCCTTGCTCTTCTACTTATCAACTTCATTTCTTTAACATAACCTAAACCAATTGTGTTGCCTTAACTTTTAAACTCTAAGAGACTAGGGCTTCCTTGCTCATTCTTCCCTAGCTCTTGCCCAAGCTAGTAATTCATACTCTCCATCATTTTTTATACTCTCGGATCCATTTCAGTTCCATCAAATATCCCAACAATTTGAAAATCAAGGGGTGCACACATTTGCTTCTATTTATCCAATATGGTTGCCACAGCAGCATTGGTCCTAACTTCTATAGTCATAACCTCTCCTTTATGAGGGAATTTTATCTTTTAATGCACAGTTGAGGGTACCCCTCCCAAAGCATATAACCATGGCCTTCCCAAACAACAAGGCATAAGTGACTAGATTATCCAGTATAGTAAACTCAATAGTTAATTCCACAAGTCCTATTTTAACTAGAGCTTAGAATGTGTCCCCTCCACATTCTTAATGATGTCATCATAAATTCTAATTTTGAGGTTTGAATCTATTAAGTCTTCAGCTTTCAAACCTAAGTTAGGTAGGATTTTCAAAGGACACAGATTAATAGCAAAATTAGTTCTTTTTCCCCTCACCTCAGCTAGGATAAACAACACCTTATTATCGTTTCTTCCTTCCAAAGGCAGGTCATCATCTGAGAATGTTATCAGCCCGTGTTTCTTTACTGTAACCTTCGCTACCATAGCCTCAAGTGTGGCTGCTGCTTCAATGTTCATATTTGATAAAGCTTTGACAAGAGCTCTTTTATGACTGCCTGAATGCATTAGTAGTTCCCAAATGCTGACATTTGCTTTAGCCTTCTTTAACTATTCCAAAATCATATTTTCTTTCTAATCTTCCTCTATTTCTATATCTTCTATTTCTTCTCTTTCAGTGACTTTCTTGATTTTCTTTTCAACTACTTTGTAATTCTTTCACTTCTAGTGACATGATTCACCTTAGGATCGTCACTCCATACATTGAGACCACCCGGGCTTTCTTTATCAGAGTCATACCAGATGTCAACAACTCTAATTATTCGATCTATTTTCCTATTTTTCCACACTTCCATTATGCATGTTTCTTTCCCTTTCAATTTTATTTTCAACTGATTTGTAATTTTTTCCACTTTTAGTGACATGATTCACCTTAGGATCATCACTCTAGACATCGAGACCACCTAGGCTTTCTTCATCAGAGTCATACCAGATGTCAATAACTTTAATGATTTGATTTCTTTTAATATCTTTTCACACTTCTATTGTGAATGTTTCTTTCCCTTGTGACTTTCTCAATTTTCTTTTCAACTACTTTGTAATTCTTTGCATTTCTAGTGACATGATTCACCTTAGGATCGTCACTCCAGACATCGAGACCACCCTGGCTTTCTTCATCAGAGTTATACCAAATGTCAACAACTCCAATGATTTGATCTCTTTTCCCATCTTTCCACACTGCCATTGTGCAGGTTTCTTTCCCTTTCAATTATTCCATATTGAGGTTGCCTAAGTGTAGGTTCAGTAGATCTTCAACTCCTTCTTGAGACTATTCAGAAGCTAAAGGTTCATCTTCAAATTCATCACCCCATCTTGCAGGCACAATTTCTTCGATGGGTATCTCATCTAAAGCGTGCTTAGAGTAAAATACTTTGTAATCAAACTTGCCCAAAGGTTGTCCTAACAGATCTTTAACTCCTTTCTGTGGTTGTTCAAGGAATTCTCCATTGGCTTTAGGGTTTAGGTTTTTAAAGGAGTTTAGCACTTCTTCTTTGCTAACCCCTGAATTAATTATTATAGTGGCTAGTGATGGAACATTTTGGTAGTCTAGGAAAGGTTTAGGTTAGAGTTGGACTTCTATGCTTTTTTTGGAATCTATCAGGTTTTAGATCTCATACTTTTGGCAAATACAGTTGTCTATGGAATGGCCAGCAGCTTGGTGGAATTTGCAGTAACTGTTAGGGTCAAAACCAGGGACATTTGGGTTTGGTGGCTTAGAAAAGGTTAAGGGTCAAACGAGGATTTTTTGGATTAATCATTCTAGGACTTTAGAGAGTGGTTGGTTAAATTTAGAGAATCTTCAAAGTTATTGAACTGAGCGCACCACCACAGCTCAGCTAGTACTTCTTTGTTGTGTGCCTCCAGTTGGGTAATTTTGAGTTTTGGTGCTTCTAGCATTTCTCTTTTTCTCACTCTCAATCTCTTCTGCTTGCAAATCATCATCATATAAGTCTATGAATGTTTTGGGGTTCATCATTTATAATCACTTGACCAGATTAGGTGATACATTGTGGACTATAATCCTAACCTGATCCTTCTCAACCATCTTGTTCATCAGTCTTGCCTTGTTCATGAACCTGGTAAGGAAATCAGAGAAGGATTCATTGGGTTTTTACTTTGTCAGTTCAAAGTCTCTGATATACACTTCCAATATGGTGTTATAATCATATTATTTTAAAAATGCAGTACATAATTCCTTTCAATTAGCTTGGACTAATTTTTGTAATCCATAATACCAATTTATAACTATTCCCTCTAGAGATAGCATAAACAGCCTAGCAACTACTGCTAATGGTGCCTTAGTAGTGCTCATGATTATTGTATATTGGCTCAAATGAATCCTTGGATCTACTCTCCCATCAAATTTTTGCAACTAAGGCATCTTGAATTTTTCAGGTAGCTTATCTCCCTCCATTCACAGTATGTCATCAAAGTCAAATGAGTACCCCATTCCTTGTCCTCTAATCAACTCTTCCATCTTGGACATTTTCTAATTCACTACTTGCATCTACTTGCACTCGTGATCTTGGACCAGTTCAAGTGATTGTCTCTTCACCTTCTCTACCATGTAGTTCTTGACGTCCTTAAGTCTCATATCAATAGTAAGTATGGTTCTAGCAATAGGTTGCCTCCTAGCATTATTAGCAATAGGCAGAGTGCCAATAATAGGTAAAGGAGCTACAATAGTAGATGGAGCTCCTACAGCAGGTTTTTTTCAATAGTAACAGTAGGTGGTTGTTTAACAACAGGTGGTGGTATGACAATAGGTTGCACTAGTTCGACCAAAGCTTGCCTTAGTTCGTCTTGCATCATAGCTATCATGTCATCCATCATAGCTCCCTTAATGTCCTTTAGGGTCCACATCTTTCGTTATTGTTCCATTTTTGTCTATTCATTCTGAGTCAGTTCAGCTTCTAGGTAAAGCGGGTTGATAGCACTCTTCTTCAGTTTTTGAAGAATCTCTTGAGTTATTGACTTAGGAATTAGATCTACTCTGATTAATCTACCACCTTTCCATCCCTAAATACAAAAAGACCCAGATGAATCTATGATGGCTGTAAATAAGGTGTCAGTATGATGTGAGGAATGCATATATGCATGTATGATGCATGTGCTATGCAGCAAGTAACAAGTAAGCAAATAGCATGTAATAAGTATCAAGAAACAATCAAAAAGTAACATGGAAGCATAAACCTTCCAACCTTATTCCTCCCACACACGTACTCAATGGTGACTTTCCTTTCCTAGGATTTTTTGTCTTGGCCTTTATATTAACATGGGATATTAAGGACTAACGCGCATGCCAAATCTCTCTCAAAGCAATAAAGCATAAAAACAACATTTTTAAGTATAAAGGTCTAACTCAATCTTCATTACCCTAAGGGGCTTCAAAAGTATGGGCCTGGCCATTTATAGATAGAAATACCTTATAGTAATAAGCATAGAAACAACATTTTTAAGTATAGAAATAACATTTCTAAGTACAAAGGTCTAACCCAATCTTTATTGACCTAAGTGGGCTTCAAAAGTATAGGCTTAGGCTTTTATAGATATAAATACCTCATGGAAAAATTCATACCATAAATTTAGGTAGATCCTAAGGGAATTAACTAAGCCATTATATGTGGTTAGAGTATGGTGAAAAGGTCAAGGTTCCCTTAGCAAGATGCCTTCCATTATAGACGTCAACTTACAGGCCAAGGTTAGAGGAGCCTAACATCCTTTAACAACTCAAGAGAAGATTACCCCCCCTTTAGGACTTGGGTTATAGAATCTAGTCAGATGAGCCTAGTAATCTCTCTTGAACCGAGTTAAGGCTAAGAGTAATGGTTTGCCAATTTACAACTCCATAAAGCTAGTGGAATCATGGAATCATAAACCAATGCCATTGGTTTAATAGGGACATGCAGAATGAATGCAAGAATGAAATAATAATCAATAAAATAATTCTAAAGAACACAAGTAGAATCAGTATCTCTTATCCCCAATGGAGTCACCACTATAAACGGTGGGGTTTAGCGCGCTCCCAAGATTTTAGCAACCGTGACACTGTTTAAGCTCAGGGCCTTAGGGAACACACTACTATGCCATAAAGTCATAGCGTGGAGAAGAGAAGTCGCTACCTAGGGTAATAATTGGGACAATTTGGTTGGTGGTACTCAATTCTCTAAAAGAAAGTTAGCGCCATAACTAGGAGATTCTGGGAATGAAATACAGACTTCTTTTAGACTTGTGTTCATTTAGATTTACTTTATAGATTATTACTTTATTCTTAATTACATGCAATTTTATTAAATGTTATTTGAACATCCATCTAACCCTAAGGCATATAGTCAATAAAATCACACCTAAAAATCCATTCAAGTGCATCGTCCCTAAGTCTAAACTAGGTTAATTTTATTGAAAGTTAGCTAGATTTACAATTTTTATTTATAAATGAAAATGGACTAAAGGTGGGCCTACATTGTTATTAGTTAGTGAGCTTAAGACTATTGATTTCAATTATCTACAAATAGGCCTAAATCTACAAATTTTTACATAAATTGGATTTTATAAGTCTATTTGTTTTAAAATGGAAAGTGGGCCTAAGTCTATTTATTTTTTTAAAAAATAAAATTAGATAGGCTGAACTAAGTCTAAATTAATTTTAATTAATCTAAAAATGGACCTAAGTCTAAATTAACCTAATGGGCCTAAATTGATTTTAATTAATTAATATAAACCATTTTAAGCCTATTTTATTTAATGGGTTTGAACCTATCATGGGCTTGGGGCCCAAAGAACTAAAAGATCTAAAAACAAAACCTAAACAAAAATCATAACAAAATCATATCAAACACAAAATTTATGTGATTTTCTAAAAACCCTAAATCAATTTACATGAAACCCTAAATTAATCTACACCCATCATTGATTTTAATTGATTTTTACCCAATTGAACCTAAATTACTAATTCATTTTAAAAATAGAAAAGTAAAATTTTACTATTCCCACTACTAGGATTATTATAATATTCTATGTACTGACAATTAAAATTAATTACAAACCCAAATTAATTAACACACAAAACACAGAAAAAAATAATAAATGTATAAACATCAAACCCTAAAATCTAATCATAGTTTAGAACTCATGACATTACATGGATCTTTTATTTGATTTTTGGATATTAGCAATTACATTATCAATCCCCAATTGGAATCCAAAAGGAAAAAATGAAAAAAAATCACGAAAATCACATTAGCCATATGAGTAAAATAACAAAATAACAATTAAAGGAAATTAAATGAAAAATAAATCAAATAACAATTAAAGGAAATTAAATTAAAAAAATCAAAAGACATGAGAAAATGGAAATAAGATGCTATGCATAAGCTCTTGGATGGCCCCTTAGATTAGGATTGTCACCATTTTTAAACTCGTTGTTTGATTCTAGACAAGGACTGATTGCATTCAAAGACACAAATAATTTTTTTCAAAGCCTTTAAAGAATAGTATTATGAAACTAGGGTTTTGAGAAATAAAAGAAATTATTTTGAGTTTTGTGCAAGTTTTCTTCTCAATAGCGCTTTTGGTTTTTCACAATTCTAGGGTTTTTCATAATGCCAATCAACATTAATGATGTCGATCTTCAAAAATTATTTAATTACCAAAAGACCCCTAAAAACTTATTTTTTGCAATCAAATCCTAAAAATGTTGCAATTTAGTTCCTAAAGTTCGTAAAACTGACAACCGAGTCCAATTTTTGAACAAATTTCATCAAAGGGCCTTATGTCACAATTGTGCACAATTGCATCCTTAAATTGGGTGCTTACAAACATGTGGTTGATGTCCATCCGTTGTTCAATCAATGCGAATAAAGAATGGTGATCAGACCTCCCTCAAGCTATTGGAAGACAAATAATAAATTGTCTAAACCCGGAGGCCTATATCAATTGTGCCATATTCTCCGGCAGCCTGTGAAATAATTCACGAGCTATGTAAAAATAACTCATGAATTTCATCTATTATTGGGGAGAATTTCGAGGACAATTATAATAATAATAATTAATTGATTGATTAAAAAATTTAAAAAATAGATTCTGGATTGGTAAAGTGGAATGTCAATCGCATTCTATAATGCCGACGGGCATTATGTAATGCCAATCGACATTGCACAAATGTCGACTGATTTCTGGAATTTTCACTCAAATTTTCAGACCTTCAGTCAACCATTCAACTAAAATCCTATGTTCCTAAGTCAAATTTAAATTTTTCATGCATTTTTTAAGTGATTTTTAATCTAATTTCAACAATATACACACTAGTTTGCATTCTGAAATTAATTTTAATTACTAACTATATGAATAAATTTTTACATAAATAAATAGAAATGAGGAAGTGTTACCTTATTGCCCACATTTGTGCACCTATAAAGGTGAAGGCGAGTCAAAGGAAGCACATATGAAGATATTCTCAAAGTCCACGGATTTTCTAAGGAGAACAGATAGCCGCAATGGCTGGGTCATCTGGAATATCTACTCCTATGTGTAGCCTATATTATGGGTTAGCCATAGGATTTAACGAAAGGAGAATCAGACTTTGAATAAGCAAGAAATCAAAAGAAGAAAATCAAAGGAAAAAAAGAAGAAATGGAGAGGGAAATGAAAGAATAGCATCGAAAAATAAGGAGGGAAGCTTTTTATAAATGGAAAATATTCATTTTAGTTTCTTAACTATGGTTGCATTCAAAATCAAGTTTTTTTTTTTTTTGCAATTTCATCCATAATTACATCTTGATTAGGATTTAATTCCTAATTAATTCATTTAACTTATTTCATCAATTAATGAATTATTATTAATTGCATCTGTATTTAAATTTTGAATTTTTTTGTCAAGTATGGAATACATAATATAATTACATAATTCATTTTTACATTTTTACATTCACCATTTTAAATCAAAAGATTTCAAAATTCATTTCGTGCTACACAATAGCTGAAACATAAATTTCAAAATTATCATGTTATATGCTGCACAGTAGTCATAACATGAATTTTCAAATTCAACATGTTTTATGCTTCAATAGTAGTTATAACATGAAAATTTTCAAACCTTTTGTCACTAGACATCCCACAAGAAATATAGCAGAATTTTAAAATTATCAAATTGTTAGATGTTTCATAAGAACTATAGCACTCTTTTCAAATCACGGCTCGTTAGAAATCCTACAGGGAATATAGCGAGAATCATTGCATTCATTTCGTTAAAACATCCCACGGGGAATATAACAAAATTCACTATCACTAGACATGCCAAAGGGAATATAGTGCACATTTACCAGACACTACATAGTAGTTATGGTATCATTGCTAGACATTCCATATGAACTATATCACATTTTTTCAAATCATAAATCACTAAACGTCCCACACGGAATATAGCGAGCATCATTATATATATTTCGTTAAACATCTCACAAGGAATATAACAAAATCCATTATCATTAAACGTCCCAAAGGGAATATAGTGCAGTTCACCAAACACTACATAGTAGTTATGGTATTATTACTAGACATTCCACAGGAGCTATAACATGTTCTCAAATCACGAGCCACTAGACGTCCCATGGGGAATATAGCAAAATGCATAAGTTTCACTCGATGTTCTATAAGAAATATAGTGAAATATATTAAACATAGCATTTGCTTAAAATTGCTTAACAATTTAAGCATCAACATGTCGATTAGGATACAACGAAGTACCCTAATTTTTTCTTTCGAAATTGTGTGCTAATATTGCTTTTCCACAATTTGTTAAACAAATAACCACAAAGGGGGGCAACTGTAAACGCCCAATTTCATGATGCAATTTTGCACACGTGCGATGAAAGCCCCTATGATGAAATCTAATCAATAATTGATCTTTGGTGTCGAGTTTCATAGTTTAAAGGACTAAATTGCTATGTTTTGTGTACTTAATTGCAAAATTAATTTTTTTAGGGACTTGATTGTAAAAATTAGAAACTTTTAAGGACCTTTTTATAATTTAATTAAAAAATGTGTGATCAGTTGACATTTAATGCCAATTAGCATTATGTACTGCCTATCGGCATTACGTAATGCTAATTGGCATTAAGCAATGCCAATCAACATTACGAATGTCGATCGGCATTCCAGAATGCCAATTTTTGCTAAAAATTTATTTTTTACATTGAAAATTGATTTTTTTTCATCATTTCTTAATTTTTTTCATTAGTCCAGGACACCATGTGTCCCTGCATGTGTGAGTCTTTGATTTTTTTCAAAACTCTATCACCTATATTTTTATCTTGATTTTGGAAGTTCAAAAAATAAACCTAGACTCCTAAGAGTCCTCCTCCGGCTCCCAATATCACGCAACTTCCCTACATGATCACAAGGGTTGGAGGTTATTAGGCTAAGCTTTAAAAGTCGAGAGGTAGAGTCTATGAGAGGAGGAAGGAGGAAGAGGCTACAAAAAAAACCTAAAGAAGCAGAATCTGTGAAGAAAAATTAGAGAGGAAAGGAAAGAAAGAAAATCCTTTTGAGCCTAAAAATAAAAACCTAGTTATTTTCTTTACTGTGCAGAAAGCCACACACCTTAGCTCTTCATTTTTCATTTTCAAAACCTTTAGGAAATCAACAAAAGTACATTCTTTGCTTTTAAAGTCCAAAAAAAAAAAACAACAGAGTCAATCTCAAAACGGTGACAATCCTAATCTGAGGGGCATTCAACAACATTTTCATAGCATCCCCTACTCTTTTTTTATTTTAATTTGATTTCTTTTTTTATTTATTGATTGAGTTGTTACTGATTAATTTTTTTGTGTTTTTTTGTTTTTGATTAGTGTTCTGTGGTGCTTTAAATGTGAGGTTACGGATGTGAGATTTTAGTAGTGGCTACATTGAAGAATCCACGGGATGCCATGGACTGAATTTTATGAAATCCTCATAGCATTTATGGTTTATTATTTTCTACAGTATTTTGTTCATTGCTTTTACTAGATTGTAATTAATTTGCTTTAATTTCTTGCACTGTAGTTTGTAATAGCCCCAATAGAGGGAAATTAGTGAAATTTTAATTCTCTGCACTAAAAATTGATTAGTAATCTAGGCTTAATTTGGTAAATTTAATTAAAATCAATAATGGTATTAGATTAATTTTAGGGTTGCATGAAATTGAATTAGGGTTTCTAAGAAAAATTACGTAAAAAAGGTTGTTTTAATTTATTTTTGGTATGTTTGTTGAATTGGGTTTTGTTTTTTTTATTTCTTGTGCCTTTTGGGCCCTAAGCCCACAGTAGGATCACCTCATTTGATAAATAGGCTTAAAAATGGTTTTTAGGTATTAATTAATTTAAAATTAATTTAGGCCCATTTAGATTAATTAGATTTAGGCCCACTTTTAATTAATAAAATTAACTTATAATTTAGTTAAGCCCACTAATGTATTTTTATTTCTTTTTAAAATTAATTAGACCTTAGGCCCATTTCTAGTTAAATAAAATTAATTTAGATTTAGCTCATTAATTTCATTTCTTTTAAAATAAATAGACTTAGGCTCCATTTTTTTAGTTAAAATTAAGTTAGACTTAGGCCCACTTAATAATCTAAATTCTTTTTTAAAATTTGTAGACAATAGAGCCATTTCCTTAGTTAATTAAAACAAGTAGATTTAGACTCACTAATTCAATTAAAATGTAGGCCCATTTTTAGTCCATTTACTTGTAAATAAAATATGTAGAATTAGCTAACTTTAATTAATAAAATTAATCTAGTTTAGATATAGGGACGCTGCCTTTTGTATGTATTTTTACATGTAATTTTATGACTTACTACCTTTAGGTTAAATGGATGTTTAATTATGGTTTAAATAAAATTGCATGTAATTAAAGAATAAGATAGTAATTCATAAAATAATTCTAAATGAACACGAGACTAAGAGAAGTTAGTATTCCATTCCCAAAATCTCCTGGTTATGGTGCTAGCTTTCTTTTAGAGAATTGAGTACCACCATTTTGATTTGCCCTAGTTATTATCTGGGTGGTGACTCCTCATCTCCATGCTATGTCTTAGTGATATAGTAATGTGTTCCCTAGGGCCCTGAGCCCAAACAGTATCACGGTTGCTAAAATCTTGGGCGCATGCTAAACCCCATTGTCTACAAGAAAGACAGAAATATTTATGAGTGAAAATAAAAAAGAGTGTTGTACAATCTGCAAGTAATGTGCCAGCATTCCTTATTAGCATGGTGTTTAAAAATGCAAAAGAATTTAGGATGGTTGTCAAAAAATATACAATAGCTTGAGGAGTTAAAATAAAGTTTAAAAAAATGAGACATATAGGGTGAGGTGCATATGTAATATAGCATGTCCTTGGAGTGTATTTACTAACACAGATAAGAAGAGTGGAGATTTTATGGTAAAAAGATAAAATACGAGTAATGCACTCATAATATGTGATATTATACTCATGGCAGGTGATATTTAACTATAATATATGTTTTAAAGTGCTAACATTACTGTGTTTTAATGTCTAAAACAATATGTTGCAACTTGGATTTATGGGTGAAAGGTTTTTATATAAAATGAATTCAGTGCCAAAAGATAGTCAGAGGAAGGTCACTCCATACTAACGTGAATATTTAAAGATGCAGGGAAATCTAATGTATGGTATATTTTAAGCACCTAGTTTGAAATGGGGAGGTGCTAAGGCAATTTCAAGTAGTAATTTAGTAACATAAAGGAATGAATAAATTTGAAACATTAGAAAAAGAGGCATAGATGATGTTTCACTTCCAAATCCTTTACATTAGAGTGGTGCCAGTTCAGTGTCTCATGTACAAGTTTGAACACAATAATCAATTACTCAGGTAGAATGTAAGGTTATATAAGGACATGGGGCATAATAGAACAAGAAGCTTAAACCTAAGAAAAAACTTTTTAGTCTAACGCCAAGGCTAAAGCTTGGAAGTAGATATTCATAAAGCATTTTAATAAACATTTTTGCTTTTTTTTTATTTTGAAATCATCCTCTCATATTTATGTAATATGGATATTAACTTTCTACTACTAGATTGTTGTAATTTGAGAATATTGTCTAGTGGTAGTTGTAGATTTTTATCACTTTTTGTCAATATCACAAAAATACAGGTGCATATAGTGGTGTCTAAACTGATAGCTTGTAATGGTTTTATGGTAATAGTATAGAGCATTGCTTTATTTTTTGATGATGTATAAAAAAACATAGTTAGTATAAATGCCAATTCAATTATATTACATTGTTATTGAGCATTCCTTAATATGTTTTTTTTTCTAATAACCAAATTGTGTCAGCTATTTCTTACTAAACCAAGGCACTTTGCAATGACATTAGCTATAAACTCAATCTTTATAACCAAAATGAAAATTTAGAGGAGTTGTAGCCATCTCAATCTCACGCATTACATAAGTAATTAAGTTAAACAAGTTGTCATTAATATATTGCTCACCCATGAAGAATTTAGTTACATACACTACTTTTACACTTGAACAAAAAAATTTTCCCTAAAATACATGTATTTTCCCTGGATAATTACTTTTTTTGCCAATTGCAATAGTAGTTAGCACTACAATAATCTAATTTACAATAAGCATTAGCATATAAAACCTCATCTTCCACTTATATTTCCCACCTAAATCTTTAATAACTTGTATCTCATTCTTGAGAATTTCACATTGCAACTCCATTTCACTGAATTTAATATGCTTAGTTCTATCACAAATGGCACACTTTTAAAGCTGCAATTTCAAACTTTAGCCTTGCATTTTCTTCTTGCAAATCCTTAATAACTTTCCTAGCTTAAGGATTAAAAGGTTTGTCATGCCATTCAAAGTAATCACATCCTCCTCTTTTGTTGGCATTCCTTTTCTTCTTCTTCTGCAATAAATTAATGCTAACATTTTATTATAATTCCCCAATAACAACAAACTAATTTTTTTAACTACTCTCTTACCTCATAACTCATAATACATTAATATAATATTCTTCCAGCATTTTGTTTTGTTTAAGCTACCTACCTTGGAGCATTGATATACAGTAGCATAATTATATTGGCACTTCATAGTCAAAGTCCAAACCACCTTGAACAAAAATTTGCATTATAATTGAAGAATCATATGATGAAGAACCAGATTGTTAAGAGGAGGAAGACATTATTCTACTAGGTTTGAGTATTATATGATTCTTCAATTTCAGAGAGTAATTTCAATGTTCAATTACTTTAGGGATGCAAACTAAGGTTCATCTACCAAATTAGGGTTCATAAGAATTATTTAGTTAGTTATGTCATTTCTTTTATTTATTAGATATTATATCATTAAAAATCCATTTAATTATATTTTTCCATTTGGTGCATATCACGCGTGAAGGAAGCTAAATTTTTAGGTTTAATAAGCCTAATTATAGACATTTTGGGCTTAATTATCGCAACCTCAAATCTCCTATACATTGCACAAAACTTTTACAATAATTAAGCCCAAACTTTTGTAATCAGGCCTATTAAACCTAAAAACCTAGTTTCTTTTGCACATGGTATGCACCGAATGAAAAAAATATAATTAAATGAATTTTTAATTATATAATATCTAATAAATAAAAAAAATGGGCATAACTAACTAATTAATTCTCATCCCTAATTTGCATCCCTAAAGCAATTGAACCCTGAAATTACTCTCTGAAATTGAAGAATCATATAGTAGTCAAACCTAGCAGAATACTGTCTTCCTCCTCTCAATAATCCAGTTCTTCATTGTATAATTCTTTAGTGAGAATGCAAATTATTGCTCAAGGTGTTTTGAACTTCAACTATAAAGTGCTAACACGATTCTACTACTATAATATCAAGGCTTTAAGGTAGGTATCTTGGATATAACAAAATTCTATAAGAAGATTTTATTCATGTAGTGTGAGTTATGAGGTAAGTGAGTAGTTAAAAAAATTAGTTTGTTGTTATTGAGGAATTATAATAAAATGTTGGCATTAATTTATTGCAAAAGAAGAGCAGGAGGAATGCCGATAGATGAGGAGGATGTTATTACTTTGAATGACATTATGAACCTTTTAATCCTCAAGCAAGGAAGGTTATTAAGGATTTACAAGAATAAAATGCAAGCCTAAAGTTTAAGAATGCAGCTTTAAAGTGTGTCATTTATGATAGAACTAAGCATACTGATATCAATGAAATGGAGCTACAATGTGAAATTCTTAGGAGTGAGACACAAGTTACTAAAGATTTAGGTGGAAAATATAAATGGAAGATAAGGTTTTGTATGCTCATGCTTATTGTAAATTGGTTGATTGTAGTGCTAACTGTTGTTGCAATTAGCAAAAAGTAATTTTCCAAGGAAAATATATGTATTTTAGGGAAAATTTTGTGTTCATATGTATAAGCAATATATGTATCTAACTTCTTCATGCGTGAGTAGTATATAGGCTACAAATCTGCATGATTTGACTGTATGATATAACTTCATTATTAATGATAGCTTGTTTAACTTATTTACTTATGTTATATGTGAGATTGAGATGGCTATAACTCCTTTGAATTTTCATTTTGGTTGTGAAGATTAAGTTTATAGCTAATGCCATTACAAAGTGCCTTGGTTCAACAAGAAATAGTTAACACAATTTGGCTATTGGAAAAAAAAAACATATCAAGGAATGATCAATAATGACCTGATTTAACTGAACTGGCATTTTTATTAATTGTGTTTTTTTATAAATCAGCAAAAAATGAAGCAATGCCATATACTATAGCCAAAAAAACCATCACAAGTTATCAGCTTAGACACCATTATTTGCAAATATTTTTGTTATATTGACAAAGAGTGACAAAAATCTATAACTACCACTGACAATAGTCTCAAATTACAACAATTTAGAAGTCAAAAGTTTATATATATATATATATATATATATATATTACATAACCTAAGAGGGTGATTTCAAAACAAAAAAAAAAGTAAAAAAGTTTGTTAAAATTCTTTGTAAAGCATCTACTTCCATGGCTTTGGCCTTGGCATTAGACCAAAAATGTTTTTCTTAGGTTTAATCTTCTTGTTTTATTGTGCCTCATGTCCTGATGCAACCTTATATACTACCTAAGTAACTAATTCTTATGTTCAAACTTGTGCATGAGAGTCTAAACTGGCACCACTCTAATGTATAGGATTTGGAAGTGAAACATCTTCCCTGCCTCTTTTTCTAATGTTTTGAATTTTTTCATTCCTTTGTGCTACTAAATTACTACTTGAAATTGCCTTAGCCCCTCCCTATTTCAAACCAAGTGCTTGAAATATGCTATATATTCAATTTCTCTACATCTTTAAATAATCATATTAGTTTGGAGTGACCTTCCTTTGATAAATCTTTTAGCACCGGATTCATTGTATATAAAAACCTTTCACCCATAAATCTAGGTTGTAACACATTGTTTCATACATTAAAACACAACCATGTTAGCATATTGAAACAAATATTACAGTTGAATATCACCTACCAAGAGTTTAATATCATATACTATGAGTGCATTACTTATATTTTAACCTATATTATGAAGAATATAATATATCCAAGTCATATACATTCCATGAAACATGACCATTTACCACATTATAGTAAATCCCCATGCCTTTTGGATTTTGTTTCTTCCCTCAAACATTTTCATGGATTATTGGTGCCTTTCCTTTTCCTTCATAATTAGCATTAACCTACCCTTTATTTTGAGAATTAAGATTGGGTTCATTGATTGTAATTCTAGTATTTGATGTGAACTTATTCATTCCACTTTGAGGACTAATTTTTCTTGAAATGTGCTCCTACATTTTTCAATAAAATAAGCAAATATCGGTCTGCTCTTTTTTTCTGAGTCTCACAATATAATTAAATAGAAAAATTGAACCACATTTATAGTTGCTTCAGTATTTGGTTAATGTGGGGAAGCTGCTTCTAATGTGGTTGTTTCACCCTTTAATCTAGTACCTTTAATTTGCTTTTGATACTATAATACAGTTAATTATGAAAGTAGAAATGAGCATTAAGCATTAAGCATTAATTATATTAATATATTCACTAACTAAAACATGAAATTGAATACTTATAGTGTCTTTCAAAGGACATCTTTTTTGTTATGTCTTGTTTGTGTACATAGGATGCAAGTCATAATTACCCCTCTTTGCAAAAGTTTTCCACTTTTTCTTTTCTTCAGGGTCTTTCCTCCTATAAATTTTTGGTCTCCCTGTAACCTTGTTCACTTCAGGTGACAATAATGGAGGCATATTTGTCTTCAACCACATGCTTCTTCCCTTTATAGGTTTCAAAGAGTATTAATAGGATGCCAAATACTTGTCTTTATTATACTAATTATGAATATAATCTTCCAACACCTTATTATTATGCTATAAGGCACATATACCATATGGACATGGTATACCTATTAGATACCAAGATCTATAGGTGCAACTATGATTCTTAACATTAACTTTGTGCTTGTCTTTTCCCTCACTGATTTTATACCATGCATCCCCATTCCACTCAATATGACATAATGCAATTACTTCCTTATTTTTATTCAATTTTTCATAAGCTCTAGGACTCACATTACAAAACCATTTTTGTGCATTAACCTTTTTTTCATGTAGTCTATTAAGCGCATTAACTCTAATCCAATCCAATATAGGAAGTATATGTTTTTACCTCACTTTAACTAAATGGCCATTAAATGATTAACCATATTATTATCAACACAATCACATTTAGAATGGAAGGAGAAATATGACAAGCCCCATGTATATGGAGGATAGGTCAACAATTGTTCCACCATTCCACTGCCCATAACATCAATCTTCTCTAATTGATCCATAAATAATTTTTTTATAATGGCTCTTTATACATTTCTAAAATTGTTGTCTAAAATCTAATCCCTTCCATCTTTCCTGCCAAGCCATGTATATATGCATCTCACACCATTTGTGTTCAAAAAGTGAGAGTTCTTGCTTGACAACCTCTATCAGTCCCTATACATAAGATATACCATAAAATTAATCAATAATTAAAGTTAGGTAAAGCACATACTATTATCAATTACAATGATGAATCAAACCTTTTGCATGTCACTAATCAGGGTGAACTCTTTGCCATCAGTCAAGCGAGGTCCTTTTTTAAATGGTGTAAAAACCAAATCTAATTTGCTTTTGTTTCAAACCTCACCACTACCCAAGCTACTAGAAATTGTTAATCATTTGCATCTCTGCTGACAGTTGTAAGTATTTCTCCTCTACACTTGTTCTTAATAAAGCAACCATAAAGCCCCAAGATTAGCTTACAGTCTGCTCTCCATCCCATTTTTAATGCTTTGAAGCAAATGTATATTTTGTTAAACTTATCGGTGCCCTCTTTATATAGTACCTCAACACTACTACCTTTAATTTTTTATATTAACTCCTTTGAATAGTCCCAAATTCTTTTATAATCATCCTTAAAATCCCCTTTAAGCTAAGTTAATATTGTTCTTTTCACTCTTTTTGCCATTGTCTCACTAATTTCCAATTGTAAGTGTTTTTTAGCATATTCAACCATCTACACATAAGTCATTTTAGGGTGATATTTAATAACATTATTAAAATATGAAATAAGATATAAGAGGCCTTTCTTTTTTTTTTACACCTTAGTACACCTATGGTTTGGATGGTGACTTTTTACCACAAAATCTTTGCTCTTCTTATATGATCTAGCAAATACATTTCAAGGATATGCTTTCATACATTTGCACCTTACCTTATAAATCTCATTTTTTAAAACTTTATTTTAACCCTTTAAGCTATTGCATATTTTGCGATGCCCATCCTAAATTCTTTTGCATTTGTAAACACCATGCTAATAAGGAATGTTGGCACATTACTTACAAGATTGTATAACACTCTTTTGGATTTGCGCCTATGGATATTTCCATGACCTTCTTTCCTAAATTCTTCTTTATATCTCATTTCATCATCACTATTGACAATTTCAAGGTTGGGTCCTACCTCTTTAATAACATTAGCATTATGAGCATTTTTAGTAGATGCATTTTCTATACCTTTATTTTCATTAGAAGCATTTTTAGTACCTGCATTTTCTTGATCATTCCCTATTGATTCAAAATATTTTGTTACATTTATTTTAGGTTTAGCATTGTTATTTTGTAAAGCTTCCTTTAATTGTGAACTTTGCCTTCATTTAAGCAATCTTACTTCTTCCCTTAATATTGTCCTTGCTGTAACCAATTCTTCATTGTTGGCATCAGAGCCACTTTCATCACATACCCTAACATCAACTATATTAAAGTCATTTGTACTGCCAACAATAGAAATTTTTTATCTCAATTATTTGCACCAATATCATATTAGTTTTGAATATCACATTATGTTTAAGGATCACATTTAGTTTCAACATTCATTCTTTGAGTTTTAACATGACATTCAGTTTGAACATCACATTGAGGGTTCTTTTTGTTTATCAAATACTTCCTCATCATGCTAATATAATTGCTCCTTCTCCCCTCATTCAAATACTTGATCCCCTTTAAAACAATTATCTTCACCATGTTTCATACCAGCATCTACTTCTACATTAAAAACTCCTTGTCCTTTACCTTGTGTACTGATTGACCCTTCATTTATTCTCTCAACATTAATGTCATCACACTTTGTACTTACATCAATATTAATTTCCTCGCTCTCCCTTAACTCAACATTAACCAACTTACTAGCCCCTTCATTAAATTGTTCAACTTCTATCAAGTCACAAATATCACCGCCATCTTGGATAGAAGTTGCTTCTTTAATGTTTTCTACATCTTCATCACAACCATTTTTATTACTACTAATTATAATTTTGCCATCAGTCAATAACCTAGGCCCCTCTATAACTTTAGGTACATTTATTCCATGTTTTACATATAACTCCATATGGAATACATCAAACATACTTGAAATAGTAAACATATAATGTATAATATCATCATTATACATGAATTTTAGGCCATTCTTTAGTGAACTCTTGGGTAACTTATAGAGTTTGTAGTTCTTACCATACCCCATAAAAGTAATCTTTTTCATAATCCTAAAATATCTTAGTCCGTCAAGATCATATACCTTCCATCTCAATATCTCACCATCCACATACATCAACTTTAGTTGCCTAATGAATTTACCTTTATAATGTATCTTAAATATCACAAGAACATCTAAATCTTACCATCTTGCAAGAGTTAGTAAAAAAGCTATAAAATACTTTGAAGAGGGTACAAACTCAATGGTTAATTCTTACAATATCATAACAATTGAACAAACACACATTATGCTTACTTATTTCAATTGTCAGAAGTTCAATTGCTATACTTCATGATATATCTTCAAATCATTCTTCTTTCCTACAAAAAAAAAGCCATAAATCTCATTACTTCTAATATTCTCTACCTCAACTACCAACTTTGTAATAAATTGCTAACATAAATTGGACATGTTGAGTTCATTCACTCCAAATGCACAGTTATTTTCCACAGTATGGCAGGATTATAGTTCCAATAAATAAAAAAAATCTTCTATTTTCTCTCACATTCTTCCTCTCTATCATTTAAGCCACGCACGAAGGAGGTTGGATTTTTAGGTTTAATAGGCCTAATTATAGAACTTTTAGGCTTAATTATTACAAAAGTTCATTTTAACCTATTTGGCTCAAATACACAAGTTGAAGGACCTAGTTGACCATTTGTCCAGGAAAAAATATATTACATTTAAATTCAAATTGTAAAAATATCTAGTAGAGTTAAAGAATTAGAAGTGTTTTACCCTATCGGGTTCTTAAATTCATTGAATTTTAATGAATTTCCACAATATTAATTAGAATTTAAAAAAATGTGCATGGTATGTTATTAAGAAATATAAATCCAAGTATAGGTTTATATAATGAAACAAGGTTGATGATAATGAAATTAGGAATAAAGGTTATTGAAGTAGTTATTATAACATGTTCTAATTGTTGTGAAAAAAGTTCTCATACACAAAATTGTTCTTACTTATTGACATAATAGGTTACCATTTATACTATAAGAAGAAGGCAATTCCCTTATGATTATGTTATCGTATGACTATAAATCAAAGTCAATGTCAAATGTTGAAACAACTTGACCTATAATTAAATGATCACATCTATATATATATGTAGGTGTGTGTGTGTGTGTGTGTATATATATATATATATATATATATATATAATATTAGAACTATACAAACAGTATCGTATATTATGCAATTTTGACTAAATTACTTCTCAATGTTAGTATATAAATATTGATGTTTTGTATATGTGCTTATGAGACTGTTGTTGTATGTCTATCATTCATTGTCCTTATTGATTATTCTAACTTGCGTTTTTACATAGTTGCTAATTATGCAGTTGTTATATGAACAATGTCGTGTACCATGTTTTCAAATATCAATAGTTCAAATAGGAATATTGGATTTATTGTACTGTTGGTACCTTAATTTTGACATATATTTCATTTTGATACTAGAATTTCATTTTTTTTCTTTTTAGTTACTGAAATTATATTTTTATTTCAGGTCAAAGTTACTCGATAATTTCCTATGAAATTACGTTGATGTGTCAAACAGAATAACTATATTCTTAAAATATTCGTCACATTAGCATCGTAGTCACTAAACATAGTCCTAAAACCCCTACTCAAAAAAAATGGTAAAAATAACTTAAAGAAAGAAAAAATAAAAGGAAATACTAGTCTTAAAATCCCTAAATCACTGCCTCTCTTTCCTATCGATTCTGTTTCTTCTTCAAACTTCTATTGCTACTATCAGGTCCTAGTCTCTGCAATAAAAAAAATAAACACCTTAACCTCAAGTTTCTCAAAACCAAGTGTAATAGCTCACTAATTCCACTACATAATGACCACAAAAGAATGTATTAAAGGAAAAAGAAAAAATTGTACACAAAAGAAGCACATTGACAAGCATTAAAGCATCATATAGTTCTCGGTCAAGTGAGCCATTATTTAATCACATGGAAATAAAAAACAACATTATCAATTAAACAAACACTGCAAAACCTAAAACAAACTAATTTTCAGGTATATTACTTTCTAATTCGTTGAAAAGAATGCAGGATTAGTGTTACCTAAGAATGCATTTAAGTTGCGGAGTCGAGAAAGAAGCCAGCTTTATGCCTTAACAGACACCATGTTTAGCTTCGCATTTCTTATAGTTACGACTCTTCTTTAAATCAAAATATGAATTGCTTTTGTTTGATTCTCTATCTTCAAAATCAGATGGTGTAGAAGCATTAGATAATTTGAGACCACGTGATAAAAAATGGACACTACAAACTAAAGGAGTGTGTAATTCTAAAGGCGAGATAGTAAGAACCACTTATAGTGGTGTATGATAATAAGAAGGATGAAGATAGGAGATGATGAATGTAGCGTGCGAACAGCATTTGTGGTGCAACAGTGGTTATTGGCATTAGGGGTTTAACCAAGCCGAACTTTAAAAAGTTCAAATTTGGTTTGTTTAAAAATTAATGAATTTGCACCGAGCTCGAGTTTTCAAAAGTCTAGCTCAAGCTTGGCTCGGGTTTGTGTTTAACAAGCTTGAATTGAGTTCATGAGCTAGCCAAGGTCAATAATGTATTTTTGTAATTAGACATTCTATTATTTTATAATCAAACTATGTATTTTTTAACATTAAAATTAATTATAACATTAAAATTTTGTAGTTTTGATTTTAAATAAAAATATTACTTAATATTTATATTATATTTATCTATTACTTTTAATTTGCATTATTTAATATTAATACTTATATTTTACTTTAAAATACAAATATTACTTAATTTTTTATTTATTAAAGAAATGTATTATTTGCTAAATATTTAATTAGTATTGTATAATATATACTTATTATAATATTAAAGTTAATTTATATCCAAAAAATTATATAATATTATCATGAGTACATAATATTGTCGTATGTAATATTTTATTAATTATTACTAATTTAATTAGTATTGTCTTTGCTTAATATAAAATTAGTATTATATAAAATTGACTTACTAAATTAAATGAAATTATTAATATTAACATTTAAACTAAATTCTACTTATTTAATAACATCACTTAATATAACGAGTTTGTTCATGAGCCTACAAACGAGCCTGTAAACGAGCCTATAAATGAGTTGAACAAGTCTATTCACGAACTTTAATGAGCTAAACTTAACGAAGCTCGGGTTCAGCTCATTTAGCTTACAAACCTCAAAATGGAGTTGAATTTGGCTCATTTAGCTCAACAAATGAACTCAAATAAGCCTTTCCTGAGCCGAGTTACGAATAAATCACGAACCGTTTCGACTCGGTTACACCCCTAGCCATTGCCTTAGTAGGATATAGAGGCAGTGATTTAAGGATTTTAGGGCTATTATTTCTTTTTGGTTTTTTTTTTCTTTCTTTGAGCTATTTTTGCCATTTCGTTGAGTAAGGTTTTTGGGCCCATGTTTAGTGACTAGGATGCTTAGTGGAATGTTGATGTGACAAATATGCTAAGAATATATTTATTCTATTTGATGTGTCAACGTAAATTCATCGAAATTTATTAAGTAACTTTGACTTGAAATGGAAATAGAATTTCAATGACTGAAAAGGAAAAAAAATTGAAATTGTGGTACCAAAATAAAATATATGACAAAGTTAAGATACCAATGGTGCAAAAAATTCAAGAATATTTGAATCAAATCTTAGATCATGTCGATTTGGAAATTTGTTAACATTAGCGATATAAACAATATTTACAGCTTGAAATTTTTTATGCTGGATGAAAATGTTAGAAAATAAATTACTATATTATTTTTCAATTTTATATGGTTTTTATGAAACAACTTTTTTCTCTGAATTCTTATTATTTGAAGACATGTTGATATAATGAAAGGGACAATCCTAAAGCAGTCTATGGCTCATCTCATATAGCTACTAACCAAAGGATGTGTCTATCACATCTCTAGCTTTGTTGTTATACCTACACAAGCGAGTTCCAAAATTAGCAAACACCCATTCCGAATTCGGGCCCTAAGAAACACTTCAAGTTGTTAATGAAGAAAATTATCAGATACATTTTATCTGTTTTGAATGTTTAAATTTTGAATCCACTAAATCAAGAATCGACGATAAGACATATTTAACATGTTTGCATACCACATCAAATTTTTTTATGATAAAATATACAGATAACAAAATTTTTTAAAACATCTAGATGTTTTCGGTTATGTAATTACTATCAAAAGTGTTAAGGAGCTTTGTATGCTCGCAAAAATGTTCGAAGAAACCTTATTGAAATAAAAGATGATGAGTATGTTGTTTTTAATGTTTTTACATTTATCATTTCACATTGTAAAAAGCTATAACTTTTAGAGCTCCAAATTAACGTTATCCTAAAGTTTGGACTAGGGTTGAGCATGAGTCTTGGAGAATACAAAATGTTCCAAAAATCTCCAAAACTAAAAAATTTCATTGATCATTGACTTTTTCCAAACTGAACTATCCTAAAAATTGTTATCTTGATTCTGGAGAATTTGAATTCTCTGAACTGAAGAACTAAAATTAGAACCAATAATTTAATAGAATTGAAGTTATATATACATATATATTATAAAGATCAATAATTATGTTCAATTTATTAATATTTGACTTACTAATTCAACATGTTATCTAAAATAATGTCATTTTAATTATTTGAAATAAAAATCTTACTCATCAATCAAATTATGTAAAATCACAAAAAATAAATATTAAATTAGTAAATAGCATTTTAGAATATTATAGTATAATTTATTTTGAAAAATTTAAATTCACCTTCAATAATAAATTTGTAATTTAATATACTTTTTTAATAGCTATGGTGTTGTTGTTATTATTTTATGATATATATTATTTATATAAATGTTTCACAAAAAAAATATAATAATTATATGGTATATTAGAGTGTATTATAAATTTTTATAAAAAATAATGATAAATAAAATTATAAAAAATTATTGAATTTTATGATAAAATTATGAAATGGATTGTAGTTTAATAGTTCGATTCAAATTATATTTTTATTTATTTTTTAAATTAAAGAAGAACTAATCTCTAAATTGAATTGATAATTTAAAGAAGAATTGATGTCCAAACATAATTAAATAAAAAATTTTAATCTCTGAATTGAACTAAACCGAACTGAAAATTTGGAACAATTTTGAAACTTTAATTTTTAAATTTCTGATATTTTAGAGTAATTTTAGAGAATTGTAATCTTCGAACCAAACTGAACCGAAATGTACTCACCCCTAGTATGAACATATGTATGCATTTTTTTTTTGTTCCTATCTTTTATTCACCCCGGCAAAAAACTAATATTGATGATAATCTTGCTTGTAGAAAATGATTTTCTATTTTCTAACTCTAGATTTCTTAGAAAACTGAATTTTCATTTTCCATAGAAAATTTAGAATATTGTGTTCATTTGTTAAGTTTAGAAAATTGTTTTCCAATTTTTCATATTAATTATTATAATATAATATTTCTTTTTTACATATTTTTATATTAGTACAATGAAATGGTTCTTATATAATTCTATATTATATTTTAAAATAATTTTTTTATATTTCTTTAGAATATTTTTATCTAATAAAATTATAATAAAAATACTGAAATACTAAATTTATAAAAAAAATACCAATACAATTATAAATAAATAAAAAAATTACAATGTTTGAAATAAAAAAAAGTAGGAAAAGATTTTTAAAATGATTGACTGTTGCTAAAAAAAAAAGGTAATAGTTAAATATTCTATTGTTACTAAAAATATGATTTGTAGGTGGTCCACAAAAAAAAATCCTAACAAAATTGTGTATATAAAATTCATTGCAAAAAAATAGACAATAGTTAACAGTTAAGATATTCTAACGTTAAAAAAACTCTGTATATAAAATCAATTACTAAAAAATAGGTAATAGTTAACAATCCAATTGTTACTAAAATTAGGTATGTTAACGTTAAGTAAATTATGTATATATAAAATTTTTTTTGTAACGTTATCAAACTCATTAAAAAAAAAAGTTGCATAGTTTGAAAAAAATATATAGTAAAAGTGATTGGTTGGGCATTGAATTGTGATTAAATTATATAGGGATTGTTTACTTGTGGAAAATAAGAGGTATTTTTTTGAAAATTTTTCTGAGTTTTCTTATTTTTAAAATATTTAATAGAATTTGAAAACCTAATTTATATTATTTTTTAATTGAAAAATATAGAGATTTAAATAATTCAACCACACTTCGAATCATAATCAATCATTTTTACTATTTTTTAGTTTTTTTTTTTCAAATTATTACAAGGTCTCTTTTTATACGAGTTTGAATATATGTTCATTACAATTGAATTGTTAACAATTATCTATTTTTTATTAGTGGATTTTATATGTATAATTTTTTAACTTTTTTTTAATAAAATAATAATAATTGTATATAAAAAAAAAGGGTCAGAATCCCAACTATTACCTACTTTTTAGTAATGAATTTTATATACAAAATTTTATTTTAACTTTAGAAATCCATATTTTTGAGTAACAATATAATTGTTATTACCTATTTTTTAGCAAATAATCATCTACTTTTAAAATATTTTCCTATTTCTTTGTTATTCCTAACGTTTAATTTACTGAAATTGCTATTTCTCTCCTTTTATATATAATATATTGTAAACTTAATCATATGTAACTCTAATTGTATTTGTTTCTAAAAAAAAAAATACTCTCAATTATTTAAGTAACAATTCATCCATTAATCTTTGTTCTATTTTATATTTTTACTCAAAAGGTATGTTTGATATTTTTAAATTCTTTGTTATAATAATCATGTCAGAAATTAATTTTTTTGTTTAGTTTGTAATGAAGTTTAATTATAAATTATTTTTATCCACACTTATTTATAATGCTATTGATATTTTTTAATAAATTGATATATCTGAGTATTTTTATTACAAGTTTATTACATAAAAATAATCTAAGGAAACATTAAAAAAAATTATTTTTAAGTATAATGTAGAATTATATAAGAACCATGTATTGTACTAACATAAAAATATGTAAAAGAGAAATATTATATTATAATAATTAATATAATTTTTAAAATTAGAAAACTGTTTTTTAAATTTAACAAATGAACATATCCCAAGTTTTCTACTGTCTTCCTTAGAAAACAAAAAATTCGGCTTTTTAGGAAAATTAGTGTTAGAAAACAGAAAACTGTTTTCTATAAGTAAACAAACCCATAAACTTCTGTGTTTTTTAATTAGAAAATAATGTAAATTAGATTTTCAAATTCTATTAAAAATAAGAAAATTATTTTCTTTGGAAAAATTTTAAAAATTGTCTCAATTTTCCATTTTCCAAAAAAAAAAAATTTGGAAAACAACTATTGTCTCCCACAAGTAAACAGCCTCTAAGCACACTTCAATGACAATGTAACTTTTCTAAACGGTTGCAAGGAAAAGCTTCTTGATTCCAATCCCTATACCTTCATAATATTTTCGGAGCTTCCAATCACTATTCAATGGCTGTGGGAAGGATAAGATTATCATCAATATTGGCTGCAGCAGCAACAATAACTGTTATTGGAGCCTCTCTCAATTGGGCGTCTGCCACCACTGAGTCTGCTTTTGTCAAGAAAACCATCTCCTCCCACAAGATCGTCATCTTCTCCAAGTCCTATTGCCCGTACATCTCTGTCTCTCTGCTTATTGAATTAATTAATATTTGATCTCAGATTTACAAAACCCATAATAAATTAAGCAAAATTACTGCTACTTCTGTCTTCCCTCACAATTTGGGAAAATTTTATGATACGGCAGTTGTCTTCTTTCAGCGGTAGTAGTTTGTTCTTAAATTAAAGAAATGCAATGAAATGTTTTGAAATTAGATTGATTTATGTTTTGGGTATTTTAGATCTCGTGATTTTGTACTCTACAGATACTGTAAAAGGGCGAAGGCTGTTTTCAAAGAGTTGAACCAGATACCTCATGTTGTTGAGCTTGACGAAAGAGGTTTGTTGGCGGAATGCACCCAAATGTTTATTAAATTGCAAAGGGGATTTCAGGAAGTCATAGAATTGATTATTGCTTCCTAATCTAGGAATGTGCATTGCTTTATCGATTTGTGTAAAACTTCTGTTTCTTGTTTTGAGCTCTACTTTGCAGTATTGATTTGCCAATATGCTTGTATTCTGGCTTGGTTTTGTTTTTCATTGTATCTCTTTAAAATATTATTGCATAAGAAAAAATTGGCAACAAATATCACATTGACAATGGATTGCATTGCAGGTTAGAGCATGTCATGTAAGTTTAGTATGTCCTTGTTAAGTGCTTGTGCTTGATAAATTAAATTGAGAAGTTATCAAAATTTGTTTTCTTAATTCTACAGATGATGGACAGAACATTCAGGATGCTTTGAACAAAATTGTAGGGAGGCGTACAGTTCCTCAGGTTTTCATTGATGGAAAGCATATTGGTGGCTCCGATGGTAAGCTTTCATTCTTGAGAGAACAACTGCTAAGATTTGTGTTCTCCAGTGGAGGTACATATTTTTGTCAAATAGTTCACCTGATAAGTATAGGATGTTTTGGTAACAGAAACTTTGGAGGCTTACAAAAGTGGAGAACTGGCTAGTCTTCTTGGCATCGCTGGTGGCGAGGATGATCTTTGATCCTGTGTTTTAGTAGTCACTCTTCATTACCAGAATAACGTATGAAAGCAATGCAGTTGGTGTGAGTTCTTGCTTTGTTTAGAAATTTAAATTTGCAATTTTATTCTTAGGATTTCTGTTCTAATTTCTATTTTTTGATCATCAGGAGAGTTTTTATGTTCTTTGTTATTGCTTCATTTGTTATATCATTTCTCATTTTTAACCCCTCAAGACTGCACACAAGTAATCATGAATTACAACTTGATGCATCACAAATAGTAGTGTGTGTCTGTCTGTGTATATATATATATATATATTAGGACATTATTTATTCATTCATCTTGAAACTTTGATCACATTGGCAGGAAGCCAAGGTCACTAATTTGGGCATTATGCACTTGTTCCTGTCTCTTAAATGGACAAATCATTCACAATGACCTGCTCTGCACCTGACTAGATTATAGTCATATTGGTTGCTTAATGGAGCGAGTTTAAATTGCTTAATGAGATTTAATGTACTAAAAACATTGTCTTAGAAAACATGACAAATTATAAGCTCACTAACCTAATTCGGTGTATAAATGAGTCGAAATCGAGATAGTTCATGAGCTAGTTGGTATCAATTTGAAAGATGCTTGATATTGGTTCCAGATTGAATCAACATCTATATAGTCAACGCTTTCAAGTTAAAAAGAGGAAAGAGGCAAATGCTTTACCATTTATAAAATAAGGGGGGGAAATGTTATTGGTGGGATGTTTCTAGTGGTGAGAATGAGGACGGAAAAAAAACGTGAGGAAAATTTTCGTTGATGATTTTGCTTAGCAAAAGATTCCAGTTCCCCCCACAAGCCACAGCACCGCGACCTGAAGAGAGAATTGAGACCTGGAAAAGGGCAAAAGTGTGAAATTTGTGCATTTAAAAGAATGCTTTTAAGGAGATTTTTTTTTTAATTGTAATTTTTTTTTTTTTTTATTAATCGGCTTACAAGCTTAGGGTCCATTTGTTTGGTAAAAAATAAGGATGTATGTTGGAATATGGATGATTTTATTTTTTAGCATTTTATTAGCCAAATTTCAACATGAAAATAAGAATGTGATTCCTCATAAGTGGAAATTACTATTACTCTTCTATTTTTAAAGAATAACTTTTAATTACTTGAAAATTAAATCAAATCATTTACTTAAATATTTAAATATTAACATTTATGTTTTAAAATTTATAAATAAAATATATAAATTAATAAAATATGTATTAAATGTTTGAATAAAAATATTTATAATAAGTAAATTTTTGTAATTATTTTTTTAAAATTATGATAATGTCATAAATAAATATTTTAAAAATACTTTATAATAGATAATTATAATATTAATTTTTAATATATAAAAATAATTATAGCTTTAATTTTTTTATACAAAATAATTACAAAAATATTTTTCATGAAAAAAATTAGTTGTTAATGATGTTGATTCTCTAATTCCCATTCTCATTCCTTAGAGAACTAAATATTTTTTTCAAATTTTTATTTTTTTTTATTACTTTCCATTCCGATTTTGATTTTGGAGAATGAACCAAACATCCCTTAAATAAATTGTTTTTACTATGCATTTTGGCACACCCTTAGCAATAATTAATGCCGTTACACAATAAAGTTATCCAAGTGTTAAAAGAAAAAAAAAAAAAAAGCCTCCAACTATAAAATGATTGCAATGGTAAAGGGATTAAGCATTCTTAGTTCAAAAAAACAAAAAAAAGTTTGCAACGACAATGTAATTTTCTTTTAATACTTTCACCAATAAATTTGGTTATAATACTTTCAACTTGCAAATTTTATGCCAATTCAATCTTGAAATCTAAATTATAGTTGGATTATAAATCTATAACCTTTAAATTATAATATTTCAAGTCAGTGACCGTTGTTGATGTAAAAGCAAATAACTACCCTCTACTATGTAATTCATTAATATTTAGGTCATATGACTTTTCTAATTTATCAATATATAACTCAAAAGATGAGGAAAAATGATATATGATAGGATTCTTGATGTGAACAGTAACATTGCGAGTCCCCACTTTTATATTTATGCCCTTGGGCATATTTTTATATTTACTTTATTAAAAAAATAAATTAGTTATTTAGTCTTTAAATTCTTACATGACATATTCACTCATGTCCATTTTAAGTTTTAGATTCTAAAAAAAAGATAAATTTCAAAAAAAAAATTCAGAAAGAAATAAATATTAATTAATATTAGGGCAATATAGAAAATGTCCCAAAATATTTTTATCTTTTTGCTACTCGCGATGTCGCTAGTGTGACACCCTTAATATCAGCGCCCTTAAGATAAAGCTCATGGCAGGTTTCAAGTAATTTCCCCCCCGGACGAAAATTGTTGCTACTTATCCATGATTCTATACCCATTTTTCCTTGACAACAGATGTGTAAGCATGTAACCATAAACCACTACTTCAATTTGGTCGTCGGGGTAATGAAGAGGATTCACTTGGCAAAGGAGAAGGGAAAACTTCTGATATGGTCTCCCAAGAAAGATTATCTTCATTTTTACGCCTTCTATCCAAGAAAGCCAGCTTGACAGGAGTTCCCACCACTTCGACTTTACATGTTAACATGGCAACAATTTCAGACATGGGCGGCCTCAGGTTAGCATGAGGTTGAAGGCACAAGAAAGCTACACGGATTGCTTGCAGTACATCTCTCTCTATGCAGCCATGTTCTCGCATTCTTGGATCAATTAAGTCTATTAGACTAGAACTCTCGTATAATTTCCATGCCTGCAAGGAAGCTGTAAGAGTTAATAAAAATGAATTCAGTTGGTTCTGATTCTTTTGAATATAAGAATTTCAGTGAACGTAAATAAACATACATATTCAGGTAGGTACTGCATTTCTGATGGGAGAGATAAATCTGTGTTTTTCCTGCAGCTGATAATTTCGAGCACAAGGACTCCAAAACTGTAGATATCTGCCTTTTCAGATAATTCTCCTCTAATGGCATATTCTGGAGCTGTATAACCTCTTAATGAGAGAAGAAGAGAACATCATAAATAGATGAACCAAAACCAAGTTTATGATAGAAGAATCCGAAGAACTGTGTAAAACTTAAAAGTGATAGCCAGGCACAAAACCACGCATGAACCTTCAAAAAAGTTTATCAAAGCCAGCATCAAAGAAATGTATGAATAATACAATATGCATAGCTTTATTTTAGGGGAAAGTACAATTCTGTTTTATTTGGTTTTGACTTGTGGCAAAAATAGTCTTTTTTTTTTTTTTAAATATTTAGGGTTTGTTTTGTATTTTTTACACTTTGATACCCTATCATTCGATATTATTATTATTATGATATGAAAATTATTTATATCATGAATCTTACTAGTTACTACCGAGCGCATGCGTGCACATATATATATATATATATACACATGTAAAATTAAAAACTATTAGATTAATTTTTATTGAATCATAACTATGATAGTTAAGATTCTACTATGAAACTTTCAGATTATTTTAATATTAAAAGATAGATTTTTTATGATATTAGTTAGAAAGATATTAAAATGTAACATTTATAAAACACATACTTAAATATTATAGAATAACCATAAGACCGGTTTGATCACATATCTAAACGACATAGATAAAAATTTTACTCTTCCCTTTGTTTTTTTTAATTATTAGTAATTTGTTCAATACAAAAATAATTTTGAATCTTGATCTCCCTTTATATTCCTTTTTTTCTTTTTTCTTTTTTTGCTAGCTTTGGAATAAACATAAAAAGTACAGAAAGAGCATAAGAAAATTACCAAATGTGTAATGTCGAGCAAATTTGATAGAGGAGGAATGGAACTTTATGATTGTCTCAATGCATTGAGGGATGGTTATGGACGAATTATATGATGATAATTGTTAGAATGATTTCATGTGACTGGTTCTAAAAGCAAAGAACTTACAAAGTTCCTGCAAATGTAGTGCTGAGATAAGCTTGATCTTCTGGGAAAAACCTAGCCAGCCCAAAATCTCCGATCCTGGGTTGGAACTTATCATCAAGAAGAATATTGCTCGCTTTGATATCTCTATGAACAATTCTTAGGTGTGAATCCTCATGTAGGTATTGCAATCCTCGAGCAATTCCTAAAATTATTTGGAACCTTGTTTTCCAATCCAAGAATTGAGCACTGCTTCCTGTACCAGATAAACGAAAGTCATTTGCTTAAGTTAGCAAAAGCTTCTAACATGTCATTATCATTTTAATTGAAATATTGGTTTCTTTCTGCCAATTATTCTCTTCTGTTCATCTGGAAAACTTTAAATGCTATTCCTAGCTAGACCTAGAGAATAAGCAAATACAAATACAATTACTCGTCCTATTTGTATTAACTATAATAATTGGCAACTCATCCCATGTCATTGCATAGCCATATTGTGAGTTGCCATATCAAAGAAAATTGTTAGTATATGAAAGATAGAGAGCAAGGGTGTAATAGAGTACAATCGATATACTGTTAAGTTTGAGTTTTATTAGACTTCTAAATTTAAAATTCGAATTTGATCAATTTGAGCTAGACTTGATGAAATAATTTAAATACTTGAATTCGATTTGATTAAATACATAAAACTTATAAATATTTAAAATATAGATCTTAAAATATTCAAATTCGATTCAAGTTCGAACTTAAACTCCACTCGAATTTCAATTCGAGTTGAGTTGAATCGATAAAATATATTTATAATTATATTAAAATAAACAACTAAAATGTATGCAAGCTCAATTGGATTCGATAAATCTCACGAGCTTATCAAATAATATATTTAGGAGTTCAAACTTAACTTGATAGTCTATTCGAGTAACTCAAATTCGAGCTTGATTCAACAATAATAAAGTCGATTTTGATTTCTTTTTAAATCGATCTCAAATAGTTCGTGAGTCGATTTGATTCAATTACACTCCTACTAGGGTGTAGTGAAAAAAAATATTATAGCTAAAACTTATTTTATTGCCTACAGTGCAATGGCGGCAAATCTTTTAAGAAAATTGCATCAAAATGTAAGCTCATATTTTCAAGATTTAATGTTAATTACAAGTTACTGATGCAGTGGAACATGCAATATTAATTATTTAATTGTTCATTTGTGGTTCGGAAGTCGGGGAGTTACGAAAATAGCCTCTCTGCAAAAGGTTAGGTGTAAGAACAGGCACATGTGCTGGATGGTCTTCCCCATCCATTACAAAGTGGGGAGTTTGTTGTGGTCGTGCGTCCTTTATCTCAAAACTAGATAGTATTGTATCGTGACTTGAATCTGATAAAATGAAGGTGAGAACTTAGTTGTACTGGATTGTGAACACGCAGGGTTAAAGTAGATGGACAGGTTTACCATATCAAAGTGGGAACCTCACAATTAGCATCACCGGGATAGCTTTACATATATAGGGACCAGTGGTTGATCCTAATTTCTAGTGTTTCAGACGGATATTCCTCATTTATTTGAAGAGACTAGAAAATGATTTCAAGATATCACATGATTTCTCACTGCGCGGAAGCAGAATGTTCCTGGCTTCTATTGTATAATGACGGCAAGTGATATTGAGAAAAGATATAAGTACCATATATTATACGGTCTAGGCTCCTGTTGGTCATGTATTCATACACAAGTAGTCGTTGAGGACCATCAGAGCAGCACCCAAGGAGCCGAACCAAGTTCTTGTGTTGGATGCTTGTGATCATCCTCACCTCTGCAAGAAATTCTGGTTCTCCTTGCTGAGACTTTTCAAGAGACAACTTTTTAATGGCCACCAGTCTGCCATCAGCTATCTTTCCCTGTGAAATTGCGGCAAAAGGTTAAAAAACTTGAAGTCTTGCTTTTGAATTTTAACGAACATGCTTTCAGCAGCTCTTAAAGGGAATGCTGGTAAAACTTCCAGGGGTACACAACTACCTACTAGTTGCCTAAGTATAGTTTCCAATACAAGAATTCTCTGTTTTTAAATAAAATTGTTCACTACTGATCTGAAGAAAATGCATAAATCAAATGATCTATGTTATGAACTCCTGACATATATCTATGGCAAGAATAATTCATATTTTGTTTTCAGTCTTTTTAATGGGCCATGTAAAGGCTAGACTTAATTATGAAGGTTTATAAATGAAAATTCAGCATGAACATCTTAAATCTCAGCAAAATAGATTGAGCAAGAATACCCGATAGACAGGTCCAAATCCACCGCTTCCAAGAAGATTACTGGGATGAAAATTTTTAGTTGCTTTCTTCAGTGTCTGGAAATCATAATAGCTTATGGTTCGAAGGTTCCCACTCCAGAAATCAGCAGGAGCTGCATTTAAAGCGCTAAAGATTAGAAAATTTTGGATGCCTTAACTCCTAGAAGTTCTTGTAATTTTAGTACCTTTATGTCCTTTGTTTCTTCTTAGAAACTTCATCACCTCTGCTGGTTTAACGGATTTCCATAACACAACTATAAGAACGAGTAGTAATATGAGAAGTAGCAGGCCTCCAAGGAAAAAGAACAGAGCTGAATTAAGTGGTGAAGATGATGAACTCTGCATGTTAGGAGGAGGTGGAGAAATCGCTGCATTCATTTGATTGTTTGCAATTAATCAAGTAGGGAAAACAGTGGATACGGATATCTAAGCTTCTGATTGAAAAAATAAATAAATAAATAAAAATCATGAAATAAACTCAGCCATGCCAAGAAAGACATTAGTAACCTTCATTTTGCTATGATTTTCATTCTGTAACAGCTTTCATTCAACAGTTTGAGCTTCATTGTTGTATAACTTAAAATAATATCCAGTAAACCTACCCTCCAGAGCTCCGCGAGAATTCTGATGAAAAAATTCAATGAAAGTTAAATCTATGTTCAAAATTCTTTGTTGTCGTTTTCCTGTTTTGGTTTCTATTTCCAATGTGCGACAGATTGTAACATAGTAACAATCGAAAGGGAATTGGAATATCCAGAGTCCAGACATGCATTGGCAAATGGGATCGAGAGACAAACGACAAAACGAAAATCCAAATTCTCTTTGTAAGTATAAGAGGGCGGGACAAAAGACACAGAGCTTTCGATGTTTTATTCTAAAACTGAACTGCCAAATAAGAAATGTAGAGCATGGAAGAAAACGCGTCTTTATCTATACAAATATACACCCCATTAAACTCTTATGCCTCTAAAGGGCCAACCCATTTCTCATTCTTTGCCGCCTTGGCCGACCATTCTTTTTTGTTTTTTGTTTTTTTTTTTTTAAAAAAAAAATCAATTGCTAACTGCTTAAAGAGGAACGAAGACCCAGTCTCAGATACTAAGCTTTTCGGCGATCCATTTCGCCATTCATTGGATGCCATTATTTTTTTTCCCCACGACTTTAGATGATTGAGAATGGCAAATTTTTTTTTAACAATTTAAGGTTGCTACATTTGAAACTAAACTACAAGAGGGTTAATTTACTAACGCCCCTGAAGTTTAATCATAAATCTATTTCTTTTTTCTCTAAAAGTGAATAAAAATTCCTTTACATTTAATTCCGTCCAATATACCTTAAAAAAAAAAGTCAAATATTTCTTTCTTTCGTTAGAAATTTTAAGAATATACGAACATATTTTGTCAATACTTGAATAAAATAATAGGCAAAAAGAAATTTAAGGTGATTTTAGTTTTTATTTACTTTATTTTCATTTTATTTTTATTACCATTAAATTAAAGTCTATTGAATTATCTAATAATTATTATTTATAAAATAAAGTTTACTTTATGAAAAATAAAGTAACTATAGATTATATCATAGGCAATGGCTTCTCTTCGCAATTTTGCTTCATAGCAAACGGTTGCTCTTTGCAATTTTGTTTCTCTTTTGATCGATTTGTATTAGACTCTTTGATTGAAAAGATCTAGATCAAGATCTAAGCTTGTGATATTCCTCTTTCTGTATATAGATATAGACTTCTGAAACAAGTGATGATGGTTTTTGGAGCACTCGCATTTGAATGGCTTGTGATTGAGATGCCTTTCAAGATTTTTCTCAACAAAGAGTTGAGAAAAGCCTTGTGATTGGTAAATTTTTATGGCTTGCCTTGTTTTCTTTCAACTCCAGTTTTGTTGCTTCTTAGTTATGTTTAATTTTTTAGATATGTGGGTAAACTACTTTAGAGTTTAGAGATGCTTTGTTATTGTAAATTTTTGCTAATATTTTCAAAATTACTTTAGAATCCCTGCTTAGTTTCTTTTCTTTCTATGAAATTCGACAGCCGAAACTCAACAACTGAGTAGAGCGGGAAGTCAGCTTTCTATGCAAGAAGAGAAGCGGCCCTATTAAGAAATGTTCTTCAAGGCCACGCTCAACGTCAAGCTATTGCCTCAATCAAATACCTTGTTTATAGCCCTTCTATTAGGAATAAGAAAGCCACTTTTGCCTTGTCTACCACACTCTAAAACGTATTTAGGATAGTGATAGGTATTGAGGGGTGCGACGTATGCGACATGAATAGTACGTCGTGAGCTCATTAAAAGAAAAATAAAATTAATGTGTCTTTTTACCCCAAATACAGGGAGACAATCAATTGGAACAGTTTAGCAGATTGACAGACCCGCAACACATTGTTACTTATTACTATTAGCGACAAGTAACATTATCCATTTATTAATGGTTTTTTATCGTACCAATTTTTTTTTTTTTACAAAATTCTATGAAGGTAGTGTTTTTTTCTTTTTTTTTTTTTAAAAAAAAAACAGATTTACCTATTATTTAGGATGTATTCGAGTCTTCTGGTGTACTCAATACCCGCTTTAAGGTTACAAGATTTTTCGTTCTTTTTTTTTTTTTTTTTTAAAAAAATTTCTGGCTTTTATTTTGAGTTGTATTATTTGGATAAAGCAAACTTGGAATTTTGAATTTGCTTGTACCATTTACAGTTGCAAAATAAAGAGGAACTAATGTACATAGTAGCATATGGCATTCTATTTGGACCCGTGTGTTCTTTTTTCATATATATATATATTGGTTTGTTTTCACATGTTTGTTTCAGAAACCTAAAATAAATATAAAGTATTTTAAATTAACAAAAATATATATACAAAATTTTAGGGTATTAAATACAATGGAAAATAGAGTGACAATAGTGAGAATTTCATCTTTAAAAATTTTAAAGTGTTTGGATTACAAATTCTGAAAAAATAAAACATCGTATATTTTTCTTTATTTTTGATTGAATATATTATCACTATTATTTTTAATTATTTTATTATAGGTAGCCTCATATATGTTATGTTAGTAGTTTCATTCATCATTATTGGAATATAAATTCCAAAGACATTAAATTTAAAATATTTTTTGTGCACTTTTGGTTAATTTTTTGTATATTTTACGCTTCTGATTCAATATTCTCATTATAATATTTTTTTCTTCTTCAATTTGAAGTAGTGAGACATTACTTTGCTTCTTCAATTGAAGTTATGAGAATTTTTTTATTTAATTTTAGTTTATTTCCATATAAAAACAATCACATTATATTTTTCATTATTTTTGATTGAATTTATTATTATTATCATTACAAATTTTTTTATTATAAGTAATCTCATATCTCCTATGTTAATGGATAAATTCCAAATGTTAAATTTAAAATTTTTTTGTATACTTTCGGTTTACTTTTCATATATTTTTAGTTTATTTTATGCTTCAAATACAATATTTTCATTACAATATTTTTTACTTTTCTATTACAATATAATCAATATAGTATATTTTAGTATATTTTACATCTTTCATTCAATATCCACATTATAGTATATTTTAAGTTTTCGATACAATATCATTGCACTAAACCGATAAGCTTCATCTACTCACTACTTAAATAGATTAAAAAATCACTACTAATTATTAATGAATTTTTATTTTTATTTTTATTTTTATTCTAAAAGGTTAAAAAAACATGTGGAGCTGAATTTCAATGGAGGAATTTTCCTTCAGATTAAATCCATGATGTTTGAATCAAATTAGTGAAACTTTATTTTCTAAAAAAAATGAAGGCACTTTAACTAATAAAAAATTAGTTTAATGATACTAATGGAACTTTAACTAATTTATTTATAGCATTATATAATTTTATATTTATTTTGGTCTATTGAAATAAAAAAAACATTAAGAAATAATGAAAAATTTATTAAAAATAATAAGAATAAAAATAAAAAAATATATTGTCTAATGCTCCAATAATAAAAAAAAGATTGAGAAAATAAGTAAAAAAAGGAGAAAATAAAAATTTTGAAAATAGAAGAAAAGAAAAAAATGAGAGAAATAAAAAAATAAAGAAAAAGTAAAAAGAAAAGAAAGAGGAAAAAATAAAAATAAAAAAAGAGAAAATAAAAATTTTATAAAAAGAGAAAAATGAAAATGGAAGGAGAGAAAAAAAAAGAGAATAAAAAAAAAAGAAGGGAACGAGAAAAAAATAAAATAAAAGGAAGAAATGGGCACTCCTATAATTAAAAGAGGTACAAGTATAAATAAGTTGGACAATTCTAGTAATTAATGAAAAGTATAGGTATTTTAATTGATAACATTTAAAAAGTGCTTTTTTTTATTCATTTTTTTTATCTATTATTTAGGTTGCCCAATTCTAAATTGGGCTAAGTTGAATATAAAGCCCAATTAAGCCCATAATTTGCTTTAAACTCAATCCATAATTTAACTTGAGGATGAAGAAACCTGAAGGTTCTAAAATTGATGATTTCAATAATTATGTTACAAAGATGAGGAATTAAAGAAAAGTGATGAACAAGTTGGAAACATAATGACAAATAACTGAAAGTCTAATGATTAGCCTATCTTAATTAAGGGAAAATTAATGGATTTTGAGTATAAAAGCAAAAGAAAGTGACGTAGTAGAAGCTATAAATTAAAAGGTAAATATTGAGAATTTGTTGATGCAAATAAGAATGCTAAAACTTCAATCTTCTATATTTTGTTGATTCAAAAATACTAAGAAATAGGCATCCAACTCATTAATTTAAAGAATACCGAGATTTAGAAAAATAGAAGTTTGTATTAAAATTTGTCAAAAGCTATATTTTTCCATAGAAGAATATGAATAAATGGTGTTTAAAATAAACCCTAAAAAAACGGCAAAAAGGCCAAACAAAAATACTAAAACAACTAAAAGCTAAACATAAAACTTTGAAGCCTAAAAATAAACTTTAAATAGTCGAATTTGGGCCTAAAATTAGGCTACAATAAGTAAGCACAACCATTTGTATAGATCTATGAATAAATTTTTTTTTGAAATATTGTGGACCTCATAACTCAACTGGTGTCCAAAGTTATGGTCTTTTGAAGCATTGTTGCACACTTTAGCCCTTGTATTATAATCCAAACGTTCCATGAACTGTAGAGTTATCTAGTTCACATCAAAAGGTTTAGCATTAACAATGTTGTTAATGCTTAATTACATATAGTTTAAGTCTCATTTTTAGCATGCATTTTTAGGATTTGGATTGAATTTAAGGTAGTTTAGTTAATAGGAATATGTACTTTTATTTTTTTTTTCAAGGAAAAGCAAACTTAAAGCTAAATGGTGCCATTAGAAGCATGAAATGAGTCAAAGCAGAGCAAGGGAGTAGAGTTGGAGTACTACAACAATCATGGGTAGGTATGCGATTATAAGATGCTCAAAGTAAAGTTAAGCAAAGATGGTGCCAAAGTTTTATGGCGACCACGATGGATGTACGATCACAGGTTCCTTTTCCTAAACCTTCTCTAATGAGCACTAACAATGAGCGATCATAATTTTTCTTTCGAGGCCCCTCCATTGGAATCGTAGGCAGCTTGATTCCAGTAAGGATCACGCTAATGTATGCATTTTAAAAGAGTAAATCTAGGGGACTATGAAAGGAAATTCTATAAAAGGGATATTTAAGGATAAATAGCCTTGAATTACAACACAAGAATTCTCATTCCAAGAAAAAACCAACCAATTGAAGAAATAGAGCCAAGTTAAAGAAGGAGAAGAGGAGAAAAGAAATTTAGAGAAGAGGAAACTATTGAAGATCTTTAGAAGCTTTTTTATAATAATTCTCTTTCCTTTCTTTGCTTGTAAATACAATTTTGGATATTCATTTGGGTTGTATTTTTATTGAATGACAAATATTGAAGCCAGGAGTTGCTAGTTTCCTTTTCTTGTTGGGATTTAAAACCCATTAGATTTAAGTTTAATATGATAGATCTTTTTTCCTTTATCTTGCATATTGTGTTTATTGTGCTTGTTGAATGTTGTAAATGGCCAACTATAGCTTTTGTTTAGGACTATACATTGAGAAATTATGGTGCTAATAGAACTATAAATACAAGTTGAATGGGTTAATGACTTGAGAGAGCTTAACTTTATTCAATTCTCCGTAGGTTTGTTTAATGCCTTGTTTATTTGAGATTAACTCATTTCCATTGTGCTGATTAGAGTTAAGCCTTGGTTTTGTGTATTAATTGATTCATGCAAGTTGAGTTGAACATTACTTGAGAGAGAGTGTTTAATGATATATGAAAACCTAAGATGTTGTAATATCCCATGTTTTTAAATTTTTTTACACTGTACCGGGATATGTAGTGTTAATAATTTCCATATGTATATTATATGATATTTTTATGAGTTGACATGTATTTAAAATCTATTTTTATTATTGTGTATTATTTACAATGCTTTACGTAAAATTTTCCTGGGACTTGTATTTTCGGGAAAATTTTCACGTAAATAATTTATTATTAATTATTTTAAATATATTTTCGGACTTGCATGAACTCATACGTATTTTTAAATTACTAAACACCGTGTATGTGTGCGATATTTATTTAATTAGGGTTTAATATATATTACCCTAATATTTTATTATTTATTTATTAATTTATTGTTATTTAATTATTTTATTTATTATTAAATTACTAAAATATTAAATTATATGTGTGGATGTAAAATTTTTCAAATATTTTATTAAAATTTTTCTTTTTATATTTTTTTTCTTTTTCTTTTTCTTTTCTTTTCTTTTCTTTTTCTTTTCTTTTCTTTTTTTTTCTTCTTCTTCTTCCTCTCCCTCCCGCACCCGACCACCCTTCCCCTCACTGTTGCAAATCCCGATCACCTACTATCGGTGTGCCTCCCGGCTTGCCACCGCCGTTCCCAGCCGTCCCCCGCCGGCAGCAGCCTCCTTCCCCGACGCCGGCAGCCTCTTTTCTTCTATTTTGGTTGAAATCCTTCTCCTCGCCGTCGATGATGATTTTGGCCACCGTTTTCGACACCGCCAATCTCTTTCTTCTCCTTGAGCTCTGGTGAGTGTGATTCTAGCTTTGGTTTGAGCTAAAATGGTCTAGATTTGCTTAGGTTTCGAATTTTCCAATTCGGTCATATTAGGGTTTTTGATTTTTTTGAGCTTCTAATTGATTGATTCATGAAAAACTCCCTTCACAAATGTTGATCCTAGTAGCTTAATATACATGTATGAATTTTTGTGGAATTTTTGGAGATTTTTTGGATTTTTGGGTATTTTTGAATATTTTAATATTATTTTCTAATTTTAGGAAATTAATTATTTAAATTATGAAATTGTGTTTTATGGTTAAATTAGGTGTTTAAATGAATTATAGGAATTTATTTGGAATTTTTATGAATTTCTAAGTATTTATTTTGAATTATTGAAGTTTATGTAAATTTGGGAAATTAGGGTTAATTGTGTTTTTAATTGAATTTTATTGGATAATTGAGTTTAATTATTGATATTATTGATAAATATGTTGATAAAATTAATTTGGATAATTGTATAATTTTTGGTGAATTTTTGAAGTAATTTTAGTATATTTATATATATAAGGACATTTTGGTAATTTTACATAAAATTGGCTAAAAATGTAATTTAAGTGGTTTTAATAGTTATATAAGGTATAAAAATGATTTCTAAAAATTATTTAGTATTTTTAACTAATTAAAACTATTTTTCGTGAATTATTTTCAATTATATATATAATATACGATTTTTCTAATAAAATGAGTTTTTATCGGTTTTTACAGTGTTTTAAAGTTAATTATGTAATTTCTACCTATAAAATGAATTTCTATGTTATAAGGATATTTTTGGTATTTCTGAAATTGTTCTGTGATTGTGGACCCCGGTCGGTGGATTGTAGTTTGGAGTCCGACTGTGAGATTTTGATTGTGCTCTGTGTATTTTTTTGAAGTGTATTTCTTTTGCAGGGTCGACTCTACTCTTTTGAGTAGAGAGATGTCCGTTTTACAGGGGAGGTTCTGTCGAATTTTTGGTAGAATTCTCGTAAAACGTGATGTCCAGTCGAACCCTAATTTTGTTTCTGTATTTAATATTCTAGATCGAATTCTAGGATTTCTGTTAGGTTTATTCTAATGTCAGTTACTTATTGCTTGTTTAGTTGCGCCGAGACTGAGGGCTAGTGGACCAGGCCCGTCGTACCAGTCTCGTGGAGCGCACTAGGGTGAGTTACTATACTATATATATATATATATGCTTTAGGATGCATGATTTAGAAATATATGTTTTATTTTGATTTAATTTGCATAAATAATGTGATTTGTATTTAAGTATATTTTTATTTTATTTTTGGTATATAATAAATTGTATACATGTTTTGTTAATAAACTATATTTAAAAAATATTTTTAAATATATTTCTAGCCTAATTTATAATTTGATTGGATTTATTTGACGTATATATACTCGAAATATACCTAGTTTATTTTTGGTATATTTCTAGTATATATATGATTTATGTTGATATTTTATTGAACTTCATGCATCATTTATTTTTGTGAATGAATGTTTTATATTATTAATGATGAAGGATATCGATAGAACGTGCTACCTAGTGGGCAGCACTAGGACCAAGTACGTACCGGTACGCCTATAGTACTTAGGCTATACTACTAACCTATTTGTGGATATTGATTGGTTATGATTATCTGATGTGTGAGATGTGATTTGAGTGTGATTGCTGGAGCTCAGTTGACCAAGTGTCTCGGGGCCAATCACACTGGCAGTCAGACTGCTAGAGCTCGGTTGACTTAGTGTCTCGGGGCCAATCTACTGTCTAAATGGATTAAGTGGATATCTTTGGATTAAGTGAGCCTATGTGGCTAGAGTGTTGTTTAACACTATTTCTGAGGTTGCGATATTCTAGGTTTCTATGTGATCCTTCATAAAAGATGATTTTCAATAAAATATGTATAAAATGATTTTATTGCATCTGTGTGTATTTGCCTGTATATATATTAGATATATATATACTGTTAATTGTATGCATTGTCATTTAGTGTGTATGTATATATATTATAGTAATTCACTCAGTGAGGTCTGACTCCCCTCCGTTGATAATTTTTCAGGAGAGTCAACATCTTCAGACCTCAGTAGCAGGCCAATACGCCGGATTTCTTCTGCCCCGGCTTCTTTATGTAAACTGCTTACTTGAGTCTTATTTTTATAGTCTAGACACTGCAGTAGTTATAAATTAATTTTGTGGGATTTTATGTATTTTATTTATGTGAGATATTGTATTATATTTGAAACTGGATTTTTATTAAAAGATTTATATATATATGAGATGAGATTTGATTTAAATCCAGTTGGGGAAAATGATATTGTGATATTTATGATTTTCATTTCCGCTGCATTTGATATTGTTATTATTATTATTGCATGTTTTATTTTATTTTAGGCTTGCTACGGGTTCCGGATTCGAAAGAATTCCCGTTCCCTAGCGCCGATCATGGCCCCTGTTTTGGGTCGTGATAGATGTGCAAGTGGTATAATTAGATATATTTATTAGCTTAATGATGATGTGGTACTCAAATTCCCAACAATATTGCTATTATATTGATTTCCTTCTTTATTACTTAGCTTAGTAATTGTTTAGTTTGCTTGTTATATAGTTTTATAATTATTTATATTCAAATTAATTGGGAAGCTCTAAACAAGACTAATTAAAACCAATATATGATTAATCAGCAACCCTTGTAGGAATGATAGTTTACTTATCATTATATTACTTGTCGTGATCCATATATTTGCCGGATTATAAAAGCATAACAAGTTTTAAACGTCGTTGCCAAGATTGAAATAATTAACATCATAATTGATTATTGTTGTTTTGGATTAGAGCATTTGTTTTTATTTCTCTATTTTTTATTTATTTTTACTCTATTTTAGGTACATCTCTTTTGGTTTAGGCACAACACTAGATGCACTAGAACTGAGCCACTAATTTACATCCTAGATTTGTCAAAATTTGAGAAGGAAAATCATAAGAGCCTAAGAAGTGCAACTGGTGAGATGGTTGATTAGCAAGAAAAGGAAGAACATATTCTTTTGGACTTTGTGATGCCCGATTTAGAGGCTACTCAATAAAGCATCACAAGGCCAAACTCATATGCCAAATAACTTTGGAATTAAACTAGTGCTACTAAAAATGAGTCAATCCATAATTTAGTTTCATGGACTAGTTTCGGAAGATCCAAATGCACACATCATGAATTTTTTGGAAATTTGTGACACTTTTAAGTATAACAGTGCAAATGATGATGCCATTCGACTTAGGCTTTTCCCATTTACACTTAAAGATAGAGCAAAGGCATGGATAATTCTCAGCCACCATTTTCTATAACAACTTAGGATCTTTTAGCTAAAGCCTTTCTAGCAAAGTATTTCCCACCTTCTAAGATAACCAAAATCATCAAGGACATTACTACATTTTAGCAATATGATATGGAATCCTTCTGTGATGCTTAGGAGAGATTTAAAGAGTTGCAAAGGAGTTGTCCTTATCATGGTTTGCTAAAGGATGTTCTTATACGTACTTTCTATAATGGAGTGACAAAGTCTACAATGGATATAATAGACGTAGCTGTTGGAATGCAAAAAATGGTAGATGGAGTTTTTGAATTATTGGAAGAAATGACTAACAATAATCGTCTTTAGCCATTCATAAGGAAATTAGCTCCTAAATAAGGTGGAAGGATAGGAGTTGACATGGTAACATCATTACAAGCTTAGATTGCTGCACTTGCAAAGCAACTTGGTGATTTAAACTCAAAAGGTAATGTTATTCCCTCTACTTCTAATGCACCTTATGAATATTGCCATATGTTTGGACACTCTAGTTTTGAATGTGGTTTTAAAAATAGCAATGTGTTTAGAGATAGTACAATTGAAAATTACAACTACATTAAAGGTTAATTTCAAGCAAGATAAGCCAACAATCCTTTCCCTAATACATATAACCAAAGGTGGAAAAATCATCCTAATTTTTCTTAGAGCAATAATCAGAATTCTTAAGGGTTTTACAATCAATTTGCTAAGCCATCGCCACCTAAATTTCAATAACAACCAAGCCATGATAGGTTGATAACCATGGAAATGAAGTTAGATAAGCTCTTTGATGTCATTACATCCAAGATAATAAGCTAAAAAGAGAATCAAAAGATAGTGGAAGCCAAGTTTGATCAAATAGCCAAGAACCATACACCCTCTATTCATAATATTTAAGTTCAATTAAGTTAATTAGCTAATGAGGTAGCCACTAGAGCTCAAGGATATTTTCCTACCAACACCAACATCAATCCTAAAAAGCAAGTGAAGGTTATTACACTAAGGAGTGGCAAAGTGCTTAAGTTACCTAATGAAGTTCTAATAAAGGTTGAAGTTAATAACGATAAGTAAGAAACAAAGAATGAAAAAGCAAAAGAAAATAGCAAGGGGAAGTAAGTTGATTTGTAAGAGAAGTAAGTGGAGCAGCCCTCTCTTATTGACATATCTAAGTATGCTCCAAGGCTTCCATTCCCTCAAAGGAAAAGGAAGTTGCAAAATTTTTAGAGACGTTTAAGAAGTTAGAGCTGAAATTACCATTTTCTAAAGTATTGAATGAGATGCGTAAGTATGCCAAGTTTCCCAAGGATATCACAAACAACAAAAGGAAGTGGGATGACAATAAGAAGCTACCCTTGATGGAGACTTTCAGCTCTATAATCTCATGAAAAATTCATATTAAATGAAAATATCCATGGAGTTTTACTATCCCATGTGTTGTTGGTTCTAAAGAATTCCTTAAGTGTTTATGTGATCTAGGTGCTAGTATTAACTTGATGCGTTTATCTCATTTCAGAGAATTAAATCTAAGAGAAGCAATAAATACCAACATATCTTTTTAATTAGAGGATCATTCCATTAATAAGCCTTTTGGTGTGATTGAAGATGTGTTAGTCAAGGTGGACAAGTTTGTGTTTCCCATGGATTTTATGATATTAGATTTTGAGCAAGATAGGGATTGTTTTTTTAATATTGAGGAGACTATTCTTGAATATGGGGAAAACACTCATTAACGTGTATGATGATAAGATCACTTTATGAGTAGGAGAAGAGAAGGTGGAATTCATAATGAATAATCTCATATAAGAAATTGGGATTGAAAAATAGTATAAGGAAGTGGAAGCAATAGATAAGAGAAAGTTAACAAAGAAAAAATTACTACTAAGTACGATGCAAGGTCATAAGGCTAGTGAGTCTACACTTTCTTAAGACCATTATAAGACCAAGGGGATTAAAACAGTTCTAAAAAGGAAAGCCATTCAAGTGCTTATGATGGTTTACATCCCTAAAAGACATAATTATACAAAGGAAAAGGTTATGCATCAAGTATTATAAGATTATAGTGGTAGTAGTTAATAACCAATTGGTGGCAAGGATGGGGGATGTTCATCCTTTATTCTTTATTAAGTGATTGAATGATTGAATGGTCAAGTTAATGACCTTAAATTAGCACATTGTTATTTTCTTTTATTTGCTTAATTTAAATTTTAATGAGTTTATGTTGTGTGTTTTGCTTTTTTTTTTATCTCTATTTAAATATAAATTGGTACTAATCTTCAGATTCCAAGTTTTGCTTCAAGTACGATCATGCTCACTGTTAGTCCTAAGATCATCAATCACTTGATTCTTAGGCAAGATTCATTAAGTACCTAATCGTAATAATCCAACAATTACAAAGCCTTTTGTTTTTTAACCCAATGAGATAGTATAACAATTGTGAGTTTAGGCTGATCACTAGTTAGTAAATTAAGCACTTCATCTCCTTTTTATCATGATCACGTAAGACTAAAATTCTATAGCATAAATCATTCACCTTCCATTTCCCTTTTCTTCTTTTATTTTAAAATCCACAATCTCCATTAAAGTCACAAACCCTAACAACCCTTAAAAATTAAACCACCCATTAGATGGTTGTCCCAAAATTTCTTTTTTCCCCTATTTTCTTCAACCTTCTTTCTTTATTTTTCCTAACTTCCCGTACACCCATTATCCAAAATAGAGCATAAATACAAAAAACCATGTATCGACCAAAGAAGAAGTTGAAGACCACAATAGTCGGAGCACCACAACTTGAAGAAGTGAATCTTGCCAGCGAGTATGGAGCACCATTCCCAATTTTCTCTCATGAGGAAGGAGATAAGTATATCAAACTCACTCATAGAAATTTTTCTATACTTAAAGGTTTAGCCATAAAAACTTTAAAGATGATTAAAATTAATTAGAGATGATTAAACTCAATGATAAGGTTCTTAAACTTTATGATAAGTTAGAGTGAAAGAAATTTATTGATTTGAATTATATCATTTACAAGGAATTAACACTAAAGTTTTTCACAAATCTAAGGTTAACAAATATAGCCCATAAAACATTTGAACATCAATTCCTAGGGAAGCCCTATAACATTAATTATGAGCTTATATTTCAAGTGTTTAGTTTTGGGGGAGGAGGCCTTTATGAGCCACTATCTAGGTACAAACCTAAGGAGTTTTGGCAAGAGATTTTTTGCCACAATGACTCCTGAAGGGCTTAAGGCACTCCAAATGGCTTAATCACTTATCTTAGTTACATTATAATGCATAAACTTATGTCCCATGCCATGTTTAGGAATGTTAAGAGTAATAAAATCTCTAATCAAGAATTGTTGATGCTTTGGTACATGCACACATGTACATGGATTTCTATTACTTATTTTTTTATTTCAGACTCTAGGGCATGTTACAAAAGCACAAAAAGTATGGATTTCTGTGGGGCACATTATGATAGGTTAGGCCTTGCATTACCATGCTTTTGATATGCTCACAACCAATATGACATGCATTCTACATGAGAAGATTCATTGGGATCTACTCTTCATAGTTGAAGTGATTACATATATGAGGGAGTTGAGAGACCCAACCACTAAAAAGTGCTACCATCTGAGGAAGTCTACAATGAATAGAACGAACATGCCTAAACCATATAATAATGAAGATGAGGATGAAGAGGAGGAAGAGGAAGAAGAAGAATAAGCAATAGCAACACAATCATCAATGGAGGATGGAATCAAGTTCTTAAGAAGTTAAAGGCCTTGGACACTAAATTTGATACTAAATTCAAAAACCTTTAGAAGTTGGTGGAAGAAAATTACAATGATCTCAATAATAAGCTCATTGACATTGAGTTGGAGATATTCTACCACCACTTTTTTCCCTATTTTCTTTTTATTTTTAGTTTTAGTTTAGTTTTTAATATTTTATGCATTTCATGTTAATATTATATGTTTATGTGTTTTGTTTCTCTTTTTGAGAATGTTTGTGCATATTTAAGTTTATCATTATATTATTTTAGCATTTTAGGCATTTAGGTTACCTCACACACATTGAGGATAATATGTCATTTAAGAGTTGGGGGGGGGGGAGCATTTTGCATTTTGGAATTGCATGTGTATAGTATGGTTTATAGCATAAAATTCACTTCATCATACATTTATATAAATTTAGCCCAAAAAAATGCTTGACACTTGAAATTTTTATGCAATTATCATTGAAATGAGTATATTATATACTTTTTATCCCTTTGAGTTTATTGCATAAGCTTCTTTTAATTGTTATTTTGAATTCTTTTAAGCTTTGTTGACAAATTAAATTAAGAATTTTGAACTTTTAAATAAATGTAATGCATGTTGTTGTTCATTTGATTATAATTATGAGTTAATGTTTTGGAAATTAGTATGGTGAATGAAACAAACTTCTTTCTAAGGTTGATTTTGGTTATATGTGAAAGAAGTTGTTAAAAATACTCTCTCCCATTTTCTAAAAAAAAAGAAAAGAATAAAAAGTGCTAAGAAGCAAAACATTCTTCTACACCAATTATCTTATAAAGAGTATGAGTATTCAAAGAACCCTCTTGGCGATATTCACGTTGAGTAGTTCAAGAAAGATAAAAACTACTAAGAGAGGGAAGAAAATCACAAAAGTAAAAAAAATAAATAAATAAATAAAGGGAGAATCAATATAGCAATAACTTCCAAATGCCAAATGAAGAGCTATCTTGGTTAGAGGTCTTTTTCATTCACTTGTACTTCTCTAAGGTGTTAATTCATAGTTTGTGTGATTTTAAATGAATAATATGCTCTTCACTTGGTAATTTGCATTTCTCAATTTGGTTAGTCAATTTTATTTACTAAATCTTTGAGCTAGCTATTAGAAGATTATTATAGTATAAGGAAATATGAGCATAGGCCTTATTCATTTCAAGGATGGTTGTTCTTGAGTTTTTTTAAGGATAAAAAAAGATTCAAGTGTAGGGGTATTTGTTAGTGCTTAATTATGTATAGCTTAGGATTCATTTTTAGGATTTAGATTGCACTTAAGGTAGTTTAGTTATAGGAATATATACTTTAATGTTTTTATTTTATTTTTTAGGGAAAAAAAACTTGGAGGTGAATGGTGCCATTAGAAGTATGAAAGGAGTTAAAGTAGATCAAGGGAGAGGATTTAAAGTATTGTAATGGTCGCATATAGGTGTGCGATCATAGGATGCTTAAAGTAAAGCCAAACAAAGATGGTGCGTGACCATAGTGGATGTACAATCATGGGATCCAGTGCCTAAACCTTCTATGGCAAGCACTGACAATGAACGATTGCCATTCCTTCATTAGAGGTCCCTTTATCGTGATAGCGGGAGCATTGGCAATAACAGGCAGCCTAATTCCAGTAAGGAACATACTGATGTGTGTGTTTTAAAAGAGCAAATCTAAGGGAATATGAAAGGACGTTCTATAAGGGGGTATTAAAGGACAAATAGCCTTGAATTTCAACATAAGAATTATCATTCTAAGAAAAACCAACTAATTGAAGAAATAAACCCAGGTGAAAGAAGGACAAGAGGAGAAAAAGAAGCTTAGAGAAGAGGACTCCATTGGAGATCTTTAAAAGCTTCTTAATAATGATTCTTTATCCTTCCTTTACTTATGAATATAATTTTGGATATTCATTTGGGTTGTATTTTTATTGAATGATGAATATTAAAACCATAAGTGGCTAGTTTCCTTTTATTATTGGGATTTAAAACACATTTGATTTAAGTTTAATGTGATAGATCTTATTTCCTTTATCTTGGATATTGTGCTTATTGAATTTTGTAAATGGCCAAATACATCTTTTGTTTAGGACTATGCATTGAGAAATGGTAGTCTTAATTGACATATAAATACATGTTAAATGAGTTAATGACTTTAGAGAGCTTAACTTGATTCAATTCTCATTGGGTTTGCTTAATGCTTTGTTTGTTTGAGATTAAGTCATTTATGTGGTGATAATTAGAGTTAAGCCTTGGTTTTGTGTATTAATTTATTCATACAAGTTGAGCTGAACATTACTTAAGAGAGATTATTTAATGATCTATGAAAACTTGAGATGTGCAAGTGGTATAATTAGATATACTCATTAGCTTAATGATAATATGGTTCTCAAATTCCTAATAACATTGCTATTATATTGATTTCCTTATTTATTACTTAGCTTAGTAATAGTTCAATTTAACTGTTATATAGTTTTATAATTGTTTATATTCAAATTAATTAGGAAGCTCTAAATAAGACTAACTAAAACTAATAGGTGATTAATTGGCAATCCTCTTGGGAATAATACTCTACTTATCATTATATTACTTTTCATGATCTGTGTACTTGTGGATTTGTAAAAGTGAAATAAATGTCCAATCATTACAAGTAGACATCAAAATATTACCAACGATAGTAGTTCATCTGATAGTTTTTTTTATGTTTCTTGTTTAAGTTTGTTCTTATAAGTTTATAAATATTGTCTTTTATAAAATAATTTTTCTATTTCTTAATTTTTCAAGTTCATATGAATTTTTTTTAAAGGTTACTATGAACACCCAATTTCAAGATAATAAACTATGGATGCGATAAAGGACTCCAATGATAAAAATGTTATAAGTAAATCTTAAACACTTGAAGTTTGCAACCTCAAAAGTCTGAATGCATTTCCAAAAAGAGTTTAATGGTTTTTTTAAGGACTTAATTATAATACGTTTTAAGACCTAATTGAAAATTTTAAATTCTTTTAGGGGTCTTTTTGTAATTAAAAGTAAAAAAAAGATAAAAAATTATAGAATTCTAATTTGAATTCTATAACTTCGATCGGAATTACACAATTCTAGTCAGAATTATACCTTTTCCGTCCGTTCTTTTTATTTTTACAAAAAATAAAAAATATCTTTCCTGAATTTTTATTGGCTAAAAAATTTTCTTAAATTTATTTTTGGGATTTATTTAAATTTTCAGGAAATAAAGTCATTCTAAAATTGGAACTCTTCAGTATGTACGACCTAGGATTTTTTTGGCTTTTTCCTATAAAAAGAGAGCTTAAGCTCTTGGAAGGGGGAGGGAAGAAAAGCAAAAAAAAACACTTAAGACTCAACCCTCAGCTTTTTTTTTCTATAAATTTTGGCTCTCTTTTTCCTGAAGCTCTCTAGACTTTTCTTTAGGCAGTACACGAAAAATTCTTTATGGTTTATTCATTTAGTAAGCAAGGAGTAGGAGATTTTTTTAGAAGAAGAATAACAAGTTTTTAAAGGCCTACTAAAATATAACAGTGATCTTACTAGTCTGAGGGGTAATTTATTCTGCATCCATAAACATTATCTTCTTCCTACCTTCTTTTATTTTTTTTTAATTATTTTGATTTTATTAAATTTCAATTTTATTCAAGTTTTATTGTAATTTTATTCACTAATTATTATTTTACCCTTTTGTGATGGTGATTAGGGAGAGGATTACATGATAATCTTACTTGGAGAACAAGATCCATAAAGGTCTATGGAATGCCATGGATGGAGCCTTGTAACTAAATATAGTTTCTAGGTTTTTTTTATTTAATTGTTTATCATTGTCTTATTTTTATTTATTTTTGGTTTGTATTAATTCTTCTTTTTTTTTTTCAATAGCTCTTTGTAATAGCCTCAATAGTGGAATAATGAAAAAATGTGTGTGCAATTGTGTGTTTTATTTTAATTCAATGATTAGTAAAATTAGGTTTTTTTAATTAGGTAATTAATTAAAATTAATGGCTATAGAGATAATTAAATTTTTTTTATTAAAATTGGATTAGATTTAAGTGGTTAGAATTATGGTTGTTTGTTAATCATTTTATTTATTGTTCATGGTCACCTTAATTAAATTAGGGTTTTTAGAAGAAATAAGTTTGATTAATTGTTTGATATTTTATTTAATTGTTTTGATATTTTTTATTATTGTTGTGCTTATTTGTTTATGTTTATGTGTTTTGGGCCTTAAGCTCATGACAGGATTTAACCCATTTAAATAAATTTAAGTCTAGATTTTAATTAATAAAAATGCATTTTAGGCCCATAATGAATTAGACTTAGGATAGAGATGACTTAGGCCCATTTAGTTAATTTAGATATAGGCTCACTTAATTTAATTAATTTAGACTTAGCTCATTTAATTTAAGCTTTTTCCGTAACTTGTAGATTTAAGATCACTTTAGGAATACAATATGTAGAACTAGGCCCACTAATTTAAATACTTCATAATTTATAGATTTAGGCCCATTTTTAGAATTAAAATAAATAGACTTAGGGTCACTTAATTAAAATTAAATAAGAATTAGGCCCATTAGTCTTTATGCTCACTTATAAATTAAAACATCTAGATTTAGCTCATTTAATTAAAATCAATGTATATTAGACTAACTTAGGGATTATGAATTTAAATGAGTGCATTGTTTACTTGTATATTTCATGACTAGTTTACCTGGAGTTAATTGTTTTAATAAGGGTTTATGTGAAATTGCATGTAAATAAAGAGTAAGATAGTAATTCATAAAGTAATCCTAAATGAACACAAGACTGAAAGAAGTTGGTATTCCATATCTAAAATCTCCTAGTTGTGGTGCTAACTTTCTTTTAAGGAATCGAGTACCACTATTTTTTTATTTATCCCAGTTATTACCCTGGGTGGCAACTCCTCCTCTCCATGCTATGTCTTTGTGATAGTAGTTAGTGTGTTCTCTAGAGCCATGAGCTCAAACACTGTCATGATTGCTAAGATCCTAGGCGCTCACTAAACCGCACCATTTATAGTTACTATTCATAGTATTACTCATTCTAGTTGATCATGTTTAATTTATAAATTCTCATTGGAATTCAAGTAAATTGTAGTAAAGGAATTTAGAAATTCACAAACTCTAATTAGAAGTCAATTTCTTTTTTAGGAAGTAATTCTTCTGATATGCTCATGCACTAAAGCAATTCACTAAAAATATCAACAACAATTTTTTAATATGCCCGGTAGGACATATTTCAGTAAAATGACAAAATTATGAATTGGAAAAATAAAATTGAGGATGGAATTCTTTATCTAACAATTTGTATGAAGAAACATGTGAAGATAATAAAAACACACTTATGAAGTCTTGGTGCCCTAGGATTGAAGTCAGAATAAGGCAACTTTTGGTTAAATAGGGCAAAATCTTAATAATTTCAATACTCTAACTGTTTTTGCAAAATGATTTAGATAAATTCATAAATCAATATTGGAGGTGAATAGTTCTCTTTAGAACACTATGTAATAAATTCATAAGGCTTTTTAAGATTTTATACAAGAGATGTTGAACTCATTCACTATGATGAGTGAACAATCTCCAAGGAATAAGAAAGTTTAAATACTCCTTCAAGAATGATGACTAATCATTAGGAAGAACTTAGACAATCATCCTTTATTAGGACATATGCTGAAGGAATCCAAGTTCACGATGATAATAACAAATACATTCCACCTCATAAGAGGGAAGAATATAGAATTATTAGCATAGGAGCAATTCACAATGGAAAAAATGGGTGTAATAGGAATAATATTAATAATAATATACCTATTTCTAATTAAACATTTTTGGGTAGGACCAATCCAAACTCGCAGCCTAAGATCTATAAGCAAGAGGTAATTTATCAATAGACAGGCCCATGGCCAATACTTCACTTATAGAATGAGTCACTCTTTAGGTTAAGTGTAGAATACTTAGGAATATTAGCATCAAATACAACCTCCAACGATCAGTGTTAATGAAAATATTGTTCCTAATGTGGTACAAAAGCTTTATAGACCTAGTATACACCAAATTGGCCATTTGGAATTTCATAAGCCCTATTCTAACATAATTGACAAAGATAATCCCTATTTAAAGGGTTATTATATTCAAAAATTTTCTTTATTTTTTGAAAAGGATGGTCAATAAACTTTGGAGCAAATCCCATGCTTTACCATTCAGTGTGGTGAACTCGACAACTATGAGAGGTTTTTATATTTCAAGTTGAGGCTTTTTCCAAAACATTGACTAGAGTAACTTTCACATGGTTCACATGGTATGCCACTTTACCTAATGGTTAATGTCCTACAAGCATATGGATCACTCAAGTAATATAGTAAATTAAGTATAAGTATCATTTTTACAAAGATTAGTTATTTTGTTACTATTTCACTTTGTTAAGTATTTGTCTAGAAAAATTAATTAGAATTAGGATTGAAAATTAAAAAAACATGAATTAATCCTAATTTTAAAACCAAAGACTAAACAAAATTAAATCAATGCAAATTTAGCTAAACAAACAATTAATTATGGATGTATGTATTAGAATATCACTTTTCACTTGGTTCATATACTAACTCATTAACATTCTACTTTAAACCTAATTCAAATTATGCATGTGATGTTTACCACTTTGTTCTTTTAACTCTTTTCTAAGCAATTATAAGTTAGTTTAGTTAATTCAATTATTAATCTAAACTTATAAACTCTTGCCTCACTTAGTTTAACTAATAAATCCATAACTGAATTTAAGCATAAGGTATAACATGCAATATTAAGTATTTAAAAGGTATCTCAACTCAGTTGAACTTAATAGATTTTAGTCTAGATCCTAAGCATTAGTCATATCTCAGTCTCAAAACATTTATTAAACTAGTCCAATTAAACTTTAAGCACAAACATTGCATCATCTATCAATCTCAACATCCTTTAACTATAATAGGCATTGAATATAAATTAAGTATAAGAACAAAATCCAAATGTAAGAAATTAAATTAGATTAAAGCAAAAATAATAAAAGTCAATGCAACCCTAAGCTATATAAATTCATCCTAGTATATAATGAAATTCTAGCCTAACATGTTTATAATTACAAGAGTAACTCATAGAAATTCTTGTAAGATAAAAAAAAAACCCCCCACAATCTTGATCTTGAAGCCCTTTGAATGCTTGAACTCCACAAGTAATGATCTTGATAATGAATGAAAATTTTTGTGTTTTAGAATAATAAGATGATGAGAGATATTGAACAATGATGACAATATATGTCCTCCTCTACATTTTTTAAAGTCCTTATATAGTAGTATGCTCCCCGTGTTTGAATTAGATTCAAATTAGCTCTGAGATTTTGATAGGGTTGTGTTAATGTTGAAGTTGACTTTGCTAAAATTACAAATTCAACTTTGACTAATATAGCATGGTTGTGCTGGTATTAAACATAACTGTACTAACCTTCAGCTAATTTGTTACTCTCAAAGTCTTTCAACATGGTTGTGTTATTCACAAGTAATGTTGTGTCAAAATGTACTTTGCTTTTTTGGCTTGACACGTAACTATATTAGCACCCAAAAAAGTTGTGTTGCATCTCATATTAAACTCATCTCTCTTTCTACATTTTAGCATAATTGTGCCACTATATAGCACAGTTGTACTTAACTCTCAAATTCTAATTTTTGCTTATTCCTTGAAGCACTTAATGTATCCAAATCAACTTCCAAGTGTTTAAACCTTTCAAAACATGGAAAATAACATTAAATGTAACTAAAATTCTCTAAGTTCTAATCAAGTATTGAATTTATAAATTAAATACTAAATTCTAAGGAAAATAAGTCCTAACTGTAATTGGATTAAACTAATAAAATCCAAAGTAAATATTAAAACTAAGTTTAAATCACTTCTAAAATAACTTAAATGAAACTTAATTTAACATTATTTAGCTTAAATTAATCAAATAATTTCATAATAATACATAAATCTAATTAAATATTTACTTAAAATATACACATATTAAGGATTTATCACCTATAAATTTTATTTTTATTTGATAAAAAATGAAACATTGGTTTATGCTCAATTCTTTAGAGATGAACCAGAAGTGTGTATTGCAAAAATTGTCAAGGGCAACTAAAAATATTGGAGAAAGTGCTTACTTGCTTATTGCAAGGTTCAAGAAAATACAGAATAAGTGAAAAATTCTCTTGTTTGAGACTAAATATGTTAAGATGGTGCAAAGAGGACTTGACATTAAATTGAGGAATAAATTCTAAGGTATGGAATTTAGAGATTTTTAAAAATTAGTTAGTTGTGATAGTTACTAATATAAAGAGCTTTTGAGAGAAGAGAATCAAAAAAAAAAAAAGAAAATCTTTTATTAAGACATATTGTCACACATGTATCCTAAATCCTAGGTACATATACGTTCATTATGCATTGCATTTACAAATAATTTTTTGATTGAATTAAATTATAATTTAGTATATATAGATATAGTCATGGAGAGAGAATGATTCAATTAAAATAAATAAATGATTCAATGGAGAGAATGGATAATTGAAAATTCAAGGGTTATTACGCAATACTAGCATTTCATTAAGGATCAGAAGAGGTATTTTGTATTTTAATCTATTTTAAAATGACTCTAGATTCTTCCTAAGTCATGTTTATATGCTTATATATGTATATGTTTAAAAATAAAAGAAACAAACTAACACTTTCCTTGAAAGGAAAAAAAAAAAGGATTAGAAAGAATCATCAAATTGTGTAAGTTGAGCTAGTTTGTACAAGAGGGAAATGAAGATCTAAAAAAAAATTCAAGAAATAATCTTTATTTGAAAAGGTTATCAATTCATTTAGTAAATAATTTTAGTGTTTTGGTTCATTTATATTAAGGTTTATAAGTTGCAGTTTTTGGGTTTTGAATTCTAAGTTTCTCAGTCTCTTAATTTTAATCATATCTTGAGCTAGAAAACACCAAATTAAGTATCATTTAATGCTCTTCAATTTTTAAAGAGTCTTTTAAAAAATTTTCTCCTAAATTTTCAATTTTTTCTATCTTTAAGTTAACCTAATAAAAGGAAACATTTTATTGTTCAGTTTAATAGTTTCATTGAGCTGATTATATTTAGCCATTTACAACTTTCTTTGTGGTTATCAAAATGAAGTGAAATGTTTAATTTATGTACTAGACACATAAATATAAGTCTATGTGAAATTTAAGCTCAAAATTCATTTTCTATAAATTCCAAAAAAATTTCAAAATTAGGCTTGAAAATAGCCCATTTAGAATAAATGGATCAAGCTTGTAGAATTGTGTTTAATTGCATAATTTGCATGCCACTTGGGGGCTGCATGATTAGGACAACATGTAGTCCCTAATATATTGAATAGTTGTAAATGGTATTACTTGAATTAAATGCTAATATATGCAAAGGACTTGCAAGTACAAAATAAATACTTTATGGAGTTACTTGTGAGCAAATAAGACTAATTTTAGTGAGTTGATGTTCACACCTTTTAAATATTTTTATATTCATAATAAAATAATCTTTGTAATGTTTTTTATGAACATGAATTGATATATTATAATGGTTTCAATTTAGCCTTATTACTATTTAAATCACTTGCTTAAGTTTCAAGATTTGAAATCATAATGATTTCAAGTTTACAAGTTAAATGTATTAGTACTTTATGGTTTATTTTTTAATATGATTTGAGATAATTTTAGTTATTTAATGATTGAAATGAGTTTGTGAACAACTTGGTTTCATTCCTTTGGATTATAACGAGAGATAGTTTGATTTTGAATGCTTATTATACCGTAAATATAATAATAATATTTTGAGTAATTATTTGATGGAATTAGCTTTTTTTTTTTTTTGTATTACCACCCTAAATGAGATGTGTGAATGTTTTGAGGTGATATATACACATTTGAAATTATGATGGTTGCTATGTCACAATAGATAACATGACACTTGATTGTTGAATGGTTAAGGAAGAAGGGTCATTCCATGCTAATGTAATTGAAGAGTAATCTTTCAAGTGTGCTTAGAAAGTGAGTGTATGATGGCTTATATGTTACGATCGAGTTGTAATGCTATTATAAGGATGGTTAATACCTACAAAAGGTTATCTTGATGTTTGAAAATGATGTGTTTTACTCAGCTAAACTTTGTATAAGTTTGAAAGAATTAATGACTTTAATATTTTAAATGGATTATAATTTGATTTTAAATACTCTGGGATTCCAATTTGAGAAGTTTATTATGTTTGGTTTAACTAAACTATTTTCTATTTACAATATTTATTCATTGAGTATTTTATTCTAATTTTACTTTTTTTGCTAAAAGTTTTCAAATAATAAGGCTTGTTAATGAGTGACCTAAGTTGAGTGAGTATGTATAGGAGTTCAACGTAAGGTTGGCCAACATTCTTGTCAAAGAGGCCTTGTACTTTTTTGTCTTAAATTTTTTTATATAAGTATTGTAAAAGAATATGTTCTAAAGTAAAACATTAATAGCTAGGCTATATATAAAGAAATTGTTTAGAAACATATGTTATATTGCTTTGATGATGTTCACAACTATGTTTTTAGTATACAAATACCAATATCAATATAGTTTAAAAAAGTGATTCTCCAAATTATTCATTATCTTTTATACATATCATTATTCATAAATGTATCCAATTATCATTTTCTGAACATATTACATGAATTGATTTCAATTCTTTTAGCAAATATAGTTATATTTATAACAAAATTGATTGAATTAAATTGCATGTTAAATGGTTAGTTTCAAATTTCCATCCTGGGCTAAGTGAGATGAAGTTTGACACATATTACAAAGATGTTACAATCACAAAATTTATAGCAGCTAACCTTGAAAATAGTGGTTCATATATATTCTCACTTTTGGAGAAGAGGACATCATAAATGTAGAAGAAACAACAAAATTCAAATACTCAAATTTAATATATTTTTAAGGTTTTTGAAGTTGACCAAATTTTTTATTTTTTTTAAAGGAAAATTTCATTAAATTATTACTAGATCATAATTTGCTAACCAAAAAAGAACAAAAATAGAAGGAGTACTATAAGTATCATAATTATTTTAACCATTCAACTAACGCTTATTAGATATTTAAGAATATGATACAAGATCAAATCAATAAAAAGTTTCTAGAGAAGAAAGAGGCAATGCTCATTAATGAAGATCCATTCTAACATTTGGCATTAGTTAATTCCATAAGTATTGACTTGAGGACATTACTGGATTTAAAGAAAAAGATTAGACATAGACAAGTTTATTGTACTCTTAGTCATCCCTCTAGGAAACACGACTTTAGGGTGAAGTATACCTAGCCACCATATGTAGACATTCCAATAGGGTCCATTAAACTAATAGGGTAAGGAGACGAGTTTCATGATTCTAATGCAAGACAATGCCATATAAGCCTAGGAACTAGTGGATATCAACTTCAAACAGAAGATTACTAATAAAAGATATGAGATTTTATGCACTAAATGCTTTTAGAAATAATTATAAACTAAGATTAAAATCGATGCAGGATTCACACTAAGATTTAGTAGAAGACAATATAGGTTTTTAGTGCCACCACTCAGAAAAATAAGTAAGTAATGGCATAAACTAAAGTATAAAAAGTTTCCTCGACCTTTGACTCGAACATAGAAGTAGAGGATGTAGGACAAAAAAGTAGTTGAAAAAAGATAAAAGGAGGTAGAAATTCAATCTGATGCTAAGTCAAAATGCAAAAGGAAAAAAACCAAAGATTTAACCTCACGTAAAGTAGAGTCTATTAGTAGTTTAAGAGATTAAGATATTGCAAATGACAGCTTTGTAATAAATAGAGAACTAATATCTTTTACTTATATTGCATCTTCTATAACTCTTCTCAAGCATTTATCATAAAAGCAGTTGAGGAAGATATTATTGAAATTCATTATATTAGGGGGGCAACAACCTTATAAGATATAGAGGAACATTTTAATGGCATTACAATCTAAGCAAATAGGCTGGATCAACCTAAGAAAGTGATACTAAAAAAGACAACTATAGAAATGACAAAACACATAAAGCCAATATATAATAGAGCTCACTTTAATGGAAAGCCATTTTTTTATATTTCTATGCCAACTTTCATAGGTGAAATAACCAATGTATTAAGGGTTTCATTAATTAAGATAATTATTAGTAGTAAGAATTCCATTAGTGCTTTCTTTTTTATAAACTTAAGAGTAAGTTGTAATGTTTTTCTTATAAGGGACTAGATTCATGCCAACTGGTGTGTGTTGTCTTCTCTACGCCAATTTCTTTTTAAATAGAATGACAAAGAAGTAAAAGTTGTTTGGGCAGACAATTGGACATTCAATACCTACTCAAATAATTCAAAAGTTAAGTTTTATTATGTGGAGTTAGGGCCTATCAAGTTCATAAGCACGAAGGCCAATGGAGATCCTAAATATGTTTATTTGTCTAAGGATGACATGGTAGAAAAGGTTCAATAAAAATTACTTGCTCTAAAAAAGTAAAGCTATCATGCCTTATAGGTTGATGAGTGGTCATATTATTGAAGAGGTTAACAGATAAGTACACAAATAAGGAATTAGTATTAGTTGTAACTGCCACTTAGATAACATACATGTAACAAACTTTTGGCAAATTAGTGATTGAAAAAGCTAAAGTAGATAGAGTTAAGATTTTCTTTGAGGAGGACGTACAAAATGCACTAGTATGGATGGAAGATTACATACATGAATTATAAGATCCTGTAGAGGAAGCAAAATCTTGGCACAAATAAGGAGCCAAGAGTAACTTATATCAGTTCTCTATTAAAAGCTTATATAAAAGTAGAAATAATTATATTACTTAAAGAATTTAAAAATTATTTTGTTTGGGACTGTATAGAAATGCTAGGTACAAGTAGAGAGGTAGTAGATCATCATCTCCCAATTGAAGGATAAGGGATTAATTACATGAATAACATCCAGATTAAGAGGAAGTATGGGTTGAGCATGAATACAGGTTAGGAAAATTTTTTTTAAAAAATTTCCAACATGCAATGCTTTTATAAAGGCAAGAATCTACCTAAATTACACAGTTAATCATACATGCATGGACAATATTTTTGAACAACCACCCAAGGAAACACAATATTTATTAAGCAAGCTACATCTATGAGTTTTATAATATTTACAAACTCCTAATGTTGGTAGTATGGTCTATAAGCCTTAGGTTGAGTTAGGTGCAAATCCACTAGCTCCATGCTCCATAAGTGTGAAGCCTCTAACTTGAAACACATAAAATACACTAAGTTAATTTCAATCTTTGATGGGAATCTACCTATAAGTTCATCCTTTGGTGACCCAAACAACTTGTTATAAATCCAAAGTTTGAATGTGTAGTACTTTATACAACCTCTAATGTATGATAATGGATGAGATGATGTTATACAACACTTATACAATCTTGAATACAACTATGGATAGCTTTGGTTTAATGTGTAAGACATAACACTTATGTTTCCTTTTTCACTCTCTACACGCACTAAAAAATGAAGTAGTAGAAGAAGAACACTCATTACTTGATATTCTTTCCTTAGTCTCTCTCTTTTATGTATGTTGTAGTCAATATTCTCTTCATTCTTCACTAATTTAAAGTGCATTCTTCTTACACAAAGTTTATATGTCAATCATGAAAAACCATATTGCATGTAAAGCTTGTACTTATATGGCACACATGCATACTTTTACATAGAAATCACTTGTTTATGTGGCACTCATGCAAACACTTTGCGTGTAAAGCAAAAGCTCAAGTGGCCTTCATATAGACACTTGCATGCAAAGTAAAGCTTAGGTAAAAAAGAAGCCACTCTCCTTTTTCTTCTTTTTCTCTTGGGGTCCATTTGTTTGGCAAACAATAATGGTGGAAATTAGAATTGAAATGAATGATTGATGATTTTGATTCCTAGTATTTGATTGGCTAAAATTCAACATGGGAATGACAATATAATTTTCTCATCAATGAGAATCACTATCCCCCTTATATTTTTAAGGAATGAATTTTAATTACCTTGAAAATCAAGTCAAACCAATTACAAATTGGTCAAATATTTAAATATTAATATTTTTTTTTTCAAATTTCATAAAATCAAACATATAAAGTAATAAAAAATATATGTTAAATGTTTTGAATAAAAATATTTATTAAATGATAACTTTAATAATAATTTTTTAAAAATTATAATAATAATTTAATAAATAAATATTTTTATAATTTTTTATAATAAATAATTATAATATTAATTTGGTTGCAAAACATGAGATGGGTCAGGAATGTATTTCCTCAGCATTGATACATGGAATACAGGTTGGATCCTTAACAATTTTGGTGGCAACATTGATCTATACACCACTTCACCCACTCTAGACCGAATCTCAAACGGTCCAATGTATCTAGGAGCTAGTTTACCCTTCTTGCCAAATCTCATTACTCCTTTCATTGGAGACACCTTTCAGAACACCATGTCTCCAACCATAAAGGATACATCCTTTCTCTTAGGGTCAGCATAGCTCTTCTGTCTACTGAAGGCTGTCTTCAATCTCTGATGTATGATGGGGACTTTCTCTGAAGTCACCTGTACCAACTCGGACCTATTAACTGTCTTTCACCAATCTCCCAATATAATAGTGATCTGTACTTCCTACCATACAGTGCCTCATACGGAGTCATCTCAATGCTAGCATGATAGCTATTATTATAAGCAAACTCAATCAATGGCAAGTGTGAATCCCACTGTCCTTTAAAGTCAATCACACACATCCTCAACATATCTTCTAATGTCTAGATGGTCCTTTTTAACTGACCATCTATCTGAGGATGGAAGGCTATACTGAAATTCAATATGGTGCTCAAAGCCTTGTGTAATTCTTACCAAAAGATAGAGGTGAATGTGGCTCCTCTGTTTGACATTATACTCACTGGTACTCCATGTAAAAAACAATCCTATTGATATAAAGTCTCGCTAGTCTATCAGTAGAGTATATTTTCTTTATTGGTATAAAGTGTGCTGACTTGGTTAGCTTGTCAACAATCACCCATATAGCATCATAACCTCCTGAAGTTCGAGGTAATCAAGTCTCAAAGTCCATGGCTATCGTGTTCCATTTCCATTCGGGAATTGGCATAGGTTGCAATAATCCCGAAGGTCTCTGATGTTCAAGCTTCACTTGCTGACAAGTCAGGCATCTAGACACAAACTCTATAATATCCTTCGTCATTCCATTCCACTAATATGTATCATTCAAGTCATGATACATCTTGGTAGAACCTGGGTGAATACTATAAGCAGAAAAATATGCCTCTTCTATAATTTCCTTCCCCAAGTCATCAACATCCGGCACACAAATCCTAGTGCCCAACCATAATACACCTTCTCTGTCAACCATAAAGTCACTTGACTGCCCTTATTGCACTTCATACATAATCCTCTGTAACTGCGGATCTCTATTATGAGCTGCCTTAACTCGATCCAAGTATACTGATCGTACCTTGAATTGCGCTAAAAGGCACTTTCTAGTAACCCTCAACTGCAACCCTTGATCAATCAATTTATGCAACTTCTTGATAATAAGCCTCTTTTCTGAGCTGATATGGGCAAGACTGCCTGCTGACTTCCTACTCGAGGCATCAACAATAACATTCGCCTTGCCTAGATGGTACAATATGGAACAATCATAGTCCTTAAGAAGTTCCATCCATCTTCTCTGCCTCAAGTTCAAGTCCTTTTGCTGGAAGATATACTTCAAGCTCTTATAATCGGTGTATATCTCACATGTAACCCCATACAAGTAATGCCTCCATATCTTCAAAGCAAACACAACAGCTACCATCTCCAAGTCATGAGTATGATAGTTTTGTTTGTACTTTTTCAGCTGCCTTGAAGTATAAGCAATTACTTGGCCATTTTGCATCAATACACAGCCCAATCCTACTCTGGAAGCATCACAATACACCGTATACCCTTCATTGCCAGAAGGCAAAATCAGAATTGGAGCTGACGTCAATAAATCCTTCAATAACTGGAAGTGCTCTTTACATCTGTCTGTCCACACAAACTTAGCACTCTTTTGGGTCAACCTTGTCAAAGGTGCGGCAATTTTGGAGAAGTCCTTCACAAATCTCCTGTAGTAGCCTGCTAGACCCAAGAAACTCCATACTTCTTTGATTGTAGTCGGCCTTGGCCATTCTGTAATAGCTTTTATCTTTTTAGGGTCCACTTGTATGCCATCCTTAGAAACCACGTGGTCTAAAAATGCCACTTGATTCAACCAGAACTCGTACTTCAAAAACTTGGCATACAACCTATGCTCCCTTCAAGTCTAAAGCACCCTTCTCAGATGCATAACATGCTCAGCTTCACCCTTGGAAAAAACCAAGATATCATCAATGAAGACTATTATAAACTGGTCCAAGTATGGCCTGAACACCCGATTCATCAAGTCCATAAAGGCTGCTAGCACATTAGTCAACCCAAAGGATACTACTAGAAACTCATAATGGCCATATCTCGTCTGAAATGCTGTCTTAGGCTCATTAGCACTTCTGATCCTCAACTGGTGATACCCAGATCTCAAGTCTATCTTAGAGAAGCATGTAGCACCATGAAGCTAATTGAACAAGTCATCGATCCTTGGAAGTGGATATTTGTTCTTGATAGTGACCTTGTTCAACTGCCTATAATCAATACAGAGTCAAAGGCTACCATTCTTTTTTTTTTCACAAACAACACCGGAGCACCCTAGGGCAATGTACTGGGTCTTATGAAACCCTTATCGAGTAACTCATGTAACTGCTCCTTCAACTCCTGTAATTTAACTGGTGCCATTCTGTAAGGTGGCATAGAAATAGGATCTCAATAAAATAGCTAGATAATTAACAATTATATAATATAATTTATAATTATTTATTAATACTACAAATTCAAAAATTATTTTATTTAAATTAAAATATATGGTATTACATATAGTATGTATATTATCGTTAGTATGTGCATGTATATATGTGTGTGTGTGTGTATATATATGTATGTAGTATGCATGTGTGTGGTGTAAATTTAATATTATATTATATAATATTATAAAATAAAGTTGTAGTAAATTATATTATATGGTTTATTAGTTAAATATACATATACATATACAAAAAACGTAGCAAACTAAAACAGAACACTGCATTTCCTTCCTCCCCTTCATGTGATCTAGACCAACCACCCCCACTGCGCTTCCCTCTCCTCCAGCCATCACCCACCATCGTCCCCTTCTTCTTCCTCATCTCCAACCACCAGCAACATCGCCGGTAGCACGTACAACCAAAGGAAGCCGAAACCTCCATTTTTTCTAGCCATCTCCATTTCTGGCCACCATTTCACGCATTTCCAGTGTCTTTCGCCTCCTCTTGCACAAGTGAGCATCATTCCAAGCTTATTTTAAGCTTTAATCTTCATTTGATTGAATTTTTGTTGATTTTTAGTTTTTGAGTTCTAGGGTTTCAAAAAAAAATTTAGCTTGAATCTTGCAAACTCCCTTTATAAATGTGATTCCTAGTAGCTCAATCTACCTCTATGAATTTTTGTATGATTTTTGGAATTTATTTTGATTTTTGTGAATTTTTTAATATTTTGTTATTATTTTATTAAATTTTCGTAAATTAATTTATTAAATTATAAAATTAGTTAATTTAGTGATATTATATATATTTTTTTAATTTTAGTGTTGAGAAATTAATTTTTGAGAATATTATATAATTTTTATGAATTTTTATAGTTTATGTCGAAATTGAATAATTGGGTTAGAGTTGGATTTTTTATGGAATAATGGTTTAATATGTGTTTTAATTAATATTAATAATATATATATTGAGAAAATAATTTTAATGAATTTATATAATTTTTAGGGTATTTTTGAGTAATAATAGGATATTATGTATATTTTTGTATTATAGGGGTAAAAATGTAATTTTGTGCTAACTATAGCTAAATACTATATTTTAATTGGTTTTAATATTATTTGAGAAATTAAAATGAATTTTACAATTATTTACTATTTTTTAACTAATTAATACTAATTTTTGAAAATTATTTTCAAATAATATATTATATATTATTTTGGGTAATAAAATGGGTTTTAAATTAATTTTATTATATAATTAAACTATTTAAGCAATTAAATGTGAATTTTATTAATTAGAATTAAGTTGTGTTGTTTGGTTAGGTTGTGAACTCGGTCGGATTAAATGCAGTATTGGAGAGCCGACCCGAGTATAGTTGAGTGTAAATACTAAAAGTGCATTTTTCTATACAGGAATGGCTCTACCATGGTAGAGAGATGTTCATTTTATAGGGGAGACTCTGCTGAAATTTTGATAGATTTTCTCATAAAATGTAACATCTTCCGTAATTTCATAGCATAAATTAGGGTATTCCAATGTATCGAGTCTTATTCGATTTTTTCCCGAGTCATTCTATAGTCTCATAAATTTTATTAATTTCCCTTCTTATTCCATAAATATGATTTTAAAATGAATATGTTATTTTTAGAGAATACCGGAGTGGAAGCTTCTGAATTAAGGCAGACGCACGGTCGTCAACCATTTCGCTCATCCTGTAAGTTAATAAACTGATCTATGCGTGTGTTTTCTTTAAAATTGTGTGTGCTCATATTTTTAGTATTATTTACATTATCAATTTGAAGTAAATGCTATTATCGAGAATTTTATTGCAATTTATTTAATTATTTAAAAACTAGTTTTGAAAAATTTTGGTAGAACGGGCTACCTGGTGGGTTTCATTAGGACCGTGTGCATATGGTGGAGATTGAGAGATGGATCCAAAATATGTATAACTTGTGGTTATAAATTGGGACGAGTGCCTTGGTGCAAGCCTCTGCTCTCGGGGACCGCCCGTGGTGTGGAAAGATAAGAATGGACTAAGATGGGTGCCTTGGTGGTTGCCTTAGCTCTCGGGGACCACCAGTGCCATGTGCTTGGATTAAGTGGATGACTGCAGCTTGGTACCTCGGTTGATGCTTCTGCTCTCGGGGCTCGATAGTCTATTTGGATTAAATGGGCCTAGTTGGCCATTTAGAATTGAATTTAAGGTTCTACTGAGATTTTTCAAAAGCTATATATGTATATATATTATAAATTATTTTTACTATATCTATACGGTTTTCAAAAAGGTTTTTAAACCATACATCTCTTTTATTAACTTACTCAGTGAGGTCTGACTCCCCTCAATTTTTTTTTGGAGTTTGGGACTTTTCTGTTAAGCCTACTTCTCTTCATCGTGTAGTTTCTTCACTGACGATTCTACGTAGGTCTACTTAGTTGTGTTGTATTTATTTTCGTGTACTGCAGTAGAGAAAATTGAATAACTAAATATTTTATTTAGGAATATCATGTATTTATAATATTGTGTACTGAGACATTATTTGTATAACTGATGTTTATTTATTTTAAGCACTATAATATTATGGTTTAAATTATATTGAGAAAAATCAGTTTGATAATGTGCATTGTGATTTAATTATTTATTTTAAGGTTTCAATGTTTAAATATTCCACGTTTTTCTTTTAAGGCTTACTACGAGATTCGATAGCTTTATGCTTTCCCATTCCCTAGTGCCAGTCACGTGCCCCAGGTTCGGGTCGTGACACCATGCATTAAGATCGATACCGTAGGTTCAATGAATTTTAGTGGGCCTTACTGATTCTTCCCTACTCCCATCCTAGGCATGAATTGCATGCTCTTCATAATACTGACAATCTTTGGGTTTAGCTCATCTTCATAAATTATGCAAACTTCAAAACTCGGGCTATTCAGGATCTCAGTAGGAGCTAATTTCAATGCAATAACTTCAGCCTTTATTTTAGCCATTACAGTAACCACCCTTCCCTCATGTGGAAATTTGATCTTTTGATGAATGGTAGACGACACTCCCCCTAAAGGATGGAACCATGGTCTCCCCAGAAGAATAGCGAAGGTGACTAGAATATCTATCATATGGAGGTTAACCCAAACTTCAATAGGTCCAGTCTTGACTAAAGCCTAGAAAGTTCCCTCAACTGGCCTTTTCATATCATTATAAGCCTTTATGACTACATTAAAGGGCTTCAAATCAACTACTGTCAAGCCTAGATTTGGTAGGATCTTCAGAGGGTATACATTAATGGTTGACCCATTATTGACCATAACGCAACATGTCAATTTGCCTTTTACTTTAGCCTTAATGAATAAGGCTTTGCTGTGATCCCTTCCTTCTAAGGGCAGGTCATTATTTATGGAAACAATTTCCCTTTGAGGGCTTTTAGTTAATAAGTCCACCATTTGCTTTAGAGTGTGTGTTAAAGGTATCTTCTTATGATCAAGAGCCAAAATCAGTGCCTCCCGATTGGCTCGGGAGTTCATAAGTAGCTCCCATATACTTGAAAGAGTTTTCTTGTCTCTTTTAGCCTTAGTAATCTCCTTAGCTTTCTCATCTTTCTCTGATCCTTCTTTTGAACTACTTCCCCCTTTCTCTGCCTTAACCTTTTTCACCTCTTCTTCCCCCTCCACTGATTTCTCAGTGGTTTATGTTAGTTTCTTCTCATTATTCTTCCACAGATCAACTGCTCCTCCCTCTTCATCATCAGAACTCCAAATATCAAGCACATTACACGAGACTCAATGGCCTACTATCTCAGATTCAGGTCTTTTGGTTGTGGTTTTAGTAGTGTCGGTACAATGTCAATAAAGGAATTAATGACTTGTTCCTCTGTTAGACCCATATTGATCATCAGGGGATGGGGATTTGGTGGCAGTACATTTTAGTAGTTGGGTAAAGGGTTATTTTGGGTGTTTGGTTTTCTAGTTTTCGGATCGATTATTTTGCCTAAATCAATCAAATCTTGAATCTCGTATTTCATGCGAGTGTAGCTTTCTATATCATGCCCAATGTTCTAGTGGTACTTACAATATAGCTTTGGGTCGGCATTTAGGAAAGGAGGTCATTTAGGTAAGGGTTGTAAAAGGTTATTCTCAATTAGTTTTTCTAGGAATTTGGAGAGGAAAACCTTCGGGACTGTCTAACTGTGTTAATCTGTATGTTTCTGCTTGACCCAACTCCATTGCCAGATCCAAACCCCTCTCTGTTCGTAGATCTTCCACTAAAGAACTTCTTTTCTTGCGCAAGGTCTTATTCTTTCTATACTCCCAACCTATACAACTCCTCAAATTTTTGAATCCCTAAATCCTTCAGCTTCTTGGAGAGAGAGAGTACACATTCTTCCATGGCTATTACTAGCTTATTAGATTCTACGGGTCGTTGCTTCATCTGTGCTAATTTTGCTCTCCATTTACCAAATAATTCGTAAAGGATTCATTGAACTTCTGCTTCACATTCTGTAAGTCTCTTGGGGAAGCCTCCATTTGAATGTTGAGACTATACTGCTTGATAAATGTAGTGCATAATTCCTCCTAATCAACTTGAACACAGGATTCTAGGGCATAATACCATCTGATGGGTGCTCCTTCCAAAGATAGAGGGAATTGTTTCACAATCTGTGCTTTAGTTAGTTCAGTCATCTTCATATAGGTCATATACTATTTTAAATGGAGGTGGGGGTCCTCTGTGTCAGTGAACTTCTTTATGTCAGGGAATTTAAACTTTCGTGGTAGGGGATCATCATCCTTATCCAAGCTCAACTCAAAATACCTCATTGGGGCATCAATCCCTTTTTCCTTCATCATCAACTGCATTTGAGCCATAGACTTAATAAGGTCTTTAGCCTAGTCTAGCTTCCTTACATTTCCCAACGTATCCTCTTTTTTACGGATAACAGGTTTTGCCAACACTGTCTGCTGATCATCTTTTACCTCTTGCCTTTCAGGACCCTCGACATCCAAATCAAATGGTTGAGTTTGAGGTGTCGGTGGTTGAGGTGCTGGTGGTTCTTTAAAGGCTTCAACATTAAATTATGCCATCTTGGTCTCTTTAAAGATTCTAACCAGGCGGCCAAAGTCAAATCACTTCCAATTAGCAAATTATTATGGATCTATACATGCAATCATTGAGGGTCAGAAACATGCATGATGTGAATGCATGAAATGCAAACTTAATAGTAAAAAATAAAAAGCTCTCTAATGGTATCTCCACCCTTATTTCCCCCACACATGTGTTCAATGGCGAGTTACTTGTCCTAGGATTTTTATTTTGGGTTTTGATTATCAATGGGGAAAAATAAAATCGAAGGATGCAAGATAACTCTTAAGATAGTACAAATAAGTGGCAATTCCTCTAAATAATTTCAAAATCCATTTTAAATGGGCAAAGAATGATATCAAAGGCCCACCTTGTCAAGATACTTTTGAAATGGGCTAATAATAGGCATGAAAGGCCTATCTTGTCAAGGCTTATTTGTAATGGGTTTGATCCTTATTTAAAGGACTACCATATGGCATAAAACAAATGCATTTGGAAAAAATCCTAATGGAAATTGCAAGGTTATTACATGAGCTGAGTCTTGGGTAATAAGCTTCAGCTCCCACAGCTATACACATCCATTAGGTCTCCCGACTCAAAGATCCGTGCGACACGAATAGGTATGTGTTATGAGTGACAATAATCAAATACCTCACCATCAGGTTTAAGTGAAACACAGGCAGCAAAGCAAAGGCTATTGTCAGTTTATTTGGGACTTGGAGTGCATTGTATGGAAACGTGCAGTGAATGCAAAATTTTACGAAGGAAATAAAGAAATAATCAAAGATGATAAATTACAAAACACTTAGAATCAGTTTCTCTATCCCTAATGGAATCACCACAGTAGGCGACGGGGTTAATTGCGCGCCCAAGTGTTGGTGACCACGACATTGTGTGAGCTTGGGGCTCACTAGGAAATACATAGTAGGCATAGGGCCCAAGATGGAGTTGGAGTCGCCACCTAGATAAAAACTAGGATACACTGTACAACAACTAGATTCCACGAAGGTTCCTAGAAGCCGTCATCAGAGATCGAGTTCGAAAAATGGGTATGGACTTTTGGAATGCCCATCTAACCTTGCGATTGGCCATCGTGTGTATTTTGTATTTTATTACCTTCGATTATTAAATTATTTCCTTATTAACATGCTAATCGTGATTGGTTTCCAATTTTATATTTTATTCCAAGTTTGCACATTAGTCTCATTTCATGCTTATATCATCGACATTCAATCACAAATAAAATAAAATAAATAAAAATAATTTACAACCATTCATTCCAAATAAAAAGGGAGAGGAATTAAGGATTATAATTTTTGGTGTAAATAAATGTAAAATACTAAAAATAAGCCATACATAAACCAATAAATAAACTCATTAATTATACAAACCAAAACTCTTAAAAACTAATTAATACAGTAATTATATAGTAATTAAAATCATCAAATCATTCCTGTAACAAACACGTGTTAGCCCTATCTCACAAAGAATAACAATATCTACAAATCATATTCACAAAATAAAATAAAAATAAATTCACAAAATAGTCTACAAAATAACACAATAGTATAATATTAAAAATAATACCAAATAAGGCAATGCATAAAATCGAGAGATATAACAAATTAAACATGGAAATTATGCCAAATATTCAAGATAAGGATTGAAAATAACTGAAAATCAAGACAGAAACAGGCAGAATGCTGGTCAAGGGGCGACACCTCTTCAAAGAGGCATTGCCTCCTGACTAGATATCGCCTCATCATGAAGGTGACGTCTCTATGAAGGGACGTCACCTCTTCAACAAGGACAGAGACAGAATATATTTCTTAGATCTTAAGAAACTCAACAATCATGCAAATAAATAAGAAACAGAAGTGAATATACAACTATCAACAATCAATATTCAGTATCTCATATAATCATGCTTCACATATAACTTTAAATAAGTAATAAAACTCAAGAATACAAACACAAAAGTAATGGAACAATACTTTTAATGAAAACAAAGGACTTAAAGTTTAAGAAGGGGGAAGCTTATTGACTTTGACATGCTTGATGCACCTAACTAAGCCCTCAGAGTTTGGTTAATTGATTTGAGGTTTTGAGTGCAAGAGAAACCCCTTTCCTTCCCCCAAGAGATCAAAGTCTTTAGCTTCATAAGTCTTCTTCTTCTCCTTCTTCCTTTCTCCTTCCCTTCTTCCTTTCTTCTTTCTCCTTTTTTTTTCTCTCTGTTTCTCTTTTTTTCTAGATATTTTTTTTTCAAGTTACCCCTTCAAATTGCTAACCTCTCTTCTCTCATGCCCCCACATTCTCTTTTAAAGCCTCTCACTCTCTACCCTTTTTCAATTTCCCAAAAAGTCATTCTCACCCTCTCCCCTTACCTTTTTTCATTCCCCAGGCTCTTTTCCTACTTTTTCCCTTTCTTTTACTTCTAAAAATGGCCAACTCTTCAACAGGTGAGCCCCTAACCACTATCATTAATGACATTTAATGTTGCAGAGAGTGGGTGTGAAGAAGCACCGCCTCTTCGATACCCATGGTGAAGAGGCAACGCCTCTTTGTTGGGGTGATCACCTCTTTGCCTAGGCCAGGTCAAGGCCTTTTGGGCCAAGAGCCGATGGGCTTGGGCTTGGATAAGGTATCTTTTGGCTTTCCGAGTTGATTTTAGAGAAGTCATAGGCTTCCCTTACATTCAAAATTTAAACTTTCTCATCATCGGTCTTTCGTTTCGGGCCGATCAAACTGACGACGTCCACAATTATTCTTTTGAGCCAAAGATCCATTTTAAATAAATTGGATTTGAATCTTTTTTCTTGCCATTACTTCAGTTGGCTCGTCATTTGAGCTTTTTATTGTCAGGCTTTTTTAATTTCGGATGGATCAAAATGGAATGTCAACACTTAATTTCACCTTTTATCACTTTCTGGCTCGTTTCATGACAAGTTGGTATCTATAATTCATATTAACAAATTGAGCCAAATCATCTCACATCGTTAAAAATAATAATATTAATTTTTTAGTTGTCACTTTTTTTTAAAAAAAATACAAGGAATTATTTTTGTGTTTTGATATTTTAACTTGTGATTTATCTTTTTGGCAAGTGGGTATCTATAATTCATGTTGTTAACAAATAGTGACAAATTATCTCACGCAATTAAAATAATTCTTTGTATTTTTTTTCTTTAGTCATGTCACTTTTTGGAAAAAAAAAATACAAAGAACTATTTTTTAGTTTCACATTTTAACTTGTAATTTATGTTTTTGCAATGCTAATAGGAAAAAAAAATTATCAATGCTTGCTTATTGGTTTGGTTAAAATTTTTTTTTTTTTTTGAGCAATTTAAAATTTTATGTTATTGATGCATTATTGATAATTTTATAATATTTAATTTTTAATTTTTTAGAATTCAAATTTCAACTCCTAATTTTGAAGGTTCTGGCTTATTACCCCTTCTATATAATTGAGCATTATCTTTCTCTCAGAAAAAAATTAAATTTATTTTCCCAATAAATTTAATAGTCACTCCGGTGAAAATTGAAAACACGATACCTTTAATGTAAGAACTTCGAATAAATGTGAATGAACATGAAACACCAAACCGAAACAAACGCACGCCAAAAATAAATCATCAAATATTGCACTGTTTTTTCATAACCTCACCAACTTAGCAATATATACAATGTTGGCACATTCACAGAAGTAGCTCAGTACCTACAATTTTGCTTCAGAATCCTGGCAAGTCGGATACTCTAGAAGTGTTCTATGGACAAGCAAAAAGAAAGATCCCTACTTAAAATTAGATAGATATCCGATTGTAAATTAATAATAAGATAAGAAAAAAAAATTAAAGACCTAGACTAACAAAAAAATTGATATAAAGAATTACACAGATTCTCCGCCATATCCATCATGGCTATCTCCATTCTCTCTACTCAACCTAGATTTTATCATGGATGACTTTCCCGGAGATGTTTTTGCTGCCTGAGATTTTATACTGTGTAAATTCAGGTAAGTATAACCAGACATACCAGCAATGGCTGTGAATGCACCACAAATGCTGGTTGCTCCTGGATTGGACCCAAAAATATAATAATTACCGAGAAGCACAACACATGTTTTGAATTGACCAAGAACTACGTGTGAAATGGCAGATGTTGCCCTGCAAATTATATAAACAAGGTGATTCAGAAGCAAACACAGAACTAAAGAGTGAGCATATAGATGCTTTCAAAATTGCAATGTATATTAATCCTCTGTGCATGTCATCTCTGAATATTGCAGTTTAAAACAAATAAAATGATGCTCGTTTTGATTAAAAAAAAAAGTAAGGAAATAGCATCATAGTAGAAGCTACATGCTACTAGTTGATTCGCATGGTTATCTCTTCTCACACAAACAACATCAAGTGTATATTATCAAGTACCAATATCATTCTTAGTATACGTCTCAAATGGTGATAGTCAATCCACTGATCATAATACTTAATAAGCAAGTTCTATGTTAGGTTCTAAAACTTACAAACCAAAATCAGCATTCACATGGTAAAGTATAGAAGAGATGCATCCTCCAAATTACGAGCATGTTGGTCCTAAAAAATCTCTCTGTTGAATTATGAATTTAGGACCATTAGGCAAACTCTACATGATAAGGAGTTAATACTTCAAGAAGTGAAAATACAATATATTTTTTTGATAATATAAGAAAGAAATGCAACAATTTTGGACACTACGACAATGAAAATAACGGTAATGTATGTACAGAACGAAAAATTGCAACCTGGCAACAAGAAAAGCAAAACAGGAAGTAGAAATGAGAACAAAAGTAGCTGGAAGGTCAGAGAACGAAATTCAGCTACCTGAAACTAAAAATTGGCAATCAGAAGACGCAAAACAATAATAACAATCTGAAATTGTCAATTCAGTAAGAGATTGAGAGAGAAGGTGATAATCACATGTTGAGAATGTCATTTAAAGCAAATTTAGAATATAGAAGAAAATTGTGTTACAAATAGTGATAAACCATTGGAGAATTTGGGAACTGCTTTGAGGGTGTTGCATGAGTGATTCAAACCCGTGTTGAAACAGTCCTACATGAATATATATCTTCAAATAGTTAACTGACACCCAGTTCAGAAAAATAAATGAATGAAAGAAACCAACAGCAAAGGAAAAAGAAAACTTTCAACCACCTGAATTTTTCACAGCTCCAGTCTCCCAATGTATGGGCATGACCAAAAAATGGAAAAATATAAAAACAATAGAAGAGCTTGACTTCATTTTATTTCAATCTTTTAAGTTAATAAAACATGTCCTAATTTAGCCAATATTTGGCAAATTTAACACAAAATTATATGGTCAAAATCAATTATAAATGCTGATGTGACATCTAAAAAATGTCAAATTTATCCTATTAAATTGTTATATTTATAATGGTCTACTGGTATTTAAATAAAAAATAAAAAATTTGCAATTTTTGACAAATTTATTCTAACTTTTAAATTTTGATAAAATGTCATAGTTTAGACAATTTAATCAACTTTGATACGAACAGTTAATAATTTAAAATTATATAATAAGCACTAACGCAATAATAAAATTTAATGCCATTGATAAATTGTTAAAATTATAAATGGTTGTCATTATAATAATTTTGAAAATTATAGATACATCCAATATAAATATTTGTTAGTCTTATTAAAAATTTGTTGAATTGCTTTATTATTATTTATCTGAAATGAGTTAAAAACACCTAACTTTAAAATGTAATAAAATATGTCTTACCTTAGTATACACACACACACACACACATATATATATATAGGCATAAGGTACACTTTAGCCCCTAAAGCATACCCCTGGGCTCACAAATGCCACTGAACTATTTCTTTAACTCATTTATGCACAAAAATAAAGTCTTATTAATATTTAAGCATCTGACTTAATTGCTCTATGTATTTAACATAGACCCATTAGGGGGGCCCACCACCCTTGCCACATCAACAAAATAGTGGTGCTTCTAAATGTTCAACTGCTACAAATGATGATAATGATAATAACAAGAAGCCTCTATCATTTAAAAGGCATAATACATACATAACCTCATGTACTTGTCATTTTTTGTCATTTTAGCCCCTAAAGTATAGCTTTGGGCCCACATATGCCATTGAACTATTTCTTTAACTCATTTATGCACAAAAATAAAGTCTTATTAATATTTAAGCATCTGACTTAATTGCTCTATGTATTTAATAGAGACCCATTAGTGCGGCCTGCCACCCTTGCCATATCAACTAAAAAGTGGCGTTTCTAAATGTTAAACTGATACAAATGGTTCTAAATGTTCAACTACTACAAATAATGATAATGATAATAACAAGAAGCCTCTCTTATTTAAAAGGCATAATACATATATAATCCCTTGTACTTGTCATTGATTTGTCAGTTTAACATCCTAATTTATAGTTTTGTCATTTTAACATTAGAACTTGGCTAAAATGTATTAATTTGCAGTAATATAAAGACATAATGCATTTACCACTCCCTACACTTGTTACTGTTTGTCAGTTTGACACCTCTACTTGTATTTTTTATCAATTAATCCCTTATGATGCGATACATGCTGATTCACTATTCTATGTCATGTATGCTAACATGAGGTTTCAAAATTGCATTTTAGACAAGTCAAGATGTCAAAATGACAAAACTATAAATGGAGATGTCAAACAAACAAAACATGACAAGTACAAGGGGGCTATGTATACAATACGCCTATTTAAAATCCAAACTCAAACTTTTCATTTCTCTACTTTCTCCTCTCTTGAATTATACTTACCAATTGTATAATTATCCATTAAACCCACCAACAAATCTTCTTCTCCTCTTTTATTTCCTCTCACCTGCAATGGAAACTTCAATGATGCTACTTCTCCAACCACTATTTGCCCTCGCTACGACGTCCACATCCAGAAGTCAACCTTGACAGAGACCAACATGACTAAAAAATAAAGAGATGCATTCAGGTTTAAAGTTTTTGGCAAGCAAAAGCTTGCTCCACCAGTGCTACCCAAGTTTGAAGATCCTGTTGCAGTTGCTCCTGCACCTCCGCCATCAGATAAAAAAGAGGTTTTCCTTTTTTCTTAATGCCCACTTTTTCATATTACTTTTTTTGGGGTACTCTTAGTTTGAATTGTGTTGTTTGTTCAAGATCCATTTCCCAACATTGCTCCAAAGAAACCAAATTAGGACCTACAACTTCTAAATTTACATGTTTATTTTCACATGACTAGTTCCGCTTCACCTTTTAAATTTTGTCTCTCATTGAATTGCTTTCGTTTGTGGCTTTGGTTGGGTTGTTTTGAGTATTTGGGTGATTCTGTTTGGCAATTCACCTTTTTAATTTACCACTTTCTTGTTTATTATCCTACCAACTATTGTATTTGGTATTTCTACTATTAGGTCATTGTTGAATGCTCTAGATTGTTAGAAATCCTTTTTTGCTTTTTCAGAATTCCAAACTAAGCAAAACACAGAACATGGTTCAACCAAGCTTATAGTTAGCAAAGTTCAACTTTCTTCTTTTGCCAAAGCCTATTGTGGGCACTATTTGCGTCACCTTGAGCTTGGATGACGCCATAGAGAGTGAAAGTGGTGAATTGACTAATGTGGTGGCCATTAGCATCCAAATGTCCCAATGTTAATCTAAGCAAATGCATGATCCTTGGAAGTGATGAGCCAGTTTATAGTAGAGCATTTCCTAGAGATGTAAAGATCCCTATTTGTTCCCTTTCATTTTGCATTTTGGATTTGATTTGTTTCGCTACCATGAAAAATACAAAAACTAGTAAACCACAAAGCCAAAGAAGCGAAACTGCGAGGCAAAATGAAAGAGGTTACGCTTGTTATATTTGTCATCATACAAATGACATGGCTGAGAAGGGCCTTGTTGATGGTGACATGACCCTTCTATTAAAAGAGGAGCTTATATGACAATGAAACTTGATTTTTGTGCATAAAAGAGCCAAAAAAAAATAATTCAGTGGCATATATGAGCAAGAGGGTGTACTTTAAGGGCCAAAATATACCTCATTTCTATATATATACCAAATGGTTATAAATTGGAATATTTTTACCAAAATTTTAACAAAGGATGAAACTATCAAAAGTCACAAACATTTAGATTTTCTTTTTACCAATATAAGTTTATAAATTTTGCAATTATAAATGGCGAATTTGATATTTTATAAATGCCATGTGAGCAACTTTTATTTGATGTTAACCAAACGCTTATTTGTGCTAAAATTATCAACAATTGAATAAACTGAAAAATTTTTACTAAAACAAAAAATTTCGGCTAAAATTACTAAAGGTTGTGAATGCTTGACTTTTTGGTACCAATAGGTCTTCATCATATTTTGTTTGGTAGAAATTTGAATTCAAATTAATATTTTATTTGGTCAAATATACCCTTTTTAGATAATCTTGGACAATAGAAAAAATAAAGCAAAAGAATCGGGGTATTGTAAGAAAAAAAATGATATTTTAGTCTTATGAAAGAAGTATAAGCTAAAAGATTATGAAATTTGATTAGAAATTCTAACAACTTTTCTAAAATTTAATTTAATTACAAGTAATTTCAAAAATTTGCAAAGTTGGAATTTTCAAATGAATTCCATAGAGTTTTTATTTAACCCAAACACATTAAACTTTGATTTTGCAAATGAATTCCATAAGATTTCAAGGAATTCATTTATACCAAATGCATTATAAATAACTGAAAATCCATTAAGCTCGAGGTAAGAAACTGCTTATGTTATTCATTTTAGAGGTTCTTATATTGTCACTCTACATATTTTCTAGGTCACCATGATTGACTTGTGTGGCAAAAAAATGATTTCTTTCATGTCCATATAAGATAGACAAAACCATCTTCGGCAAATTATGGCTTTGAAGTAAAAGTGAGAGACTGAATGTGCAAATGTCTTTCAAAAATAAGTGAAAACTAACAATGGCAACACCAATGTTGCCCTCGATCATAGCCAAAAAAGTAGCATGACAGCTAAGAAAGTTCTTGGAAATTCAAATAGAATCTACAAATCTAAGTGGGATGCTCAACAATTCTCATATTAAACATTGTCTTTACTTTAGTAGAAATACTAAACTAGTAACAACATAACAAGTTAAAAATCAGGGATTGTGATTTTTTGGCCTAAAATGTTTGGACTTCTAGCAGTTTTTTTTTTTAATCTCTTTTTCAAAAATTATTGTTGGTTTTAATTGGTGGTTGTCTAAAACAAGTAAACAACTAGTCAAATAAACGATCAAGCAGCTTCAAACAAAGAATTCTTTTTCACTCAATTGCTTACTTAAGTTGATCAATATTACTACTTACCAAAGTAGTACAGTAATGTACATATGTGCCACAAACAAGAAGTTGCAATTTCAAATTATATATATATATATATATATATATATATATAATGAATGTACGAATAAAATGTAAAATAAATTTCTGCTTTTTAATAAAGTAATATATAGGGAAATTAGTCTTAAGTAACAGTTTTACATGTCTGATGCTACATTATACAATTGTTAGTAAAATCAAGAATAATAATGAGTACAAACTAAGGGCTAAAGGTTTGTATTCTAAAAAATTAATATTCATTAGATAGTTGTATTTTCTTAATCTTAATAAAATTTTACATTCCTATTTTTTGATGTCTAGGTTCTAAAACTCACTTTTTTTTTCCTCATATAGAATTAATTTTTAATCATATCCCTCTTGTATTTTTATCATTCGAAGTTATATATTTCTTTCAGGTTAATCAATTATCCTTTTCTTCTTGACAATAAAAAGTCAAAACCAGAAAAATTTATCACTTCATTTGTAAGGAAATTCAATGCTTGGAGCTTGGACAAAGAAGGGAATAAAAACTAAATGGATTATGAACCTCTACAAACGAATTATACCAACAATTCTTGCCTAGGTCTTTCACCTTGAGCAAGTTAGGACATTGGTAAAGAAATATCAAGTAGGATTTATTGCTCTTGATGTTCTAATTCGTAGGATTTATTGCTCTTGATGTTCTAACTCGTAATAATTTATCCAAGTTCCAAACCAGATCTATTCATGATTTTTATTTCTTTTATCTACAGACTTCAATTATTTTTTTCTTTGACCTCCTAGTTAATTAAAATTTGTTGGGAAGATGCTTTAGTAATTAGAATAAACACAAGGGACATTTTAATTGACATTAGAACAGGGGTGTATTAGTGTATTATGCCAAAGCTCATGGAAAAATTAGTAAATTATCAAAAATGAAAGACTATAGTTGCCAGACACTCAAAACGGAAATAAAAATAAATAATCAAAGAAGTGAATATAGCCAATGAGAGTTGACCAGAATAACAAACATATACAGAAAACCAGGGTACAAATTGGGTTGAGTCGGGCAGATAGGCATTGCAATTTTTTTATTATGTTCATATAGGTGTTTCAGGGCAAGTTTAAAATTGAAGCCTCTAGTAAATATAAAAGATAGCCATGATCAAGACTTCTGGACAGGAGAATGAATGTTTATCATCGATTTAAGGACTTCTGAAGGCTGCAGTTTAACTTCTTAACCTTTGAAACAGGAGATGTATTGTTGAAGACAACTATATATATACTTTTTTTAAGTTAAAAATCTTGAGAATCTACTAATCCTATGAAGATTGCTGGAAGGGTCATTAGAGAGAAGAAAAGAATTAATAATATTGCACAACTAAACCATCTACATTAGCCAACTTGAAAACAATTAACAATAGGTTTCACCTATTCATAATAGTCATTTCATTTTCAGAGCAGGCCCAAGTTCTTCAGCTCTTCCCTTCATAAAGCATAAGAAAACTATCTTCATGCAACAAAGGAGAATAAAACAGATGAATATGATTCACTCACCCGAGAGCCAAAGCACCTGACCATTGTAGCAAGAAGCCTAAGAAAGCCGACACGAGAATCAGCAATGTGTTACTAGCATTCCATTGATAGGAAAGGACACCTGGAGGATCTAAGAATGGAATCAGTGAAGCCAGGAAAAACAAAGTGATTGGTGTTGTCTTCCACATTAACCTACATGTAAGATGTAAAATACAAATTACTAAAATTATCAGACTCAAAGGAGTTCAAAATTGAAAAGATGAGCATTAGATTCAGCTTGAAACATACGACAATGCTGTCCAGTTTTCACGCTGTTGTAAAGTGGACCAGAGAATTTTGTTAACTGCACTAGGAATTATCCATGCCAATGCTATACAGGCACCAAAAAGGCTGAATTGCAGATCAGTCACTGTTGCAACAGCAACTCCAATAGACACAACTGTAAGTGAAACCACCTGAAAAATTTCATAGCAGGGATCCCAAAAGTGTCAGTAAAAGCTACGAAGTAAAAGGTATTGATCAGTCTACGGTCTATCCAGGAAGTGTGTCTCTCCATTTTGAAAGAAATTTAGAGCATCTATTTTATGCACCCACCCAGCATCTCATGACTCAATAGAGAATAAAGAGCAGAAAATACTGAAAGCCTTTGAGGTAAAGAAAATTCAGCAAATAACCTAATTGTAGTAGGCACCATATTTACAAAACAAGATTTGCAACTGTCCAGCAAGGTAAACATGACCACCATTTGTAAAGAAATTCTTGCCGCTCAAGCTAACTTCAGGACAGGTAACAGCAGCAGAGAATTATCCCCAAGCATTTACAGCCAGCATCATACAAATTTAAAGATTATTTTTTTTAATTCTTAGTAGCAAAATCCAGATTCTGCTTGTAAATTTTCTATATAAGATTTGGAAATTTTAATGTCAGCATGAATTTGTACCAAGTTATTTTCTTGCTCAATTTTCCAATTCAATAACGGTTTAAAAGTTTGTAGTGTGGAATTCACAATGCTAGAAGTGATTTCGCAAAGAAAGTTATGATATGAAAAACTGAGAGTAAAAACAAAGTTTGTGCTTTTCTTCAAATTTGTCCTTTTATTTTATTGTGCTTGTCAGTCCCCTGTGGTTGTAGTCTTTGTGAATCTATCACAATTATATAATCTGTCATGTTTTTAAGTATCAACTAATCAATTAATGAGCTTGTGGTTGGGAAGAATTGGGTGTCAACTGTATAACGAGTATGTGATTATGAAGGCTTGGGTGTCTTCCTTATGTTTCTTTGCTCTCCTTTCCTCTCCTTCTCTTCCCTTCATAATCTTGCTGCTAGACCATATAGGTACTGTTTCTGTCAACCATGAAGATCTTCTTGTCCTAATTTAGAAACTATTTGTTGCAAAATCCTTTCTAACTCATCAATCACTTGAAAATTTTCCCTTCATGAAAGCATTATTGGGCAGATTTTGAATTTATTCTGCATCACCATCTGTTATCTTTCAACAAATATGCTCATTTTTTTTCTTTCTAGTTCCTACATAACTGTTTTAGTATTTTCAACCATGCAACATTTAGACATGCCTCTACTTTCTTCACCAATTAAACAACAAATCACACTTGACCAAATTGCAACCTTATAATGTATCTAATGCTTCCCATCACGGTACCAGACATTAAAAAAGCAAAAGAATAGGGCCAGGACTCTGAGACAATATAAGGCATAATAGATACTTTTTAAATCATACCACCTAAATCTGAGATAACCCATCCATGAGGTTATGATTCATAAAAAAATATACATTCCTCAAGCAAAGAAAATTGTTATGAAAGGCAACAAAAAAGGAAATTGCACTCAGAATCATGCTATTGTAGAATCAGAAATCACAGTTCTAAATCACTCGACATCAAATTGTTAGAACAGTGACTGTAGAATGACAATTACAGGCAAAAACTTACCTTGGAGAAAGATACACGCTTTCCGAACCATATAAATTCCAATAGAACAATTGAGGGCGTGACAGCAATCTTAGCCATCTGATAGAAACCAACACTGAAACAAACAACAGTTGAAGCAAAATTGCAAACAGGAAGACACAAATGAAGATCATGGGAATAAGATTTTTGACCTGTTGTACTTTAAGCTGACATTAGCCAGGCCAGTAGACAGAGACATAACAAAGCCAAGGGTAAATAAGGATAAGAGATTCGATTTTGAAGGAGGAGATGCAGGGAGAATAGAGAAGGCTTTCAAAATGGCCATTAGTGTCCAGCTTATTGAATAATGAATAAAACTAAGGCATATAGGGAAATGAAATCCAACTCCTTGAAGAACCTGATGCAATAAAAATGTGAATTGAAATTAATGGCCAGAAAAGCTAAATGTTTATCAATAAGAAAGGAATAGAGTAGGGATCCAAGCAAAGTTACCCATTTGTTAATGAAAATAATACTAATAGCAACAACAAAATTAAATGATAGAGCAACAATAGGATGGCATAAGCGTTGCTCTTGTCGCTTTGCAGTTTCAGAGAAGTGAAATTTGTTGAATAAAGAAGAACGCACTTCTTCCAAAGCTCTTCCTGAATTAATGAGCCAAAAGATATTGAAAATCATGAGTCACATTTGTATAAAAAAAATTACAAAAATTAGTGTCAGAGTTTATGTAGCTTTCATCATACGAAGAAATATTAGGCCAATAAGGACTGCCCACCATTACAATCTTTGAAGAAAATGGTAAAACCAGATCGAAAATTAGTGATAAGAACAGGCAATAAAACTAATCATACTTAATTTCACTGACTAATAGCATTCGATAAGTTCACTCATTACTTTTCCTGTTTCTTATAAACACTCCTCCAAGAGGCCGGCAAAGGTCTCAAGAAGCGATTTTGATAATATTTCTTTACTGTTGAAGATTTGGACATTTACAAAGGGAATGCAAATCTGCATTTGAATGTGAAATGCAAATCTGCAACAGGACATTAGGCCTTTTTAGCTCATTGAACCTACATTTACACGCTAACGACCAAACTCAAAACAGAAACCAAAATGAGAATATGCTTAATTTACCTCTTTCACCTGCATCACTGTCTTTGCGTTTGAGTATTTTTCTTACATCTTTCCTTACCAAGAAATTCAAAATCTCACGGCTAAACAGCATATCTCTCTCTCTCACACTCAAATTTCTAAATTCGAGAGCTACTGCCGACTGTGTTTGGAAGACTTCAAAGTTCTAAAACAAAATTAACACAACTAAGAGTTGTGTGAAAAGGTGGGGAAAAGACTGCGTTGATAGCGGCAATTTGAAGCTGAGAGAGAGAGTGTGTGTGTGTAAATCAAGGTGTGATACCGACCAAAGCGCCCACCACCACCACCGTAAAATCTGTAAAATCTGCTTTTCCTTGCTTGGAAAATATTTTTCACCTAAAATAAATTATTAGTTAAAATAAGAAAAAATAGTTTTCTATTCTAAGATAGAAAATTATTTTTCATTATTTTTTTCAATACATTATTTCTTTATTTATTATTTTATTATTTATTTATTATATTTTAATATTACAGTTAAATATCAGAAAATATTTTACACAAATAAATATAATCTAAATATTTTATTAAGTGGTCTTTCTTCAAAATTTTACTTGCAATTTGCAATTTTATATTTATTTATTTACACTCTTTAATTAATTTTTGTACATTAGTGTATATAATTATTTTCAAAAATTATAATTAAATAAGTACTAATATAATTGTTTTAATTTCATTCTTGCAAATACATATGTCTATTTAATAAATACTCCTTATATATTTTGATTGAAAATGGAAAATTTTTATGAGATTTGAACTCAATTTCTTCTTAAGCTCAACCCATCTTATCATTTCCAATATATATTTACATGTAATAATAATTATTTTTAAACTCATTTTTTGTAAAATAAATTGTAATTTTAAATTAAATATTTTTATATAATTATTAATTATTTCAAAGTATATTTTTAAAATTTAAAAATAGAAAATAAAAAGTATCAAAATATATCATTTATTATATTCACATAAAATAATATCATTTTTAATTTAATGTTATAATCTTAGTAAATTTTCTATTTCAAAAAACTATATTTCACTTTTTCACTTTTAAATTATAATTGTAGTTAATTATTATGAAAAAAATTAATAAATTAAAATTTGATTTTTCCCATTAATTTTTAATAAATTTTAGAATAATAAAGTACTCTTTATTTAATAACCAGCTAATATTACAACATTCATATAATTACAATTTGTTACAATCTTAATAAATTTTCCAATTTAACAACCATACATTCACTTTTTGAAATATTTTTTAATTTTATTATACTTTTAAAAGGAATTAGCAATTTTTTTTAAAAAAATTATCTCTAATATTAAATTTTAATATTTTTAAAAATAATATATATTAAAATATTCCCTTAAATTTATTATTAAACTTTAATTATATATTTGAAGATAATTATATTATTATAATTATTATTTTGCTTATATAACGTAAATGCTACTTATAAAAAAAATTTATGCAGTATTTTTTTAAAAAAATTATGATTGTTGTTAGTTAATAGATTGTCTGTTTGCTTTATCCTTTCTTTAGATTGTCTTTTATTTGCCTGATTGTCGGCTTTTGGATGATTTAGGTCTCTCGGGAGATAGCAGAGTAGCTCTACTAGCATGCAGGTCTTCACGCGCAAGCACCCTTGATATGCGAGTGTATTTTCTACTTCTTTTGTTTAGAAATAACCAATAATTAAGCCTCCGATATTGAGCACTTGAACTTTTATTTTCTTTTAAAAAGTCCTCAATTTTTTATTTTTGTTTAGTCTGAGGACAAATCTAATAGAATTAACGATGTTGATATACAAACTCTGTTAGTGCACGTGACAAACATAAAAATAACGTGATTAGGGAAGAAGATGCTTAATGGAGAAAAAGGTAAAAAAGACAAATAACAATATAATGATATGCTTCTTTAAAACTATTTGATTGTGTCCAGGTGAGGAGTGTTTGGCTAAAGCCAATTCATGGAAACATGGATGCTTTTGAGTTCTTTAGGCTGTGCAATTAACTAATTGGGTTAGACTAAATTTGCTGAACATGACAATGTTAGACTGCAAAGCTCCTTGGGATTGTGTTTATGGAGTTGATTTGTGGAGAATATGAAGTTGGAAAAATCATTTGGTGTTTAATAATCATTCTTGGATAGGGAGCAGTAGAGATCACTAACGCCCTATCTAAGATTGGGCAAATGTCGAGCTTGGGAATTCTTGGAGTTCAGAGGATGGTGGGGTGGAAGCCTCCTGCTGGTATTGAAGATGAAGAGCTTCCTTTTTAGTCTAAATCTCTGAAAGAGTTTTCTTCAGGCTCTAAACTTCAATTTCAGCTCGCTTTTTTTTATTCTCTTTTTTTTATCATTGAAGTTTAGCCAATGATGGACTATATAGTAAGGATCTTGATCCGTAGTATGACAGTGCTACATTGCTTCAGTAAATAACATATAAAATCGGGGCATTGAAATTTACAACCAAAAAAGCATCTGCCTACATATCTAGCACCTTTGTCATTGGCAAAAAGCTTATACACTAATTTTTAAAATTTGTCGTAGCTAAAAATATGGTACAGCAAACCCATTGAAGCAGTTACTATAAATCTTACTGTTTGAGAGTGTTCTCTTTGAAGCTTTTCGTCAACCATATGGTAGTTTCCCTTGAGAAAACCTTACTAGGCCTGAAAGTCCTTAGTTGCACATTAAGCTCTTTATACCTTTCATATTGTAGTAGTCTTACACTAAAACTCAAGTAGCCATTCCAGAACTTCAGCATGCTGCTAAAATGATGAGGTGTCAAACAAAAAGGAATGATGTTTCCTCGGATGATGAAGTTGCTCTAAGGGTCATGGCTTGCTATTGGGGCCCTAGGAAGCCAACCATCACTTTTATGATGTTAGATTCATCAGGTGAGGTGCTAGATGTACTTTATATTAGGTCCCTTATGTCACGTTCTCAAAATATTAATCACCAGCAACAAAAGAAACGTGACTAACTACTTATTTTGAAGTTCATGACTAACCACCAGCCACATGTTGTTGTCCTAGGAGCTGTGAATTTGGCTTATACAAGGCTTAAGGATGATATTTACAAGGTAAGTATTATTAGAACCATTCTTGATAGTTTTTAAAGTTGTGGCTCATTGAGTTTCCATCACTTGTGATGTTGAAAACATCGCTTAGTGATGCTACACTTTATTGTTATTATTGGACCTTAAGCAAAGCTAACACATCCTATAACTTACAAGACTTGCTATAAAACTAGGCTGATAAAGCTAGAATTCTACTAGCACTGATGATGTTTGACTCTTGATGATCCTTTATTTGAGAGCTCTGTTGTGCATTATTCTGGGTCTTTATACAGCTTTAGTTATATTTCCTTAGCTTTTATTATAATCAGTTGTTATAGTGCTGCATTTCAACTATAATTGTATAAATATGTTTTTATCTTTTATTTTTCATTATGCCCATAGTTTACAATAAATCTTTCCAGGTAATTCTCATGTATCTTATTCTTTTTATTGTATTTTTCTTTCATCCCACCTTTATCAAATCATTTTTAAGATGTTGGAGGAGAATCTTGGAGATGGTGGACATTAAATGGATGAGTTGAGCATTATGTAACGTGCTGAGGCTTTGCCTTGCCTTTATGAAAATTCTTAGATTTCTTTTGAGCAACTAGCTGGGCAACTAAGTACCGTAATAGATTATTGCTTTTTAAATATTTCTTGTTAGTAAAACCCATTATACCTAATCATGTTCCCTCATATTTTTATTAGGAATTGTTAGGCGAGTTGTTGCTCTTAGCCATTACTTATAAAATCCATTAGGAATGGTTATAACGCTCTGTGGACCAATAAGAGAGATTTTATCTTAGAAGCTCTGCCAATTGGAGAATTTTCTTAACCCTGATGAGAAATGTAATCAACAGTGATAGGATTATGAAGAGAGGAAAAAGAGAGAGGGGCGAATCGGGCGATGAAGGAATAAGTGGTGAAGTGTTGGAGTGGAACCCTACCCCTTATTCTTTATATATATATAATTTCTTTGAGAGAATAAACAATTATATACTAAAATTTCATACTAATGTGTATTGGAAACTAACAACCTTCTTAGCACTAATGGTGATTTTATTTGTTTTATTAGATTTGTCCTTAAACTAAACAAAAATAAAAGATTGAGGGCCTTTCAAAACAAAATGGGCTTAATTATGGGTTATTCCTTTTATTTATGTATATATATATCTAATCCCTTATGTTAAATGCAGCACATCCATTCAGAGATCCTTTAATAACAAGTCCAATAGTACTTTGATTAGTAGGTCTTTTATCGGTGGGAGATAGAGAGACTACAAACTAAGTTGTATCAGATGTAGACGAGGGGTTACCGGCACAAGCTCCAGCAGATAACCCGATGGTGATGATAATGATGATGAGGCTTTATCTCATATATTAGATATTGCATTATATATTTATTGGATATTTAGGATTTTTGTTTACTTATTATTTCATTATTTTGGATGATTGCCTACTTTTTACATTGGTAATTCCATTCTTGGTGTACATTTATTTATTGCCTTGTTGCTTCTTCAATGTTATCTTTATGATTCTTATAATAAATTAATCAAATAAATAAATAAAAGGAAGAAAGAAATTAATGTTCATAAAATGAAAGATAAATAAGGTAAATAAAACAATGGAATAATATTGGATTAAGTACGTTAACAAAATAAAATAAACGAACAAAAGAAAAGAAAGAAAACATGAAGTTTAAGCAAATTTGTGTGCATGGGTCCTAAACATCCATGTGCATGTGCTCAAAGTTCTTACGCTTATTTAAAGTGAGCCCTAAGGGCACCTTTTCTTTGATTTCAAATGGTATAGGACTTTTCTATAGTATTTTTTAGCATCAAATTTTTTAAGAGCCATGCCTGAAGTTGGCTTTAGAGACTTAAAGGGATTTCTTCATAGTTTGAGTAGGTTTGATTGGATGAGCTTGGATTCCCTAAGGATGTTATGCTTTAAGACTTTACATCAGGTGCATTTAGACTTGGATTTCTTGCATCAGCATTTTCCTTTTAGGACTCGCATGAGCATGTGTTTTGATTCAGAGATCGAGAGCTATGCCCATTATATAAGGAGTTTAATGTTATTGTTAGACATGCTTTCCGTATTACTAAGGATGTTATCTTTGTGGATACTGTCATTGAGTGCCCAGGGAGTAGTTATGCACTATTTGATTTAAGCCCTCAATGGCTAGATGCTTTGGTCACTTAGGAGAGACGCTTAATTCCTACTCATCTCTTAGATGCTTGTAGCGCCAAGGAGGCAGGTAGTCCATTTTAAGTATGTTTACTCTACTAATATTTCTTCTTTCTATTCTTGATTGTTTTTACTAATGGATTAGGAGAATATAAGATTTTTCAAGATATCAAAGGTATACAACACAAATTGACTCCATTCCTGCTTAGTCTTGCTAAGACCATTCATGGTTTAAATGATATGAGGGTTAGTGGGTCTCTCTCTTTTACTAGTAGCCCTTTGTTACCCCATATATGATTATAGGAGAGGTTAAGTATTCTAGAGGAGCATATTGGTAGCTTTTTAAGGTATGGTCCTCATAGTCATCAAGAAAGGTGCTTTAGGACATTTAGTTGTAATGACCCATATTTCACTTACTAAATTAAAATATGGATTTTAAAGTGTTAATTATTATTTTTATAAAATTATTATTCAAATTATTATTTTTATAAAATTATTATTGAATGAGTATTTTAATAAACTTTAATAATTATTGAGAGAATGTATTTATAAATATTTATGTGTGTATATATAATTAGTGATAGAATTTAAAAGTTAAGTGTTGCTTTGCTAAACATTTTTAGAGAGGGATTTAATGGGTAAAATTTTTACTCTTAAAATCTCCCCCTTTTTATTTATTTTTCTTCTTCTTCTTTTTTTCTCTCTTTCTTTCTTTCTTTCTTTTTCTTTCTCCTTTCTTTCTTTTCTTCTTCTTCTTCCCTTCCACTGCCACCACCTATGCTTACATCGGCCACCACCTCAAGCCGCTAGCAACTTCAAACGCCATCAACCACCCTCCTATTTCTGATTGGCCACCTTTGTCCCTTTCCCTCCTTCATTTTTCCAACAGGTCGAGCTTAAAATGGGGTGTCGCCACTACCTCCTTTGCCACCAACCACTGTTGTTGGTACTATTGCATTTATCATCCTCTAAGCAATGTTTCCCCTCTTCCAATTTGTCTAATCTACATCAATAGCCACCTTAATTAAAGGTAAAATGAGTTTTGTATTTTTGGCCAATATCTTTGATTTGAGCAGGAATTAGGTGTAAATGGCGGGGTTTAGTGCGCGTTCAAGATTTTAGCAACCGTGACATTATTTGAGCTCAGGACTCTAAAGAACTTATTGACCTTAGCAATAATCAATCTTAATTTTGATCTTAAAAAACTTAATTTTGATTATTTAATTTGTTTGTTTAAGTGTGTAAAAGTTAGGACTCCATTAGAAGTTAAAATGAAGTATGATTATCTTGGGTTGATTCGACCTCTGAGATTCAATGAGGCTTTTGACATCCATAGAGCTTTATAATGATAAATTTATCTTCTTCACATTTGAAATAGACATCTTGAGCTTTCTGAATTAGGCTTTTTTGTCAAAATTTGAGTTCATTTCGGTATGCAGATATTTAGTTGAAATTAACGTATCCAACTGCTATTTTAGATTGCACAACTCTTATTATTTTGAACATTTCTTGAGCTAAAGATGTCTAATTTAGGTGATTTAAATTGATATGGAAAGATAAGTCAAATATCTACAACTTTGATAAAGAAAGTTTATGAAAATTCAAACTTCTGCAATATAAAATCATGGGTTCAACTTGTGTATAGCTGTCTGACAGTAGTCTACATTTTAGATTGCAAAATTCTTAGTATTTTGGACATATCTTAAGTTACAAAAGTCAAACTAAGGTGATTTAAAATGATATGAAAAGATAAGTCAAATATCTACAAATTTTATGAAGAAAGTGTAGGCAAAAACAAATGTCTTCAATAGCCAATTATGGTTTCAATCCATGTATAGCTGTCTGACAATATCACCTTTAATAATTCAACATTATAAACATTGAATTCAAAATATAGATGTTGGAAACATTATTTGCACCTCCAACAACTATATTTTTGAGTGTTTGTCTATATAAACACGTCAAGAGTTGAATGATAGTTAAAAAAACTTATTATCATTCTTTCTTTCTTAAACTTTCAATTAACCTCTCAAATTTTCTTAAATAATTTTTTGTTTGTATAACTCTTATGAGAGTTGGATGTGTATTAGAAATAGAATTTCTCTTCATGCTAAATATTGGGATAGATTAAAAGGGAAATGATATTTATTTCTAAAGGAATTGGTTTAAGTGTTGTCCATTGAAACACTTAGGATTTGGTTTTTTGAGTGAGCCTTGAAAAATCATATTATAAGGTTGTAAGAGTGAGCCATAAACCTCTTATGTAATCTTAATCTTGTGAATATGATTGTGGGTGATTGAAAATCCTAACTTGGGGATAAGTTATATGGAGACGTAAGATTGTTGTTGAATCCAAACTCCTTACATCTTTATGTTCTTCATTCTTCCTTCTCAACTTCCATTCAATTCTTGCAGAGAATTATTTTAATTTCTCATTTTTATTTGATAGTTCTATTCACCCCCCCCCTTCTAGGACTCTTTTCAGAACTCACTAACCACTATCACAAAGACATAACATGGATACGAGGAGTTGCCACCTAGGATAATGATTGGGATAAATCGAAAAATGGTGGTACTCAATTCTCTAAAAAAAGGCAGCACCATAACCAGGAGATTCTAGATATGGAATACCAACTTCTTTCGGTCTGGTACTCATTTAGAATTACATTATGAATCACTAATTTACATGCAATTTCATATAAACCCTTATATAAATAATTAACTTCAAGAAAACTAGTTATGAAAAGTACATGTAAACAATGCATTCATTTATGTGCACAATCCCTAAGTTAGTCTAATTTATATTGATTTTAATGAAATGGACTAAATCTATATGTTTTAATTTACAAGTGACCCTAAATCCACAAATTACGGAAAAAGCTTTAATTTAATGGGCTAAGTCTAAATTAATTAAATTAAACTAAAGTGGACCTATATCTAATTAACTAAATGGGACTAAGTTATCCCTCACCTAACTTCTAATTAATTATGGACTTAAAATGCATTTTAATTAATTAATAACTTATTAAATGACAAGAGCTAATTAAAAGATAGGCCAAAAGGAACTTCCTAAACCTAAAATTATTTAAATGGGTTAGAGCCTAGAACATATAAAAGGTAAACAAGCCCAAAAACATAAAAAAAAAAAAAATCAAAACAATCAAATAAAAGATCAAACAATCAATTATATTTATTTCTTTTAAAATATCTAATTTAGTTAAAATGACCTTAACAAGCAACCCTATTTCTATCCACTTAATTCTAATTCAATTTTAATTCAAAAGCCTAATGATCTTTATAACCATTAATTTTAATTAATCACATAATTTTACTACCCAATTAATTAAAATAAACACACAAGCACACACAAAAGATTTCATTATTTCCACTATTTGGTCTATTACAATGATTTACTGTAAATTAAAAATAAAAATTAAATACAACCCAAAAAGCTAAATAAATAAAAAAACAAAATTAATAAAATAATAAAATAAAAATAAATAAATAAAATACTCAAAAACTCTAAAAACTATGTTCAATTACAAAATTTAATCCATAGCATTCCATGGATCTTCACGGGTTCTACAGAGGATTTGTTCTCCATAGTGAATTTATGTCACCTCATCCATCAAGAGAATAAAAATAGAAAAATAAAGAATTAATCAATGAATGATTAAATAATAATAATAATAATAATAATAAAACAAAATTAAATATAAAATAAAATCAAAATCAAAATAAAAGAAGAAGGAGAAGAAGATTTGAGAATGAGAGACAGTATTGATTTCCCTCAGAAGGATGATCACCATTGATGAACGCTTGTGGATTTTGTTGTGTTTGTCTGTGGTTTTAGTTTATTTGATCTAATTTTTGGCAAAGAACTAAAGAAAAACATACAAAATTCAAGTGGGTGTATTGTGGCTCCCCTAATAATTAGAGAAAGTATATGAAACTCTATGAACCTTCCTCTTGTGACAAGAAAAAGACAAATATATAAAAACATAGTTTTGTAACCCTACATTAGGTTCAAGATAAAAATCAAATAAAACAATTTTTTTTGTTATTTATCTAATAAAAAACAAATTTATCAATATATTTATCTAATAAAATAAAAATAACAACCAATAAAAAATAAGTATACAAGTAAAATAAAACAAAATAATAAATAAAATAAATATTAAATAATAAATAAAAATTACGGAGCGCTAGTTAGAAGTGTAGATTTCCAACCAAAAATCTAGATTTCTGACTGAAATCTACATTTCCGATTGAAAATCTACATTTCCGATGCTTCTTTTTTTTTTTTTTTTGAATTTTCTTTTTTTTTTTTAATTTTTGAAACCTTTTTTTTTTAAGAAATAAATAAACAATAAAAGTTAAATGTAAGTCCTAAAAAAAAATAAATAAATAAAAATAATAGAATAAAATAAAAGTAATTTGTAATTTATTTCAAAACCAATAAATCAAACCCAATAAATATAATTTTATAGTCAAATTTCATTATCGGGTCCTCTATCGCATCCAAACTCAAATCATCTAGAAAATTGGGTGCTTATAGTTTCCCCCTTTTGTCACTGTTTGCTTGACAAATTATGGTGAAACAAATAAGTACACAATTTCTAAGTAAAGAGTTAGGATACTTACTTGTCATATTACAGAGCTTTTGTCTATAACACTGAATTGTGTAATGTTGCTTTTGTCATTCCTCAATGTAGGCTTTATGCTGCTGCAATCTATAATTGCTGGCAAGTTTTGAACAATTATAACAATTTTGTTGTCTACCTTTTACACTGTAGTCCGTAACTACTCATGACTTTTGATTTTGTTGTAATCCTTTCATTGCTTATAGATGATTTTGATCCGCTACAACCTTTCATTACTTATCAATGATTTTAATTAGTTGTAACCTTTCATTGCTTATTAGCTTTAATTGGCTATAACCCTCTTGTTGCTCACCTTTTGATTTTGCAGTCCATAACTACTCAAGGCTTTCGATCAAATGTAATCTCTTCTTTGCTCATTGATGATTTCAGTCAACTACAACCTTTTCATTACTCACTCTTGACGCAATGATGTTGCAATCCATAATTGTTCACAATTAGTTGCAACCCTTTCATTACTTATTGATGATGCTATAGTCCATAACTACTCGCGATTAGCTGCAACCCTTGTATTGCTCACTAATGATGCTGTAATTCATAATTGCTCGCAATTAGCTGCAACTCTTTCATTGCTCACTGATGATGTTGCAATCCATAATTGCTCGCGATTAGCTGTAATCCATAATTACTCACAATGATGTTGCAATCCATAATTGCTCGCCGATGATGCTACAGTCTCTAACTGCTAGCAATTAGCTGCAGCCCTTTTATTACTCATTGATGATGTTGTAATCCATAATTACTAGCGATTACTTGTAATCCATAATTGCTTACGATGATGCTTCAATCCATAATTGCTCACTGATGATGCTACAATCCATAACTGCTTGCAATTAGCTACAACCTTTTCATTGCTCACCGATGATACTGCAATCCATAATTGCTCGCGATTAACTGCAACCCTTTCATTGCTCACTAATGATGCTGCAATCCATAATTGCTTGTAAATTAATTAAAATCCTTTCATTGCTCACCTTTAATGCTATAGTCCATAACTGCTTATGAATTGGCCACAATCTTTTTATCGCTCATCGATGATGCTGCAATCCATAATTGCTCGTGATTGGTTACAACCCTTTCATTGCTCACTAATGATGTTGTAGTTTATAATTGTTTACGATTAGCTACAACCCTTTCATTGTTCACTGATGATGCTACAATCCATAACTGCTTGCGATTAAATGCAACCCTTTCATTACTCTCCTTTAATGCTAGAGTCCATAACTACTTGCGATTAGTTGCAATCCTTTTGTTGCTCACCGATGATGCTACAGTCCATAACTGCTTACAATTAGCTGTAACCCTTCCATTGTTTGCCTTTGATAATGCTACAGTCTATAATTGCTCTTGATTAGCTGTAACCCTTCCATTGCTCTCCGATGATGCTACAATCCATAATTGCTTGCAATTAGCTGTAACCCTTTCATTGCTCACTGATGATGCTACAATCCATAATTGCTTGCAAATTAACTACAATCATTTCATTGCTCACCTTTGATGCTATAATCCATAACTGCTTGCGATTAGATGTAACCCTTCCATTGCTTGTTAATGATTCTAATTAACGACAACCCTTTCGTTGCTCACCCTTACTACTGTAGTCCATAACTGCACATGATTTTTATCTTTAGTTGTTTAAGTTGAATGCTTTGAATTCTTTGCACTAATTGATTAGAATTTTGGTTGACTGACTTTGAATTTTACTGTGTTGACTGATTAGAATTTCTCTGCTAACTAATTTCAATTTTGCTGTGTTAACCAAAATTGGGTGCACTTCCTTATGGAATTGCAATTCCTACAGACTTGTTAAAGTTAGTTTCAATTATGGTGAATGTACAAAAGTACATTATAATGTTGAACATTTATGAGAAAATTCATCATTTTTTCATAAGATAGCGTGCACTCAATGAATCTCACTATTTTTTTTTAATTTTCATGACTATCATTTATGTGTCATTTGCAAAGGTCAGAGGCATCGTTAACCATCTTATACTAAGAGATATCTTTTACCAAGTAAAGAGCTTACTTCCACATCTAATTTTAGGGAGAATTTGCTAAATAAAACTTATAGAAATTGAACATAAACATATAGAATTATGAGTATTAAAATAGCCTTTGAATTATTTTTGTGCTTTTCTTCCTTATCTGAGTATTCCCTTACCTTTCTCATATTACTCAATGTGGATACCATTAGAAAGGTCCTTTGGATACTCATACTTTTATAGAGCACTAAGTAAATAGAGAAGGTTTTGACGTGGCTCTTCTTTTAGTATTCCCCCCACCTTTCTTATATTACTTAGTATGGATACCATTAGAGGTTCACGTTGATACTCTTGCTCATTTTTTAGCATTAGAGTAAATTATGTTTGCTCTTATTTTGATTCTCCTATTAGTATTCCCTTACCTTTCTCGTATTACTTAACATGGATACCTTCAAGGGATTTTGTACTCATACTCATTTTATAAGCATTGGAGTAGATTATATGCACATTTATCATTCAAAAGACAGAAATAATACTCTAAAATTCAAGCTATTTATGCTTCAAGTCCACAGATTTTGTCTTTGCATTTTCGACCCTCATTTAGGTGCAAAGTAAGCATTAGATTGATTAGAGTTTATAAACTCTCAACACAAAACCATTAATTAATTATCTAGATTCTACAAGGCTAATAAAAAAAGATCCATTATAATAAAAGGTCATAAGATATGCTTTTCACACATGATCTTATGAATTGGATGAATTTACTTTCAATTTATGGATTTTATTATTGAGATTGTACTTTTGTCTTATAATATAAGGAAATAAGGTTTTGCTACTTTCCTTGATTATTTTGATAAGTGTTTGGCAAGTTATTTATCATACATGGTGATACTCTAATGAACGATTAACATTTGTAAACTTGCTTGATCTTACTGATGTATCAGTTCCTTTCCCCTTCTTCATTCTCTTTTGTTTTTCCCTTTTAATTGTGATGATGATGTCTTTAATCACAAAAGTCGTGATACTCCACCATTGAAGTTATGGCTTTGGGCTGCATTTGTATTTCTACCATTCCATTAATACTATAATAGAGGGCTTTATTCCTCTTTTTGATATCTCATGCAAAAAAGGTTTAGGAGTTAGAGATGATCAAATATTTTTTCAAAGTGCATTCATTTTAGGTTTTGAGTGCATCCTTCCCTTTTATAGGGCTAACGAATGTATTGCTAACATGTTAGACCTTCTTATCACCATATTCCATACCCTATACTGGTCTAACTATTATGGAGAGATATTCTAGATGAGGCTATGGAGATGGATGTTGAATCTGAAAAACTTGAACATCCTATCCAGCCTCTTGAGGTCATCAGGATGATGCTTTTATAAGTATCACTGTTGGTGATGGACCCATAATTTGTTAGGCTCTTGAGGTCTAAAGTTCCATTGAGCATTAAGTTCACTTTGATAGTGTTACTCTTCCTATTTTACTTCTTTAGATGCTTCATATGTGAATACACTGACTACTTTCCTATACTTTTATAATACTATTTTTGAATGTTAATAGCAAAGTATTTGTACAATCTTGTCTGGGCTCAGGGACTTTATTATGTAAAATAAGTATTTTATAATAAATGTATACAAGTGTATGAATGTTATGTATGACATGCATGATCCTAATAGGTTTTCTATTTAGAACAAAGCTATGTTCACAGGTTAGAGTGTGAGAACGAGGTGCCTTATTAACAACCTATTAGTTTGTGCACTAAAGCTGTTGGTACTTCTGATGTTAGAGCTTCTAATACAACTTATCCAACGTATGATCAGGTTGTGTTGTATTAATGAATTATTGGTTGTTGCTTATGGTTTACTTCTTTTTGCCCCTAAAACTCTTGTACTTTAGTGTTCCATCTCCAATCTTTGAATGCAAATTGACTGTTATACCCCCAACTTGCCCCTAGAGTTACATTTCGCCCCCAACTTCATTCTAGATTCATTCATGCTATTGTAGAAGTCTTTTTTCATTTTCATATGTAAGAGACCTAGTTTGTTCATTATTGTTGTTAATTCTTTAACTTACTAACCTTATTAGTTATAATCCTATGCATTAAAGATGTAGAGGAGTGGGTGAATTGACTGAAGAGAGTTCTTGAAGCTAAAATCCTAGACTTACACTTCGAAGAACTCTTGAGCAGGATATTAGGATTGATGCTGATGCAATGATTCATGATATTTATAAGATAATGAGTTACAATGCGAGTATGTTGAGCCACTTGAATTCCCTAGGTACAAAGGGACACTAGACTTACAAGTAAAATTATAAAAGGCGATGAAAGAGAAAATATAACTAGAATAGTGATCTTATAACTCTAATTTTATCTTTCATTACATATTGTCTTTCCATTCAGATACTTATGTAGTATGATAAAGACGAATATACAATATTTGAACAAAAATTTTAAATTCAATTTTACTCATTCAGTAGGGTAAAAATGAGAACATTTATTACATTACATGATACAACTCCTGTTCTCAGCCAGTCCTAAATTTTTTTCTCTAATTTTTATCTTATTGTTCTTTTTATTTTTTTCCAAATTTCTGTTGGGTTCGAGATTCCATACGCAACAGAAAAATAAAATTTGAATCATAAACCTGAACTCAGATCTAAGTAATTTGATTAATTAATTAAATATAGGGTTTTCATTTTCTTACCACAAACATAGAAGAGGCAAAAAATCTATAAGAAAGAGAGGAGGTTCACTCCGATGACACCCTACCTTGACCTTTTAATTTATAAGTTCAGATTTAAGACGTCTTTGAAAGAATCCATCCTCCACAAGTGTCCATACAAACAGTCCTCGATTTTGAAAATGAATATTTATGTGCTAGCACTTTCTCTTAATTTCTCATATATCAAGAATTAAAAAGAACTATGTGTTTTGTTTTCTAAAAGAGAGAAAATGAATTTGGTGGCAGAATAATGAGAGTGTATAAAACTCTAGAGAATATAATATATTTATAGACATTTAAATTAGGGCTTCACTTACCAAACAACCTTTTGGTAATTTCCCACTTATTCTTATTCTTATTTTATTTAAAATTTAATTAGAAATAATATTCTATTTATTTATGATAACTTTTACCTTAAATAAATAAATAAATATTTTATTTATTATTTCCACAAAGCTTATTTAGGCTTGTTAAACCCATATTCGTTTTGGGCTTATTTAAAGTGTGTGACCCTGTATGTTCACATGACGTTGGCAGTGAGCCTTATATCTCTATTTAGGCCTATAAGTCATAAGTGGCCTCTAGTAAGACATTATGACTACTCAAGTCATATGAAGTCAATAATCCAACATAACATAATATATAATGAGTATTCTAGTCCCTTTATCACATGATATCTTGATTGAACATAAGACATAGATTATGTCATCCTTATAGAATTCAATCATATAATTTATTGATTCCAAGTAGACTAAGAATGATAACTCTTTATCAATTTAATTTAGCATGGCCATGCACTTTCCTTAGTTTATCTTATTAAGGGACTTATAGATATCTTACTCATATTAAATGAGGGATAAATTCCTTCTCAATCACTCACATTTCTCACATAACTCATTTTATACCCAATAACAACCTATGTTATCATCCAGTTAAAGATAATGTAAGATTATGTCAAAATATAAAATAGTTATGTAGATATCCATGGTGATTTTTATAAATGGACCTTTGAAGCTTACATACCTTTCTAAATTCTCAAGATTGACAAAACCCTCTAGCTGTGTCATGTACACATCCTTAAGTAGGTTTCCATTAAGAAACGCTATTTTGACATCCATTTCCATATCTCATAATCATAGTTTGCAGCTATAATAAGAAGAATTCGAATAGATTTTAGCATAACAACTGGTGAAAAGGTTTCATTATAGTCTATACCATGTGTTTGTTTGAAACCCTTTGCAACTAGTCTTGCCTTAAAGGTATGCACATTGCCATCCATGTCTATTTTCTTTTTAAAAACACATTTGCATCCAATAGTTTCTAAGCTATCAGTTGGGTCAATCAAGGTCCAAATTTGATTATCATACATGGATTGCATTTTTGATTTCATGGCTTCTAGCCATTTCTCAGAGTTGGGACTATTTATGGCCTCTTGATAAGATGTGGGCTCACTTTGATCCACAATCAACATATCATTATCATCAATTATGAGAAATCCATATCTCATAGGGATTTGGTGTGTCCTACCAGACCTCCTTAGGCCTTTTGGTACTTGTGTAGGTTCTGATGTGATCCTAGTTCCAAAGAGGAAGATTTCAAGATTTGTTATGCTAATAAGGCAACGTTCATTCAAAAAAAGAGCAATTCGCATAAATTCATATTTTGCATAGCATACTTTAGTATTTTAGCCATAATTTACTCTGAAAAACTTAGGTTGAGGTGATTCAAGAAGTTGTTAAAAGATAAGAAAGAGATCTACAACTTTGATGAATATATATAGATTTAATTTGGTCTTATACCTAAGCTAAAATTATGAAAGATTATCATATCATGAACAAAACTGGGCAGACTGAATATACATTAATAAATGGGCCATATCTCACTCAATATAGATCTAAATGAAAAAATTCAAGATGTTGCTAAAAGATAAAAACAAGATCTACAACTTTTATGTTTTAAGCTTAAGTCAATTCAGGCTTCAGCATGTTAAAAAGTGTGCTATAGAGTGCTATATAAGTAAATATGAATTTAACTAGGATTATATTTTTTTTATTTAAGTAGAATTATATTTTCTTATTTAAGAAGGATTTTGTTTTCTTGTTTAGTTAGGATATTAATTAGGTTTTATTTAGGGTTTTTTTATGCCTATATAAAGGCCTTATTTTATGTAACATGGAGGTGGTGCAATCATGGATGATTAATAAAATTTAGAGAGGATTCTCTTTGGTTACTTGGTGGTTAACCATGTGACAACTTTTGTGACTTATCAATCTATCTTTCAAATAATAGATTATGGCATCTTTTTTAATAACCTTTGTTGCTTGTTTATTATTGTTCAAAAGGTTAAAGTTTTGATATAGCTTTGGTTGTTTGGACTAACTAAACATGAGGTGAAGGTTCTCTATGTTTGAATTGGAACTTGATTTGAACTTTCCTTGAGAGCATGGGTTTGGGTTCATATTGAACGGATTCTTAGAGCAGGTCATTAGTGGGTTCGTATCAGGTTTAATAATTGCTTGTTAATCCAACAATGGTTCTATACTTGGTATAATGCAATTTTGTGGGTTTTAAATTTCTTCAAGTTAGACTATGCTCCCATTACATCTTTTGGAAATAAATTCTTTTTACAAAAATACACCATTTTGAGTAACAAGCACTTGTTCTTAAAAGTATTATAGAAATAATATCCTTTAGTTTCTTTAGGATATCCCATAAAAAAATTTATTAGATTTAGGTTCTAGTTTATCTAAGATTTGATGCTTCATATAAGCATCACATCCCCAAATCTTAAGGAAAGACAAATTGGCAGGTTTTCCAATCCACATCTTATATTGTGTCTTTTCAACTGCCTTTATTGGAACTCTATTCAAAATGAATGCAACAGTTTCTAAAGCATATCCCCAAAAAGAGATTGGAATATTTGGTTGACTCATCATTGATTGAACCATGTCCAATGAAGTCTGATTTCTCTGTTCGGACACACTATTCCATTATGGTGTACCTGGAGGAGTCAATTGTGAAATAATCCCACAATCTCTAAGATGATCTATAAATTCTTAGCTTAAATATTCACCACCTCGATAAGATTTTAGTGTTTTAATATTTTTAGCAAGTTGGTTTTGTACTTCATTCTTAAAAACTTTGAACTTTTCAAAAGATTCAAATTTAAGTTTCATTAGATAAACATAACAATATCTACTGAAATCATCTATGAAAGAGATGATGTACTGGAAACCTCCTCTAGCAGTTGAGCTTAATGGTCCACATACATCTGAATGTATAAGGCCCAATAAATCATTAGCTCTCTCACCTTTTCCAGTAAAAGGCATTTTAGTCATTTTTCCTAGTAAAAAAGATTCACATGTTTCAAATGATTCATAATTAAATGAATTCAAAAGCCTATTTTGGTGAAGCTTTAAAATGTGTTTCTCATTTATGTGGCCTAAACAATAATGCTATAGATAGGTAATCTTTAAATCATTAGATTTAAACTTCTTTGTATCAATGTTATATATTGACTTTTCATTAGTGTCTTCAACATTTAAAACATAAAAACCTCTAGTGCACGGAGCAAATCTATAGAAAATGTTATCATGATAAATATTACATTTATTTTTCCTAATAATAAATTCAAAACCTTTCTTGTCCAAACAAGAAACAAAAATAGTATTCCTACACATAGTAGGCATATAACAATAATTTTCCAAATTTAAAAAATGTCCACTAGGTAAAGTTAACTCATAAGTCCCTATAACTAAAGCATAAACTCTTACTCCATTGCTAACTCATAGGTCCACTTCGCCTCTAGCCAATGATCTACTCATTTTTAGACCCTGCACATTAGTACAAATGTAAGATCCTGATCTAGTATCTAATACTTAAGAATTAGAAGTAGACAAATTACTATCTATAACATGAATATTTGAAGAGGTAGTTGCACTACCCTTATTCTTGTTCAGATCATTCAAATATAGCTTGCAATTTCTTTTCTAATGACCTGGCTTATTGTAGAAAAAGCATATTCCCTCCTTTGGTGGCTTTGCTTGGGGTTCAATTTTGAAGTTGGGCTTGGTCTTTGGTTTTGGCTTTTAAAAGCCTTTGGGAGCCTTACCTTTGCCTTTCCAACCTTTTTCATACCCTTTCCTTTATTGACCATTAAAATATCCTTAGTGGAATTCTTGATGTTCTTTTCAGTAGTTTTAAGCATCCTATGCAACTCTGAAATATTTTTGTCCATATTATGCATATTGAAATTCATGATGAAACCTTTATAAGCTTCAGGAAAAGATTGGAGAATGATATTATAGATGACGGGGTTTAGCGAGAGTCCAAAATTTTAGCAACCACGAAACTGTTTGAGCTCAGGGCTCTAGAGAACACACTAACCACTGTCACAAAGACATGGCGTGGAGATGAGGAGTCGCCACCTAGGGTAATAACTGGGATAAATAAAAAAAGGTGGTACTCGATTCCCTAAAAGAAAGTTGGCACCATAACCAGGAGATTCTGGATACAGAATACCAACTTCTTTCAGTCTTGTGTTCATTTAAAATTACTTTATGAATTATTATCTTATTCTCTACTTACATGCAATTTCATATAAACCCTAAAAACAATCAACTCCAAGGCAAACTAGTCATAAAATATACAAGTAAATAATGCATTCAATAAATCACACAATCCCTAAGTTAGTCTAATCTATATGGATTTTAAATAAATGAGCTAAAGTCTACATATTTTAAATTATAAGTGAACCTTAAAACCTAATTCCTTTTGATTTTAATTAAATGAACCTAAGTCCACTAATTTTAATTCTAAATATGAACTTAAATCTATAAATTATGGAATATTTAAATTAGTGGGCATAATTCTGCATGTTTTAATTAAATGGTGATCTTAAATCTATAAATTATGAAAGAAGGCTTAAATTAAGTGGGCTAAGTATAAATTAATTAAATTAAATTACGTGGGCCTATGTCTAATTAACTAAATGGGCCTAAGGATATTTTTAATCTAAAATCTAATTTATTATAGACCTAAAAATATATTTAAATTAATTAGACCTAATTAATTATTAAATGAAATGACCTAAAAGAAAATAACCTATACTTAAATAAATAAATCAAGTCCTAAAATGGGCTTAAGGCCCCAAAAGCACAGAAAAATAATAAATAAGCCCAAAAACAAATAAAAACATAAAAAAATAATTAAATAAGATCAAATAAATAATTAAATTAAATCTTTACTAAAACCCTAATTTTATTATCAAGTAACCTAAATTAATCTACTTCCTCCATTGATTTTAAATAATTACCTAATTTTACTAACTAATTTAATCAAAATAAACATGCAAGCACACACATAATTTCATTACTCTCACTATTGGGACTATGACATTAATTCATAAAATAGTTAATAAAATAAAAATAAAAGCAATAAATAACATAAAATAAAAAACTCTAGAAACTAAGTCTCTACGAGATTTTATCCATAGTTTTTCATGGACTGCTCATGAATTCATCCCTCCCACATGATCACCATGCGTTTTCCTCCATAATCACCACAAGAAAAATAAAATAAAATTATAATTGATGAATAAATTATGATAACAACTCGAAAGAATAAACATAATTAATAATATAAATAAATAAATAAATAAAGAATAAGAAGAAAATGATGATGATTATGAATGGTTTGGGATACTCCTCAAATTTGTAATTCACCGTTCTTGATAAGTCTTCGAATCTTCTTCTTTAAAAATTCTTTAAGGATCTTGAATTAATTGATGAATCAAAAGGAATTTTTGTAGAAAATAACTAAAAAAAAATAAAAAAGAAATAAAAAAACCCTTTTCAAAAACACGTTTCTCTTTTTTCTTTCTTCTCCCACCTCCCTCTTTTTCTTCCTTTTACTCTCCTCCTCTTTCTCTTCTTCATCCTCTTTATATAGTGGAAAAAGAACTAGAAAACCTAGCCCAATCCTAATGTGATTCTAATTCCTAAAAATATAAGATTAATACTTAAAATTAGATTTAAGAATTTTTGATCAATTAGGATTGAGTTAAAAGCCAATTAGGAGTTTTAAACGAATTAGGATTGAATAAAAAAATAGACGAAAGAATTCAATTTCAATCAGGATTGTGCAATTTTGATCGGAATTACACAATTCCGATTTGAATTATGGAATTTCGATAGGTTTTTTTTAACATTTAATTACAAAAAGATCCCTAAAAGAATTTAAGTTTTGCAATTAGGTCCTAAAAAATATTGCAATGTAGTCCTTAAAAACACTAAATCCTTCCTTTAAAAGATGCATTTAAACCCTTAGAATTTTAAAGATTAAGTATTGAAGACCTATTCATGATATTTTCATTATTGGAGTCCTTTGTTGCATCCATAACACATCATCCCGAAATTAGGTGTCTACAGATATCAATAGCCAATTCTTGTTCAATCTTGAGACCAAGCTTGTCCAAGTGTTTAAGATGACCCTTCATCTTGAGAACATGAGGACTAATAGAGTAACTAGTAGTCAACTTACAAGAAGCAATGCTTTGATGGTATTGAACCTTTCGATTCTAGCTTTCTCTTATAACATTTCCTTAAGATGGCCTATCATAGTAGAAGCCTCCATCAGTTGCTTTTGAAGCTCAAACTCCATGCATCTAAGCATGAGACAAGTGACATCAACTGAATCATTGAGATGCTTACTATAAGCTTCCTTTTGTGCTTTAGGAGCATTAGCAATTGGTTCCTCTAGGATGGGTTGATCAAAGATATATTACTTTCTTTCTTACCTAAGAATAATTCTTAGGTTTTTGTACCAGTTAAGAAAGTTAGTCTCATTTAGCTTATCCTTCTCAAGGATTGATCCCAGTGACATGGTAGGTGCAGTGTTTGATGTCATTATCTATAACAAATATATACAGAGTACATTTAGTTTTATTATGAAAGAGGCATAAGAAAACTCTGACTAAATTTTTATAAATTATAAAACCCTCAAAAAAATTTCAACAATTGAAATTTCTTAGTGGGCTAATATCCATATTTCACCCTACTTTAAGTAAACTTTGGCTTATCACTTAAAGTGTGGCTATTTAGGTAGGTAACACTTTACTAATTACATCTCATGTAATTCTTGGATAATTATAGGATATCACATGTATTGACATATCCTATCAAATGTGGTAGGTCCAAAACTATTTTGATAACTTAGTTAAGTCTAACTAACTCAAACATATGGATATCACCATTATCCATATTATCTAATTTAGATGGCTTTATACATAATGCTTTGGCATAACCTATATATAGCAATCCAAATCTTGATAAGTGTTGATTAATGGGAGGCATTTTAATGATTTAATATTAAATAAGGGTTTAGTTAATTTTTATCTTATTTAGTTATTGTTATATTGCATCACATACATGGCATCACATGCATAATATATTAACATAATAAGATAAACGTGACATAACATGGCCCATAACTAAGTTAATCTTCATATTTGTATTAGTACTATCACCTAGGTTTGACCTTTAATCTTCATAAGCTAATATGAAGATCAAAGGTCAAACCTAGGTGATAGTACTAATACAAATTTATCCTTCAAATTGGATCTCCATCTTCTACCATGGACCTCCTCCTTGGGCTCCCACTTTGGAACTCCATCATAGGCCTCCAACTTGAATTGCATCTTGGGTCTTGATTTTACATTACATGTTGTAATTAAAACTATTATATTACTATCTAATAAAGTAAAATAAAATAATTACAACATAAAAAATGACTCGCAGGCCATATTTAAAATTATAACCCAATAAAATAAAATCTAATCACATTGGTTTTAAGGGCCATGCTATGCACCATGCATTTAACAATAAACACATATTCCAAAATAATTCAATTTCCAAATTAATTAAATTATTATGTTAAAAAAATGCATGATGAGTCCATTTGGATTCAAAGGGCGGTGCCCATAGCAGGGTCAAGGGGGCAACACCCCTTTGTAGGGGTTTGAGGGTAGCGCCCCCAAAGGTAAACGATTTACCTTAACTCTTTGAATGATTGTTGCCAAAACCCTAAAATGACAATAATTTTCGTAATCAAATTACTGTTTGATTGATTTGTTCAAAACAAATAATTTTTTTTATGTTTAACATTTAAACAGCCACCATCATTAACCCTAATTTATTTATAAATCATATTATAGAATAATTAATCTATTCCAAATAGATTTATTCTATATAATTTGTTTAAAACTTAAACATACTGCCTTTGATAGAAATCTGTATAACTAAAATATTCATGTTTCAACATTAAACAAAAATTGACTTTGCTGTTTAAACAGAATACTTATTTTGATTTCTTAAAATAGCATACATAACACAGACAATCTTAATTCTACTAACTTTTTAATCATATTAAACAATTATAAACATTAATCAAATTAATGTTTAATGTTGTTTTCATACAGATTGTAATTAATTGTCATAAAATCAAAACTGTTCAGATAAAATTTTCAAAAACTCCTTTTTAAAAATGAATCACTTAAACACACATGTATACATAATCAAATTAATCAAATTACAAGTGCCTTTGATACCACTATTGGTTTTCGAGATTCCATATGCAGTGAAAAAATAAAATTTAAATCATAAACTCGAACCTAAATCCAAGTAATTCAATTAATTAATTAAATTTAGGGTTTTCATTTTCTTACCATAAACGCAGAAGAGGTAAGAAATATGGAAGGAAGAGAGGAGGTTCACTCCGATGACACCTTACCTTGAGCTTTTAATTTAGCAGTTTGGATTTGAGATGTCTCCAAAAGAATCCATCCTCCATAAGTGTCCATATGAACAACCTTTGATTTTGAAAATGAATATTTGTGTGCTAGCACCTTCTCTTGATTTCTCACAAATCAAGAATTAAAAAGGACTTTATGTTTTGTTTTCTAAAAGAGAGATAGCGAATTTGGTGGCAGAATAATGAGAGTGTATAAAACCCTAGAGAATATAACATATTTATAGACATTTAGATTAGGGATTCACTTACCAAACAACCTTTTGGTAATTTCTCACTTAATCTTATTATGATTTTGTTTAAAATTAAATAAGAAATAATATTCTATTTATTTAAGATACCATTACCTTAAATAAATAAATATTTTATTTATTTATTTCCACAGAGCTTATTTGGGCTTATTAAACCTACATTCATTTTGGGCTTATTCAAAGTGTGTGACCCTGTAGGTTCACATGACATTGGCAGTGGACTTTAAATTACTATTTAGGCCTATAAGTCAAAAGTGGCCTCTAGCAAGACATTATGACTACCCAAGTCATGTGAAGTTAATAATCTGACATAACCTAATATACAGTGAATATTCTAGTCCCTTTGTCACATGATATCTTGATTGAATATAAGGCATAAATTATGTCATCCTTATAGAATTCAATCATATAATTTCTTGATTTCAAGTAGACTGAAAATGATAACTCTTTATCAATTTAATTTAGCATAGCCATACATTTTCATTAGTCTATCTTATCAAGGGGCCCATAGATATCTTACTCATATTAAATGAGGGACAAATTCCTTCTTAATCACTCACATTTCTCATATAATTCATTTTATACCCAACTGTAACCTATTTTATAATTCGGTTAAAGATAATGTAAAAATATAAAATAGTTATGTAGAAATCCATGGTGATTTCAAGTTCAGAGGACTAAGCCAATATTATTATGATAAGAATTACTTATGACAATTATCTATGTAGTATTCTCATGATCGGTCAATCTAGCATTTTATTTCTCAAATAAGTACTTATGAGTTGACTTAATATCTCATATTCATGATTAGTAAAATGTAATCATCAATCAACACTATACTAGCCATAATACATTGTTATGATTAGGGATAATTTGAATATAACTCATATTTAATCTAAAGGTTTCACTATCAAGTCACATACTTGATGACCTTAGTAAGAATTGACTATTCAATTAATTATCATAACACAAAATGATAATGAAAAATGCCTCTTTATTAAAAAAAAATGATAAAGTTAAAACATGGTTATACATGATTGACCTAATGCATATCACTAACATACCTTGGCAATGGAAACACTTTCCCTTACCTTGCTCTTCCCTTATAATAGCTTTGCCCTTATTCTTTGCTATGCCACCCATAGGCATGACAACACTTGTCTTGCCTTTCTTCTTCTTATTGCCTTTCTTTTTAGTCCCACTAGAAGTGGCAATAAGTGCAACCTCTTTCCCTTTTCTCCCTTGGAAAGCCTTTTAGGCCATTACAAGCATGTTTAAAAGCTCCACAAGAGTGCACTCTATCTTATTCATATGGAAGTTAGTAATGGTTTACCTAAAAGATTTGGGAAGGGATTGAAGGATCAAGTCCACTTAAAGGTGGAAGTTCATTGTGAGGTCTAGGCTCTCTAGCTCCTCAATTGATCTAATCATAGAGTTCACATAGGCTCTGTAAGCACCCAATTTTGGGATGCAATTGTGCACAATTACGACGTAAGCCCCTATGATGAAATTTATTCAAAAATTGAACTTGGTTGTCGATTTTCTAGACTTAAGGACTAAATTTTAACGTTTTTTTTAGAATTTGATTGCAAATAAGTCAATTTTTCAGGGGTCTTTCGGTAATTAAAAGTAAAAAAAATTAGGATCAACATTTAAAATGTCGATCGGCATTGGTGTAATGTCGAACGGCATTACACAATGCTGACTGATATTGCCTAATGCCGATCGGCATTGCACAATGCTGACGCATAAAAGTCTTGTTTATTTCGATTTTTCGCGTATTTTTATTGATTTTTTCAGCATTTTGATTGGTTAAAAATTCATTTTGTATCTTTATTATTATCTAATAAGGTTTTAAACACATAAATAGTTTTCAAAAATCAAAATTCTTATCAAGTTGTTTTTGAAGAGATGAGCGTTCCTGTAAATTGGGAAAGTCAGTACGCACAGACTCTGCTTTAAAAAGAAAAGAGTCTGTATGCATGAGGGGGGGATTTTTTTTCTTTTGACACATAGAGAGATTGAGAGAGACGGACACACACTAAAAAATTAACTGCGCAAAAAAACCCTAACAATCTAGATGCTATTGAGAACGCCCTTTCCAGTCTAGAATTAGCAACAATTCAATTTCAATGGTGAAAATCCTAGTCTGAGGGGCCATCTCAAAGCATATGCACAACATTCTTTTTTCTTTCTTCTCTTCTCTTCTTGTAATTTTTTATTTTATTTCGTTATTGTTTTCTTATTTTTGTGTTTTTGTTTGATGCTCGATTGTGGATTGAGGAGGAAACAATCTAATATCCAAGAATTGAACAAAAGATCCATGGAATGCCATGGATGAACCTGTAGTATTTTTTTCAATAGTTCTTAGGATTTTAATTTTTATTCTACATTTTGGTATCCTGCGTAGTTTATTTTTAATTCATGGGTGTATAATTATTTAAATTTAATTTTGTATATAGTTTGTAATAGCCCAAGTAGTGGGAACAGTGAAAGATTTAAATTTTTGTACTTTAAAATTAATTAGTAATTAGGTTCAATCGGGTAAAAATTAATTAAAAATTAATGGTGGCTTTAGTTAATTAGGGTTTGTATGTAATCAATTTAGGTTTTTTTAGAAATCATATGTGCCTATGTTTTGATTTGATTTTTTTATGTTTTTTTTTATGTTTTTGGGCCCCAAGCCCACGTTTAGGTCTAACCCACTTAAATAAATAGGTTTAAAAAATGGGTTAGGACTTTAAATAATTAAAATCAATTTAGGCCCATTAAGTTAATTAGATTTTAGGCCCACTTAGTTAATTAAAACTTATTTAGACTTAGCTCAGCACACTTAATTTCATTTCTTTTAAAATAAATAGACCTAGGCCCACATGTTACTTAAAATAAAACTAATTTAGACTTAGGCCCACTAATTTAATTTTCCTTTAAAATTAAATAGACTTAAGCTCATTTTTTAAACAAACTAAAATAAATAGAATTAGGTTTACTAATTAATAAAAATGTAGGCCCACCTTTAAAGTCCATAAAATATGTAGATTTAGCTAACTTATTAATATGAACCTTAAAAGGGATCAACAACGCCTGAATATGAAGAATTCAAGCTAATTAGCTTAATTTCCTATTCTGAAATTAATTAGCTTGAATTGGACGAATTTGGAAGTTGTTTTTTTTATTCATATTTTGGAGTCAATAAGGAAGATTCTAGAAGATTCTAGAAGATGTGAGAAGATTCAAGAATATTCCAAGTTAAAGTCAAAGTCAAATAGTCAACAAGTCAAAGTCAATGGTCAATGGTCAACATATGACATGGCATGTGACATGGCATGCTTTAATGCTTAGTTGTCATGAGTTGTCATTTTGCTTAGTTGTCATGAATTGTAATGAGTTGTCAATTTTGACTTTTCACAGATGAGTTGTCATTAGTTATCATTAGTTGTCCTATTTTAAAGGAAATCTCCTTAATTAAGGATTTTCCTATATAGGTATCTTTGGGAATAAGGAATAGAACCTTTTCCTTTAAGGATTAGGTTGTTTACATGCCTATATAAGGGCTAACCCTATGACATACGAATTCAAGAAGTATTGAAATATTAAAAGTAAGGTTTTTCCTTAAACTTTGTTCTTTTGAAACTTTGAAAGTTTACTTGAATTGTTTCACTTCTACCTTTCATTACAATTGCTAGGTTAGATTAAACTTAGAATTGTGTGATTGTTCATCTTATAATAGCTAAGTATCTTGCGGTTGTGTTGATGGAGCTAAACCCCTTGCTTATTAATTTGAAGCAAGATACTTAGCTATTATAAGATGAACAATCACACAATTCTAAGTTTAATCTAACCTAGCAATTGTAATGAAAGGTAGAAGTGAAACAATTCAAGTAAACTTGCAAAGTTTCAAAAGAACAAAGTTTAAGGAAAAACCTTACTTTTAATATTTCAATACTTCTTGAATTCGTATGTCATAGGGTTAGCCCTTATATAGGCATGTAAACAACCTAATCCTTAAAGGAAAAGGTTCTATTCCTTATTCCCAAAGATACCTATATAGGAAAATCCTTAATTAAGGAGATTTCCTTTAAAATAGGACAACTAATGATAACTAATGACAACTCATCTGTGAAAAGTCAAAATTGACAACTCATTACAATTCATGACAACTAAGCAAAATGACAACTCATGACAACTAAGCATTAAAGCATGCCATGTCACATGCCATGTCATATGTTGACCATTGACCATTGACTTTGACTTGTTGACTATTTGACTTTGACTTTGACTTGGAATATTCTTGAATCTTCTCACATCTTCTAGAATCTTCTAGAATCTTCCTTATTGACTCCAAAATATGAATAAAAAAAAATAACTTCCAAATTCGTCCAATTCAAGCTAATTAATTTCAGAATAGGAAATTAAGCTAATTAGCTTGAATTCTTCATATTCAGGCGTTGTTGATCCCTTTTAGGGTTCATATTACTTATAAAATAAAATTAACATAGTTTAGACATAGAGACATTGCCTTTTTGATGCATTTTTACTTGTAATTTTATTAACCTATTGCCTTTTGGGTTAGATGGATGTTAATTAGGGTTTAATAAAATTGCATGTAATTAGAGGATGAAATAATCATTTATAAAATTATTCTAAATGGACATGAGACTAAGAGAAGTTCCGTATTCAGAATCTCCTGGTTGTGGTGCTAGCTTTCTTTTAGAGAATTGAGTACTACCTTTTCGATTTGTCCCAGTTATTACCTAGGGTGGTGACTCCTCATCTCCACACCATATATTTGTGACAATGGTTAGTGTGTTCTCTAAGGCCCTGAGCCTAAATAGTGTCATGGTTGCTAAAATCTTGGACACGCACTAAACCCCACCGTTTACAGGCTCCTACTTCCTCTCCCTCCCTTATCTTAGCACAAAAAAGCCATTTAGATATCTCATATCTAGTGGTCTTAATTTGCTCACCAAACAACTCTTGTAGTTAAAGTAGGATTTCCTTTAAACTAGTGTACTTCTCATGTTGTCGATGGATTTCAATGCTTATGGAAGCCCACATGATGCAACATGCTTGCATATCATCATCCTTCCATTTATCAATAGTGATTTGCTCCTCTTGGGAAGCATTTTGGGGAAGTGGCCCAGGTAGGCTTTCTTCTAATACATAAAATATTTTCTTAAAAGCTAAAATAACTTTTAAATTCCTTAGCCAATCAATAAAATTAAGATCGTGAGTTTATATTAGTCGAGTATGATCGCGAGTGGGTTTGGTGATCTCATATTATCAAGTTTTTTTTGAAAGGTAACAAGATTAATTAGTTATATGACATTGTTATTTTACCATTTGATTTGGTCTTTAATCATAATGGCCTCCACTAACTTGGCAAATCCTATACTTCTAAAGTAGGAAACGAAAATCCCTTATTGGATGGATTTCTAGTAGGTGATGGAATTCACAATGGGCCACTAATATTCCTCAAACATATGTTGCCAATCTTGGAATAATAGTTCTCAGTAAGTGGACAACTCTTGTCCATTGCATCTCATATGAGGATCCATCAACCAGGCTCTTAATGTTACGGGCCTTAGGTATATATTGCCATTCTTAGCCTTTGGCATTAGTTAGGTCCATACCATTGGATTAGTGATATGTATGGATTTGAACACTATAAACCTCAAGTACTCCTATTTGCCATTCTTAGCCTATAGTTTATCCATACACCCACAACATCTCATACTTAACAATAACACTACATGAATCTCTTGGGCCTTATGTACACCCTTATGTATCCATAGCTGATGTACACAATCCCAAAACCATGCAAGTTATTATTCCAATGGAGAGCCTAGACCTAAATTTAATTTGGAAGAATTTCGAGTCTTTAATTATTAAGGTCTCACTTTGCACCTTAGCCAATTTCAATTGTATATATCTTATACATACATGGCATGGCATCTATTCTTATATACATATCAGATATGCATATATACATAGAACATGCAAAATGAATGCATAAATAATAAGTAATCATGGGCCTTTCTTAAGGCTATTCTAATTCTTAGAATTTCCTAGCCTAATAAAAGCCTTCAAGTCATGAACTCCTTTATCACCATCTCCATGGGCCTTGATCCATGTCACTAAAAGTCGAATGGGTCACCATCTTGAACACTTTAAGTCCAAGTTACAACTTTTGTAATTTACATTCAATCCTTGGCATACCATGGCAAATATTACATCCTAAATCTATGTAATCAACATTTAATTACATAAAAAAATAATAAAAATAACTATTATTACAAATTATAGGATGCAAACTAAGCCCATGATCATTCCTTGCATGTATGACAAGTAAATATTTAATAAAATACAACTCTTGCATATATTATCATTTATTTACAGAGTCAAACAAATAAGAAAAAACATTTTATTTATGCAAAAAAAAAAATAGTATCGTGAACAATGTTTTTATACAATATGCATGAACAATGCTTTAAACAGTACTGTGAACAGTACTTTTAAATAGCATCATGAATAGTATTTTCAAAACAGTACCATGAATAGTGATTTTGCATTTTAAGCATCTTTAGTCATAACTCTTGCAACTAACAACAAGCATAATCACAACTCTTGTAATTATTATAAAATTTAGTATGTAAATTATATGATTTTGGCTCTGATTCCACTTGAAGGAATCAATTGCACACACCGGTATGAGTGGAAGTGTGGTGTGAGCCATAAAACTAGTTAGGATAAATTTCAAAAAATTTTCCTAGAGTGTAACCCCCTTGTATGAAGGAAACCATTCCAAAACCACCAAGATCACAACATTTTGAATTTACATAATTAATTACTTGCATGTTTAATAGACAATTTAAATCAAAGATTCACAAAACAACTAAAAAATAAAGCATGGCAAGAAACCTACATCTAGAGTTTAGTAACACTTATAAACTCCAAATGTTGGTAGTATGCTTAATAGGCTTTAGGAAATGGTTGATGCAAATCTACAAGCTCCTAGCTCCCCAAGTGTGAAGCCTCTAGCTTGAAAAACATAAGTGGCATCGGAATGACTCCAAGCTATTAAAGAATCTCTACCTAAAAGTTCCTCCTTTTTGGTCACCTGAAAGCTTGTTAGAGCTTCTCTTATTGCTTGGATGATGTTGGATTTCTTGCCTCCTTTGGATGTAGCCTTCACTTGCAGAGCTGTTGTACAAAGGATGATGAAAATGGACTTATGAAGAAACACAACTCCTATATTTCTCACTCACACACTCACAACACTTACTTAACTTTTTATTTTCTCTCTAATGTAAGTGGTAAGTAAAGTATCAAGTGTGTAGAGAAACTCCACTAACTTAGTGTATGCATGTAAGAGACTAATTTGCATGTGTAGAGATTCTCCACTAACTCAAGCTTGAGTGTAGGATAAGCAATATCATGCATGTAGTTACTTTTTCACTTTAAGTGTAAAATAAGCTATCTCATGCATGTAGAGATTGACCATTAACTTAAGGTGCATGCTTTATGACACATCTCTATGTTGTCAACCATGCAATCATAGTGCATGTAAAGCTATGCTTAGGTGGCCACCATGTAAGCAAGATTATCACATGGTCATGCTTATGTGGCACCTCCTTTAGTAAGTGGGCTTTAGGCTTATTTAACTCTTAAATGAGCCCATCTTTACAACATCCATTAATTAGTCTTATGGGCTTTATTTAACACTTAAAGAAGGCCATATTAATAATACACCTAATTGTCCAAGCCTATGCCTCATCCATTAAACTACATATACAAGGCCCATCTCATGGTCCATATTAAAAATAGTATTATTGGCAACTATCAACTTGATCCTTAAACTTAATATCATATATTAAATGAAGTCCAAATTAATATTTAATAGTCCTAACCTTTAAATTAGATTTTGGGATATGCTAGATCCCCACACAAGTGAAAATCCAATTCAATTAATTTAATTAATTAATTAAACACCTTAATTAATAATCAAATTAATAAATATCATTATTGGTGCTACTATTATGTGTGTGACTTACTAGGTTCAAGTAAAAATGGTAATGAAAATAAATAATATTAACTCTTAATATTATTGGAAACTCTTTCCAAAATAAATTTGAAAATCCTAGTTAATCACATTTAGTTTCCATAAGTTTTGAGTGACCCCCAGCATAGATGTCATAACTACCCAATTGGAAATGAATGTTATTCATAGATTTATAAGAACTATAAAACATAATTACCATGCACTCAATGTCCCTTCATTTGAAGATCCTAACATCGGCTAGAGTCATGGTCAGTCAAACTCTAATTGCCTCAATCATATGACCTCATCTTCAGTTCAATTCTCAATGAAACATGAATTCTACTAGAAACTCTTTCTAGCACTGAAACACTTTTTGGGTAAGTCAAGTTTGACTTGGCCAGGTACTTATTCATTGAGAACAACTTTGATAGAATGGGATCTTATCTCAGTTCACTCCATGTAATGAATTCCATTTTAGCTTATCACTCATCCCTATATAGAATCGACGAGAGCCACCATATGCCATATACCCATACATGGCTAGCACAGGTATGTAAGCGATAACAAACTCTAATAAGCCATATATGGATGACCATGTTGCCTCAGGTAAAAGGACTCACTATATCATACTATCAATATCATATACTAATTAGGGAAAATAAATGGAGGTGATAGTTTATGGATTAATATGACCCATTTATTAATCCAATGACTATGAACATTTTATAGCATATGTAGTAAATGAATTTATCACTCATATTATCAACACTTGATAATAAAATCATTTAACATTATGCTTAAGGTTAAACACTCAAATAAACAAACACTTTATTTAAATGAATATTATATTACCACAGGGATAAAAGTACAATGTCATTTGTATTATAAGAAATGGCACCAGGGCACATCTGTACTAACACACCTTTCTAGTATTGAAACTCTTTCTCGCTATGTTATATTTGTCCTAGCTAGGAACTTATTCATAAAAAATAACTTATATTGCATAGGATCTTATCCCAATTCACTCTAGACAATGAATCCCATTTTGGTCGAATACTCATCAGTACATTTAAACAACTAGAACCACCACATGCCATATACCCCTGTCTGATTAACACAAGTATGTAAGCAGTAACAAACCCTAGCAACTTAAATGTGGATGATCGTGTCACGTTAGGTTAAAGGACTTTATGCACCATTATAACCTAGATTATAATCGTTGACTATAAATGAATATCCTCACGATAACAAATCTAACATCCTATTCGATCCACCCATCATATAAGTATTCACATGTCTATTCTGATATCTCATATCAAGTAGCATAAGACTCACTACCTCCCAATATTAGTATTATAAACTAATCAAGGAAAATAGATAGAGGTGATAGTTTAATTAATATTACCCAAATATTAATTTAGCAATTATGAGCATTTTATAGCATATGTACTAGATAAATTTGAAGCTCATATAATCAACTCTTGAAAATAAATTTATTTAACATGATGATAATGTATAAATACTCAAATAAACAAACACTTTATTTAAATGAGTACATTTGGGATTATTTATAATGTTAAAATATGTGATTGGCCTTTAGGGCATACCACCTATACTAACAGCTTGGGTGGTCGGAGGTGGATTAACAGGTGCATTCTCACTATGTACATCTTTAGAAATAGGGTCAACAAGCATATATCTTCCATTATAAATAGTGACTAATCTAATTTTTCTCATAACACTAAGGTTAAATAGGAGCATGGAACACACTTGAGTCAGATTTGTGCACTGATCAAAGACACATAAACTTTAAGCTAGATAAGTAATATGGGACCCCCCTGCATAAAGCTCCCTTTTTCTTTTTAGCCATGCCATCCATGTACAGAGTAAACCCATACCCTAAGTGAGGTACTAAAACCTTGTCAAAGCAATATAAATAAAACAAATCACAAAGTGGAACCACTCTGGTGCTCTCTCGATGACTATAAATTATGAAGGCAATTAAATGGTACAAATAATGTAGTTCAAGACAAGTGAAGTTTATGCTTTTGCTCATCCTAGGATCATGAATCATATTCCATTCTTTATGAATGATTTCTCTCCAATAGTCCTTATGGCTATGATCGAAGGTCAAATTATAATACCCTAGTCTCTAAGACTTAGTATAGAGCAAGTAGGGTGTGAATCCACAGGGAATTCGGGGTAAATATTGTATTAATCAAATAGGTACTAAGATGGATAGGCAAATAAAATCACAATAATAATCAAGCAAATAAATTATAATCAAAACAACTACTCTAATACTAAAACTACAATTACTATAAGTTCTTATTAAAACACATGGAAGAATTACAATGATAATCAATAAGGATATGTAAATTAATTATTCTTGACTTAATGACTGGAAATTAGTGTGTATAATCTTTAAAAGCAACTCTCGTAGTCAGATTAAAGTAAAGTTCCTAAAAGCAACTCTCATTGTCAATTAGAAGTGTTCCCTCCTAGAGTCTATAAGTCCTCTTGGTTCATTGTAGAGATAGGAAGAAATTATAAATGACATTATACCAAACAAATCCTAAAAAGCAACTCTCATTGTCAGATTAGGATATTCCCATCTAGATTCTACAAGTCCTCTCAGTTCATTATAGAGATAGATAAGGAAACATAAGTAAAACTACTAAATATCCCTTAAGATAAATTCCTTGTCTCCAAGTGAATTCATTACTTAAGTGAATCCAATTAAAGTTCCATCGAATTATTCCAACTCTTGTTGTAAATAAATCGATTTACAAGTTACATATGGTGATCAAGCATACATAACACAATTCTGTACTAATTGAATTCAAATCAAACAAGCAAGTATGAGTATGTAATCCTTATTCAATCAACATTGTAATTCCTTCAAATACTTAGCCACTATGCATGGTTAATTAAATCAAGAGATAATAAAAAACAATATAGAAGAGAAGAGATTGAGTTTATACAACCCTTTTAATTTGTCTTCTAGCTGAAAATGATCTCTCTTGCATAAATGATCTACTTCCTTCTTTTTGAATAATAGACAAGATAATATAAAAGAAGAATGAACTCTTAAAAATAAGAAACTTACTAGTAACTTTATAAGATAATATATAAATCTATCTAAAATATCTATAACTATGTCTCTCCTGAATTCTATCTGAATTCTATATGAATTCCATATGAATTCTATCTGAATTCTATTTGAATTATATTTGAATTATATATGAATTCTATCTGAACTATATCTGAATTCTTTCTGAATTCTAACTCTGTGTACAAGGCACTAATGACCTATATATAGGCCTTAGAAGTGGTTATAAGAGGTTACAAAATAGAAAGGTACTCTTTGACATGAAGGGTTATAACCCTATACAGAATACATAACTTCTAGGGCATTTTTTCCATCTAAATGACTCTATCTCTAGAAAATATCTTCATAAAAGTTCTAGATCTTCGAGTTATATTTCCAACACAACTTAAATCACCTCATTTGGATGTCTGTAGAGAAATTTATGACCAAAATACAAAAACTGCTCAATCTAGAATCTTCTAGGCCTTTTATCCTTGTGACGAGTCGTTCCAGGGTGCCAACTCATTACGGAAGCTTTCTGTAATGAGTCGTCCCATGTGTAATGACTTGTGACAGTCTTGAATCCTTTAAGAGTAAGTGTTTTTGCCTTCTAACTTGTTTTAACCAGATCCAAGCCTTTTCCAGTGATCATTAGACCTAAAAACACATCAAAACATACAAACAAACCTAAAATGCATTTGGAAGATAGAAATCATTTAATAAGAACATAAAAACAAAAAATCACAAACAAAATAAACAATATAATTGCTAAAATACTCTTAAATAAGTATGCATATTTGCACTATATCAAACTCCCCTATACTTAGACCTTGCTTACCCTCAAGCAAGTGAAGATCCAAGATGAAAAAGCTAACAAAATTTTCATTTTACTCCAAATGGACATAGCCACCATACCAAGCCAATTTAATTAAGAATAAAGATAGAAAAGATAATATACTTTCAATGCTCAACAATGATAAAATAAACAAGCCTCATAGTATAAGCAACAAGTTTACCCAATTATCTCAATTTACTAAGAGTAAAATAAAAAATGCAAATTCAAAATTCTAACCAAGCTATGTAGACCAAATAGTCATGTTTCAAACTTAGGAACTCTAGAGGCAAAAGTAAGTTTTGAGACAATTTTAAGCACACTCATTAACTCACTCTTCTTATGGCATTTTTAGACAAAAAAAATTTTCAAAGAAAATTTGCTGGATGTACTCTTTCCAAATGAATACAAATGAGGAGCAAACACAAATGCACATAACTTACTCGAGAAACATCAACTTATGACATTATACATCTCTTTCCGAATGAATGCAACTAAGGAGCATACTCATTTACACATAACTTACTCGAGATGCATCACATCACAAGCATTATTTACTTATTATTTTATTATTATTATTATTATTATTATTATTATTATTATTATTATTATTATTATTATTATTATTATTTATTTTTAACATGTCCTCATCATTTATTGAAAAGTGAGTGTCTAAGTATTATAGCTATAGTTTCTCTAAAATTACTTAAGACTCTAAGAATACTAACTAGCCTTAAGCATAGTTAGCAACTTGACTAATACATTTTTTAGATTTTAGAAATAATAAAAAGAGATAAAAGCATAAACTTATAACTTATACTACATGAAACTTAAACTTTCTACCAATTGAGCATTAAAAATTTAACAAAATATAATAACTTTGATCAAAATAAAAAAGACTAATATGGATGGCTACTATTATATATAACTAGTATCCTTCCCCCTATACTTAAAACATGCATTATCCCTAATGTATGGAAAAATAAAGAAGGAAAGGAAAAGAAGAACTTCCCTAGTCATCGGTGGGAGTGGTGGGTGGAGAGTCAATGGAATAACCGCATTGAGCGAAATACTTGTCCAATTTGTACTCCATCTTGCGTTGGCAATGATTGAGTTGCTGTTGATGACGTGCTAAGGCATTAAATTGTCCTTGCATTGAAATTTGGTTGTTCAGAATTTGATCCCATATAGGTGGGTGATCACTTGAAGAACCTGGTGCACTTTGGAGGGGGTATGTAAGGAGGGGAACGTCTCCAAAAGGTTGGTATTGTGGAAGCTCCTCTGCTTCCTCGTCCTCCTCTTCCTCCTCTTCCATTGGTTGTTGGATTGGTTCCTTAACTCGGGTTGCCCTGGGAAGGCCTCGCCAACAAGATCATGAGCGGGTGGGAATGAACGTTAAACCTACATCAACAACTTCTCCTCTTATGATGGCATGGTTAGTGAAATAAGAACACTCGACTTTTCAAGTGTAATTTCCAAGATTGATATTCAAGGCTTTAGCAATAATTGTGACAACATGACCATGGGTCAAGGATGCATCGTTACGTGGTGCACAAGACAACAATTGGTTGAAAATCCAATAGGTCCAACAAACTTTTTTTCTATTATGAATGCACCACATGAGAAACATCTCTTGTGCAGAGACCTTATTGAATTCAGATTTATGAAAGACAAGACAAGCAAGGACTTTATGTAGCTACTAATACTTCATATCCTTTATGAACATTTCTTTGGCTTTCTTAGGTTGAAAGGGAGTGTGCAAATCAGTCAAGAAAGTCCAAAACTCATTGAACTTAAAGTTAGAAAGAGGGTCACATAACCCATCCCTTTTGAATCCAAACACTTTACTCATGAAACTATAAGTGAGTTGGTGTTGTTTGCCTTCGAACCTAAATTCCAGGATTTTTGAGTTTGTGGCATTAATATTAAGAGTGGTGTAAAATTTAGTGATTAAATCCACATATGTGTCCTCATGCATTGAAACAAACTTTTTATGACCACATTGGTTAAGCATTCTATCAAACTCATCAAACATATCTATTTTAGTCAAGAGAGAGTTAGGCATATACTTACAAGCCAATATTTCTCTGAATTTGATGTTGGTAAGCTTAGCCCCTTCCTTATGTGATAAGATGTAGAACTTGGCCTTGTAGGTCTTGCTTAGATTCTCCTCTTCCTCTTGAGGAGATTCTTCAACATGAGGTCTCTTGGATGTTGATCCTCTAGTCTTACCCATATTACTAAACTTACTTGAATAGAAATAGTAATAGAAATGCAGAAATATGAAAATGATAAAAATGAAAATAAAGTAAAGAAAATAGAGAAAATGGAAAGGAAAGGAGTAGAGATTTCGGCTAGGGTTTCTGTGAAAAGAAAATGGAAAGAGTTTTTGTAGGGAGAAGAGAGAATGGGGAAGATAAAAGAGTAAGAGACTTATCAAAATTCGTATAGACTCTTAAGGGTGGGTTTTATGAGTGCCTTTGGGTGGTAAAAAGGGGGTATATATAGGTGTAGAAGGTGTGTAAGATGTAGGGGTGTAAGATATATGAAAAGGTGTGTGAGAAAGGGTTAAAAAGATGTGTTTGACGGTGAAAAGGTATATGGGGAAGTGAAAATATATGTCACCTCTTGAAAAATGAAATACCTTTTCATTCAATTTTGAATTAAAAATCAAATAAAAACTAATAAAAAGATGTTAAAAACACAAATCCAAAATTGATAAAAGTGTATGTGTGTGTAAAATCGAAAAATGGAAGTTAGTTGCAGGTGGCACGACTTGGCATGGGTGGGATGAGTCATGATGCTTGCTTTCTGTAATGACTCGATCCATTGGAACAAGTCATGACATTTTGATTTGGGTTGTATTGAGTCATTCCATATGTAATGACTCAGCACGATGGGTTACTGTAATGACTCGATCCACTGGAACAAGTCGTGACGCTCTCATGTAATTTGTGTCGAGTTATTCCAAATGTAACGACTCGGCATGATGTGTCTCTATAACGACTCGTTACGGCGTAACGAGTCGTGACGGTATGAAAAAAATGCAAAAATATTTCTAAGTCCTATTCTAAACAATATGTATAAAAGGAATGCATAAAAATTGTATCAAAAACCAAAAATATACTAATTAGAAACCAAATGTATACTAAAAGGAAAATAATGAAATTCTAATAATGAAATGCATATGAATAAGAAAAATTGAACTAAGAAAAGCAACAAGAAAAATGTGTAAAATAAAAAATTTTGAAAACAAGTTTATGAGTAATGAAATGTGAAGCGAAATTGCTAAAAAAATGAACATGAAATATAAACATAGAATAGAAATGCATAACAAAGTAAAAATGTGTTAGTGAACATACCTTAATTCCTTTAAGTCTTAGAAAGGTATATAGGTTGACCTGAAGTAGTTGCCTCACTGATCAAGTAGGGTTTAAGGCGGTGTCCATTTACCTTAAATGTTTCACCCTTATCATTCGATATCTCGATGGCACCATAAGGATGAACTTTGACAACTTTAAATGAACCTGACCATTTAGACTTTAACTTGCCCGGAAACAACCTTATTCTTGAATTGTAAAGCAAAATAGTCTCTCCTTCTTGAAAGTCTTTCTTCATTAAATGCTTATCATGCCACAATTTAGTCCTATCCTTTTACAACTTTGCATTTTCATATGCATTCATCCTTAATTCATCTAATTCATTGAGTTGAAGGAACCTCTTATTTCCTGCCTTCATCATATCAAAGTTTAGAGCTCTAGTTGCCTAATATGCCTTATGCTCAAGCTCTATGTGCAGGTGACATGACTTCCCATATATAAGCTGATAAGGAGTAAGTCCTATTGGAGTTTTAAATGTTGTCCTATATGCCCATAATGCATCATCAAGCTTCAATGCCCAATCTTTCCTTGAAGAAGAAACCGTTTTCTCAAGAATCCATTTAATCTCCAGGTTACTTACCTTAACTTGCCCACTTGTTTGTGGGTGATATAGAGTGGCAACCTTGTGTGTCACTCCATATTTCTTCAATAGAGCTTCTATCAGATGATTGTAAAAATGGGAACCTCTATCACTTATCAATGCCATAGGGGTACTAAATCTAGGGAAAATGACCTTCTTAAGCATTTTCTTGACTATTCTAGCATCATTGGTCAATGCTAGCATTGCCTCAACCCATTTTGAAACATAATCAACCATAACCAAAATATACTTGTAGCCTAAAGATCTAGGAAAAGGACCCATAAATTCTATTCCCCACACATAAAAAATTTCAACTTTAAGAATTCCTTTCAAAGGAATTTCATGCTTCCTAGATATGTTACCCATCCTTTGACATCTATCACATATGAGAACAAATTCTCTGGCATCCTTAAATAAAGTAGGCCACTAAAAACCAGATTGCAGTACCTTAGATGCTGTCTTTGATGCTCCAAAGTGTCCTCTAACTTCTAAGGAATGACAATGCTTCAAAACTTCTTGGACTTCATCTTGAGGTATGCACCTTCTAATTAATCCGTCCGCACACCTTGTGTATAGTAAGGGCTCCTCCTAATAGTAAAATTTGCTATCATACAAACTTTTTCTTTTGTCTATAATCCATACCATAAGGTAGAACTTTGCTTACTAGATAATTGGTGATGTCGGTGAACCATGGAAGTTCTTTTGATGTAATATTCAGAAGATGTTCACCATGAAATGACTCACTGATTGGGACACCATCATCAAGTTCTCTTAATCCATCTTGGTCTAGCCTTGATCGATGGTCTGCTACTAGGTTTTCACTCCCTTTTTTATCTCGGACTTCCCAATCAAATTCTTGCAGCATCAAAATCCATCTTAAAATTCTAGGTTTTGCATCCTTCTTGCTCAAAAGATATTTAAGAGAAGCATAATCAGAATAAATAATCACTTTTTGCCCCACAAGATATGATATGAACTTATCAAATGCATAAACAATAGCTAGCAGCTCCTTTTCTATAGTGGTGTAGTTGATTTGAGCTTCATCAAGTAGTTTGCTTGCATAATAGATCACATAAGGCTTGCCTTCCTTCCTTTGACCCAACACAGCTCCCACAGCAAAATTGCTAGCATCACACATTATCTCAAATGGCTCCTCCTAATTAGGTGGTTGCAAAATAGGTGTAGATACAAGAGCGCTTTTCAAGGTGTTAAATGCATCAAGACACGCATTGTTGAACTCAAACACTGCATCCTTAGCAAGTAACTTACACAATGGCTTTGCAATCTTTGAAAAATCCTTGATAAATCTCCTGTAAAACCCTGCATGTCCAAGGAAGCTTCTTATGTCCTTAACACATTTGGGAGGTGGTAATTTGTCAATTACTTATATCTTTGCTCTATCAACTTCAATGCCTTTCTTTGAAATTAAGTGACCAAGAATGATTCCTTCTTATGCCATGAAATGACATTTCTCTTAATTCAAGACCAAACCATGCTTGATACACCTATTAAGAACTTTATAGAGATTGTCTAAATAATGTGAAAATTTAGTACCATAGACACTAAAGTCATCCATACAAACTTCTACATAATCATCAAGCAAATCACTAAATATTGAATACATGCATCGTTGAAAAGTTGCAGGTGCATTGCATAAACCAAAAGGCATATGCCTAAAAGTGAAAGTACCATAAGGACATGTAAAAGTATTCTTAGGTTGGTCTTCAGGGTGAATAGGGATTTGATAAAATCCACTAAGTCCGTCTAGGAAATAAAAATAAGAGAAATTAGCTAGCCCCTTTAGAACTTAGTCAATAAAAGGCAATGGGAAATGATCCTTCCTAGTTGCTTTATTCAATTTATGATAATCAATGCACATACACCATCTAGTGACAATTCGAGTAGGTATCAAATCATTAGACTCATTCCTAACGACAGTTAAGCCTCCCTTCTTTGGAATAACTTGAACGGGACTTACCCACTTACTATCACTAATGGAATAAATGATTCCACTGTCAAGCAACTTAGTCACCTCTTTTCTTACCACTTCTTTAAGAGTGGGATTCAATCGCCTTTGGCCTTCAATGGAAGGTTTGGCATTATCTTCTAACAAAATTCTATGCATACATATTTTAGGACTAATTCCTTTCAAATCATTAATAGAATAACCAATAGCATTTTTATGACTATTCAACTTATCACACAAAGTATCAACATAATCATTAGGCAAAGATGAATTAACAATAAAAGGATATTGAAGATTAGAATCAAGAAAAGCATATATGAGATTTGATAGTAAAGGCTTGAGCTCCAACTCTACTTTTTTAGGTGATACAGTAGCCTGTAGATCATCTTCTCTCTTCAAAGATTCAAATCTTGATGTCCTTTGAAAAGGTTGATATGGACTTATCTCCAAAACTTGCTCATTAGGCTCATGAACCTTATTTAGCTCCATAGAATCACTTTTTATACACTCATAAATCACCTCTTCTATACACCCCTCAATAACATCATGAGCGTCAATATAATCAAATCTGCTTGCCATTTCTATAGGTGTTGACTTCACCATATTTAAGACATCAAATTCCATAGATTCATTATTTACTTCCAATATAATTTTCCCATTATTCATATCTAAAATTGCTCCTGCTATTTGTAAAAATGGTCTTCCAAACAAAATCGGAATTTCAAGATCCTCTTCCATCTCTAACACAACAAAATCTACTGGTATCATAAAATTCCTTACTTTTGTTGGCACATTCTCTAATATTCCAAGTGGATATGTAACAAATTTATCCACCAAGGAAAGAGACATGTTGGTAGGCTTAAGCTCATCTAAGTTAAGCTTTTTGTAAATTGAATAAGGCATAAGGCTAACACTAGCACCAATATCACACAAGGCTTTGTCGAAATGCGTACCTCTAATTGTACAAGGAACCGTAAATGAACCAGGATCCTTGAGCTTCGGTTGAGATTTGGAGTACATAGCTTTAGATTCTTCAACAAGAGATACCAAACCATAGTCTTCAATCATACTTTTATGGTTAACAATATCCTTAAAAAACGTACCCCATGCAGGCATATCCCTTATTGCCTCCAGAAATGGTATAGTGATAGTAATATTCTTTAGATAGTCAAGAAATTTTCCAAATTGCTTATCCAAATTACGCCTTATGTACCTTTGAGGGGAAGGAAGAGTTCTAATATCCACCTTTGGTGATATAACATCTTCTTTCTCACTTTGCAACTTACTCTCATCTTTCTTTATACCACTGACCTCCCCTTCTTTGATCCCTACCTCTTCATCATCAACCATTATTGTTTTTTTAGAGCTTCCTTCAACTTCTTTACCACTCCTTAAAGTAATTGCTTGGCAAGTCTCCTTTTATGCATACTCCGGTTTGCTTGGAAGCTTTCCTAAGGGTTTAGCATTAGAGAAAGAAGCTTGTTGGGCAATTTGTGTTTCAAGGATTCGATTATGAGTAGCAATTTGCTCAAGCTTAGAAGATATTTGTTTAAATTTCTCCTCATTTTATTTATTGATGGCAATTTGTTGGTTGACAAATTGCTCAATAAGGTTCTCTAGGTTAGGTTTAGATTGGGGATGATTGAAGGGTTGTTGTTTTGTAGGGAATCCAGGTGGGTTTTGAGGTTTGGTGTTTGGGTTAATTTGGGGGTTCAATTGGGAAGATGGGTTTGACCATGAGAATCCAGGATGGTTCCTCCATTGAGGGTTATATATGTTTGAGTTAAATCCTACTCTTTGGTTGAAACCTCCTTGGATATAATTCAGATCTTCATTGGCACTCATATTACATTGAGAATATGAATGAGGTCCTCCACAAGTCTCACAAACAAGGTTAGTACATTCTAATGAATTAACTTGAGATTTACTTACCATTTTGGTGAGGGCATCCACTTTTGCACTAAGCATATTAATTGTATCAAGTTCCAAGATTCCTTTTGCCTTTGCCGTAGTAGTTTCTTCACCTATGTACCCTTGAGATGCAAGTTCCTCAAGCAATGAAACGGCCTCTCTAGCTATTTTGTCCATCCATTTCCCACCAAAAGCCGCATTGATGATGTTTTTATTCTCATCTGTCAACCCGTTGTAAAAGATTTGAGGGATCATCCATTCTGGCAAACCATGATATGGACATTGCCTTTGTAGTTCCTTAAATCTTTCCCAAGCTGAATAAATTGTCTCACTTCCATTTTGCTTGAAAGTAGTGATTTCATTTCGAAACTTGGTTGTCTTATGTGGTGGAAATATTTATGCAGAAATGCTTGCTTCAATTGGTCCCATCTGGTAATTGATTCATTAGGCAAACTTGCAAGCCATAGTTGTGCCTTGTCCTTGACCAAAAATGGAAATAATCTCAGCCTTATTGCATCATTTGTCACTCCATTTATCTTGAAGGTTGCACACACATTGAGGAAAGTCAAAATATGAGCATAAGGATCCTCTCCTTGTAAGCCTCCAAATTGATTATTTTGCACCATCTGGATAATACTTAGCTTGATCTCAAAATTGTTGTTGGCAATAGCCGGAGCCATAATTCCACCAAAACTACCTAAAATATCAGGCATGGCAAAATCGTCCAATGTCCTTCTCTCCGGTTGAACCATTCTATTGAAGTTTAATTGATTATATATCCTTCGCCTTTGTTCCCTGTGCAAAGCACGTATGGTTAGATCAATTTTAGGATAAAAAAGCAGGTTACTATCACTAGTACACCTAGTAAGTATATAGATTCATAATTCAACAATTAATGAAAATAAAATTTAAAACAGAAATTAAAATAGAAACAAACAAAAAATAAATAAACAAAAATAAACATAAAAATAAATAAAAATTAAAACAAGGCCTAAAACAACCTTTCTCTACCCTAAATTAATAAATATTACAGATCAAATTCCCCGGCAACGGTGCCAAAAATCTGATCGAAGGTCAAATTATAATACCTTAGTCTCTAGGACTTAGTATAGAGCAATTAGGGTGTCGATCCATAGGGAATTTGAGGTAAATATTGTATTAATCGAATAGGTACTAAGATGGATAGGCAAATAAAATCACAATAATAATCAAGCAAATAAATTATAATCAAAACAACTACTCTAATACTAAAACTACAATTACTATAAGTTCTTATCAAAACACATGGAAGAATTACAATGATAATCAATAAGGATATGTAAATTAATTATTCTTGACTTAATGACTGGAAATTAGTGTGTATAATCTTTAAAAGCAACTCTCGTTGTCAGATTAAAGTAAAGTTCCTAAAAACAACTCTCGTTGTCAATTAGAAGTGTTCCCTCCTAGAGTCTACAAGTCCTCCCGATTCATTGTAGAGATAGGAAGAAACCATAAATGACATTATACCAATCAAATCCTAAAAAGCAACTCTCGTTGTCAGATTAGAATATTCCCATCTAGAGTCTACAAGTCCTCTCAGTTCATTATAGAGATAGATAAGTAAAACTACTAAATATCCCTTAAAATGAATTCCTTGTCTCTAAGTGAATTCATTACTTAAGTGAATCCAATTAAAGTTCCACCAAATTATTCCAACTCTCATTGTAAATAAACCGATTTACAAGTTACATATGGTGATCAAGCATACCTAACACAATTCTATACTAATTGAATTCAAATCAAACAAGAAAGTATGAGTATGTAATCCTTTTTTCAATCAACATTGCAATTCCTTCAAATACTTAGCCACTATGCATGGTTAATTAAATCAAGAGACAATAAAAAACAATATAGAAGAGAAGAGATTAAGTTTATACAACCCTTTTAATTTGTCTTCTAGCCAAAAATGATCTCTCTTGCATAAATGATTTGCTTCCTTTTTTTTGAATAATAGACAAGATAATAGAATAAAATAATGAACTCTCAAAAATAAGAAAATTACTAGTAACTTTATAAGATAATATATAAATCTATCCAAAATATTTGTAACTATGTCTCTCTTGAATTCTATATGAATTCTATCTAATTTCTATATGAATTCTATCTAAATTCTATCTCTGTGTACAAGGCACTAATGACCTATATATAGGCCTTAGAAGTGGTTACAAGAGGTTACAAAATAGAAAGGTATCCTTTGACATGAAGGGTTATAACCCTATGCCGAATACATAACTTCCAGGGAATTTTTATCCATCTAAATGACCCTATCTCTAGAAAGTCCCTTCATGAAAGTTCTATATCTTCGAGTTATCTTTTAAACGCAGCTTGAATCACCTCATTTAGATGTCTTTAGAGAAAGTTATGACTGAAATAAAAAAACTACTCAATCTAGAATCTTCTAGGCCTTTTGTCCCTGTGCCGAGTCGTTCTAGGGTGCCGACTCGTTACGGAAGCTTTATGTAATGAGTCGTCCCATGTGTAATAACTCGTGATAGTCTTGAATCCTTCAAGAGTAATTCTTTTTTCCTTCCAACTTGTTTTAACCAAATCCAAGCCTTTTCCAATGATCATTAGACCCAAAAACACATCAAAACATACAAACAAACCTAAAATGCATTTGGAAGATAGAAATCATATAATAAGAACATAAAAACACAAAATCACAAGAAAAATAAACAACATAATTACTAAAATACTCCTTAATAAGTATGCATATTTGCGCTATATTAGGCTACCAAAATGAAAATCAATAACAGTTTGTTCATATTTAGGACTAATAGTAAAAAGAGGTTCAAAAAAACCTCAATTGATAGCAAATTCATTCAAGATAAAAGAAAATGATTGCCCTCCTAATCTAAACTAAACAACATCACATTTATTGTTAGCCACTAAGGATTTCTCAAGTGAAATAGTGGATAGGATTTCAATAAATAATTCTCTAAAAACTAGCTGATCAATATCTAAAACATTAGTCCACTTTAATATATCAATCATACCTAAAACTTGCTCATCCAACCCTATAGTTCCCAAATTAGTCCTAACAATATGATAAGAAGGGTGAATAGGCAAGGAATTAAGGATACCATACCTATCTTTATGAGCTTTTGAAGGGAAGTGAAGAAGAGGGTGTGGTGCAATGTTTGGAACCTTATGCATGTGGTAGAGCCGTGTAAAGCCGCTTGGGAGGAGGATTTAACTTCTTACCAATGGTTTTAGGCTTACCCATGTGGATGGAATGATGAAATTGAAAAAGATAGAGGTGTGGTAGGGTAGTGAAAAGGGTGACTTTGGGAAGAAAGTGAGTGAAAGTAGAAGAAAAATAAGGAGGAAAGAGAGAAGGTAAAAGAGGGGCAATGAGCAGCTAGGGTTAGAAAGTGAAAAATTTATATAGGTTACATGATATGGTCATGTCATGGTCATGTGGTAGACCATGTTAAGAAATGGATTTGTAGAGCGAAGTGGAACACAACCATATACTAGCCATGTTAAAAACCATGCAACTTTTTGCCTAATTTTTCTTTAAAGGATTTTTTATTGACATGACCATGTCATGGTCATGTTTTAAATCATGCAAATTTCTATCAAAAAAATGGTGCTTGTAATTGAAATGCAGATGGCCATGTGGTGGTTGTATGGCAAATCGTGCCAAATTTATGGTGTCATGACACGACCATGTTGAGGTTATGTCATAGACTGCATAACTTTTTGTACAATCAATTAAAGTGTGCATTATAGAACACAACCATATGTTTGCTGTGTGGTGGGACATGCATGTTTCTATATAAATCAATGAATTCCAATTAATTTAGCATGGTCATCACATGGTCATGCTCATCACCATGCTCATTTCTGAGCAAAATACATGTTAGGGCACAACCATAGACATGACATGGCCATATCAGCCCATTATGAAAAATAATTAAAATAGTGCATACCTAAGCATGACCAGTAACATGACCATATTACTAGGCTTGTTGACTTTTCATCTCCACGTTCCTTAGCTTTTTCCATCTCCTCTCTTTATGTATGATGACCCTAAATGAAAACATTAAAAACTAATAAAAATAAAGGGAAAATAAAACATAAACATGAAAGAAAAATAATTGAAAAGTAAGAAGATATTGGGTTGCCTCTCAATTAGTACTAATTTAAAGTCATTAGCTTGGCCATTCTAAAATGAACTTTATATGGGGTCATTGACTATGTAAGAGACACTCTTGAAGCTATCTTCCTCTAAGTAGTATAGCTTGAGGCCTTGTCCATTAACTTTAAAGGTTTCATTTGCCATATTTTTAAGTTCAATCACTATATGAGGAAAGATGTGCTTGATCTTGAATGGTCTAGACCATCTTCATTTAAGTTTTCTAGGAAAGAGCTTTAATCTTGAGTTAAAAAGAAGTACAAAATCTCCTTTTTTAAGTTCTTTTTTCTATAAATGCTTATCATGCCATGTTTTAGTTCTTTCTTTGTAAATTTTGGCACTCACATAAGCATGTAGCCTAAACTCCTCAAGTTCATTTAATTAGAGAAGTCTCTTTGCACCTATTTTTACTAAATCAAAGTTAAGGAACCTTGTAGCCTAAAATGCCTTATGTTCTAGGTCAATTAGAAGGTGACATGAATTCTAAAAGACTAAATAAAAAGGTGAAGTCCCTACAAGAGTTTTAAAAGTTATTATATATGCCCAAAGTGCATCATCCAAACGTGTAGACTAATCTTTGCATGAAACATTAACTATCCTCTCCAATATGCTCTTCAATTCCATATTTTAAATCTCCACTTGTCCACTTATTTAGGGATTATATGGTGTATCCACTTTATACTTGACTCCATAATTTGCAAGAAAGCTCTCAAATTGGTAATTGTAAAAGTGAGAACCTTTATCACTTATTATAGCTCCTAGAGTTCTAAGCAAGTAATCATATTCCTTTGAAGGAACTTAATGACCACCTTGGCATCATTGGTTGGTGAGATAATTGCCTCAACCTACTTGGATACATAATCAACCCCAACCAAGATGTATTTATTTCTATAAGAGTTAGAAATTGGACCTATAAAATCGATCTCAGACATCAAAAAGCTCAATCTCCATAATGTTTATAAGATGCATCTCATTGAGCCTTCCAATATTCCTTGTCCTTTAACACTGATCACACTTTAACACAAACTCCCTAGCATCTTTGAAGAGAGAAGGCCAATAGAATCCAGTTTGAAGTACTTTTATTGTTGTCTTAGTTGAACTAGAATGACCCCCACACTAAAGTGAATGGAAATTAGTGAGAACATCTAATATTTCTTTATCTAGTACATACCTTTTTTATTAACCCATCTCCACATCTCTTATAAAATTATGGTTCATCCCACAAATACTACTTCACATCCTAAAATAACTTATTCTTTTGATGGTAATCTAGATCTAAAAGAAGAACTCTATATGCTAGGTAGTTGACTAAATCAACATATAATAAGGAACAACTTCTTACATTTTCATGAGTTGCTCAATAAGAAGTTCATTAGAGATAAGGAGGGAATATGAGTCATGTGATTGCTTAAGGAGAGACAGGTGATTTGCCACTAGATTTTATATCCCTTTATGATCTCTAATCTCCAAATTAAATTCTTACAATAAAAGAATCTAGCAAATAAGCCTTGGCTTAGTGTCTTTCTTTATGAGTAGGTATTTGAGAGTGGAATGGTCAATATAGACAATGATCTTGCTCCCCATTAAATAAGACTGAAGCTTGTCCATAGAATGAACCAATGCCAAAAGCACTTTCTCACTTATTGCATAATTAAGTTAAGCTTCATCAAGAGTGTGACGTATATACTAAATAGCATCAGTCTGGTTATTTTTTTTTTGCCATAGCACCACCTGAATTACATAATCAATTACATCACACATGATCTCAAATGGAAGACTTTAATCCGGTGGTTACAAAATGGGTACTGTAGTTAAAAATTTCTTTAACTTGTGAAAAGCATCAAGACACTCATCATTAAACTCAAAAGGAACATCTTTAGCAAACAAATTAGTTAAGGGTTTAGCGATCTCAGAAAAATCCTTGATAAAGTGACGAAAAAATCCTATTTGACCAAGGAAACTCCTTATTCCTTTTATAGAAGTAGGTGGTGGAAGCTTCTCAATTATTTCAATCTTCACTTTGTTGACTTCAATTATGTTTTCAAACACAGTGTGTCTGAGCACCACTCCTTTTGTCACCATGAAGTGACACTTCTCCCAATTGGGTATAAGGTTTGTTTCCTTATAATACTATAACACTTTAAAAAGGTTATCTAGACATACATTAAATGAATAACCATACACACAAAAATCATCCATAAAAACCTCCATTATGTCCTCAACTAAATAAAAAAATTGATATCATGCATCTTTGAAAAGTAGCAGGTGCATTACATAGCTTGAAAGGCATTCTCCTATGTAGATATGTTCCATAAGGACATGTAAATATGGTTTTCTTTTAGTCATCATGATGAATAGGAATTTGAAAGAAGCCTAAATAACCATCTAAATAATAAAAAAATGAATGATTAGCTAACCTCTCTAAGAGTTTATCAATGAAAGGTAAAGGAAAGTGATATTTCCTAGTCGCTTTATTCAACTTCCTATAGTCAATGCATATGTGCCAACCCATAAAAATACTAGTTAGAATCAATTCATCATTCTCATTCTTAACTATTTTCATTCCACCTTTCTTAGGGTTTACATTGATCGGTCTAACCTTATCGCTATTCAAAATTGGATAAGTAATCTTTATATCAAGCAACTTCATTATTTCCTCCTTGACTACTTCCTTCATATTAGGGTTCAATCTTCTTTGATTTTCAACTGAAGGTTTAAAACCTTCTTCCATTTGAATCCTATGCATGAGAATAGAGGGGCTAAGTCCTTTAAGATCATCAATGGTGTAACGTATAATTTTCCTATAAGGTCTAACTCTCATAAGCAATTTTTCTACTTATTCTTCATTTAATTCAGCATTTGTAATAATAGAATAAGTAGAATTTAGACCAAGGAAAGCATACCTTAAAGTTTAAGGAAGGGTTTTTAATTCTACCTTAAGTGCATTCTTTTCCTTTAATGCACTCATAAGAGAGTAAAGGCTCATACTTGATTGATTGCTTCTTATTTATGGCAAGATTATCATTGAGATAATGATTAAACATTACTACCTCTTGATCAATGTCATCTTCTTTTACATCATAAACCAAACATACTTTAAGCGGATCTTGGGTGAGTTGTTTATCAAAAACTCCTTGCACACAGCTCTCTATCACGTCCACTCGAAAGCATGAACCCATTGCTATAATTTATTTTGCCATTTAATGATGTCAAACTACAATTTATTATCTCCAATTTCAAGCAAGATTTTGCTTGTTTGTCATTTATAATTACACTAGTTATTGCAAGGAAAGGATGTCCTAAAATTATTAGAATTTGTCGATCCTCTTCCATCTTTAAGATGATAAAGTCCTGTGAGCGACCTCTTTTCATCTTATTTTTGGATAGCGGTATGTTTTCGTGGGACATTGTGTAGGTCTTTCCATTTTTGAAGGGCATGATAACTTTATTGAATAGGGATAAATAATTGGCCTCAAGAGGATGAGACACTTTTGATTTTCTAGAGTCGCCACCCAATTTTTAGAAAATTAGGAAAAGAAAAGGACAACATCAGGTAACTCAACGAGTATTTTCCCCAGCAGAGATTTTTAAGTTTAGGGGATTATGTCTACTTTTTAACTATTTCTCATTAAATGATATTCGATGTATAGCTACGATAACCCTCTAGTTTCAGTAATGACAGTTTGTATAACATTCATATAGTACATATAATAGTGGAAGATAATAAAGCTGAAAATTTAATTATTCCATCGCTTTCCTGATAAAATACATATGAAAAGGGAAAAATTTATGAAAAAATAAATCTAATTTGGATATGATTGATCTATAAGATTAGCATGACCATTCATATAACTTGCTCAATTTCATGAATAATAGGATGATCATGCATGCTTGCAGTGATTATTTATGCTATGCTGATATATGATGATAATATAAAGGATGCATGAGGTCATCACTGGACCAAGAGCATGATGACTCTATTCCAGGAAATGAACTTTTCACATTATTGGAATTTATTATGTGATTTCATGATTTCAAAAATAGAGGATGCAGAATGATGATATGAAATGAGCATAATAAAGCATATATTATTCACATAGCATGCAAGATTGCTAGTATCATCATATAAGCACAAAAATATTCCTAAATGCTGGCAACAGTAAAATAAATTGCAATGCAATAAAATAAATGTGCTAAAATAATTGTGTGGTCCTCAGACTTGACTAATCTTATGTGGGTTTTAAAGCTTTAGCTTTGAGTGATTATCAAGCTTCCTTGTCGAGAGGTTCAAAATGACAACAGAATGACACTAGATTGTATACCTTTAAAGCATGCTTTAACAAAGATGAGGCTTGGTTTGGTGAAAATGGATCTAACAATGTAAGAGAAAGGCTGTGGGAGAGTAAAAACTATATAGAAAGGGGGTTTTTAGTGCCTTCGATCGGACCCATTTTTGAGTGTATGTGTGTTTCCACTTGCTCCCCCCCTCAAAATGGGGTGTGAAGGGTTCTATTTATAGGGAAAATTGGGTAGAATAGTGTGGTGGGGCCATGGTCGCACATGTATATCGAGAATTTTATGTAAGGCGGTGGACACTATGTGCGATCCACAAGCACTTTGGTCTTCCATGCACACTTCCTGGGTTTTATGCATGCTATTTTATGGTTGGTTTTTAACATTTTTAGGCCTTATGAATGCATTTCTAGAGTCTTTTTTGCCAAATTCGACCTTGATTTTAGCACATAACACTTAGGGGTGTTTACGTGCACTTCTGAGTGATACACACTGATCCTCGGGTTATATTGGACCATTTTGAAACCATTTCTGGAGGTTTTTGAGCCTTCTAGATGTGTTTTCAAAGTTCATTTTATCAAAATCAATTTTCATTTTTTCATAAAGTTATGTCTTAGTCTAACGAAAGTGCATAAGCCCAACGAGCTTAGTATTCTAAGAGGAGCTTTCTCGAAATAAACCTCTGATTGTTTCAATAATTCATATTTCATAAGGTTAGAGCATAACTTAATGGCTTGGTGATCGATTTTGCACACTAATTGGGTCATTTAGGTTTTTTAAGGTTGTACATTTCATAGGTGTTACGAATGAGCAGACTTTAGTCATCTCAAGAATTCATTTCATTATTGGACCTTTTTAGGGATAGTCAAATTTGAGGTATAATAATTGCCTTTTGTTTCACATGCATAGCCACCTAGTGCTAGTGTCAATACACGTCAAGCAAATGTAAAGATCCAAAAAATGTTTTAGTAGGGAGAGAGGTACTTACCTGTGGGTTGTCTTTAGATGTTTTGTCAAGATTTGACTACTGTTGCCGTGTTTTATTTATTGTTGTTGTTCTATGACTTGGTTGTCATGCAAGGTGTTATTTAGGACATATGCAAGCTTGTAATTCATGTAAAGTGCATTGGGATTTATATAACTATAACCTTTTTAGGTGTCACACAAATGAAGATTCTATTAAGCAAAAAGAGATGCGACTATAACCTTCTTAGGTGTCACACAAAATGAGCATGCTACTAAGCAATAAAAATGCAACTATAACCTTCTTAGGTGTTATGCAAATGAACATACGATTATAACTTCTTAGGTGTCACACGAAATGAGGATGCTACTAAGCAATTAAAATACAACTATAACCTCACGCAAATGAACATACAATTATAACCTTCTTAGGTGTTATGCGAAATGAAGATGTTACTAAGAAAAATGTGGATACGACTATAACCTTCTTAGGTGTCACACAAATGAACATACAATTATAACCTTCTTAGGTGTTATGGGAAATGAAGATGTTACTAAGCAAAATGTGGATGCGACTATAACCTTCTTAGGTGTTAAAAAAAATGAACATGCGATTATAACCCTTTTAGGATCATGCAAATGAACATGCGATTATAACCTTCTTAGGTGTCACGTGAATGAATATACGATTATAACCTTCTTAGGTGTCACATGAATGAAGATGCTACTAAGCAAATGAGAATGCTCCTAAGGAGTGTTGATGCTCTTAAGGAGTGTGGATGCCCCTAAGCAATGTAAGGATGCTTCTAAGTGGTGAAAATGCTTTTAAGTAATAAGAAGATACTTCTAAGTAGTGAAAGTGCTTCTAAGCAATGAAAGTGCTTCTAAGCAGTGAAAGTGCTTCTAAGTAGTGAAAGTGTTTCTAAGCAATATAAAAGTGCTTCTAAATAATGAAAGTGCTTTTAAGCAATATGAGAGTGCTTCTAAGCAATGAAAGTGCTTTTAAGTAGTGTGAGAGTGCTTTTAATCAATGAAAGTGCTTCTATGACATCATTATTTCAATGATTTAGAGAGAGATATCCTTATAGTGAATTTTCTTTACTCTTCTTCTTTCATGCATTATTGAATTTTTTAAAAAAGGTATTATGCACACTGTGTCTTTAGACAGATGGAGTCCACATCAGTGTACTTTTATATGAGTTTGGTGCATGTCTTATGCTCAAATGGAAGTTTAGGACTGTAGAAATAAGTGTGCAAAAAATCATAGAAGAGCCTGTGGAAGGGGGAAGTGTGCATAAATGCACGTGGAAGGTGCATGGTCATGCACTTCCTCCCTTCTAGGCCTATTTAAATGGCTATTTTGAAGGTCTTATAAGGCTTTTTTTGAACTTATTTAAGTGTTTTCTTAACCCTTTTTGTGTTTTGGGAGCTATCTACTCTATTTTTACCTCTGTACTTCCATTTTAGTTTACATAAAATGGAGTTCCCTAACATTCTTAAGGGTCTAGAGGATATTTTTGCTAATGTTAATGTTGAGGGTGACTTTACAGAGGCCATTGGAGCTAGGACGTCCGCTATAGGAATTAGCACATATGGTGCTCAGAGTTCTCAACCATCTAGGCTTTCTTGGGGAGATCTAATCCTTGTTGTTTATAGCTTGGAGACTTATGCTTGTGTGCATCATCATTACGAGGTAGGTCCTTCTTTGACCTTATTTTTTAAAGCTTGTTCATTGGCTACTTTACTGTTTATTTTGTTGTATGAGATTCTTATAGCTCTTACTATAATAGTCTGTTAAGTCGTAGCTTTATTATGAATGGTGATGCTTGATAGCTCTTACTTTCTTTTATTTTCATGATTGTCTGCTAGTGCTTGCCATGATGCTTTACTTTTCAACTTTTATTATTGATCTTATTAAATGATAGAGAGAGAGATGTGTAAGTATTTAGTAGTTGTGTAAATGTTTGATAGCATACCTATTATTTGAAGCCTTGTAGGTATGTCACTATGTTGCCTAGTAGTTTTAATAGAGTTATCATGTATTATTAGGGTCTCCTAATATGTGTGAAGTAGATGACTGCCAGAAAGGGCTTTGATGGAGTCATTGTTGCATTATCTTATGACTCATATGCATCAAGTTAGATTTCTATGTATGCGTTGATAGAGCAGTGGATGGACACAATGCATAGTTTCCATCTACCTATTAGGGAGATGACTATTACCCCTTTGGATTTTGCCGCTATCATAGGCTTAAGCTTTTCTAGAGAGTCCGTTCCTTTCAATGAGGAGGAGTATTCTACTACCATGGTGAGGAGGCATCTTATGATGGATTTGCTTGGAGTGGTCACACCTATGAAGTATCACTGCCCTTATCTTGCTTGTTACATGGAGTTTGTTTCTTCGGTGCAAACTTTGTAGTTTGTTTCTTTTGTACGAACTTTGTACAACGATGGTGTTATCTCAACAGAGCAACTAGCTTGTTGCTTTTTATTTTATTTGCTGAGTGTTGTTATTTTCCCAAACCCTTTGAGTACGAGTGATTTGCAATTGATGTCTGTCTTGAGAGATATGGATGGCTTATCGAGCTATTGTTGGGGTACTGCTGCCTTTGCTCATATGTAATTAGGCCTTGACACAACATATCGAGGTGGCTTGAGGATCTATGGATGCTTGTTCATACTAGACATGAGTAGGAGTTCTATTGTCTATTCTTTTGCTTTTAGTTTATTATTTTTGACCCTCTGATTTTGATAGATCTAGCCATATGAGTTTGGGATTCTCCCTTGTCCATCCATCCAGTGTTTCCTAGAGGATGACTTCCTTTATTTTTCTCATTGGATCAGGAAGACCATTGATTTGATTGAGGACTGCACGGTAGCTCAGGACCATATGGGGAAGCTGTCCCTTGATCATGTATGTCTGATTTCTACTGTGTTAGTTATTTCTTTTTTAGGGATTATAAGCACCCAATTTCACAATGCAATTGTGCATAGATGGATGAAAGCCCTTATAATGAAAAAATTAATCGAGAAATTGATCTTTAGCATTGAAATTTGAGATTTCAAGGACTAAATTGTAGTTTTTTGACTTAATTGCAAAATCGTGATTTTAGAAGTGTTTTTTTTAAAAAAAATTTAATTTTTTGGCATTGCATAAGCAAACTGCTAGTCAACATTTAGCTAATGTCAATTGACACTAGCCTAATGTCGATCGACATTACAAAATATTTTCAATATTTAAGGCACTAGCCTAATGCTAATCGACATTACGGAATATTTTCAATTTTTCAGTATATTTTGTCATTTTTAGTATTTTTCCATTCACTGATTGGTTGAAAATTAATTCTAAATATTTTCTTAAAATATATTTATGGTTTTACGTGTTCAAAACACGTAAATATATTGAAAAATTGAGAGATAGCGTTTGTTCCTAGAATGAAGGAAGTTAGCTCATAGGTCTCTGCTTTAAAAAGCCAGACACTGCGTGAGTGAGAGACCAGCTATTGATTGTGCGGAAACCCTAAAAAATCATAGAAAAAAAAGAGTTTCTTCACTACAAAAAAAAAAAGCACGCTCTTTTGTCTTCAATAGTCAAGAAATCAATAAACGTAGAATCAATTCTTAAAATGGTGACAATCTCAATCTGAGGGGTATTCAAACAACATTTGCACAACATCTTCTACTCTTCTATTTTCTTTATTTTAATTTTATTTTCTTTATTTTTTATTGATTCATTACTAATTAATTTTTTTTGTTTTTTTTGTTTTGATTGATATTATATGATGTTTTGGAGGTGAGGTTGGTGAAATGAGATTTTGGCAATTATTACATTGAAAATTCCATGGAATGCCATGGATTATGATATATAAAACTCCCGTAGGATTTAGGATTTTTTACGTTCTTATAATTTGTTTTAGTTTTGGGTTGTAATTAATTTTCTTTTAATTTTCTTCATCGTAAGAATTGTAATAACCCAAATAGTTAGAATAGTAATTATTTACTTTTGTGTTCTTAAAATTGATTAGTAATTAGGGTTTCACTTGGTAAGACCTCATAAAATCTAAAGCTAGGGTTTCATGAAATTGATTTAGGATTTTTTTTAAAAAAATCACTAAAATGTATGGTTGATCTATTTTTTTGTGTTTTATTTGTTTTTGGCTTGTTTTTTTTATGTTTTTATCCTTTTTGGGCCCCAAGCCCACATTAGGTCCAATTCACTTAAAATAGGTTTATAAATGATTTAGGTTAATTAATTAATTAAAACCAATACAAGCCCATTTTAGGTTAATTAGACTTTAAGCCCATTTTTAGTTAATTAAAATTTATTTAGATTTAGCTCAGCCCATTTTAATTCATTACTTGTAAAATAAATAGACTTAAGCTCACATTTCATTTAAAATAAAATCAAGTTAGACTTAGGCCCACTAATTCAACTTTTCCTTTAAAATTTTATAGACTTAAGCCCATTCCCTGTAGATAATTAAAACAAATAGACTGAAGCTTACTAATTAAAATGTAGTCCTACCTTTAGTCCATTTCATTTATAAATAAAAAATGTAAATCTAGCTAACTTTCATTAAAATTAAACTTAGTTTAGACTTAGGGATGACGGGCTTGAATGCATTTTTATGTGTGTTCAAATAGGGTTTAATAAAATTGCATGTAATTAGAGAATGAAGTAATTTATAAAGTAATTCTAAATGAACATGAGACTAAGAGAAGTTAGTATTCCATTTCCAGAATCTCCTAGTTATGGTGCTAACTTTCTTTTAGAGAATTGAGTGCCACCAATCGAATTTTCCTAGTTATTACCTTGGTTGGTAACTCCTCTTCTCCATGCTATGACTTTGTGGCATAGTAGTGTGTTCCTTAAGGCCCTAAGCCTAAACAATGTCTTGGTTATTAAAATCTTGGATGATGCTAAACCCCGCCGTCTACAGGGATCTTTTATTCATTCTTGCCCTTTGAGTAGATTTTTCTTCATTGGTGGGTGGTGAGATCTCATTGGACAACAGATATGGTGACTTCATAGCAGCTAACGAAGTGACGAGTGTTGCTCTCTAGCCTCATCGGTAGAGTGTGGTAGTTGGGCGAGCGAGTGCATCATTGATGGGATGGCCTATATATGATAAGAGTTCCTATCCCTCCTCATATTGACATGTTTTGGGGCCATAAGCTTTATGGTGATTATCTTGATGCTGTTATGATGGGATTCCCCTCTGAGAGCCTCTTAGAGAGTGTGGGCTTGCCTTATGCTGATGTATTAACCCCTCAGCTGATTGACGTTGTAGCTAGTGAGACCTTTCCTCCACCTCCACCTTCTCAGGCATATGCATCTCATCCTTTGAGTTCAAGGATTAGACCATCATGTGGGTCATCGAGAGTCACTTCTTTTGATTCGGTAAGCCTTTATTCCTATTTTGATGCAAGCATGTAGCAAAATTTATTAGTAATAAACTGTAATTGACGTGAGTTATGAGAACTTATCTGCAATGACGTTGGAGAAGATCTGGATCTCATTTTAAGGAGGATGAAGGCATGTTCCATATTTAGGCGACTACCCATGCTAATGGTGTGGCTTTTGGTAGTATTACTCTTAGGGACTTAATGGTTCAACCATCTTTGTCTTTACTTAGGACAGATACCCTTGGTAGAGTAGTGAGTTTTGATTTGCTTAGACCTAGCTTTCCTCAGTCGGGTGTTGCTCCTGTTGATGTTACCCATGTTTATGTTCTATACTTATTCTTGCATGTGTTTCATTTATTTAGTGATTGGTGATTGACTTATTTGCTTGCTTTTGTAAATTCCTATCTCCTTTGGTCAATATTGGTATACTGTTACTAAGAGTGGGGGACAGTGCTTTTTAGAGTTTGCTACCACTAAGAGGGTATGCCTTTTTTTTTATCGTACCTGCTTATTTTATGCACATGTTTTTATGTATAAGTGTATGATATGCAATATGTAATGTAAGTTGAGCACCGTCTTGCTAGTCTTTAATAGGAGCAAAAGTGTGTAGCTTATCGTGACTGCATCAGTCACGACTAGCATCCTTTACGATGAACGATGATAAGTTAGGATTAGATGAGGGGGGGTGCTTGAGCATGATTAATGCTTCTTTTTTATGGCAGCCACAACCTATGTAGTTATTTTAGGAGCTAGGTGTAGGACTTTTGGCTTGTGGTTCGCTTTGTTGTATCATTTTCATGAGGTTATGGACTCTAGGTGCTATATATAGGCATTCATCCCACATGTTGTATGATGCTTGTACGATGATGGATGTATATGCTTCTTGCTATGTATCATTGATGATGATGTTTGCCATTGCTATTGTCTACCCCCTTTCCCTTTTTTGTCTAAGGTGTCTCCTTTTGGAGCTTTTTGCACTTAGCTGTGTTTCTTTTTTCTTCCCTTTTTTACCTAGGGTGTCTCCTCTAGGAGCTTTTCACACCTAGCTGGGCCTTTTCTTTTTTGCAACTTGATATAATGCAAATGTGTTTAATATTTTAAGGTAGTTTAGTATTAATTTCATTAAGTTTTCTTATGTTTAGTGTGTTTATTTGCCTATTAAGTTATCATTTTCACTTCTTTTATCTTTATGGTTTATGATGTAGGTTATATACATGTTTTAAGCTCAATTCATGCTTGGAAAAGACTTGGAGTTGATTAGAACAAGTTAGAGAGAAAAAGGAGTCAATTTTGGGACTTGGAGACTTTCACGAGTTATCACCATGGGCACGACTCATAATAGAGAGCTTCTGTCATGAGTTGGCACCATTGTCACGACTCGGCACAATGCAGAAATCTAGAACCTTCTAATTTGAGCAGTTTTCATATTTCTATCATAATTTCTTCTACAGACATCCATATTTGATGATTCAAGTTGCTATGGAAAGAAAACTCAAAGATATAGAACTTTCATGAATGAATATTTGAAATTTAAAATCATCTGGATAGATGAAATTTCCCTTGAATTCATAAAATCTGCAAAAGAAGATGACCTTTCATGAAATGATGCCATTCCAACTCCAAAGTTCTAGTCCTTTCTAAGTCACTTTTGAAGGCCTATAAATAAAGGATCTTAATAAGCAAAAAGAGATCTAGTTTTCCATATATTTAGAAACATAGACATTACAAAATTATTTAGTTTGTATTAGAGTTATTATAAAAGACAAAGCTAAGAAGAAGAAAGATTCAAGTATCAAGACCTAATAAAAGGGTTTTATCTTCTCTATTATTTTCCCTTTTCTATTTATATTTAGTTTTCTTTTGTTGTTTCTTTATTATGTATCTTGGCTAAGCCTTTGTTTATTAGAATTGCAAGGAAGAATGAATCAATGAATTATATCTTTTTATTATGCATGAATGAATTGCTTTCAATTGAGTGTTTGATTGAGTTGTATATGCTTGATCACCATATATGATGTGTTAGTGAAATTGTTCACAATGATAGTTGGGATAATTTGGTGAAAAAGCAATTGAATTCACTTAAAGGTTAGGAAAGTACCTGGAGACAAGAAATCCGCTTTGAGGGGTCAAAGAATTGGTAAGGAACTTCATGGTTTTTGTTTATCTCTATAATGATACGATGGTACTTATAGACTCTAGATGGAAATACCCTTATTTGACAACGACAGTTGCACTTAAGGATTTTAGGTCATATTCTCCATTCATTGCATGTGTTCATTATTTATTATAGTTCTTTGACTAATTCAGAATTGTAATTCTAATAAACCATATTTAATTTGATATTTAGAATAATTAGAGTTATTAGTATAGTTAATAGTTTAATTAGTATACTTAGAATAATCCAACCATTTTCACTATTAATATATTGCCTATTCATCTTAGTATCTATTCGATTAATATAAAATTTACAAATCCCAGTGTTCGACACCCTACTTGCTCTATCTAAGTCCTTAGAGACTATGGTATACAATTCTAATCCGCTTCAGAATTTGGCGCCATTGTCGGGGATTTGTTTATAATTTTTATTAACTTAGGGTAGAAAAAGGTTGTTTTAGGCCTTGTTTTAATTTTTGTTTTTGTTTTTTTTTTATTTTTTTACTTATTTATTTATGAATTTACATGCTTACTAGAAGTATTAGTGATAATAATTTGTACTTTGATCTTGAAATTGATTTACTTATATGAAATTTGCACTGGGAACAAATGCAAAGAAGAGAGAATCAATTCAATAGAATGGCTCAACCAGAGAGAAGGATGTTAGGCAATTTTACAATGCCCAATATCTCGGGTAGTTTTGGTGGAATTGTGGCTCCGGCTATTGCCAACAACAATTTTGAGATCAAGCCAAGTATTATCTAAATGGTCCAAAATAATCAATTTGGAGGCTTACAAGGAGAAGATCCTTATGCTCACATTTTGGCTTTCCTCAATATATGTGCAACCTTTAAGATAAATGGTGTGACAGATGATGCAATCAGGCTAAGACACTTCCCATTTTTTATTAGGGACAAAGCACAACTTTGGCTTGCAAGTTTGCTAAATGAATCAATCATAACATGGGATCAATTGAAGCAAGTGTTCCTGCACAAATATTTTCCACCACATAAGACAACCAAGTTTCGTAATGAGATCACTACTTTCAAGCAAAATGGAAGTGAGACTATTTATTTGGCATGGGAGAGGTTTAAGGAACTTCAATGGTAGTGTCCACATCATAGTTTGCCGGAATGGATGATTCCTCAAATTTTCTACAATGGGTTGACGGATGAAAATAGGAATATTATGAATCCTACAACTGGTGGGAAATGGATGGATAAGACGGCTAGAGAGGCTGTTCCATTACTAGAAGAACTTGCATCTCAAGGGTACATGGGTGATGAAACCATAATGGCAAAAGCAAAGGGAGTTTTGGAACTTGACACCATCAATATGCTGAGTGCAAAGGTAGACGCCCTCACCAAATTGGTAAGTAAATCTCATGTTAATTCATTAAAATGTATTAATCTTGTTTGTGAGATTTATGGAGGATCTCATTCATACTCTCAATGCAATGTAATTGCAAATGAGGATGTGAATTATGTGCAAGGAGGTTTTAACCAAAAAATAGGGCTGAATTCCAATACTTATAATCCGTAGTGGAGAAACTATCCTAGATTTTCATGGTCAAACCCATCTACCCAATTAACCAAAACTCTAAACCCTAAAATCCATATGGATTTCCTATGAAACAATAAGCCTTTAATCCTACCCAATCTAAACCTAACCTTGAAACTCTTATGGAGCAATTTGTTAACCAACAAATGTCCATTAATAAACAAAATAAGAGCAAATTAATTCTAAGCTTGAGTAACTTACTACTTATAACTATATCCTTGAAACCCAAATTGCCTAACAAGCCTCTACCTCAAACACTAAACCTTTAGGAAAGCTTCCTAGCCAACCAGAGTATGTACAAAAAGAGTCTTGTTAAGAAATTACATTGTGTAGTGGTAAAGAGGTTGAAAAGGATCTTAATAAGAAGAAAGGATTAGTTGATAATGATGATAGGGTATAGATTGAGGAAGTAGATGTTAAGAGTAAAAACATGATAAGATTTCAATAGGAGATAAAAAGGGAAACACCAAGCCACTTAAAGAGGATGAACCTAAGGTAGATTTAAAAACTCTTCCTTTTCCTCAAAGGTACATAAGGCATAATTTGGACAAGCAATTTGGCAAATTCCTTGACTATCTTAAGGATATCACTATCACTATACCATTTGTGGAAGCTATTAGAGATATGCTAGCTTGGGGTAAATTTTTAAAGGATATTATTAGCCATAAAAGCAAGCTTGAAGATTATGGTTTAGTATCCGTTGTTGAAGAATCTAAGGCTATATACTCCAAGTCTCCACCTAAGCTTAAGGATCTTAGTTCATTTACGGTTCTTTGTGTAATTGAAGGTATGCATTTTGATAAAGCTTTATGTGATATTGGTGCCAGTGTTAGTCTTATGCCTTACTCTATCTACAAAAAGCTTGATTTGGATGAACTTAAGCCTACCAATATGTGTCTTTCCTTGGCAGATAAATTTGTAACATATCCACTTGGCATTCTAGTGAATGTGCCAACAAAAGTAGGTAAGTTTATGATACTGGCTGACTTTATTATGTTAGAAATGTAGGAAGATCTTGAGATTCCAATTTTATTTGGAAGACCATTTTTAAGGACAACATGAGCAATTATAGATATGAAGAATGGAAAGATCGCATTGGAAGTGGATAATGAATCTATGGAATTTGATGTGCTAAATATAACGAAGTCAACACCTATAGAAGTGGCAAGTAGAGTTGATTCTATTGATATTGTTGATGGATGCATTAAAGAAGTGATTCATGAGTGTTTAAAGAATGATGATATCGAGCCATACAAGGTGAAAGAAGCTAACGAGAGAATTTTGGAGGTAGTTCCATATCAACCTTTTCAAAGGACATCAAGATTTGAACCTTTAAGGAGCAACGACGATCCAAAATACTCTACACCTTGCGAAGAAGTAAAGATGGAGCTCAAGCCTTTGCCATCAAATCTCAGATATGCATTTCTTGACTCTAAACTTCAATTTCTTTTTATTGTTAATTCATCTTTGCCTAGTAATGATGTTGATGCCTTATGTGATGAGTTGAATAATCATAAAAATGCCATTGGCTATTCTATAAATGATTTAAAGGGTATTAGTCCTAAAATATGTATGCATAGAATTCTCTTAGAAGATAATGCCAAGACTTCCATTGAAGGTCAAAGGCGGTTGAATCCCACTCTTAAGGAAGTGGTTAGAAAAGAGGTAACTAAGTTAATTGATAATGGAATCATTTATTCCATTAGTGATAATAATTGGGTAAGCCCTATTCAGGTTGTACCATAGAAAGGAGGCTTAACCATTGTTAGGTATGAATCTAATGAGTTGATACCTACTAGAACTGTCATGGGATGGCGTATGTGTATTGACTATAGGAAAGTAAATAAAGCAACTAGGAAGGACCATTTTCCATTGCCTTTTATTGACCAAGTTCTTAAGAGGTTAGCTAACTTTTCTTATTTTTGTTATTTGGATGGACTTAGTGGATTTTATCAAATTCTTATTCATCCCGAGGACCAACCTAAGACTACATTTACATGCCCATATGGTACTTTTGCTTTTAGGCATATGCCTTTTGGTTTTTGTAATGCACCCGCTACTTTTTAAAGATGCATGTTTTCCATATTTAGTGATTTACTTGATGATTATGTAGAAGTTTTTATGGATGACTTTAGTGTCTATGGTACTAACTTTTCTAATTATTTAGACAACCTATCTAAAGTACTTGACAGGTGTATTGAGCATGGATTAGTCTTAAATTAGGAAAAGTACCATTCATGGCGAAAGAAGGCATAATTCTTGGACATATAGTTTCAAAGCGAGGCATTGAAGTTGACAAGGCAAAGATAGAAGTGATTGAAAAATTACCACCTCCAAAGAATTTTAAGTATACAAGAAGTTTTCTTGGACATGCAAGCTTTTATCAAAGGTTTATCAAAGACTTTTCAAAGATAGCAAAGCCATTGTGTAGGTTATTTGCTAAGGAAGCTACTTTTGAGTTTAATGATGCATGTCTTTAGGCATTTGAATTTTTGAAGAAGGCTCTTGCTTCCACACCTATCTTGCAACCACCTAATTGGGAGGAGCCATTTGAAATAATGTGTGATGCTAGTAACTTAGATGTAGGAGGTGTTTTGGGACAAAGAAAGGAAGGCAAGCATTATGTGATTTATTATGCCAGCAAGCTACTTGATGAAGCTCAAATCAGCAACAACACCACAAAAAAGGAGTTGCTTGCTATTGTTTATGAATTTGACAAGTTTATAGCATACCTTATGGGGAAAAAGGTGATTTTTTATACCAATCATGCTACTCTTAAGTATCTTCTAAAAAAGAAGGATGCAAAACCTAGACTCCTACGTTGGATCTTGATGCTATAAGAATTTGACTAAGAACCTAGTTGCAGACCATTTATCAATACTAGATCAAGATAATTTAAAGAAACATGATGATGGTGTGCCAATTAATGAGACATTTTAGGGTGAACATATTCTAAATATTGCATCAAAAGAACTTCCATGGTTTGCAGATATAGCAAATTATCTTGTAAGTGGTATTCTTCCTTATGGTATGGATTATAGACAAAGGAAAAAATTCTTACATGATAGCAAATTCTACTATTGGGAGGAGCCATTGCTTTATAAAAGGTGTGCGGATGGTTTGATTCGATGATGCATTCCTCAAGATGAAGTCCTAGATGTTTTGAAGCATGGTCATTCTTTAGATGTCGGTGGACATTTTAGAGCATTAAAGATAGTATTTAAGGTACTTCAATCTGGTTTTTGGTGGCCTACTTTGTTTAAGGATGCTAGAGAATATGTGCTTACATTTGATAGATGTCAACGAATGGGAAATATATCAAAGAAACATGAAATGCATTTAAAGGGGATTCTTGAAGTAGAACTTTTTTACGTATGGGTTATAAACTTCATGGGTCCATTCCCTAGTTCTTTAGGCTACAAGTATTTATTGGTTATGGTCGACTATGTCTCTAAATGGTAGAAGGAATGCCAACCTTGACAAATGATGCTAGAGTAGTCAAGAAGATGCTTAAGAATGTAATTTTTCCAAGGTTCGGTACCCCTAGAGCTTTGATTAGTGATGGTGGTTCACACTTTTACAATAAATATGACAGAAGCACTTTTGAAGAAGTATAGAGTAATACACAAGGTTGCTACTCCATATCACCCACAAACAAATGGGCAAGTTGAGGTGAGTAATAGAGAGATTAAATGGATTCTTGAAAAAATAATGTCTTCTTCAAGAAAAGATTGGGCAATGAAGCTCGATGATGCATTATGGGCTTATAGGACAGCTTTTAAAACCCCAATTGGCCTTACTCCTTATCAACTAGTATATGGGAAATCTTGTCATTTACTAGTTGAATTAGAACATAAGGAATATTGGGCAACAAGAACTTTGAATTTTGATTTGCACAAAGCTGGACGAAAGAGGCTACTTCAACTTAATGAATTGGATGAGTTGAGAATGAATGCTTATAACAATGCCAAATTATATAAGGATCATAACATATTGTGGCATGATAAGCATTTATCGAAGAAAGACTTTTATAAAGGCGAACATGTTTTGCTTTATAATTCAAGATTGAAGTTGTTTCCGACCAAACTAAGGTCTCAATGGTTGGGTCCTTTTAAGGTTGTTAAGGTTCATCCTTATGGTACAGTAGAAATTTTAGATGATGAAGGAAAGGTTTTTAAAGTGAATGGGCATCATCTCAAGCCTTACTTGATCGAGGAGGTAATTCCTTCAAGCCAATATGTCTCTTTGTCTACTCCTTAATTCAATTTAGCCAGGTATTATCCATATATTTCTACTTTATTTTCATTTACTTTATAGTTTATTTTTCTTTATTTTGCTTTGTTTTGATACTATTTATCCATATTATTTTAATTAGTATTTTCATTTCTAGTATATAATTGGTATGTGATTGGTTTCTTATACCAATATTATATAACTTTTCACATATATTAGTTTCTTTCTCAAGTGTTTATACTTAGAAATTTTTAGGCCTAATATAGAACACATTGTCACGAGTCGGCATGGTGGCACGACTCATGATAGAAGTATTCTATGATGAGTTGGCACGGTGGGCATGACTTGTCACCATTCTAGTTACATCATCACGAGTCGGCACGGTGGCATGACTCATGACAGAAGCTAATCATCATGAGTCGGCATAATTGGGCATAACTCGTGACACTAACCCTAACCCTAGAATTTTACACATTCACATGCATATACATTTTTTTAGTTCTTATTTTGCTTACATTTTTCAAATTTTACACATTTTTACATTTATTTTCCCAACAAATATGACACAATTTAGTGAAAAGTCATATCTTTCCAAGAAAAGTCATAACTTTTCACAATTCCACATGCCTTTTCACTAACCCATATGACCTTTCACTATCAACACACACCCTATCACTTACATCTCTATAACTCTATAAATATTTTATGTTTGACTACTAATTTCCCTTACAATTTTTTCCCATACGTTTTGTTTTCATTTTTTTTTGTTTTATGTCTTACCCATTATATATACCCTAATTTCTTTTCACTTTATCACCTTTCTATATCTATTTACTATTTTCTTTCTAAACCCTCTAACCCTACCCGAAACACTTCCTCTCCCTCACTTATTTCTTTATTTTTGAAAAACCATCTCTCTACTTCATCTCTCCAAATTGTTCATAACAATCATTTCCTTTGACCATAGGTAAAACAAAAGGTTCAACATCCAAGAGGCCACAAGTGGAGGAGCAACCACAAAGGGAGGAAGACATTTCAAATACTTACAAGTCTAAGTTCCCCATCTTCACTCATGAAGAAGGTGCTAAATTTTCCATAATCAAGTTTCGAGAAATTACCTCTTGTAAGTATGTTCCAAATTCCCTTTTGAAGGATGTGGGTATGCTTGAGTCATTTGATAAATTGTTGGCACAATATGGACTTAAAAATTTTGTGTCTATGCATGAGGATACACATGTTGATTTAGTTACAGAATTTTACACCACATTGGATGTGAACTCCACTAATTCATAAATTCTAGAATTTCGTTTGGTAGGAAATAGGCACCAACTTACCTATTCATCTATGCAACGTATTTTTGGTTTTAAAAAAGAGGGATTATGTGACCCTGCACCAGCTTTTAATGTGAATGAATTTTGGACTTTTCTTACTGATTTGCAAACCCCATTTCAGCCTAAGAAAGGAAAAGCTATGTTCATCAAAGATTTAAAATTCTAGTTATTGCATAAAGTACTTGCATGTGTTATTTTCAACAAGACTGAGTTTAATAGGGTTTCTGCACAAGAGTTGTTTTTAATGTGGTGTGTCCATCATAAGAAACAAGTTTGTTAGACATATTGGATATTTAACTAATTTTTGGCATGTGCCCTTAGAAAGGATGCAATTATAACTCATGGTCATGTGATTACTATTATTGCTAAAGCTTTCAATGTTGATCTTACTAACTTTACTAGAATTTTTGAGTGTTCTTATTTCACCAAGCAAGCATTTGTTCATGGTGAAATTGTTGATTCTACTTTTTGCTTGATCCCGGCCCACATGAGATCATGTTGGAGAGGACTTGCACCACTACCGCCAGTTCATGAGTAGCCTATTGAAGAGGAGGACGAATCTGAACCTGAGGAGGATGCACCTTCCTATACACCATTTGGAGATGTCCCTATGCTTACATATCCTCTCAAAAATGCACTCAGAAATTAAAGTGATCACCCTCCAATTTGGGATCAAATTCTAAACAACCAAATTGCCATACAAAGGCAATTGAATGAGATGGAGTTTCATCAAAAGCAACTTTCTCGCCGTCAAAGGAAGATGGAGTACAAAATGGAACAATTCTTTGCTCAATTAGGCTACCAAATTGAGTCTCCACCTTTTACACCAATCGATGACTAAGGGGAGTACTTCTTATCCTTTCTTTCACTTTCTTTTTATTACATTAAGGACAATGCATGCTTTTAAGTGTGGGGGAAGGGATATTGATATTAGTATTAGTATATTAGTAATATATATATATATGTTTATGTGTTTAGTTCCATATCTTTATGTATTTGCATTCATTTTGCTCCTATATTTAATAAGTAGTTATCCTTAATAGTCTTTTTGATTTTGATTGAAGTTATATGTTTTATTAATAGTAAACTTTTAAACTTTTCTTGCTCAATTGGTAGAAGTTAAGTTTTATGTAGTATAAGTAGTAAGTTTATGTTTTTATCTCTTTTTATTATTTCTAAAGTCTAATTAATGTATTAGTTAACTTGCTAACTATGCTTAAGGCTAGGTGGTAATGATTTAAGCCTAGGTTTTCTTAGAGACTTAGGTAATTTTAGAGAAACTATAGCCATAATACCAAGACAGTTGCTTTTTAATAATGAATGAGGACTTAAAAAAAGAAGAAAATAAAGAAAAAGAAATAAGTAAATAACGCTTGTGATATGATGCATTTTGAGTAAGTTGTGTATAATTGAGTATGCTCATTAGTTGCATTCATTCGGAAAGAAATGTATAATGCCACAAGTAGATGGATCTCAAGTAAGTTGTGTGCATTTGTGTTTTCTCCTCATTTTCATTCATTCATAAAGAGTACATCTAGCAAAAATGCTTATGAATAAAAAGTCTAAAAATTCCATAAGAATAGTAAGTTAATGTGTGTGCTTAACATTGTCTCAAATTTGCTTTTGACTCTAGAATCCCTAAGTTTGAAGGATGACTATTTTGGCTAAATAGCTTAGTTAGAACTTTGACTTTACATTTTTTATTTAATTCTTAGTAGATTGAGATAAATTGGTAAATTTGTTGCTTATGCTATGAGACTTGTCTATTTTACCATTGTTGAGCATTGGAAGTTCAATTATTGAGCTATTTTTTTTCTAACTTCATTCATGATTGAAATGACTTGATAACGATGCTAAACTTTTTGGGAAGTAGATGAACATTTGGTTAAATTTTTCATCATTGGATCTTTATTTGCTCGAGGACAAGCAAGGTCTTAGTATGGGGGAGTTTAATATAATGCAAATATGTTTAGTATTTTAAGGTAGTTTAGTATTAATTTCATTAAGTTTTCTTATGTTTAGTGTGTTTATTTGCCTATTAAGTTATCATTTTCACTTCTTTGATCTTTATGGTTTATGATGTAGGTTATATACATGTTTAAGCTCAATTCATGCTTGGAAAAGACATGGAGTTAATTAGAACAAGTTGGAGAGCAAAAAGAGTCAAGTTTGGAACTTGGAGACTATCACGAGTCATCACCATGGGCACAACTAGTAACAGAGAGCTTCTGTCATGAGTTGGCACCATTGTCATGACTCGGCACAATGTAGAAATCTAGAACCTTCTAATTTGAGCAATTTTCGTATTTCTATCATAATTTCTCTGCATACATCTAAATTTGATGATTCAAGTTGCTATAGAAAGATAACTCAAAGATATAGAACTTTAATGAAGGAACATTAGAGATTTGAAGTCATCTGAATGGACGAAATTTCCCTTGAAGTCACAATATCTGTAAAAGAAAATGACCTTTCATGAAATGATGCCATTCAAACTCTAAAATTATAGTCCTTTCTAAGTCACTTTTAAAGGCCTATAAATAGAGGATCTTAATAAGCAAAAAGAGATATAGTTTTCCATATATTTAGAAAAATAGACATTACAAAATTATTTAGTTTGTATTAGAGTTATTATAAAAGACAAAGCCAAAAAGAAGAAAGATTCTACATCAAGTATCAAGACTTAGTAAATGGGTTTTATCTTCTCTATTATTTTCCCTTTCCTATTTATATTTAGTTTTCTTTTGTTGTTGCTTGATCATGTATATTGGCTAAGCCTTTATTTGTTAGAATTACAAAGAAGAATGAATCAATGAATTATATCTTTTTATTATGCATGAATGAATTATTTTCAATTGAGTGTTTAATTGAGTTGTATATGCTTGATCACCATAAATGATGTGTTAGTCAAATTTTTCATAATGACAGTCTGGAAAATTTGGTGGAAAAGTAATTGAATTCACTTAAAGGTTAGGAAAGTACCTGGAGATAAGAAATTCACTTTGAGGGGTCAAAGAATTGGCAAGGAACTTCATGGTTTTTGTTTATCTCTATAATGATACAACAGTACTTATAGACTCTAGATGGAAATACCCTTTTTTGACAATGACAGTTGCACTTAAGGATTTTAGGTCATATTCTCCATTCATTGCATGTGTTCATTATTTATTATAATTCTTTGACTAATTCAGAATTGTATTTCTAATAAACCATATTTAATTTGATATTTAGAATACTTAGAGTTATTAGTATAGTTAGTAGTTTAATTAGTATACTTAGAATAATCCAACCATTTTCACTATTAATATATTGCCTATTCATCTTAGTATCTATTTGGTTAATATAAAATTTATAAATCCCAGTGTTCAACACCCTACTTGCTCTACCTAAGTCCTTAGAGACTAGGGTATACAATTCTAACCCGCTTCACAGCTTCGATGATAGTAGCTGGTCTTAAGGAGAGAGCTCAGAGAAGATGGTAAGAACCATGGTCATGTAATGAAGGAAAATGCAAAGCATGCTTGATGCAATTCATGATGATAAAATGTGCTGCACTTTTTAAAGACTTTTTGCATAGATTGGCAATCATTCTCATTTCATTGTAATCATTTAAGAAAAGTACAGGTGCATTCATACAAATTTTAAACTTGAGGTTACCCCTATCCTTAACTAGACTTCTCAAGTTTTCTAGTTAAGTATTCTCTCTCTTTCCCTAATTTTTGCTTGACTTGCCTTTTTAGGTTTTTAACTCAATGGGAAGTCTCTAACTTTTGCTTAAGCTACTATTTTTAGGTTTTCAACTCAGCGGGATGATTTTTTTTTCCTTAGATGTAGTACTTCTTCAGACGGTCTATATTTATAGGTTCAGAGAATTTGTTGCCTTTAAAATCTATAAGCTTAATTGTTCCTTTTGATAGGACATGTTTGACCAAGTATGGGCCTTCCCAATTCAGTCTAAATTTACCTCTAGGGTCTGTAATTAACCATCTTATTTGCTTTAGCACTAATCTCCTGCTTTCACACTCTTATGTTTTATTCTTATGTTGAAGGTCTTGGCTAGTTGAGCCTAATACAACTATGTGTGGTATAGAGACTTGAGCCTTTAGCTATCTAAGAGAGTGAGATTATCATGCCTTTATTGAGCCCACTGTACTTCTAGCAATTCATATTCAATTTCTACCTAAAGAGACTTTATCTCTATTTTGACTAGAAGAATTGCTTTTAATCCGTACACTAGTGAAAAAGGAGATGCTCTTGTTGAAGTTCTGACTATTGTTCGGTACTCCCATAAGGCATGTGGCAATCTATATGCCTAATCTTTGTAAGTTTGAGTCATCTTTAATAAGATCTTTTTGATGTTCTTGTTTGTAGCTTTGATGACCACATTTACTTATGGTCGGTAAGGAGAAGATTTATGATGTTCCATTTTATAACTCCTTAGTTGCTCTCTAACTTCCTTTTGGAATTTGACACCGTTATGGGAGATTATGTGATGGGGGATCCTGTATCGATATAACAGGTTTCTTTTAATGAACTTAGTCACTTTCTTGGATCCTATCTTTGTGAATGATTATGCTTCGAGCCATTTTGTAAAGTGGTCTGCTACCACTAAGATGAATCAGTGTTTGTTTGAGGCTATCAGGTGGATTTCCCTAATTATGTCTAGTCCCTATACTGAGAAGGGCCATGGAGAGGTGATGTAGTGCAATTCTGTTAGGTGAAGATGGTTGACATTCTTGTGGATCTGACACTTGTGGCTTTTCCTTACAAATTTGATGTGATCTTCCATTATTGTCATCCAAAAGAACCCTTATTTTATTAGCTTTTTATCTAGGATTGATCCATTCATGTGTGAACCACAGACGACCTTATGTACTTTTTCTACTACTTTTGCAGCCTCAATTTCATCTAGACATCGAGTTATAAACCATCTAAGGTTCTCTTGTATAACACACCCTAGTGCAATATGAATTTTGATGCTAGTCATCGAATGACTACTTTGTCTCTTTCATCTACTTGATCAGGATAGGCTTGTTCCTTTAGATATCTCTAGATGTCGTAGAACAAGGGTTTTTTGGCTGTTTCTATCTTCATTATTTTGTAGTTTTCTATGACAAGGTTGTCCTAATATGAGTAGAATTAGAGGCTTCATGGGCATTTTAGATGGTCCTTCCCATACTGATGCTAGGGAAGCAAGTGCATCTGCCATATGATTGTGATTCCTAGGGAGATGAATGAATTTATGTTTTTGAAAGGACATGGTAAGTAGACTCAAGTGGTCCAAATAAGGCCATAAATGCTACTATTTCAATTCCCACTCTTCCATGGCATGGTTGATTACTAGCATGAAATCTCTAAAGATTTTGACTTCTATGATATCCAGGGCTATCAGTGCTTCTATTATGAGTGTGCATGCCTCATATTCTACTTCATTGTTTATGACTCTGAACTCGAGCTTTTTAGCAATTGGTACATCTTTGGATCTTAATGGCTGAGCTTAGGTCATTTGGGAAGTCCAGTTGGATATCTTATGAGTCTAGAATGAAGTTGAGAGCTAGAAATTCAACTACTGCTCTCCCTTTTACTGCCTTCTTAGTCAGATATTGCAAGTCGAATTCTATTAGTAGTACGAGCCACTTGGCAAGTTTCCTCGCTAAAGAGGGAGCTTTATAAAAGTACTTCATTGGGTCCATTTTAGACATGACCTTAATTCTATAGGATTGAATGTAGTGTCTGAATTTCTTCATTGCCCATATGATTGCCAAACATATATGTTTAACTTGGCTATACTTCTCCTTATATGGCAACACCTTCTTGCTCAAATAATAGACTGTGTGTTTTGCTTTGATTTCTACCTCTTGGGCTAACATTACACCGATTGCATTCCTTTTGATGGCTAGATATAAAGTTAGAGGTATCCCTAATTTAGGTGGTTTTAGAACCGATGGGTTGGCTAGGTAGCTTCTGATCTTGTCAACTGCTAGTTAACACTATTTTTGCCATTCAACCAGCTGATCTTTTCTAAGTAGCTTGAAGATTGGTTCACATAATACTATCAACTTAGCAATGAATCTGTTGATGAACTTTAATTTCTCTAAAAAACCTCTAATTTTCTTTTCTATTTTGGGCATTGGCATATCTTTGATGACTTTTTCTTTGTTTAGATCCATTTCAATCCTATTTTGACTAACAACATATCCTAGCATCTTTCTTGTAGTGACCCTGACTATGCATTTCTTTGGATTTAGCCTGAGGTTGTACTTTTTGACCCTTCTAAGGAACTTTTTGAGATCAGAGGGTTGTTCTTCCTTGGTTTTTGAGTTTACCATCATGTCATCGACGTATACCTCCACTTCTTTGTGTACCATGTCATGGAACATTGTAGTTGCCATTCTCTGGTAGGTTTCCCTTGCATTCTTTAGTCCAAAAGGCATTATTATGTAATAGTAAGTACCCCATTATGTTATGAAAGTTATCTTTGCTTGTTGACAATGGCCATTAGGATCTGATTGTACCCAAAAAATCCATCCATGAAGGAGTACTTTTCACATATGGCAGTGTTGTCAACCAATATGTCTATATGAGGTAGTAGGAAATCATCCTTCGGGCAAACCTTATTTAGATCTTTGCAGTTGACGTAGATTCTAACCCTTCAATCTTTCTTTGGTACTAGCACCACATTTGTTAACCATTCTAGATAGTCTATTGTTAGTATAGATATGCCCTAGTGCCAGTTTGGTAATGTATAATGACATTGTAAATGATCCCTAATGGCAATATAATATTCATTTATATAAAGTGTTTGTTTATTTGATTATTTATCCATTAGCATCATGTTAAATATATTCATTGTCAAGAGTTGATAATATAAGCTACGAATTTATTTAGTACATATGCTATAAAATGTTCAAAGTCATATAATTGATATTTGGATAATATTAATTAGACTATCACCTCTGTCTATGTTCCTTGATTAGTATACGATACTAATAGTGGGAGGTAGTGAGTCTCATGCTACTTGATATGAGATGTTAGAATAGACATATGGATACTCATATGATGAGTGGATCGAACAATGATGCTAGATATGTGATCACATGAATATTCACTTATTGTCAATGATCATAATCTAGGTCATAATGGTGCATGTAGTCCTTTAACCTGAGGTGACACAGTCATCCACATTTGATTGGTTAGAGTTTGTTACTGCTTACATACTTATGTTATTCACAGATGGGTATATGGCATGTGGTGGCTTTAGATAGTTAAATGTAGGGACGAGTGTTTGACCAAAATGGGATTCATTACCTAGAGTGAACCGGGATAAGATCCTATGCTATCTAAGTCTTTTCTTAATAAAATATTCCTGGCCAGGATAAATATAACAATCTAAAAGAGTTTCAGTGCTAGAAAGAGTTTCTAGTAGTTATTGTATTTTAATCAAGAGATAGAACTTGTGATGCGATCATATGATATAGCTATTAGAGTTTGACTAATCCTTGACTCTAGGCTATATCAGGATCTTCTAATAGAAGGATTTTAGTGCATGGTAATTATGACCAAATGGTTCATGTGAATTAATGAATACATTCATATCTAATTAGGTAGTTGTGATATCAATTCTAGGGGTCACTCACAACTTATGAGAACTAAATATGAATAATTGGGATTTTCATATTTAGACTTGAAAAGAGTTTCAAATAATATCAAGTGTTAATATTATCTTCTCATTGCCAATTAGACATGGACCTAGTAAGTCACACCTAAAAGGTTTTTTCCAAATCTCTTTGTATTAATCTAATTATTGATTTAAAAGTTTAATCAATTAATTAAGACTAATGAAATTGGATTTTTGCATAAAGCAATGATTTTACCATATCTTGAAATCTAATTTAAATGAAAGGTGTACTTATTAATTTATGCTTGATTAATATGAGATATTAATTGAGATAATAAATGAATAATGTGTATATGTTGTTTTCTTAATTACTTAGACTAATGGCCCAAGTGTTATGGGCTTAAGCCCAAAAGTGTTTTGGACTAAAGATTAGACCAAGAAATTGACCAAGCCCACTTAATGCATTTAAGTCCATTTAGTTTATGAAATGGGTTTTAGGTCAATAGTTGGCCCAATGTATTTAAGTTGACTTGTTTAATGGATTGGGTATTAAGTCAAGAGTTGGCCTAATGGTTTAGCCCAACTCTATTAAGATATATATAGTTGATTTTATTAAATCAAATATTAATAAAGATATTAATTAATAAGTGTAAGACTAGGATGATGTAGAGAATGTGCATGAGATGTATTTTCTACATCTTCCTATTTTGGATTCTAGTGACTTATAAGTGGTCAATACATATCATAACTTGTGGCATACGGGTGATGTCATATTTCTCTACAATTATCACTAGCCAAGTATATCTAAAAAGAAAAAAAGCATATATTAATTAAGGTTGGTAAGGACAAAAACGTGTAGACAATAAAAGAAAAGAAAAATATACACAATATAAACTAAACCAAGAACTCTTGTAAGGAAAAAGGGCAATCATTGTAAGGGTCTTTATGAGAGAAGATTTTTGCTATCTTTTAAGCAAGGCAAGATTAAGATTTGGTAAATCTTGGTGTTTTAAGCTAGAGGCCTCACAATTGGGAGACTTGAAGAGTTTATTTAAGAGTTGAATCAAACAAGAGCCAACCATTGTAGTAGATATACTGTTGTCTACACCAATCTTGGAAATTAGTAAGCTTTCTTGAAACTTAGAATTTCTAGGTTATTAATTTGTTATAATTATGTTGGTTTGTGATTTAGCTATGTGTTAAATGCAAATTATATCTTAGGGTTTTGGAATTCTTGATGAGATTAAGGGTTATGTTAAGCAAATTTTTAAAATTTTACTTAGCATTTAATGTCGAAGTAGCATAATTGATTCCTCACATCTATTACCTCTAGGAATTTTGCCTTGATCTATTTCTCAATGTCCTCTTTCACTAGTTGGGCCCATTTTGGTTTGAGTTTTATTAGTTTTTATTTTACCGGTTTGCACCCATTTTTAGTAGGAATGAAGTGTTAAGCAATGTCTCTGTCAATACCAAGAATAACATCGTATGTCTAGGCAAATTCCTTTGAATAATGTATTAATACTTTTTAATTTCTCTCCTCTCTTTAGGGGCAACATCTTTCGAAATATGTAGAATGCATGGTTTAGATTCTATGCCAATGTTAAATGATTCAGTGCATATGGAATGAATGTCAAATATGCTAATGTTTTTATTAATGCAATGCACACTACCATTAGGAAAGTCATCAAATAAGTAAGAAAAATTATGTTTCATTACATTAACTTCAAAGTTCATTACATCATCAATTTCAAACAAAGACATAGAAATTAAAGAAGTAAACTTTCTCTGGATCAGTGGTTTAAGAGATGTTTCTGTCTTTGGATCATCCACTTCCAATAATAGCAATAAATTGGTGGATGATTCTCTTCCTCCATGTTGTTCTTAAGTGATCCATAAACCTTTATGGTATCCTACCCCTAGAGAAATTTGCAAACTCGGAAGGCACGTGTTGTTTCTTATCGAACTGCCTCTTCACTAGTGCTGGATAGTAGTAGGTGCTGTATACTTGACTTTGTAGTCAAACTTCCCAAATGGTTGGCCCAGTAAATCCCATATCTCACAGTCACTATTGAGATTTTTATCTGTGTCTACTTCTTATGAGTAAGGGCAGTCAATCACTTCATCATTTAAGCGGAGAAGGAATTTTTGAGGCATTGAAATGTATTCAAAGCTATAAGGGCATTACTCATCTTTACTAGAATCATGAGGCTTAAGAATGGGATTCAAGGGTTTTTCTTTTAAGGGCTTGTCTTGGGTTTCTTGTATTGCTTGGATTAATTTTTCAATAAGGTCTTCTAGTAGATTGGAGGAGATCATATTGATGGTTGGTGAAGGCATATTTTGATAGTTTGGGAGAGGATTGGTTTTGACACTAGGTCATTTTTCTGGGTCATCAATTTTTCTAGAGTCAATAAGGTATTGGATTGCATTTTTTGGAGTTCTACATGTATTAGTGGTGTGGCCAGGCAACTGGTGAAAGTGGTAGAACAAGTTTTGGTTAATTTGAGGTGGTAGTGGGTTTAGAAGAGGCCTAGGCTCTTGTGGTTATAGAAGGTTCTTTTGTTGAAGTCTCTAGAATACTTTAGATAGTGGGAGGTTAAAGTTTGAGAATTTTCTTAGTGGTTTGATGACATTGATAGATGGTGAGCTATAGGTGTTGGGTGGATTATGTTTATTTTTGCAACTCGAGTGAAGGTGTTTTGGATGTTTGGTTGGGTATTACGATGAAAAGTGTTTCTGGCTTACTAAGGTTCCTCATCCTTAATTCTAATCTCAGCCTAATAGAGAGCTCTAAAGTTAGGATAATGAGCAAAGATCATTTGTTTTCTGAAGTATGGTAGTGCCTCTTTGATTATTAGCTCTATTTATTCATCCTTAGGAGGATGATTTTTCATTTTAACTGCCTTTCCCCACCATCTGGTGACATAATCAGAGAAAGCTTCACCGAGTTTCTGCCTTATGGTCTTAAGCTCCCTTCTAGTGATGTCTAACTAAGTGTTGTATTCATACTGCTTGATAAACTTTTAAGTTAGCAATAGCCAATCATTTTTCATTTCATCTTTAAGGTCAAAGAACCATGCCCTTGATCCTTCCTCTAGTGATGTGAAATCTATGATTCTATAATCTTTATGGTAGCCATGAAGGAAGCATATTGCCTTAGATGGACCCTCAGATCCCCTATTCTGTTAAACTTAGGAAAGTTTGGTAGCTTAAAATCATTTGGAAAGCAGCTTATCTTTGAATAGTGCCAGGTCGGTAAAGCTTTTGGAGCCATGAGTTCTTTTATCTTTAAGGGTGAATTCCAACTTAGCCATCTTATTGGCTAATAGTTTGACCTCCTCTATCGATTTAGGCTTGGTCATGTTAGCAATTTGTGCATTCCTGAGATCTTAGTAATAGCCATTGTCATCATCATCTTGAACTGGATTGTAGGGAATTCCCTTTGCCTTATCTACCTTTAGGTGAATAGATGTAAAGGCTTCACTTAGTGGTGTGCTATTCCTATCTTGGGTACTTTTGGCTTTGATTTAGGCTTGGAGGATTTCAACTATGGTGCCATCAGTGATCAACTTTTAAATCCCCTCTTTTAGCTTGTTTTTAAATTGTTGATAGGAGGTATCTTTTTGGTCACTCATGTCATATTCCTATACATTTATTAGGTTAGCTAAATGAATGATGCATGATGTGTTCCTAAAAAAGAAAAGGGTGAGCATGTATACATGGAGTGGATGTAAAATCCTAAAATAAAAGATGATTATTCCTACAGGAAACAATGATTAGCACATGCTATATACATGTACATTATATATGCATGATTAAAGCTAGTTAGTTTTCCTGCACAGTGAACAAACCAATCACAAGCAAGCTCTTGGTTCCAACATTATTTCTCCATGAGGTCATTTAGTCTCTTTCCTACATGGGTTTTAAACCTACAGTCATCAGGGGACTATAGTTCCACTCTCATAACTAGGCTATTTCTAATTATGTTGGTCAGAACCAAAGGTAAACTAAGGAATGATGCTCAAATGTGCTTGAGATAATGACATGATATCAATGTGAGGGTGAATTGTCAGGCTTCAAATGTTATCTAAAGCCCGTATGTGCTTGTATGCATAGGACCAAAGTCAATCAAAAGGAGTCCAAGTTCTTACCCCTATATCAATATTTTATATGTTTACTGGGAGTCATGAAAGTATCATTTAATAGTTTACAGTTTGATTTTGTCGACATAAAGGTCCATAATCTACTTGGGTTCCTAACCCATTCATTTGATCTGATAAGGATAAATGGACAATATCTCATAGGTTTCGTCATTGAGGGATATTGTTATTTGTTAATTTGCATAGACTATTCAGGCTGAGGTACATGATTATTATCATTCTTCATGCTTCAAGCTCACGTGAAGTAAATGAGAATCACATGGTCCTAAGTATAAATTTTCTATGAAAATTGACATTATGATGTCATTCAATGATAGACACTAGGAGGGTCATGCCATTTATGAATATCAGGTCAACTAAGTAGTGTTAGGACAAGGATAACATGCATAGCTTAGTGGAATCCTAGTGGATGTTGTTATTGGTTTATCCACATGACCTAAGTCAGGGTCAAAGGCTAAGGGTTCCTTTAGCTAGAATGCCCCTATATGACTAGGGTTACGGACTCCGCTTACTGAGCATTTTTTTGATAACTCAGTCACCCCCCTTAAGGACTTGGATTATAGATTATGGTCAGATGAGTTTGGCGAATGCACGAGTAAAGACTAAAAGTGATAATACCGTATCTTTGTCACCCCATAACTCAAATGGAATTATAATGGCAATGTCATTTAGTATTATCGAGGCTTTTAGGGATAAGTGGTGCACATGTGATGTGTAGTGAAAATACAGTAGTGAGGGGCTCTATACCATTGAGTATTGAATAATGAGAAATAGTCATTTTTTAGTTGATCTCTTTTACTTAGAAGTCCCTAGTAGAGACATCATTGTGAGCAACCTCTATTCTTCTCACTCTTGGATAGTGGTATGTTTTCACGGGACATTATGCAGGTCTTTCCATTTTCGAGGGACATGACAACTTTACTGAATAAGGACAAATGATTGGTCTCGGGCCGATTTTTAGAAAATTGAGAAAAGAAAGGGACAAAATTCGATCACTCAGCAAGTATTGTCCCCAACAGAGATTTTTAGGTTCGGGGGATCACGTCTACTTTTTGACTATTTCTTATTATATGATATTCAATGTATAGCTACCATAACACCCTAGATATAGTAATTATAGTTTGTATAGCATATAGTGGAAGATAATAAAGCTAAAAATTTAATTGTTACATCGCTTTCCTTATAAAATATATATGAAAATGGAAATAATTATAGAAAAGTAAAATTTGTTTTGGATATGATTGATCTGTAAGATTAACATGACCATTCATATAGCTTGCTTGATTTCATGAATAATAGGATGATCATGCATGCTTACATTGATTATTTATGCTATGCTAATGTATGACAATAATATAAAGGATGCATGAGGTTATCATTGGACCAAGAGCATGATGACTCTATTCCGAGATATGAACTTTTCACATTATTGGAATTTATGATGTCATTTCATGATTTGAGAAATAGAGAATGCAGAATGATTATATAAAATGAGCATAATAAAGCATATATTATTCAAATTGCATGCAAGATTGCCAGTCTCATCACACAAGCACAACAATTTTCCTAAATGTTGGCAACAGTAAAATAAAATGCAATGTGATAAAATAAACATGCTAAAATAATTATGTGATCCTAAGACTCGATTGAGCTTATGTGGATTTTAAAGCTTTAGCTTCAAGACATTATCAAGCTTTCCTCATCGAGAGGTTCAAAATGACAATAGAATGATGCTAGATTGTATACCTTTAAAGCATGCTTTGACAAAGATAAGGCTTGGTTTGGTGAAAAAGGGATTTAATTACCTAAGAAAAAGGTTGTAGGACAGCAAAAAATATCTGGAAAGGGGTTTCCAATGCTTTTGATCGGACTAATTTTTAAGTGTGTGTGTGTTTTCACTTGCTCCCCCATCTGAAATGGGGTGCGAAGGGGTCTATTTATAGGGAAAATTAGATAGAATAGGGTGGTGGGGGCCTGGTCGTGTGCACATATCAAGAATTTTACACATGACCATGCCAAGTACAAATGGCAGCGCACAGTGTACGTGTGGTCATGCACCTAGGTTACACATATATAATCCATACACACGTGCCATTGCTAGACATATCTGTTCAACTTGACTATGCTTCTCCTCATATGGTAGCATCTTTTTGCTCAAATAGTAGATTGGATGTTCTACTTTTGTTTCTCCCTCTTGGGATAACATTACACCGATTGCATTCCCTCTGATGGCTAGATATAAGGTTAGAGGTATCCCGGGTTTAGATGGTCTTAAAACTAGTAGGTTGGCTAGGTAGCTTGTTATCCTATCAAATGCTAGCTGACCCTATTCATTCCATTCAACCGGCTGATCTTTTTTTAGTAGCTTGAAGATCAGTTCACACACTATTGTCAACTTGGCGATGAATCTACTAATGAACTGTAGTTTCCCTAGAAACCCTCTAATTTCTTTCTTTATTTTCGGCACTGGCATCTCTTTGATGGCCTTTGCTTTATTTGGATCCATTTCAATCCTTCTCTGACAGACAACATACCCCAGCATCTTTCTTGAAGTGACCTCGAACACACATTTTTTTGGATTTGGCTTGAGACTGTACTTTTCAATCCTTTTGAGGAAATTTTCGAGATTAGACGGTGTTCTTCCCTAGTTCTTGATTTCACCATCATTTCATCGATATATACCTCCATTCTTTATATATCATGTCATAGAACATTGCAGTTGCCATTCTGTGGTTGGTTGCCCTTGCATTCTTTAGTCCAAAAGGCGTTACTCTGTAGCAGTAAGTACCCCATTATGTTATGAAATTGTCTTTACTTTATCAATAATGGCCATTAGGATTTTATTGTACCCAGAGAATCCATCCATGAAGGAGTACAATGCATATATGGCAGCGTGATCTCCTGAACCCGAAAATGGTAGCGTGATCTTTTTTTAGTAGCTTGAAGATCGGTTCACACACTACTGTCAACTTAGTGATGAATCTACTAATGAACTATAGTTTCCCTAGAAACCTTTAATTTCTTTTTTTTTTTTGGCATTGGCATATCTCTAATGGCTTATGCTTTGTCTGAATCCATTTTAATCCCATTATGATTGACAACATACCCCATCATCTTTCCTGAAGTGACCTCAAACATGCATTTATTTGGATTTAGCCTAAGACTGTACCTTTTGACCCTTCTAAGGAACTTTTTAAGATTAAAGGGGTGTTCTTCCCTAGTTCTTGATTTGACCATCATGTCATCAATAAATACCTCCACTTCTTTGTATATCATGTCATGGAACATTGTAGTTGCCATTCTCTGGTAGGTTGCCCCTGCATTCTTTAGTCTAAAAGGCATTACTTTGTAGAGTAAGTACCCCATTATGTTATGAAAGCTATCTTTACTTTGTCGATAATGGGCATTAGGATCTTAATGTACCCAGAGAATCCACACATGCATTTAGTGACAATGGTAGAACAAGTTTTGGTTAATTTGAGGTGGTAGTGGGTTTAGAAGGGGCCTAGGCTCTTGTGGCTGTAGGAGGTTCTTTTGTTGAAGTCTCTGGAATACTTTGGATAGTGGGATGTTAAAGTTTGAGAATTTTATTGGTGGTTTGATGGTATTAATAGATGATGAGTTTTGGGTGTTGGTTTGGATCATGTTTTTTCTACAATTCAGGTGAAGATGTTTTGGGTATTTGGTTGGGTATTGCGGCGAAAAGTGTTTCTGGCTTGCTGAGGTTCCTCATCCTCAATTCTAACCATAGCCTAATACAAAGCTCTAAAGTTAGGATAATGAGTAAAAATCATCTACTTTCTGAAGTATGGTAGTGCCCCTTTAATTATCAACTCTATTTCTCAAGAGGATGATTTCTCATCTTAACTGCCTTTTCCCGCCATCTGGTGACATAATCGGAGAAAGCTTCATCGGGTTTTTTCCTTATGGACTCAAGGTCCCTTCGAGTGATGTCTAACTGAGTGTTGTATTCATACTACTTGATAAACTTCTGAGCTAGCAGTAGCCAATCATTTTTTATTTCATCTTTAAGGTTAAAGAACCATGCCCTCGATCCTTTCTTTAGTGATATGAAGAAGAATTGAACAATTTGTGATTCTGTAAGCTTTATAGTAGCTATGAAGGTAGCATATTTCCTTAAATGGACCTCGGATATCATGTTCCATTAAACTTAGTAAAGTTTGGTAGCTTAAAATCATCTGTAAGTGGCTCAACTTTAAATAGTATCAAGTCAGTAAAGCTTTAGGAGCCATGAGTTCCCTTATCTTTAAAGGTGAATTCCAATTAAGCCATCCTTTTGGCTAGTAGTTTAATCTCCCCTGTTGATTCAAGCTTATTCATTTTAACAATTTTTGCAACTTCCAGCATTCTTGAGATCCTAGCAGTAGTCATTGTCATCATCAGCTTGAATTAGAGTGCGGGTAATTCTCTTTGCCTTATCTACCCTCGGGTGAATAGATGCAAATGCTTTGTTTAATGGTGTGTTATTCCTGTCTCAAGCACTTTTTGCTTTGATTTGGGCTTATCTATATAAGCTGAGTCTGGGTGAAAGGCTAAGGGTTCCTTTAGCGAGAATGCCCCCATATGACTAGGGTTATGGACTCTAGTCAGTGAGTCTAACATTCTTTTGATAACTTGGTTGCCCCCCTTAAGGACTTAGGTTATAGACTCTAGTTAGATGAGTTAGGCGAATGCACGAGTAAAGACTAAAGGTGATAATACTTTATCTTCATCGTCTAGTGACTCAAGTGTAACCATGGTGGCAATGTCATTTAGTATTTCGAGGCTTTTAGGGACAAGTAGTGCACGTGTGATGTGTTGTGCAAATGCAGTGGTGAAGGGGTCTACATGATTAAGTATTGCATAATGAGAAATAGTCATGTTTTAGTTGTTCCCTCTTACTTATAAGTCTCCATTAGAGTCGCCACTGTGAGCAACCTTCCTTTTTTTTTTGTTTGGTTTGAGTTGGTTTTTTCATTTTTGAGGGACATGGCAACTTTGTTGAATAGAGACAAGTGATTGGTCTCAGGGGGATGAGACGCTTTTGATTTTATGCAATCACCACCTAATTTTTAGAAAATCAGGAAAAGAAAAGGACAACATTGGGTCACTTGGTAAGTATTGTCCCCAGCAAATATTTTTGGGTTCAGGAGATTATATCTACTTTTTGACTATTTCTCATTATATAATATTTAATGTATAGCTACTACAATACCCTAGTTTTAGTAATGATAGTTTATATAGCATTCACAAAGTACATAAGAAAATATAGGATAATAAAGATGAGAATTTTATTACATCACTTTCATGATAAAATACGTATAAAAAGAAAAAAAAAGATTGTGGAAAAGTAAATCTAATATGATTGATCTACAAGGATAACATGATCATTTACACAACTTAATTGATGAATGATAGGATGATCATGCTTGCAGTGATTATTTATGTTACGATGTTGAATGATGATAATATAAAGGATGCATGAGGTCATCACTGGACCGAGAGCATGATGACTCTATTTTGGGACATGAACTTTTTACATTATTGATATTTATGATGTGATTTCATGATTTCAGAAATAGAGGATGCAGAATGATGATGTAAAATGAACATAATAATGCATATATTATTCACATAGCATGCAAGATTGTCAGTCTCATCACATAAGCACAACAGTATTCCCAAATGCTAGCGATAATAAAATAAAATCCAATGCAATAAAGTACATGTGCTAAAATGATTGTGTGGTCCTCAGACTCGACTCAGCTTGTGTGAACTTTGAAGCTCTAGCTTTGAGAGATTATCAAGCTTTCCTCATCGAGAGGTTCAAAATGACAGTAGAATGATACTAGACTATATACCTTTAAAGCATGCTTTAACAAAGATGAGGCTAGGTTCGGTTGAAAAAGGGATCTAACAACCTCAAGGAAAGGCTGTGGGAGAGTAAAAACTATATGGGAAAGGGTTTCCCACGACTTCAATTAGACTAACTCTTGAGTGTGTGTGTGTGTGTCTTCACTTGCTTCCCCCCCCCCCCCCAAATGGGGTGTAGAGGGGTCAATTTATAGGAAAATTTTTGTAGAATGGGGTGGTGTAGGTGTGGTAACACGTGTGTGAGGGGATTTTTGTGCATGGCCATGCCAAGTTCGCATGACCATGCATAGTGTTCACATGGTCACACACACCTATGCGCATTTTCATGCACACTTTGATGCTCTACACACTCTTCTTGGGTCCTATGAGTGCTAGTTTAGGGTTGGTTCCTAGGGTTTTTGGGCCTTCTAGAAGTGTTTTCAGAGTCCGTTTTGCCAAATTTGGCTTCATTTTTAGCACATGACACCTAGGGGTGTTTACGCTCACTTCTAAATGATACACTCTAATACCCAACTTGTGTTAGACCACTACCATAGGTTTTGGAGCCCTCTGGATGTATTTTCAAAGTCCATTTTGTCAAAATTATTTTCTATTTTTCATGAAGTTGGGCCCCAATCTAACAAAATACGCATCGGCACGATAAGTTGAGTATTCTGAGGGGACTTTTCTCAAAATAAACCTCTAGTTGTTTCGATTATTTATATTTTATAAGGTTGGAGCACAACTTAATGACCTGGTGATTAATTTTGCATACTGGTACTATCAGTTGATTGTTTTAAGGTTGCACACTTTAGAGGTGTTACGAATGAGCATACTCTAGTCATGTCGGAGATTCATTTCATTATCAAACCCTTTTGGGTACAGTCAAATTTGAGGTATGACAGTTGCCTCCTACTTCACGTGTGTTGCATAGCCACCTAGCACTAGTGTCAATACATGTGAAGTAAATGCAAAGATGCAAAAGTATTTTAATAGAGAGAGAGGTACTTACCTATGGGTTATCTTTAGACGTTTTGTTAAAATTTGACTACTGTTGTTGTGTTTTGTGACTTGGTCATCACACAAGGTGCTATTTGGGACATATGCAAGCTTGTGATTCATGTAAAGTGTAGAATGTGGATCCAACTATAACCTTTTTAGGTGTCACACAAATGAGGATGCTACTAAGCAAAATGTGAATGTGATTATAACTTTCTTAGGTGTTATGCAAATGAACATATGACTATAACCTTTCTAGGTGTCACACAAATGAACCTGTGACTATAACCTTTTTAGGTGTCACACAAAATGAACATGTGACTATAACCTTCTTAGGTGTCATGCATAATGAACGTGTGACTATAACCTTCTTAGGTGTTATGCGAAATGAACATGCGACTATAACCTTCTTAGGTGTCACATGATTGAATATGTGACTATAACCTTCTTAGGTGTCATGTGAATGAACATGCAACTATAACCTTCTTAGGTGTCATGTGAATGAACATGCTACTATAACCTTCTTAGGTGTCAAGCAAAATGATCATGCAATTAAGCAAATGAGGATGATATTAAGCACACAAGAATGCTCCTAAGCAGTGTGGATGATCCTAAGCAATGTCAATGCTTCTAAGCAATGTGAAGATTCTTTTAAGCAATGAGAATGCTCCTAAGTAGTGTGGATGCTCCTAAACGATGTGAGAGTGATCTTAAGCAGTGAGAGTGCTTCTAAGCAAATGAAAGTGAGTGCTTCTAAGCATTATAAGGGTGCTTTTAAGTGGTGTGAGAGTGCTCCTAAGCAATATGGGTGCTTCTAGGCAATGAATAAGGCAGTAGTGACGATGTAATAATGATGAAGTAATGATATAGTGATAATGCAGTAATGATGTAGTGATGATGCAGTGATTTGTCATATTGAGGATGTTATTTTGATGATTTAGAGTAAAATATCCTTATAGTGGATTTTCATTGTTCTGGTTTCCCATATCTTGCTCGATACACATAGTATGTTTCTTCCATGCAGGCTTTGTATGATGATGATCTTATTTCAGCAAAGTAGTTAGATTTTATTTACTGAGTGATGTTATCTTCTCGAACCCTTAAGGTATAGGTGATCTAAGATTACTGCCTATCTTGAGAGACCAAGATGGCTTGCGAAGGTATTGTTGGGGCACTGTTGTCTTTGCTTATATATACTTGGGACTTGACATAGCATGTCAAGGTGGCTTGAGGATTTATGGATGCTTGTTCATGTGGGACGTGAGTAGGAGTCCTATTGTCTATTATCTTGCTCTTGGTTTGTTATTTATGACCCTTTAATTTTGAAAAATCTGGGCGTATGAGTTTGGGATTCTCCTGTGCCCGTCCATTAAGAATTTCTAGGAGGATGGCTTCCCTCATTATTCTTGTTAGATCAGGAAGACTACAGATTTGATTAAGCATTGCACGGTTGTCCCCTGATTAGGTATGTCTAATTCCTATTATGCTGGTTGTTCCTTTCTTTGGGATCGTTTATTTATTATTGCCCTTTGAGCATATCTTTCTTTGTTGGTGGGTGGCAAGATCTCACTGGATAGTAGAGATGGTGGCTGTATGGCAACTGACAGAGAGATGAGTGTTGCTTCCTGGCCTCATCGATAGGGTATGGTATTTGGGTGACCAAGTCCATCGTTGGTGGGATGGCCCATACATGAGGCAAGCTCTTATTCCTCCCCCTAGGGACATGTTCTAGGGTTATGAGCTTTATGACAATGATCTTGTTATTGTTATGAAGGGATTCCCCTATGAGGGCCTCATGGAGAGTGAGAGTTGGCTTTATACTAATGTATTGACTCCTCAATTGATTGATGCTATAGCTACTGGGACCCTTCCTTCTCCTCCACCTTCTTAGGCATATGCATCTCATCCCTCGAATTTGAGGGCTAGGCCATCATACGACTCGTCGAGAGTCACTTCTTCTGATTTGGTAAGCTTTTATTCCTATTTTAGTGTAATCATGTAGCAAACTTTATTAGTAATAAACTGTAATTGGCATGGGTTGTGAGAGCTTATCTATAGTGATGTTGAAGGAGATTTGGATCTCACTTTGAGGAGGATCAAGGCACACTTTGCAATGAGGTGACTATTCATGTCAGTGGTATGGCTTCTAGTAGCACTATCCTTAGGGATTTGATAATTCAACCATCTTTATCTTTGCTTGGGATAGATATCCTTGGTAGAGTAGTGAGCTTCGATTTGCCTAGACCTGGCTTTCCTCAGTCTGGTGTTGCTCTTGCTGATGCTACCCATGTTCATGTTCTTTTCTCATTCCTACCTTTGTTTCATTTATCTAGTAAGTGGTGGTTGACTTATCTGCTTGCTTTTGCATATTCCTGTCTCCTCTGGCCAGTACTGGTATACTATTGTAGGGAGGGCACAACAGTGCTTTTTGGAGTTTGCCACCACTCAAAGGGTATGCCTTTATTATTATACCTATTTATTTTATGCTCATGTTTTATTTATGAGCTTATGATATACAATGTGTAATGTAGGTTAAGCACCAACTTGCTAGTCATGAATACGAGTGGGAGTGTGCAACTTATTACGACTGCATCAGTGAGCTAGAGTCACGACTATCATCCCTTGTGATGAACAATGATGACTTGGGATCAGAGTAGGGGGATGCTTGAGCAGGATCATTGCTTATTTTTTATGGTAGCCATAGCCGATGTAGTTGTTTTAGGAGCTAGGTGTAAGGCTTTTGGTTTATGGTTTGCTCTGTTGTGTTGTTTTCTCAAGGTTATAGACTTTGGGTGTTGTATTTGGGCGTTTGTCCCTCATATTGTATGATGCTTGTATGATGATAACTATATATGCTTACTGTTGTATATCATTGATGACGATGTTTGCCATTACTATCGTCTACCTTTTTGTCCCTTTTTTGCCCAAGGCATCTCCTTTTGGAGCTTTTTGTACTTAGCTAGGTTTTCTTTTTCTTCCTTTTTTTCCTAGGGTGTTTCCTTTTAGAGCTTTCCACACCTAGCTGGGTTTTTTTATTATACGATAGTGGCTAATCTCAAAGAGTTAGCTTAGAGAGGATGGTAAGAACCATGGTCATATAATGAAAGAAGATGTAAAGCATGCTTAATGCAAATCATGATGATAAAATGTGTTGCACTTTTCAAAGACATTTTGCATAAATTGGCAATCATTCTCATTTCACTATAATCATTTAAGAAAAGCACAGGTGCATTCGTACAAATTTCAAACTTAAGGTTACCCCTGTCCTTAACTAGCCTTCCTATGTTTTCTAGTTAAGTATTTTCTCTCTTTCCCTAATTTTTCCTTGAGCTGCCATTTTTAGGTTTTCAACTTAGCAGGAAGTCCCTAACTTTTGCCTAAGCTATCTTTTTAGGTTTTCAACTCAGCAGGATATTTTTTGCCTTAGGCATAATATTTCTTTAAGTAGGCTTTGTTGATAGGTTCAGAGAATTCATTACCTTTAAAATCCATCAGCTTGACAACTCCTATTAATAGGCCATGTGTGACCAGGTATGGGCCTTCATAGTTTTCAGAATTTCCCTCTAGGGTCTGAAATGTTCTATCTTATTTCTTTTAGCACCTAGTCTCCTGCTTTCATACTCTTATGTTTTACTCTTCTATTGAAGGACTTAGCTGGTTGAGCCTGATACAAATGTGTGTGGTATAGAGCCTTAAGCCTTTGGCTGTCTAAGAGAGTTAGATTTTTATGTCTCTGTTGAGCCCACTATACTTCCCATAATTCATATTCGATTGCTACCTGAAGAGACTTGATTTCTATTTTGATTGGAAGAACTACTTTTGACCCATACACTAATGCGAAAGGAGTCGCTCTTGTTGAAGTTCTGACTATCATTCGATACCCCCAAAAGGCATATGGCAATCTGTCTACCCAGTCACAGTAAGTTTGAGTCATCTTTGACAAGATCTTTTTAATGTTCTTTTTTGTAGCATTGACGGGCTCATTTGCTTGTGGTCAGTAAGGAGAAGACTTGTGATGTTCCACCTTATAACTCCTTAGTAGCTCTCTAACTTCCCCTTGGAATTGGACATTATTGTCAAAGATGATGTAATGGGGGATCCTATATCAATAGAAAAGGCTTCTTTTAATGAACTTAGCCACTTGCTTGGCTCATATTCTTATGAATGATTCTACTTCGACCCATTTTGTATAGTCCACTACCACTAAGATGAACCTATGTAAGTTTAAGGCTATCAGGTGCATTTCCCCAATTATGTCTAGGCCCTATGCTGAGAAGGGCCATGGAGAGGAAGACATTCCTATGGATCTGACACTTATGGCATTTCCTCATAAATTTGATATAGTCTTCCATCATCATCATCCAGAAGAACCATTGTCTAATTAGCTTCTTAGCCAAGATTACTCCATTCATTTATAGACCACAAACACCCTCATGTACTTCTTCTATTACTCTTACATCCTTAGTTTCATCTAGACATCAGAGTTGTAAACCATATAAGATTCTCCTGTATAACACACCCTGGTGTGATGTGAATTTTAATTCTAATCATTGAATTACCATTTTTCTCTTTTATCTGCTTGATTAGGATAGGCTCGTTCCTTCGTAGAGCCAAGGCTTTTCAATTGCTTCTATCTTTACTATTCTATAGTTTTTATGATAAGGTTATCCTGATCTGAGTAGAATGAGGGGCTTCATGGGCATTTTGGATGGTCTTTCCTATACTAATGCTAGGGAAGCAAGTGCATCTACCATTTGATTATGGTTCTTAGGGAGATGAATAAATTTGCATTTTTGGAAGGACCTGGTGAGTAGCCTCAAGTGGTCTAGATAAGGCTTTAAGTACTTTTTTTTTAGTTCCCACTCTTCCGTGGCATGATTGATTACTAGCATGGAATCTCTGAAGATTTCCACTTCCATGACATTTAAGGTTATTAGTGCTTCTATTATGAGTATGCATGCCTTATATTCTGCTTCATTATTTATGACTCTGAACTCAAGATTTTTATTAATTAGTACTACTTCACCTTTTGGAGATTATAGTATGACAATGATTCTAGCATCGAACTGATTGACTACTTTGTCAAAGTACATATACCATCCTTGGATTTCAATGGCTAAGTTAAGGTCATCTGGGAAGTCCAGTTGGATTTCTTCTAAGTCTATAATGGGGTTAAGGGCTAGAAATTCAGTCACTACTCTCCCTTTTATTGCCTTCTTAGTCAGATATTGCACATCGAATTCTATTAGTAGTACTAGCCACTTGGCAAGTTTCCTCACTAGAGAAGGAGCTTTGTAGAGGTACTTCATTGGATCTATTTTAGAGACCGCTTGGAATTCTATTGGATTGAAAGTAATGTCTAAGTTTCTTCATTGCTCATACCATTGCCAGACATATCTATTCGACTTGGTTGTACTTGTCCTCAAATGGTAGCATCTTCTTACTTAAGTAGTAGACTGCATGTTCTACTTTTATTTCTCCCTCTTAGGCTAACATTGCACTGATTGCATTCCCTTTAATGGCTAGATACAGGGTTAGAGGTATCCCTAGTTTAGGTGATCTTATAATCGATGGGTTGGCTAGGTAGCTTCTTATCCTGTCAAATGCTAGCTGACAGCGTTCATTCCATTCAATTGGCTGATCTTTTCTAAGTTGCTTGAAAATCGATTCACACACTACTATGAACTTAGCGATGAATCTGCTGATGAACTATAGTTTCCTTAGAAACCCTCTAATTTCTTTCTCTATTTTTGGCACTGGCATCTCTCTGATGGCTTTTTCTTTATTTGGATCCATTTCTATCATGTTCTAACTGACAACATACCCCAACATCTTTCATGAAGTGACCCTAAACACACATTTCTTTGGATTTAGCCTAAGACTGTACCTTTTGACCCTTTTGAGGAAATATTCAAGGTCAGAGCGTTGTTCTTCCCTAGTTCTTGATTTGACCATCAAGTCATCGATGTATAACTCCACTTCTTTATGTATCATGTCGTGGAACATTGTAGTTGCCATTCTCTGGTAGGTTGCCCCTGCATTCTTTAGTCCAAAAGGCATTACTCTATAGCATTAAGTACCCATTCTATTATGAAATTTGTCTTTGCTTTATCGATAATGGCCATTAGGATTTGATTGTACCTAGAGAATCCATCCATGAAGGAGTACATTGCACATATGGCAGTGCTATCAACCAATATGTCTATGTAAGGCAGTGGAAAATCATCCTTCGAGCAGGCCTTGTTCAGATCTCTATAGTCAACATAATTTCTAACCCTTCCATCTTTCTTCAGTACTAGTACCACATTTGCTAACCATTCTAGATAGTCTACTACCTCTAAGAATTTTTCTTTAATTTGTTTCTCAATGTCCTCTTTCACTAGTTGAGCCCATTTTGGTATGAGTCTTCTCAGCTTTTGCTTTACTAGTTTGTACCCTTCTTTAGTAGGAATGAAGTGTTTAGCAATGTCTCTATCAATACCAGGCATATCGTCATATGTCTAGGCAAATACTTTTTAATATTTTATTAATATTTTTTCAATTTCTCTCCTCTCTTTAGGGGTAACATCTTTCAAAATATGCAGAATGCATGGTTTAGATTCCATGTCAATGCTAAATTATTCAATGCATATGGAATGAATGTTAAATATGCTAATGTTTTTATCAATGCAATGCATATTACCATCAGGAAAGACATCAAACAAGTGAGCAAAATCTGATTTCATTGCATTAACTTTAGAGTTCATTACATCGTCATTTTCAAACAAAGAAAAGTACAGGGATCATCATCACCAATGTCTTCGAATAGGATGTTATCAATGCTTAATTCAAGGATGCTAATAGCTTGGGCATGATTGATAGCTGCACTCTTAGATTCCATTTATAGTTTTTTCATTAGCTCACTAATGTCAGTCTCAATGATCATAACTAGTAATTGCTTCTCCTTGAGGGTGTCATTGAAGATCTCAAACCCTGATTTCTTGATTTTGTTGCTCACCCATTCCTTAACTTGTCCTTGATAGACTTGGGTTGAGCTTTCAACCATAAAAGAGGTTAATTTCTTAGCCCCAATATCCTTTTTAGGATCGTACCCTATACCATTTCTATTAGTCTATCCTTGGAAGTTGGGGAATTATGTGACTCCAATGTTTATTCCTTCTAGTCATGTTCAAGGTAGATATTGCATTTTCTTCATCATAGCAACAACTTTGAGATCAACATGACCGTTATTGATCATAAAATCCTGGTGGGACTGCATTTAGATAGGTAATAATGTTGTTTGTTTCAGCAGGGATGGTAACGACCTTTCCATTTAGAGGGAACTTGATCTTCTGATGCACAATAGAAGGTATGCCTTATAGTGGGTAGAACTAAAGTCTTCCTAACAACAGGGCAGGGGGATGTTTAGGAGAGTAAATTCTATTTCTGATTTGATATCTCTCACTATAACTACAACTTTGAAAGTGCCAATGACTTGCTTCTTTGGATAATCATAGGCTTATATGACCATATTGGACTCTTCCAAGTTTTCAATATTCATCCCAAACTTATGTAGCAACCTCAGGGGGTAAACATTGATGGCAGTACCGTTGTCTACCATAACACATATGGTCTTCTAGTCTTGACAATTGCTTGTATAAAAAGAGGATGATTGTGGACCCTTCCCTTAGTGGGTAAATCTTCATTTGAAAAGGTGATTACATTGGAAAAAGCTTTCATTAGAGAGGTTATCATCTCACAAGGTGGGGCATTAGTGGCAGTCTTTGCTTCTTCTATTGTTCTGACTAAGTCATCTCTATACTTCTTAGAGGCCATGAGTAGGTCCTAAATATTGACTTATGCTTGAGTTTGCTTGAGCTATTTGAGAATAGTGTCTTCTTATTTCACTGGAGCTTGATCTTTTGTTACTTCTTTCTCATTAGGGGGTTCCTTCTCTTTCTCAAATGGTTGATATACCTACCCATTGCGAGTTACATAATTAACTACTAGTGAGGGCTTCTCAGCTGCTTTCTTATCTACTTTTGTACTGTTGTTCTGGTTCCAAACAATGATTTCAAGATCATCAAAGTCATACCATATGTCTATCCCCATGATTTGTAGGTTTTGAATCTGAATAGTAATGCATGTCCCATCTTCATTGTCAAATTATTCTCCCTATCTTATGGGTTTTATGTCTTATAAGAGTGTGTGAGTAGGAGGAGGTGCCATGTACTTGATTTTGTAGTCAAACTTCCCACATGGTTGACCCAGTAGATCCCATACTTCATGGTCATTGCTGAGATTCTTGTCTATGTCTATTTCTTATGAGTAAGGGCAATTAATAACTTCACCATTCTTAAGGAGAGCTATATCCCTAGCCCCTCTTTGCATCATCATGTGGGGAAGGAACTTTTGAGGCATTGGAATGTATTCAAAGGTAGAAGGGCATTAATCATCTTCACTAGAATCAGGTGGCTCAAGAATGAGTTTTGGGGGTTTGTCTTCTTGGGGCTTATTTTGGGCTTCTTGTATGGCTTGGATTGATTTTTTAACAAAGTCTTATAGTAGATTGGAGGAGATCATGATAATGGTTGGTGAAGGCATGTTTTGATAATTTGGGAGAGGATTAGTGTTGATACTGGGCCTTTTTTCTGGGTCATCAATTTTTCCAAAGTCATTGAGGTATTGGATTGCATTTTTTAGGGTTCTACATGTATCAATGGTGTGGCCAAGAATTTGGTGAGAATGGCATAACAAGTTTTGGTTAATTTGAGGTGGTAGTGGGTTTGGAAGGGGCCTAGGCTCTTGTGGCTATAGGAGGTTCTTTTATTAAAGTCTTTGGAATACTTTGGATAATGGGAGGTTAAAGTTTAAGAATTTTATTGGTGGTTTGATGGTATTGATAGATGGTGAGTTTTGGGTGTTAGGTTGGATTATGTTTATTTCTATAGTTCAGGTGAAGGTGTTTTGGGTGTTTGGTTGGATATTGTGATGAAAAGTGTTTCTAGCTTGCTGAGGTTCCTTATCCTCAATTTTGATCCTAGCCTGATGAAGAGCTCTAAAGTAAGGATAATGAGCAAATATCATATATTTTCTGAAGTGTGGTAGTGCCCCTTTGATTGTCAACTTTATTTGTTCATCCTTAGGAGGATGATTTCTCATATTAACTACCTTTCCCCTCCATCTGGTGACATAATCAAAGAAAGCTTCACTGACTTTTTGCCTTGTCGTCTTAAGGTCCCTTCGAGTGATGTCTAATTGAGAGTTATATTCATACTGCTTGATAAACTTCTGATCTAGCAGTAGCCAATCCTTTTTTATTTCATCTTCAAGGTTAAAGAACCAAGCCCTCAGTCCTTCCTCTAGTGATATGAAGAAGAATCAAACAATCTGTGATTCTATAAGCTTTATGGTAGCCATGAAGGTAGCTTATTACCTTAAATTTACCCTTAGATCTCTTGTCTGTCAAACTTAGCAAAGTTTGGCAGCTTAAAATCATCTGGAAGTGGCTCATCTTTGAACAGTGCTAGGTCAGTGAAACTTTTAGAGCCATGAGTTCCCTTATCTTTAAAGGTGAATTCCAACTGAGCCATCCTGTTGGCTAATATTTTGACCTCGCCTGTCGATTCAGGCTTGGTTATAGCAGTAATTTTTATAGCTTTTAGTGCATTCCCGATATCTTGGTAGTAGTCATTATCATCATCAGCTTGAATTATAGTGCAGGGAATTCTCTTTTCCTTATCTACCCTTGGGTGAACAAATGCATATGCTTCATTTAGTGGTGTGCTATTCCCATCTCAAGCACTTTTGGCTTTGATTTAGGCTTGGAGGATTTCAGCTATAGTGCCATCAACGAGCAACTTTTGGATTCCCTCTTTTAGCTTGTCTTTAAATTACTAATAAGAGGTATCTTTTTGGTCACTTATGTTTGAATGTCGTTTTCCTTTACATTTATTAGGGTTAGCTAAATGAATGATGCATGATGTGTGCTAGCAAAAGAAAAGAGTGAGCATGTATGCATGGAGTGGATGCAAGAAATCGTATAATGGAAAAATGATTATTCCTACAAGAAATAGTTGTTAGTATGTGCTATTTATATGTATGTGATGCATGCATGAATAAAGCTAGTTAGTTTTCCTACACATTGAACAAACCAATCACAAGCAAGCTCTCACTTCCAACCGTATTTCTCCATAAGGTCATTCAGTCTCTTTCCTAGGTGGGTTTTAAACCTATAGTCATTAGGGGACTATGGTTTCACTCTTAGAACTAGGTTGTTTTGATTTATGTTAGTCAAAACCAAAGCATAAACTGAGGAATGATACTTAAATGTGCTTGGGGTAATCACATGATGTCAATGTAAGGATCAATTGTTGGGCTTCAAGTAATGTCCAAAGCTCGTATGTGCCCGTATGCATAGGACCAAGGTTAATTAAAGGGAGTCCGAGTTCTTACCCCCACATCAATATTCAATATGCGTATTGTGAGTCATGAAAAAGTACTGTTTGATAGTTTACAGTTTGATTTTGCTGACATAAAGGTCCACAATCTAGTTAGATTCCTAACCCATTCATTTGATCTTATAAGGATAAATGGACGACATCTTATAAATTCTGTCATTGAGGGATGTCATTATTTGTTAATTTGCATAGACTATTTAAGCTAAAGTACATGATTCTCGTCATTCCTTATGCTTCAGGCTCACACAAAGTATATGAGAATCACATGGTCCTGAGCATAAATTTTCTATGAAAACTGACATTATGATGCCATTTGATGATAAAAATTAGGAGGGTCATGTCATTTATGATTATCAGGTCAAACGGATAGCATTAGGACAAGGATAGCGTGCATAGCTTGGTGAAATCCTAGTGAATGTTGTTACTGGTTTATCTACATGAGCTAAGTCAGGTTGAAAGGCTAAGGGTTCCTTTAGTGAGAATGCCCCTATATGACTAGGGTTATAGACTTCAATCAATGAGTCTAGCATTCTTTTGATAACGCCATCACCCCCCTTAAAGACTTAGGTTATAGACTCTAGTCAGATGAGTCTAGTGAATGCATGAGTAAAGACTAAAGGTGATAATACCATATCTTTGTCACCCCATGACTCTAATGGAACCATGGTGGTGATGCCATTTAGTATTATCAAGGCTTTTAGGGACAAATAGTGATTGTGTGATGTGTAGTGCAAATGCAGTGATGAGGGGCTCTATATGATTGAGTATTGCATAATGAGAAATAGTCATTTTCGAGTTAATCCCTCTTACTTAGAAGTCCCTAGCAAAGTCGCCATTGTGAGCGACCTTCCTCTTTTATTTTTTTTATTTAGTTTGTGTTGGTTTTTTTGTTTCCGAGGGACATGGCAACTTTACCGAATAGGGATGAGTGATTGGTCTAGGGGGATGAGATGCTTTTGATTTTATAGAGTCGCCACCCGATTTTTAGAAAATTGAGAAAAGAAAAGGACAACATCAGGTCACTCAATGAATATTGTCCCTAGCTGAGATTTTTGGGTTCGAGAGATCACATATACTTTTTAATTATTTCTCATTATACAATATTCGATGTATAGTTACAACAACATCCTAGTTTCGGCAATGACAGTTTATATAGCATTTATATAGTACATCAGAAAATATAGGATAATAAAGTTGAGAATTTTATTAAATCACTTTCGTGATAAAATACATATGAAAAAAAAAAGATTTTGAAAAGTAAATATAATATAATTGATCAATAAGGATAACACGATCATTTACATAGCTTATTTAATGAATGATAGGATGATCATGCTTGCAATGATTATTTATTCTATGATGATGAATAATGATAATATAAAGGATGCATGAGGTCATCACTGGACCAAGAGCATGATGACTCTATTCCAAGACATGAACTTTTTCACATTATTGATATTTATGATGTGATTTCATGATTTCAAAAATAGAGGATATAGAATGATGATGTAAAATGAGCATAATAATGCATATATTATTCACATAGCATGAAAGATTACCAGTCTCATCACATAAGCACAATTTGTATTCCTAAAAGTTGGTGACAGTAAAATAAAATGCAGTGCAATAAAGTAAATGTGCTAAAATGATTGTGTGGTCCTCAAACTCGACTCAGCTTATGTGAACTTTGAAGCTCTAGGTTCGAGAGATTATCAAGCTTTCCTCGTCGAGAGGTTCAAACTGATAGTAGAATGATGGTAGACTGTATACCTTTGAAGCATGCTTTGACAAAGATGTGGGTAGGTTTGGTGGAAAAAGGGATCTAACAACTTAAAGGAAAGGTTGTGGGAGACCAAAAACTGTATGCAAAAGGGTTTCTTACGCCTTCGATTGGACTAACTCTTGAGTGTATGGGTGTCTTCACTTGCTCCCCCCCAAAATGGGGTGTATAAAGGTCTATTTATAGGAAAATATGTGTAGAATGGGGACACACACTTATGAGGGGATTTTTGCACATGGCCACACCAAGTGTTCCTATGGTCACGCACTTGGTATGTGGCCACTTGCACTTATGCGCATTTTCACGTGCACTTCGACGCTCTACGCGCTCTTCTTGGGTTCTACACGTATTGTTCTGGGGTTGGTGCTTAGGGTTTTTGGGCCTTATGAATGCATTTTCGGAGTCCATTTTGCCAAATTCAACTTTGATTTTAGCATATGACACCTAGGGGTGTTTACGCACACTTTTGAGTGATACGTGTTGATACCAGTGTTGTGTTGGACCATTCTGAGACCACTTTTGGAGGTTTAAGAGCCCTTCAAACATGATTCTGAAGTTTGTTTTGTCAAAATCAATTTCTATTTTTTCATGAAGCTAAGTCCCAATCTAACAAAATACGCACCGGTCTGACAAGCTGAGTATTCTGAGAGGAGTTTTCTTAAAATAAACCTCTCATTATTCCAATAATTCATATTTTGTAAGGTCGGAGCATAACTTAATGACTCAGTGATCAATTTTGCACAGTGGTGGGGTCAGTTGGGTGTTTTAAGGTTACACACTTTAGAGGTGTTACGAGCGAGCAGACTCTAGTCATCGCAAGGATTCATTTCATTATTAGACCTTTTTGGGGACAGTCAAATTTAAGGGATGACACCGTGAGTCTATATTAGTCAAGTATGATCATGAGTGGGTTTGATGATCTCATATTATTAAGTTTCTATAAAAGGTTACAAGATTAATTACTTATATGACATTGTTATTTTACCATTTGATTTGGTTTTTAATCATAATGGCCTCCCACTAACTTAGCAAATCCTACACTTCCAAAGTAGGAAATGAAAATCCCTTGTGTTGGGTTTCATGATTCCATACGTAGTAGAAAAATTAAATTTTAATCACAAACCCAAACTCAGATCTAAGTAATTTGATTAATTGATTAAATCTAGGGTTTTCAAAATCTTATCACAAACGTAGAAGAGGCAAGATTTTTGGAAGGGAGAGAGGAGGTTCACTTCAGTGACACCCTATCTTGAGATTTTAATTTGATAGTTTCAATTGAAACATCTCCAAAAAAATCCATCCTCCATAAGTTTCCACATGAACAACCCTTGATTGAAAATGAATGTTTGTGTGTTATCACCTTCTCTTGATTTCTCATAAATCAAGAATGAAAAGAACTTTTTGTTTTTTTTTCTAAAAGAGAGAAAATTAATTTTGTGGTAGAATAATGAGTGAGTGAAACCTTAGAGAATATAACATATTTATAGACCTCTAAATTAGGGTTTGACTTACCAAATGACCTTTTGGTAATTTCTCACTTATTCTTATTCTCATTTTATTTAAAATTAAATCAAAAATAATTTTCTATTTATTTAAGATAACGTTTACCTTAAATAAATAAACAAATAAATAAATATCTTAGTTATTTATTTCCACAGAGGTTATTTGGGCTTGTTCAAAGTATATGACCCTGTAGGTTCACATGACGTTGGCAGTGGGCCTTAAACCTCTATTTAGGCCTATAAGTCATAAGTGGCCTCTAGTAAGACATTATGACTACCCAAGTCATGTGAAGTCAATAATCCGACATAACCTAATATACAATGAATATTCTAGTCCCTTTGTCACATGATATCTTAATTGAATATAAGGCATAGATTATGTCATCCTTATAGAATTCAATCATATTATTTCTTAATTCTAAGTAGACTAAGAATGATAACTCTTTATCAAATTACTTTAGCATGACCATGCATTTTACTCAGTCTATCTTATCAAAGGGCCCATAGATATCGTACTCAAATTAAATGAGGGACAAATTCCTTCTTAATCACTCACATTCCTCACGTAACTCATTTCACACCCAAAAATAACCTATTTTATCATCCAGTTAAAGATAATGTAAGAATGTGTCAAAATCTAAAATAGTTATATAGAAATCCATGGTGATTTTAAGGTTAGAGGACTAAGTCAATAGTACTGTGATGAGAATTACTTATGACAATTATCTATGTAGTATTCTCATAATGGGTCAATCCAGCACTTTATTTCTCAAATAAGTACCTATGAGTTGACTTACTATCTCATATTCATGATTATTAAAACATAATCATCAATCAACATTATACTAGCCTTAATACATTGTTATGACTAGGGATAATTTGAATAAAACTCATATTTAATCTAAGGGTTTTACTATCAGGTCACATACTTAATGACCTTAATAAGAATTTACTATTCAAATAATTATCATAACACAAAATGATAATGAAAAATGCATCTTTATTAATAAAATAATAAAGTCAAAACATGGTCAAACATTATTGACCTAGTGCATATCACTAACACCCTATTGGATGGATTTCTAGTGGGTGATGGAATTATTAATGAGCCACTATTATTCCTTAGGTACATATTGCCATTCTTAGAATAATAGTTCTCATTAAGTGGAAAACTCTTTTCCATCACATCTCATGTGAGGTTCCATCAATTTGGCTCCTAATGTTACGGGCCTCAAGTACACATTGCCATTCTTGGCCTTTAGCATTAGTTAGGTCCATACCATTGGATCAATGACATTTATGATTTGAACATTACAAACCTCAGGTACTCTTATTTGCCATTCTTGGCCCATAATGTATCCATACACCCACAATAAATCATGCTTAACAAAATACTACATGAATCTCTTAGGCCTTATATACACCCCTTGAAGGAATTAATTATGCGACTTAGACATCAAATGCTGAGTAGGGAAAATTTTAAAAAATTTGCTTAACATAATCCTTGATCTCATTAAGAATTATAATCCTAAGGATCTAATTTTCAATTTAACACATAGCTACTATACATCAACATATATAAATACAAAAACTTAGGAAATCTAAATTGTGGAATACTTAAAATTTCCCAAGTGTTTAATGTAGACCACAATTAATCTACTAAATGGTTGGCTCCTTTGATTCAACTCTTGAATCAACTCTTCAGGTCTCCTAAATGTGAAACCTTTAGCTTGAAGCACTAGAGATTCACTCATCACCTTTTTATTTTGATTTGGTTAGATGCAAGTAGCCTCTCTTAATGACCCTTTTTAGACTTGCACTAACTTAATCTCCTTGCAAGAATACTAGAGTTTTTGAGTATATGTTGTTTACTTTGGTTTCGTGTCTTTACATAAAATTCTCAATTTTTCTAACCTTAAGAACATTTCTTAAGTTATCTATTTATACATAGAGAAAAAAAAAAGCATGATGATGTTGTTGTTTACATCACATGTACAACTTGCCATACAAGTAAAGAACTTTATGACATTATCCATGACATCACATTACTTGTCAAGCAAGTACAGAATTGACATCATCCATAACATCACATTACTTGCTATGCAAGTATAGAATTGACATCATCCATGACATTATCCATGACATCATCCATGACATCACATTACTTGCCATGCAAGTATAAAATTGACATCATCCATGACATTATCCATGACATCGTCCATAACATCATCCATGACATCATCTTACTTTTTCTACATCTTAGATTAATCTTTGGTCCAAAACCCTTTTGGTCCTAGGCCTAAACAACTTAGGCCATTAATCTAAGTAATAACATATATATAATTAATTTAATACTTTAATTAATATCTCATATTAATTAAGTATAAATTAATTATTAAACTTACTTGAATTAGATTTCATGATATGCTACAATCATTGCTTGAAGCAGAAATCCAATTCTATTAATTTTAATTAATTGATTAAACTCTTTAATTAATAATTAGATTAATATAAATGGTGATTTAATAAAGTTCTATTAGGTGTGACTTACTATGTTCATGTCTAATTGGCAATGAGAAGATAATATCAATACTTGATATTATTTAAAACTCCTTTCAAGTCTGAATGTGAAAATCCCATTATACACTTTTAGTTCTCATAAGTTATGAGTAACCCCTAGCATCGATATCACAACTACCCAATTAGAAATGAATGCATGTATTGATTCACATGAACCCTTATGGTCATAATTACCATGCACTAAAATCCCTTTATTGGAAGATCCCGATATAGCCTAGAGTCAAGGTTTAGTCAAACTCTTATAGTTATATCATATGACCTCATCTTAAGTTCTATTCTTGGTAAAATATAACCAACATTGAAACTCTTTCAGTTCATGTCATATTTATCTTGGCTAGGAACTTACTGATTAAGAAAGAACTTAGATAGCATAAGATCTTATCCTGGTTCACTCCATGCAATGAATCCCTTCTTGGTTGAACACTCATCCCTACACTTAATTGACTAGAGCCACCACACACCATATGCCCATGTGTGATTAACACAAGTATGTAAGCGGTAACAAACCCTAACCATTCAAATGTGGATGATCGTATCACCTCAAGTCAAAAGACTATATGCAACATTATGACCTAGATTATGATTGTTGACTATAAGTGAATATCCATGCAATCATAAATCTAACATCACGTTCGATCCACCCATCACATGAGTAACCACATGTCTATTTTGACATCTCATATCAAGTAGCATGAGACTCACTACCTTACACTATTAGTATCACATACTAATCAAGGAAAATAAACAGAGGTGATAGTCTAATCAATACTACCCAAATATTAATTATATGACTATGAATAATTTATAGCATATGTACTAAATAAATCTAAAGGGTAAATACTCAAATAAATAAACACTTTATTTAAATGAATATTTTATTACCATAGAGATAATTTACAATGTCATTATACATTTTAAGAATGACACTATGACACATCTATACTAATAATCTCCCACTAGCACTAGAGCCATTCACTACAATATTTAAGACACATCTTCTCAAGATGATGGTCTAATTATAACTGAGTGAGCACCTTGGTTAGTGGATCAACCACATTATCAGCCGAAGCTACCTTTTGCACAATGATGTTGCCTTTTCCAATAAGTTCTATGATAATATGGAAGGACCTTTCTATGTGTTTGGATTTTTTCTGAGACCTTAGTTCCTTTGCCAAAGCAATAGCTCCATTTTTGTCATAAGAGAAAGGAAATGGGGACATAATGGAAGGAATAACTTCTAGTTCAGTAATGAACTTCTTAATCCAAACTGCTTCTTTAGCAACATCTGATGTAGTGATATACTCAGCTTTTGTAGTGGAATTAGCAGTGATACCTTGCTTGGAACTCTTTTAGCTCACTGCACCACCATTACATATAAAAACAAACCTAGAGATAGACTTTCTATCATCGGTATCTAATTGAAAATCATAATTTGCACAACCATATATCTATAGATCACCTCCTCCATAAGCTAAAACTAAATCTTTAGTCCTTTTTAAGTACTTAAAGATTGCTTTAATAGTTATCCAGTGTTCTAAACCTAGATTGGATTAAAACCTGCTAGTCACACTAATAGCATAGGCAATATTAGGCCTTGTACATAACATAGCATACATTAAGCTTCTTATAGTTGATGCATAAGGAACTTTAGCCATTTGCTCCTTTTCCTCAGGTGTATTAGGTGACATACCCTTGGATAAATGGACACCATGCCTAAATGGTAACAATCCTCTCTTAGAATCAAGCAAGCTGAACCTCTTTAACACCTTTTTTAAGTAAAGAATTTAGGATAAACCTAACATTCTTTTTGATCTATCTCTATAGACTTGAATGCCAAGAATATAGGTAGCTTCCCCTAAGTCTTTCATGGAGAAAGATTTACATAGCTATAGTTTCACATTTGTAAGCATGCCAACATCATTCCCAATTAATAAAATATCATTCACATATAATGATAGGATAGTAAGTTGGCTCCCACTAACCTTTCCATACACATAAGGCTCATCTTCATTTTTTATAAAACCAAATGATCGTATGGCTTCATCAAAATGATGATTCCAATTCCTTGAAGCTTGCTTTAGACCATAAATAGATATATTAAGCTTACACACTTTAGAACTTTCTTTAGATTCATAACCTTTAGGTTGTTCCATATAAATCTCTTCCTCAACATAACCATTGAGAAAAGCAATTTTGACATCCATTTTCCAAATCTCATAGTCATAGTGTGCAGCAATGGCAAGAAATATATGAATGGATTTAAGCAAGGCTACTGGTGAGAAGGTCTCCTTATAATTGACCCCTTGCCTTTATTGAAACCCTTTTGCTATAAGCCTTGCTTTGTAGGTGTCAACCTTTCCATCTGCACCAATCTTTCTCTTGAAGATCCATTTACAACCTATATGTTCCATACCTTCAGGTGGATCAATAAGTGTCCAGACTTGGTTTGCATACATGGAATCCATTTCAGATTTCATTGCTTCAAGCTATTTAGAAGAATCTTTATTTGATAAAGCCTCTTTAAATGTTGTAGGATCATCATCATGATTGTTTTCTTTATACATATGCAACTCTTGCATATCATGCAGAAAACCATATCTCTTTGGTGGATGAGATACCCCACCTGACTTTCTAGGAGTTGGTGTAATGATATTTCCAGTGGGATTAGACTCTTGGGATTGATCTATATCCATTTGATCAATTTGATTGGCATCTTTAAAAGACTCTTCTTCTAATGCTATCTTCCTTCCTTTACTACCTTTTTTAAGAAACTCTTCCTCAAGAAATATGGCATCTCTACTTATAATAACAACTTGCTTAGCAAGAAGATAGAAATAATATCCCAAACTATCTTTAGGATATCAAATAAATCCACCTTGAATTGACCTTGCATCTAATTTTTCTATTTTTAATTATTTGATGTAGGCTAGGCATCCCCAAATCTTAACATGCTTGAGACTTAGTGCCTTACCATGCCATATCTCATATGGTGTGGTAGAAACTAACTTAAATGAAATTCGGTTTAATATGTAAATGACAATTTGCAATTCAAAAGCCCAAAAAAAAAGGCAAATTTGTATAACTCATCATTGATTGAACTATATCTAATAGAGTTCAATTCCTCCTTTTGGACACACCATTGAGTTGAGGTGTTTTGGGTGGAGTTAGTTGTGATATAATACCATGTTCCTTAAGGAACTCCATGAACTAGGTACTTAAGTATTCACCTCCTCGATCCAATCGAAGGATTTTAATACTTTTCCTTATTTGGTTCTCTACTTGGACTTTGAATTCCTTAAACCTTTCAAAAGATTCACTTTTATGTTTCATCAAATATAAGTGTCCAAACCTTGATAGATCATCTATAAAGGTAATGAAGTAGTAGAATCTGCCTTTTGCCATTTGGTTGAATGGCCCATATACATCACTATGTATAATTTTTAAAATTTCTTTAACTCTTTCCATTTGTCCAATAAATGGTGATAGGGTCATCTTGCCTTGGATACAAACCTCACAAGTTGGATTGGATGCAGATTCAAGATTACTCAAGATTCCCATCCCTTCCAACTTTGTGATTCCATCATCTGCAATGTGACCTAAACGTAAGTGCCATAGATGTTTTGAATTAGAGACATTATCAATTAGCATTGTATTCACAACATTCATATTAGTTGGATAATGATTGTTATTGGATTTATTATCAACATAATAAAGAACATGTAATACATAACCCATGACAACTATCTTATTATCAAAATAGATAGTACATACATCTCTTTCAAATAAAAACTTATATCCTTTTCTAGAGTCATACTAGAAATAGAGATGATGTTCTTATAAGCATTAGGTACATATAAAACATTATCCAATAACAAAACATGGTTATGCAAGTCAATAGAAGTTGTTCCTATAGCTTTAACAGCAACACTCACTCCATCTCTAAGCTTAAGAGTCACCTCATTTGACCTTAACCTTCTTTCACTTGATAAATCTTGTAATGAAGAACATATATGAGAACTGGTATCCAATACCCATGGATTAGATGAGCTCTTAGAACATTTAAAAACAAATAAATTAGAGAAAGTCTCACCTTCTCCAATCTTATCCTTTCCTTTAGTTTGAAGAGACTTAAGGAACTTTGGACAATTTTTTTTCAAATGTCTCTCTCCATCACAAAAGAAACACTTTCCCTTGTTGGTGTTCTTAACCTTCTCTTTGCCTTTATTCTTTTTCACACCTCCCAAAGCTTTAGGAACTTTTTCTTTAGCTTTTTTACTTTTGTTGCCTTTACTCTTCTTAGTCCTACTAGAAGAGGCAACTAAAGCCACATCCTTCCCTTTCTCATTGTGAATAGCATTTTGGGCCATCATAAGCATGTTTAACAATTCCACAAGGGTACACTCAATCTTATTCATATGGAAATTTGTAATAGATTACCTAAATGAGTCTGAAAGGGATTGTAAGATCAAATCTTTTTAAAGTTGAGCATCCATCGTGAAATCTAAACCCTCAAGTTCCTCAATGGAACAAATCATAGAATTCACATGTGCTCTAACACCATCACCTTCCTTTATTTTAGCATGAAAAAGCTATTTAGATAACTCATATCTAGCAGTCCTACTTTGTTCACCAAATAACTCTTATAGGTGAAGTAGGATTTCCCTCACATTAGTGTACTTCTCATGTTGCCTATTAATTTCATTACTCATAAAAGCCCATATAATGCAACATGCTTGTATATCATTGTCTTTCCATTTTGAAAGAGTTTCATGTTCCTCTTGGGAAAAATTAGGTGGAAAGGGTCCAGGAGGACTTTGTTCCAAAATATATAATATGTGTTTAGAGGCCAAAACAACTTTTAGATTATATAGCCAATCAATAAAATTACGTCCAATCTATTGTTATTAAGAATTATGCTTAGTGAGTTTGAGGATCTCATATTATCAAATTTTTGCAAAAGCATAACAAGATTGATTAGTTCCATAACATTGTAATAATACCATTAGATTTGGTCTTTAATCATAATGGCCTCCCACTAATTTGGCAAATTCTACACTTCCAAAGTAGAAAACAAAAATCCCTTGTTGGATGGATTTCTAGTGGGTGATGAAGTTCTTAACAAGTCACTAACATTCCTCAGGTACACATTGTCATTCTTGGAATATTAGTTCTTAATAAGTGAACAACTCTTGTTTATCACATCTCGTGTGAGATATCATTAATCTAGCTCCTAATGTTACAGGCCTCATGTACACATTGTGATTCTTGGCCTTTGGCATTACCTAGGTCCACACCATTAGATCAGTGAAATGTATAAACTTGAATACTACATACCTCAGGTACACCTATTTTCTATTCTTGGCATATAGTGTGTTTATACACCCACAACATCTCATGCTTAACAATAACACTACACGAATCTATTAAGCCTTATGCTAACCCCTATGTATCCATAGTCGATGCATATAATCCTAAAACCATGCAAGTTATTACCCCAATGGAGAGCCTAGACCTAAATTTGCTTGGAAGATTTTTGGGTCTTTAATTTTACGTATAACTTTGTACATTAGCCATTTTTCATTGCATACATCACATATATACATTGCATGGCATTTTTACACATATACATATCACATATGTATGTAGCATGCTTTAACATATATATTATATATATACATAAAAGCACAAATGAGGAATGATCATGGCCCTTTCTTAAGCCTATTCTAACTTTTAGAATAAAATGGGCCTTGTCTCCTTAGGCTTTGGCACCATGGGCTTAAGATTAGGCTTGAACATCATCATCATCATGGACCTCCATCTTAAACACTTCAATCTTCTTACCATAACTCTTGTGATATACATTCAATCCTTGGCATACCAAGGTGAATATTACATCCTAGTTCTATGTAATTAACATTTAATTACACATCAAATAATAAAATTAATTATTATTACAATTATAAGGATGTAATCTAAGTCCATGATCACTTCTAGCATGTAATGATTAATTTGAAAAATTAAAGAAAACATGGATTAACTAATTGTAATCATAACACTTGTAATTATTAATTAATTATAATCACAACACTTGTAATTATTAATTAATTATAATCACAACACTTGTAATTATCAATTAATTATAATTAATAACAACATATATTATTATTAATAATTTAATATCTCATTTTAAATTTAATAAATTAATATTAATAAACTATATTATTATTAATTTCGCATGTGTAAAATGCAAAAAGATGCTCTGATACCAATTGAAGGGAATTCAAGTATGGTGATCGCATCACCTGTGTGGACTCAATCTTATCACATGAGGTGACCTCCACATATACCTATTAGAGCATGCAACACTTGCGCTCCTGGATGGAGAGGCATGCTTCATCACACGATCACATTTGAGAGTTCCTAAGAATCAGATAGTCCATGCATCTCATGCACTGCATCACCATTAGCTACTATCCTTTGCTTTAATACCAATTGAAGGAATCAATTATGCTACTTAGACATCAAATGCTAAGTAGGGAAAATTTTTAAAAATTTTCTTAACATAATCCTTGATCTCATAAAGAATTCTAGTCCAAAGGATCCAATTTGCAATTTAACATATGGCTAACATGCTACAACATGTATAAATACAAAACTTAGGAAATCAAAATTATAGAATACTTATAAATTCCCAAGTGTTTGATGTAGACCACAATTAGTCTACTAAATGGTTAGCTCCTTTGATTTAACTCTTGAATAAACTCTTTAAGTCTCCTAAATGTTAGACCTCTAGCTTGAAACACTAAAAATTCACTAATCACCTTCTTGCTTTGATTTGGTTAGATACAAGTAGCCTCTCTTAATGACCTTTTGTAGACTTACACTAACTTAATCTCCTTGCAAGAATACTATACATAAATTTAGTTTGGAAGGTTTTTGGGTCTTTATTATTAAGATCTCACTTTGCACATTAGCCAGTTTTAGTTGTATATATCTCATACATAGATGGCATGGCATCTATTCATATATACATATCATATATGCATATAGCATTTTACAACATATATACATAGAACATGCAAAATGGATGCACAAATAAGGAGTGATCATAGGCCTTTATTAAGCCTATTCTAACTTTTAGAATATGTTACAAATGGGCCTAGCCCAAGAAAAGCATTCAAGTTATGAATTCCTTTGTCACCATCTCCATGGACCTTAATCCAAATCCATGCCACCATCTTGAACACTTCAAGTCCAAATTACAACTTTTGTAATTTACATTCAATCTTTGGCATACCAAGGCAACAATTTACATCTTAAATCTATATAATTAACACTTAATTACATAATAAAATTAATTATTATTACAAACTATAGGATGTAAACTAAGTCCATGATCATTTGTTGCATGTATGGTAAGCAAATATTTAATAAAATACAACTCTTACATATATTATCATTTATTTGCAAAATCAAACAAATAAGAAAACATACATATACATATATATGTGTGTGTGTGTGTGTTTGAATAGTATGTGAACATTACTTTAAACAGTGTCATGAATAATAATTTTGCATTTTAAGCATCTTTAGTCACAACTCTTGCAACTAACAACAAGCATAATCATAACTCTTGTAATTATTATAACATCTACTATGTAAAATATATGCTTTTCACTCTAATACCACTTAAAGGAATCAATTACACACACTAGAATATGAGCGAAAGCATAGTATGAGCACGAAACTAATTAGGATAAATTTTAAATTTTTTTCCTAGTGTGTAACCCTTGCAAAAAGGCAAGCATTCCAAAACCACCAATATTACAACACATTGAATTTATATAACTAATTACTTGCATGCTTAATAGACAACATAAATCAAAGATTCACAAAACAAAAAAAAACACAAAGCATGGCAAGAGACCTACATTTAAAGTTTAGTAACACTTACAAAATCCAAATGTTGATAGGATGCTCGATAGGCTTTAGGAAATGGATAATGCAAATCTATAATCTCCTAGCTCCCCAAGTGTGAAGCCTCTAACTTGAAACACACAAGTGGCATCGAAATGACTCCATGCTATTGAAGCATCTCTACCCATAAGCTCCTCCTTGTTGTTGACTCAAAAGCTTGCTAATGCTCCTCTCCTTACTTGGATGATGTAGGATTTCTTGCCTCCTTTGGATGTAGCCTTTACTTGCATAACTCTTGTACAAAGGATGATGACAATGGACTTATGAAGAAACATAACTCTTGTATTTCTCACTCATACACTCACAACACTTAGAAGAAAGATGAAGAAGAAGACTCAACTTTTTATTTTCTCTCTTAGTGTTTTCTCTTCAATGTAAGTAGTAAGTAAAGTATCAAGTGTATAGAGAAACTCCACTAACTTAGTGTAAGTTTGTAAGAGACTAATTTGCATGTGTAGAGATTCTCCACTAACTCAAGCTTAAGTGTAGGATAAGCAATCTCATGCATGTGCTTACTTTTTCACTTTAAGTGTAAAATAAGCTATCTCATGCATGTAGAGATTGACCACTAACTTAAGGTACATGCTTATGACACATCTCCATATTGTTAACCATGCAATCACATTGCATGTAAAGCTATACTTAGGTGGCCACCATGCAAGCATAATCATTATATGGTCATACCTATATGCCACCTCCTTTAGTAAATGGGCTTTAGGTTTATTTAACTCTTAAATGAGCTCATCTCTACAACATCCATTAATTAGTCTTATGGGACTTTATTTAACACTTAAAAAAGGTCCATATTAATAATACGCCTAACTGTCCAAGCCAATGCATCATCCATTAAGCTACATATACAAGGCCTATCTCATGGTCCATATTAATATGAACCCTAAAAGGGATGCAATGTGCAAGCATTAAGCCAAATATTGAAGAATTCAAGCTAGTTAGCTTAATTTCATATTCTGAAATAGAACCCTACCCATATTGAACCCTACCTATAACAGAGATAGAACGCACATCAAACTTTGAATATTAGCCTAAGGATCATCAAGGATAGGTTGTGTTGATGGAGCTAAACCTTACTTATTAAATTGAAGCAAGATACTTATCAATTAACATATGAACAATCATATAATTCTAAGTCTAATCTAACCTAGTAATTGTAATGAAAGGTAGAAGTGAAACAATTCAAGTAAACTTATAAAGTTTCAAAAGAACAAAGTTTAAGGAAAAACCTCACTTTTTATATTTCAATCCTTCCAAATTCATTTTACATAGTGTTAGCCCTTATATAGGCATGTAAACAACCTAATCCTTGAAGGAAAAGGTTTTCTTTCTTATTCCTAAAGATGCCTATATTGGAAAATCCTTAAATAAGGAGGTTTCATTCAAAATTTGACAACTAATGACAACTCATTTTTTAAAAGTCAAAATTAACAATTCATTACAACTCATCTTTGAAAAGTCAAAATTGAGAACTCATTACAACTAAGTAAAATGACAACTAAGCATTGAAGCATGTCATATCACATGTCATGTAAGATTGAACGTAAAACTCTCATCCATGAACTTGTAAGGATTGTATTTATATTGCTTTCTTCTAAACTTGAAACATAAATATCTCAAGTTCTTCTTGCTATAACCAAAGACTCTATAAATTGTATTGTGGACATAAGGAACTTTAATAACATCATCAAATGGATCTTTTTATGACATAGAAGTCTGTAAAACAAATTTCAAAACACTAGAAAAAGAAAGATTAAAGTTGTTAGTGTAATCATGATGAATACCCATATCTTCATCCTCCTCCTTTTATGTACAAACTTCTCGATATTCCTCTTCATAATGCATGCACTCCTCATGATCACAAGATCCACTCTTAGCAACTTCTTAGGTCGTTAATCCTTGTACAACTTTATTAGATTGCCTAAAACTTTAAAAACACTCTTTATTAGCTTTAATGACTTTAACAAATTCAATATTTTTGGATTCACACACTATCATTGTCTCCCTACAATGACATACTTCCCTTTCATACTCCAAAGCAAGTTCAATTATAACCTTTAAAAAGATAGAAGGTTCTAATTGCACTTCTTTCTTAAATCTCTTAGCAATCTTACACTTAAACCCACTGACGAATTTTACAACTTTTTGCCTTATGAATTCACCTACATCACTTGCAATTACAAATAATTTAAACTTTTTAGCATAATCATTAAAATATAATTTATCACCATGTTTAAGCCTTTGTAATTTAAGATGAAATTTATCCCTAACTTCATAAGGAATAAAATGTCTAGTCATTAACCTCCTCATTATCTCTGAATTTTTACTCTCACTAAGCCTATTCATTCTCCACAATGCCATAAAATCTTCCTACCATATAGCAGCATGACCTAAAAATTTAGAAGAAGCAAGTTTACACTTTTTAGGAATCACTTAATTCAAGAGAACTAAATATCTCCTCAATTTATTGCACAAATTGCAAATAAACATAAGGATCATCCCCACTAAGAAAATAAGACATGTCCATGATAAAGATCACATTTGAAAAGATAAAAAAATCCTCACAAAGCACTCCCTTACATGTTTACACTCAAGGATATGAATGCTCTCATGTTTCACTCAAAAAAAGTTTTTTTTATTTATGAAGAATTGAGATGAAGAAGAAGAAAATATGCATAAAATTAAAATGATACGTCACTAAACCTTGAAGTTTGGCTCTGATACCAAATTGATATGAACCTTACCTATAACAGAGATAGAACACCTATCCAACTTTGAATATTAGCCCAAGGATCATCAATAGAGGTTGTGTTAATGGAGCAAAACCCCTTACTTATTAAATTGTAGCAAGATACTTAACTATTAACATATGAACAATCACACAATTCTATATTTATTCTAACATAGCAATTGTAATGAAAGGTAGAAGTGAAACAATTCAAGAAAACTTACAAAGTTTTAAAAGAATAAGGTTTAAGGAAAACCTCATTTTTTAATATTACAATCCTTCCAAATTCATTTTACAGAGGGTTAGCCCTTATATAGGCATGTAAATAACCTGATCCTTAAAGTAAAATGTTTTCTTCCTTATTCCTAAAGATGCCTATATTTGAAAATCCTTAAATAAGGAGGTTTCCTTTATGGGTTTCCATCCCTAAAGCATTCCTTAATGAAGATGGAAACTCTTCAATGTGTTGATTAATGTGAATGTCTTTAATAGTTATCATTAGTGGTAAAGTCTCAATTTCACACTCGTCCTTACTACTCTTCTCAACTTATTGCTCAACCAACTCACTAACTTCAATACCATTATCAAAAGTGACAATTCATGACAACTCATCTTTAAAAAGTCAAAATTGACAACTCAGTATAACTCATCACTCTTTTTGCACTTTGCATCACTCTTCTTCTTGCTCTGATACCAAACTAATACAAACCTTACCTATAACAGAGATAAAATGTGCATCCAACTTTGAAATCTAGCCCAAGGATCATCTAGGATAGGTTGTGTTGATAGAACTAAACCCCTTGCTTATTAAATTGAAGCAAGATACTTAGTTATTAATATATGAACAATCACACTATTCTAAGTCTAATCTAACCTAGCAATTATAATAAAAGGTAGATGTGAAACAATTCAAGTAAACTTGTAAAGTTTCAAAAGAACAAAGTTTAAGGAAAAACCCCACTTTTTAATATTTGGATCCTAAATTCGTTTTACATAGGGTTTGCCCTTATATAGGCATGTAAACATCCTAATCCTTGAAGGGAAAGGTTTCTTACTTATTCCTAAAGACTTCTATAAAGGAAAATCCTTAATTAAGAAGAATTCATTAAAAAATAAGACAACTAATGATAACTCATCTTTGAAAAGTCAAAATTGACAACTAACGACAACTCATTACAACTAAGCAAAAAGACAACTCATGACAACTGAGCATTGAAGCATGCCATGTCACATGCCATGTAAAATGTTGATAATTGACCCTTGACTTTGAATCGTTGATTATTTGACTTTGACTTTGACTTATTGACTTTGACTTGGAATATCTTTGAATCTTCTCACATCTTCTATAATATTCTCGAATCTTCCTTATTGGCTCCAAAATAGAAAAATAACTTGAAAATTCGTCCAATTCAAGTTAATTAAATTCAAAATAGGAAATTAAGCTAATTAGCTTGAATTCTTCATTATGCGGCTCCAAGTTTGTACTTGTAGTTGAATCCATAAACTTGCTTGTAATGTGAAAGACAAACAAATTCAATGCTTGTTTGAACTTCTTTATCCTTGACCTTGTCATTAGTCCCTCGTAATGCAATGGATCACTTGGTTTGATGGTCTTGCTTAGCTTGGTTGCATCATTAACTTATACAAACCCTACCTATAATAGAGATAAAACATACATCCAACTTTAAAATCTAGCCCAAGGATCAGTAAGGATAGGTTGTGTTGATGGAGCTAAACCCCTTACTTATTAAATTGAAGCAAGATATTTAGCTATTAAAATATAAACAATAATTCTAAGTCTAATCTAACCTAGCAATTATAATGAAAGGTAGACGTGAAATAATTCAAGTAAACTTACAAAGTTTCAAAAGAACAAAGTTTAAGAAAAAACCTTACTTTTTAATATTTGAATCCTAAATTCGTTTCACTAGGGTTTGCCCTTATATAGGCATGTAAACATCCTAATCCTTGAAGGAAAATGTTTCTTACTTACTCCTAAAGACTACTATAAAGGAAAATCCTTAATTAAGAAGAATTCCTTCAAAAATAAGATAACTAATGATAACTTCTGACAACTCATATTCTAAAAGTCAAAATTGACAACTCATTATAACTAAGTAAAATGACAACTCATGACAACTAAGCATTGAAACATGTCATGTAGGATATTGACCATTAACCCTTGACTTTGACTTATTGACTCTTTGACTTTGACTTGTTGACTTATTGACTTTGACTTGGAATGTCCTTGAATCTTCTCACATCTTCTTGAATCTTCCTTATTGACTCCAAAATAGAAAAATAACTTGAAAATTCATCCAATTCAAGCTAAATAATTTCAAAATAGGAAATTAAGCTAATTAGCATGAATTCATCATCATACGGCTCCAAGCTTATACTTATAGTCAAATCCACCAACTTGTATGTAATGTGAAAGATAAAAAATTCAACGCTTGTTTGAACTTCTATCTTGTCATTAGTCCTTCATAATGAAATGGATCACTTGGTTTGATGGGCTTGCTTAGCTTGGTTGCATCATTAATTGATACGAACCCTACCTATAACAGAGATAGAAAGTGCACCCAACTTTGGAATCTAGCCCAAGGATCATCAAGGATAGGTTGTGCTGATGGAGCTAAACCCCTTACTTATTAAATTATAGTAAGACATGTAGCTATTAAAAGATGAACAATTACATAATTCTAAGTATAATCTAACCTAACATTTATAATGAAAGGTACATGTGAAATAATTCAAGTAAACTTGCAAATTTTCAAAAGAACAAAGTTTAAGGATAACCCTTTCTTTTTAATATTTGAATCCTAAATTCATTTTATATAGGGTTTGCCCTTATATAAGCATGTGAACATCCTAATCCTTGAAGGAAAAGGTTTTTTACTTACTCCTAAAGACTGTTATAAAGGAAAATCCTTAATTAAGAAGAATTCCTTCAAAAATAAAATAATTAATGATAACTTATGACAACTCATATTCTAAAAGTCAAAATTGATAACTCATTACAACTAAGCAAACATGACAACTCATGACAACTAAGCATTGAAGCATGCCATGTAGGATTTTGACCATTAACCCTTGACTTTGAGTTATTGACTCTTTGACTTTAACTTGTTTACTTATTGACTTTGACTTGGAATGTCCTTGAATCTTCTCACATCTTCTTGAATCTTCCTTATTGACTCCAAAATAAAAAAAAAATAACTTGAAAATTCATCTAATTTAAGCTAATTAATTTTAGAATAGGAAATTAAGCTAATTAGCTTGAATTCTTCATCAAGTGTCTTCAAGATTGTACTTGTAGTCAAATCCACCAACCTGTTTGTAATGTGAAATACAAAAAAATTCAATGCTTGTTTGAACTTCTTTGTCTTTGATCTTGTCACTGGTCTCTTATAATGCAATGGATCACTTAGTTTGATGGGCTTGCTTAGCTTAGTTGCATCATTCCCCCTTCCTCAAGATAATTTATCCTCAAATCCGCACCTACATCAAAATCAAAAAGAGATAAATTAGCAACATTAAAAGTAGCACTTACACCATGCTCTTCGGGCAAGTCAATCTTGTAAGCATTGCCATTAATGCACTCAAACACTTTTTAGGGTCCATCACCACGTGGCATAAACTTAGATTTCCTTTGAGTGGGAAATCTTTCTTTATGCAAATGTACCCAAACCCAATCACCCGATTCAAATACAACTTTTACACATCCTTTATTTACATGTTTAGCATATTAGTCATTCTTTCTTTCAAGATTTTCTCATACATTTTCATGTAAAGACTTCACAAATTCTTCCTTCTTCTTTCTAGCTAGATTTACTTGTTCACTCAAAGGTAAAGCAATCAAATCTAAAGGATTCAATGGAATAAAACCATAAACAATCTCAAAAGGAAATAAATTAGTAACAGAATGCACACTATAATTATAAGCAAATTCAATATACGGAAAGCAATCTTCCCATGACTTCAAATTACACCTAACTATGGTTCTTAGTAATTGAGATAAAGTTCTATTAACTACCTCAGTTTTCCCATCAGTTTGTGGATGACATGTTATAGAAAATAAAAGTTTAATGCCTAATTTACCCCCTTAAAGTCTTTCAAAAGTAGCTTAAAATCTTAGCATCTTTATCACTCACAATTGTTATAGGCATGCTAAGTAAATGAATAATCTCTTTAAAGAATAAATCCACACCATGTTATACGTCATTAGTTTTTCTACATGCTATAAAGTGAGCCATTTTGTAAAACCTATCTACAACAACATATAGTGAATCATGTCCATGCATATTCCTAGGTAAACCAAGCACAAAATCCATGAAAATATCAATCTAAGGTGAACTAGGCATGGGTAGAGGCATATACAAACTATGTGGTTTTAACTTAGACTTAGCTTGTTTATATAGAATGCACTTATCATAAATTCTAACAACATCTTTTTTCATGTTAGGCCAATAAAAGTGATCATGTAAAACATCTAAAGTCTTGGCTATACCAAAATGTCCTATTAAGCCAACCTTATGTGCTTCATGAATAGGCAATTCATGCATAAAACAGTTAAGAATACACAACCATTTCTCTTTAAACAAGTAACCATCATGCCTATAGAACTTTTCGAAAGCAACAATTTCACATGCATGATAAACACTATCAAAATCACTGTCATTCTCATACAACTCTTTTATATATGTAAATCCTAGTAATTTGGCATCTAAAGAAGCAAGTAAAGTATAACTTCTTGAAAGTGCATCAGCCATAACATTCTCTTTACCTTGCTTGTATTTAATGACATAAGGAAATTGCTCAATGAATTCACTCCACCTAGCATATGGTTTGTTAAGCTTGTTTTGCCCTTTCAAATGCTTTAAGGATTTATGATCAGTATGTATCACAAACTCTTTAAGCAATAAATAATGCGGCCATGTCTGCATAGTGTGAACTGAGGCATATATCTCCTTATCATAAGTGGGGTACTTCAAGCTTGCACCATTTAACTTTTCACTAAAATAAGCAATTAGTTGTCCATCTTGCATTAGAACAACCCTAATTCCCAAACCTGAAGCATCACATTCAATTTCAAATATTTTAGAAAAGTTAGGTAGAGTAAGTAAAGGAGCAGATGTTAACTTATCCTTAAGCCCGTTAAATGCTTATTATTGTGCTTCTCCCCACTTAAAACCAACATTTCTCTTAATGACTTTAATCAATGGTGCTACAATGGAACTAAAATCCCTCACAAATTGCCTATAAAAGCTTGTAAGACCAACAAAACTTTGCACATCACCAACTCCTTTAGGCATAGGCTAATCTTTAATTGCGTTGACCTTTTCCTAATCTACCTCTACTCCTTTCGCACAAATAACAAAGCCTAAGAAAATAAGCTTGTAAGCATCCAATTTAGGGATAATTAAGTATGGATGTGACAAAGGACTCTAATGACGAAAATGTTATAAATAGGTCTTAAACACTTGAAGTTTGAAACCTTAAAAGTCTGAATGCATTTTCAAAAAAAGAGTTTAATTGGTTTATTTAAGGAATTAATTGTAATGTTTTTTAAGACCTAATTGAAAAGTCTAAATTCTTTTAGGGATCTTTTTAAATTATGTAATTCTGATCAGAATTAGACATGTTTCGTCTATTTTTAATTTTATTTTATCTTTTTTTTAGTAAATAAAATTTATTTTTCTAAATTTTGATTGGTCAAATAATATTTATTTGAATTTTTAGGAAATTAAAGTCTTTTTAAAATCAAAACTCTGATGAAAAGCAAGTCACAATAGGATACATTTTTAGCTACAATTTTTCTATAATTGCCTAGCTTAAACTCTCCTAAGGGGGACCTCTCTTTCAGCTCTCTCTTTTTCCTGCACTTTTAGAGGCTTTTCCTTCAGTTTTTAAGCAGTACTCAAAAAATATTTCTCTATGATTTCTTTGTTTTTAAGCAAGGAGCAATAGGCTTTTGAAAGGAGAACAACAAATATTGAAGACCTACTTAACAAACAACTGTGATTTTTACTAGTCTAAGGGGTCAATCCATACTGCATCCATAATCATCATCTTCTTTCCTACCTTCTTCTATTTCTTATTTTGTTATTTTGGTTTTATTAAATTTTTATTGTCATTTTATTCACTAATCATTGTTTATTCTTTTGTGTTGGTGATTATGGAGGGGATTACATGATGATCTTAATTAGAAAATAAAATTCATGAAGGTCCATGGAATGCCATGGATTGAACTTTGTAGCTAAATATAGTTTCTACAATTTTTTATCTAGTTGCTTATTATTGTTTTGATTTTGTTATTTTATTATTTTTGGGATTGTATTAATTTTTTATTTTCTTATTATTTTCAGTACATCGTCGTAATAGCCCCAATAGTAGGAATAATGAAATCATGTGTGTGTGATTGTGTGTTCTATTTTAATTAATTTTTTAGTAAAATTAGGGTTTTAATTAAGTAATTGATTAAAATTAATGGCTATAGAAATCATTAGGGTTTTGAGTTAAAATTGATTTAGATTTAAGTGGACAGAATTAGGGTTGCTTCATATAGTCACTTTAACTAAATTAGGTTTTTTTAAAAGAAATAAATTAATTATTTGATCTTTTATTTAATTTTTTTGGTATTTTTATTGTTTTTGGGTTTGTTTGTTTATATTTATATGTTTTGGGCCCTAAGCCCATGTTAGGCTCTAACCCATTTAATTAATTTTAGAATTTGGTAGTTTTTTTTTTTGCCTATCTTTAATTATCTTATTTCATTCAATAGGTTATTAATTAATTAGGTATAGATTTTAATTAATTAAAATGCATCTTTATTCCTATAATTAACAAGATTTAAGGTAGAAATAATTTACGCTTATTTAGTTAATTTAGACATAGGTCCACCTAGTTTAATTAAAATTATTTAGACTTAGCCCATTAAGTTAAAGTCTTTTCCATAACTTGTAGATTTAATATCATCTTAGAATTAAAACATGTAGAATTAGGCCCATTAATTTAAAATACTTCATAATTTTTAGATTTAGGCCCATTTTAAAATTAAAACAAATAAACTTAGGTTCATTTAATTAAAATTGAATAGGAATTAGGCCCATTAGTCTTTAGGCTCACTTGTAAATTAAAACATGTAGATTTAGCTCATTCAATTAAAATCAAAGTAGATTATAGTAACTTAAGGATTACAAATTTAAATGAATGCATTGTTTACATGTATTTTTCATTACTAGTTTTCCTAAAGCTAATTGTTTAAATAAGGGTTTATATGAAATTACATGGAAATAAAGGGTAAGATAGTAATTCACAAAGTAATTCTAAATGAACACAAGACTAAAAGAAGTTGGCATTTCGTACCTAGAATCTCCTAGTTATGGTGTTGGCTTTCTTTTAGAGAATTGAGTACCACCATTTTTCAATTTGTCCCAGTTATTACCTTGGGTGGCGAGTCTTAATCTCCATGCCATATCTTTATGCTAGTGGTTAGTGTGTTCTTTAGAGCCCTGAGCTTAAATAGTGTTGCTATTGCTAAGATCTTAGGCGTGCGCTAAACCCCACTATCTATAATGGTGACTTCATTAGGGATAATAGATAATGATTCTATTTATGTTCTTTAGAATTATTTTATTAATTATTATTTTATTCTTGCATTCATTTTTGCATGTCCCTATTAATTGATGGCATTGGTTTATGGTTCCATGATTCCATTAGCATCATAGGATTGTAAATTGACTAACCATCACTCTTAGCCTTAACTCAATTCAAGAGAGATTACTAAGATTATCTGACTAAAGTCTGTAACCCAAGTCCTAAAGGGGGGGTAGTCTTCTCTTAAGTTTGCAAAGGATGTCGAGCCCCTCTGACCTTGGCCTATAACTTAAGTCTTAAAGGAAGGAATATTGCTAGAGAACCTTGACCTTTTCCATTGGACTCAGCTCATGTAGTGGCTTAGTAACTTCCCCTAGGATTACCTAAAATGCTATGAGGTATTTTTATCTATAAATTCCCAAACCCATACTTTAGAAGCCCATCAAGACTAATAAAGATTAGACTATACTTTTATACCTAGAAATACTATTTATGTGCTTCACTACTTTAAGAGATTTGGCATGCATGTCAATTCTTGATATCCCCTATTGATATTAAGGCCAAAACAAAAAATCCTAGGAAAGGAGACTTGCCATTGAATATGTGTGTGGGAGTAATAAGCTTAGAAGGATCCATATACACTTGACTTGCTACTTGCTACTTGTTGTATGGCATGTGCATCATGCATACATGCATTTCATGCATCATACTAACTCTTTATTTTTCAGCCATTATAGATTCATCTAGGTTTTCTTATGTTTAGAGTCATAAAAGTGGCAGACTAGTGAGAATGGATTCAAGCCCGTAATCAATTTCCAAAGAGATATTTAGTACACTAGAAAGGAGTCCCATCAATCCACTCTACTTAGAAGTTGCACAAGCTCTAGCTAAACAAGTAGAAGAAATAGAATAACAAGAGGGAGGAAAGTAGACTTTAGAGGATGTCAAAGGAGCATTGATGGATGACATGAGAGCAATGATGCAAGATGAACTAAGGCAAGCTCTGGCTGGATTAATGCCACCACCTATTGATGTTGTACCTCCCGTTGTGACCAATCCACCTATTATAGGTGCAACACTTGCTAATAATGACAATGCTGCTAGGAATATACCTCCTATAGAAATGAAATTGGAGGATGTTGAGAACTACATAATTAAAAAGGCAAAAAGGGAATCACTTGAGCAAATTTAAGAGTTAGAATCTAAGCAGATGAAAGCACTGACTCAGAAGATGTCCAAAATGGAAGAATTGATGAAAGGACAAGGCATCAGATACTCATTTGACTTTGATGATATGATGTAATTTAAGGAGGATAAGCTACCTGATAAGTTCAAGATGCCATAATTGCAAAAGTTTGCCAATACTGGACACCCAAGGATTCACCTTAGTTAACATACAATTACTATAAGCACTACTAAGGCTCTTTTATATATAGTTACCAAGTTATTTGTACTATCCTTGGAGGGTATGGTTGTTAATTGGTATCATGGGTTGGAGAAGTCTATCTGAGCGAACTGAAGAGAATTATGTACTGCTTTTCTAAAGCAATATGACTACAATACCAGCTTGAAGTGTCCATCAGGGATCTAGAATTGACCAAGCAGAAGCCTAATGAGTCATTTTTAGATTTTCTGAATAGATTCATGAATAAGGCAAGATTAATGAAAAATAAACTGGCTGAAAAGGATCATGTTAGGATGATTGTTCAAATATGGTTATAGATAATGAACCCTAAGATGTTTGTAGACCTTTATGATAATGGGTTGTAAGCTAAGGAGATTGAAAGTGAGAAAAAGAAGATTGCTAAAAGTACTAAAGCAAGAAACTACCCAATTGTGAGCATACAGCAAGGAAGCACTTATTGGATTATGGAAGTGCGTGCTATTCAACTACTAAGGAGATTCTCTAATTTAACCAACCTTCGTCAAAATTCCTAGAGCACCTAATGCAAAAGGGCTTACTTTAACCTTTACCTAATCCAACCCCACCAAACCCAAACTCCCCACACTATAACCCAAACAAGCACTACAAATTCCATCAAAACCTCTAACACTCCACAGATAATTACATCTGCCTGAAATATGAGATCCAAAACCTTATAGATTTTGGAAAGATCACAGACCTCAAAAATCTAAGCACCATAAATAATCCTTTTCCCAAACTACCAACCCCAACTACCATGATGATCAACTCAGGAGTTAGTGAGGAAGAAGTGCTAAGCTCTTTTGAGGATCTACACCTTAAAACTAATAAGAAATATCTTAATGTCCCTAAAGATATGGAAAGAGAATAAGACTTATTGAGTCAGCCTTCAAACAAGTTCAACTATAAGGTGTTTTACACTAAACCACCTTCTTTAAGATACCCTTCAAGTCGATTGTGCCTACAAGATGGGGTCATGAGTTTGATGATGACAAGCTGCTAGACAAGAAAGAAAAATGCACATTTGAGATACAAAAAGATAAATTCATGAAGACAATTGGCAAGAAGATGCAAGAATATTTATTATGTCAACCGTATTAAGGATAACCACTATGAGACCCAGCATCCCTAGCATCTAGAATAGGAAATAAATTTTCTTATTGTCTTCTTTGAATAAAATTTTAGTTTTTTTAGAACTTGTTTTGTTTTAGTGATCGATGATATGAATTCTAATCATGTTTACATGTATTGTCATCCTAATGGCATTATGCATTATGATATTGATAATATCTACATGTTTAACATAAATTCAATTCAATTAGATTCATTCAGAATGGGCACAAATGCAAATTCAAAAAACATTCATATATCACATGATGTAACTTTTAAAGAATGAAAATTTAAGGAAAAAATAAAAGGAATAATAAGAAAATTAAGAAAAAACAAAGAGAGAGAAAAAGAAAAAAGAACAGTAAAGTAAAAATTAGAGAGAAAAAATTTTAAGATTGGCTGATAACGTGAGTTATATCATGTGATGCAATGAATGTTCTCATTTTTGCCTTAATGAATAAGTAAAATTGAATTTGAAATTTTTGTTTAAATATCACATGTTTGCCTTTATCATACTACATAAGTATCTAAATGGAAAGACAATACATAATGAAAGCTAAATCAGAGCTATGAGATCACTATTTTAGTTATGTTTTTTTTACCACCCTTTTATGATTTTTTTTATGAGTCTAGTGTCCTTTTGTACATAAATAATTTAGGTGGCTCAGTAACTTGCATTGTAACTCTTGCTCTGTAACCATCATTAATAATTACATTAGCAGTAAATATTCTACTCAAGAGTTCTTTGAAGAGCAAATCCAATTGGTTTTAGCTTCAAGAACTCTCTTTAGTCAGTTCACTCAATCCTATGCATCTTCAATACATGAGACTGTAACTATTAGGGTTAGATTAATAGCAATAGTGGATAAACTAAGTTTCTTGTACACATGAAAAAGACCATTAGAATAAAGTTAATGAGTTTAGAATACAAGTTTGGGGGCAAAGTGCATAATAGTCAATTAGAATTCAAAGAGTGAAGATGGAACACTGAAGTATAAGAGTTTTTAGGGCATAAAGAAGTAAACTATAACCAACTTCTAATATCTCATCAATACAACATAGCCTGATCATTTATTAGACAAGTTGTATAAAAAGCTCTAACATCAGAAGCTCTAACATTAAAAGTACCAACAGCGAAGCATTCAATGCTCAAACCTATAGGTTGTTGATGAGGCACCTCATTCTCATACTCCAAGCTATGAACATATCTCTGTTCTAAATAGAAGACCTAATAGGATCATGCATATCATACATAAAATTTATACCCTTGTATACATTTGTTGCAAAATACTTGCTTGCATGATAAAGTCTTTGAGCCTAGACAAGATTATATAAATTCTTTGCTACTAACATTCAAAATTAGTATTGTAAAAGTGCATAAAGGTAGTCAAAATGTTTACATCTGAGGGGAAAGGGTAACACTATCATGATGAACCTGATACTCAATGGGACTTTAGACCTCAAGAGCCCAATAAATCATGGGTCCATCCAGTAAGGGAATATCACCGATAGTGATACTTGTAAAAGCATCATCCTAGTGACCTTAAGAGGCTGGATAGGATGTTCAAGCTCCTCAGATTCAAAATTCATCTCCACAGTCTCATCTAAAGCATCATCTAAAATATCTCTCTAAAATAGTTGGACCAGTGTAGGGTATGGAATATGGTGATAAAAAGGTCCAACATGTTAGCAATATATTTGTCGGCTTTAAAAAGGGAAGGATGCACTCAAAACTTGAGATGAATGCATTCTAAAACCTCTTTGATCATGAAATAAGACATCAAACTCCTAAACCTTTTTTGTAGGAGATGTCAATGAGAGGAATGAAGCCCTCTACCGTAGCATTAATGGAATGGCAGAAATACAAATGCAACCCAAAGCCACACCTTCAATGGTGGAGTATCATGACTTTTATTATCAGAGACATCATCACCACAATCAAAAGGGAAAAACAAAAGAGAATGAAAAAGGGGAAAGGAACCAATACATCAATAAGAATGGGCTAGATAGCAAATACTAAACACTCATTAAGATAATAAAAGGGAAGTAATAGGACTCTCTATCCTTAGATTCTATAATAAAGTACCATCTCAATCATAAAATTCATAAAATGAAAATAAATTCATCCACTTCACGAGATTGTGTATGAAAAGCCTATCTCATGACCTTTGATTATAATGCTCTTTTTTAGCCTCGTAGAATTTAGATGTTTAGTTAAACAACTTTGTGTTGAGAGCTTATAAACTCTAATCAACCTAATGCTTACTTTATACCCAAACGAGGGGAAGAATATACAAAAACAAAATCCATGGACTTGCAGTATAAATTACTTGAATTTTAGAGTATCATTTTAGTCTTTTGAATAATAAATGTGCATAAAATCTACTCTAATGCTCAGAAATTAGTATGAGTAAAAAAATACCTTGATGGTATCCACACTAAGTAATATGATAAAAGCGATGGAACACTAAGAGGAAAATCCAAATAAGAGCAAGCACAATTTACTCCAATGCTCATGAATGAGTAAGAGTATCAATGTGACACCTCTGGTGTTATCCATGCTGAGTAATACAAGAAAGGTAGGGGAATACTAAAAGAGGCCCACGTCAAAAGTTGCTCTATTTACTCCAATGCTCTATAAGAGTATAAGTATCTAAAGGACCTTTCCAATGATATCCACACTGAGTATAATACGAGGAAGGTGAAGGAATACTTGGATAAGGAAAAAGAGCACAAAAATAACTCAAAGATTATTTTGATACTAAGAATTTGATATGTTTATGCTCAATTTCCATATGTTTTTTTTAGTAAATTCTCCCTAAAATTAGGTATGGAAGTAAGCTCTTCACTTGGTAAAAGATATGCTCTCAGCATATGATGATTAATGACGCCTCTAACCTTCACAAATGGAAAATAAATGATAGTCATGAAAATCAAATATAATGAGATTTGTTGAGTGCATGCTATCTTGTGAAAAAGTGATGAATTTTCTCATAAATTTTCAATATTATAATGCACTTTTGTACATTCATAATGATTGAAACTAACTTTAACAAGTCTACAGGAATTACAAATCTAGAAGGAAGTGCACCCAACTTATATAGTTGGTTAACACAGCAAAATTGAAATTAGTCAGCAAGAAATTCTAATCAGTCAACACAGTAAAATTCAAAGTCATTCAGTAAAAATTCTAATCAGTCAACACAAAGAATTCAAAGCAATTTCACTCAAACAACCAAAGATAAATATTGTGAGCATTTATGGACTATAGTAGTAAGGTTGAGCAATGAAAGGGTTACAGATAATCAAAATCATTAGCGAGCAATGAAAGGGTTGTAGCTAATCATGAGCAATTATGGATTGCAGCTAACAATGAGCAGTTATAGACTGTAGCATCAAAGGTGAGCAATGCAAGGTTTGTAGCTAATCATGAGCAGCTATAAACTATAGCATCAAAGGTGAGCAATGAAAGGATTGTAGTCAATTAACAAGAAATAATGCATTGCAGCATCATCGGTCAGCAATAAAAGGGTTGCAGCTAATCATGAGCAATTATAAACTGTAGCATCATTAAAGGTGAGTAATGAAAGGGTTACAGATAATCATGAGAAATTATGGATTGTAGCATCATTAGTGAGCAATGAAAGGGTTACAACTAATCGTGAGCAATTATGGATTGTAGCATCATCAATGAGCAATAAAAGGGTTACAGTTAATTGTGAGCAATTATGAATTGTCAGCATAAAAGAGATCAATGCTACACATTCGAGTGTAGTGTATTCTTTTCTGCACTATACATCTAAGTGTGGTGTATTCTTTTTGTGCTATATGACTGAGTATAGTTAACATTGTACAATCAAGTACAATGTATCCCTTCAACCAACACTATACAACCAAGTATAGTAAACATTGTACAATCAAGTATAATGTATCATTTTAATTTGTGCTATAGGACTGAATATAGTCAACATTATACGATCGAGTACAATGTATCATTTCAATATGTATTATCTGTCTGAGTATAGTCAACATTGTACGACTGAGTGCAATGTATCCTTTCAATATGCACTATACGTCCGAGTATAGTCAACATTATATGACCAAGAATAATGTATCCTTTTCAATCCATACTATATGACCAAGTATAGTCAACATTGTACGATTGAGTACATTGTATCCTTTCAATCTGCACTATACAACCAAGTATAGTCAACATTGTACGACCAAGTACAATGTCTCATTTTTATCCATACTATACAACCAAGTATAGTCAACATTGTACGACCGAGTATAATGTATCCTTTTCAATCCCTATTATACGATCGAGTACAGTCAATATTGTATGACTGAGTACAATGTATCTTTTCAACTAGTAATATATGATCGAGTATAGTCAATATTATACAATCGAGTATAATATGTCTTTTCAAATCAATGCTATACGTTAGAGTATAGTGTTTCCTTAGATGTTTTAGGATTTTGCCCAGTGTTTCATGGCAACATAAGTATTCATCATGAACCAATGATAGCATACAGGCAAAGCCCTCAAGGAGCATATGTAAGTATCTAAACTTTTATTCCTAAGAAATTGTGTGCTTATTTGTTTTACCATAATTTGTCCAGCAAACAATGACAAAGGGGGGCAACTATAAGCATCCAATTGGGGGATAATATAGTGTGGATGTAAGAAAGGACTCCAATGATGAAAATGTTATAAATAGGTCTTAAACACTTAAAGTTTGAAACCTCAAAAGTCTGAATACATTTTCAAAAAAGAGTTTAATTAGTTCTTTTAAAAGCTTAATTTTAATATTTTTTTAGGACCTAATTAATAAGTTTAAATTCTTTCAGGGGCTCTTTTTGAAATTAAAAGTTTAAATTACATAATTCTGAGCGAAATTAGACAATGTTTTAAATTTTACTTTATCTTTTTTTAATAAATAATATTTTATTTCCTAAATTTTGATTGGTCAAATAATATTTATCTGAATTTTCAAGAAATTAAAATCCTTTTAAAATCAAAACTCTGATGAAAAGCAAGTAACAATAGGATATGTTTTTAGTTAGGGTTTTTCTATAAAAGCCCAACTTAAACTCTCCTAAGGGGGACCTCTCTCTAGCCTCTCTCTCTCAGCTCTCTCTTTTTCCTACACTTTTAAAGGCTTTTCCTTTTGTTCTTAGGCAGTACATAAAAAATATTTATCTATGATCTATTTATTTTTTAGCAAGGAGCAATAGGCTTTTGAAAGGAGAACAACAAATATTAAAGAACTACTTAACAAACAACTGTGATTTTTATTAGTCTGAAGGGTCAACCCATACTACATCCATAATCATCATCTTCTTTCCTACCTTCTTCTATTTCTTATTTTATTATTTTGGTTTTATTAAATTTTTATTATTATTTCATTCACTAATCATTGTGTATTCTTTTGTGTTGGTAATTATGGAGGGGATTACATGATTATCTTACTTAGAGAATAAAATCCATGAAGGTCCATGGAATATCATGGATTGAAATTTATAGCTAAATATAGTTTCTAGGTATTTTTATTTAGTTGTTTATTAATTTTTTATTATTTTTAAGATTGTAGTAATTTTTTTCTTTTCTTATTATTTTTAGTAGATCGTTGTAATAGCCATAATATTAGGAATAATGAAATCATATGTGTGTGATTGTGTGTTTTATTTTAATTAATTGGTTAGTAAAATTAGGGTTTAATTAGGTAATTGATTAAGATTAATGGTTATAGAAATCATTAGGGTTTTGAGTTAAATTGAATTAAATTTAAGTGGATAAAATTAGGGTTGCTTGATATGGTCACTTTAACTAAATTATGTTTTTTAAAAGAAATAAATTAATTGTTTGATCTTTTATCTGATTGTTTTGGTATTTTTATTGTTTTTGGGTTTGTTTGTTTATGTTTATGTGTTTTGGACCCTAAGCTCATGTTAGGCTCTAACCCATTTAATTAATTTTAGAATTAGGTAGTTCTTTTTTGCCCATCTTTAATTATCTTATTTCATTTAATAGGTTGTTAATTATTTGATCTAGATTTTAATTAATTAAAATGCATCTTTAGGCCATAATTAACTAGATTTAAGGTAGAAATAATTTAGGCTCATTTAGTTAATTTAGACATAGGCCCACCTAGTTTAATTAAAATCATTTAGACTTAGCCCATTAAGTTAAAGCCTTTTCCATAACTTGTAGATTTAAGATCACCTTAGAATTAAAACATGTAGAATTAGGCCCATTAATTTAAAATACTTCATAATTTATAGATTTAGGCCCATTTTAGAATTAAAATAAATAAACTTAGGTTCATTTAATTAAAATTGAATAGAAATTAAGCCCATTAGTCTTTAGGCTTACTTGTAAATTAAAAATGTAGATTTCGCTCATTCAATTAAAATCAATGTAGATTAGACTAACTTAGGGATTGCAAATTTAAATAAATGCATTGTTTACATGTATTTTCATGACTAGTTTGCCTGGAGTTAATTGTTTAAATAAAGGTTTATATGAAATTGCATGTAAATAAAGGGTAAGATAGTAATTCATAAAGTAATTCTAAATAAACACATGATTGAAAGAAGTTGGTATTCCGTATCCAGAATCTCTTGGTTATGGTGCTAGCTTTCTTTTAGAGAATCAAATACCACCATTTTTCAATTTTTCCTAGTTATTACCCTGGGTGGCGACTCCTCATCTCCACACCATGTCTTTGTGATAGTGGTTAGTGTGTTCTCTAGAGCCTTAAGCTCAAATAATGCCATGGTTGCTAAGATCTTAAACATTCACTAAACCCCACCATCTATAAAGCTTACGTTAGCAAAAACTACACTTTTTTAGGTTAGCATACAAACATTCCTTATATAGCAATTCCAAAACCAAATGCACATTTCAATATGCTCTTCCAAAGATATACTATATGTAAGTATATCATTAAAATAAATAACCATAAATTTTCCAACGAAAGCACGCAAAACATGGTTCATTGGTCTCATAAAAGTGCTAGGCACATTAGTTAAACCAAAAGGCATGACTAACCACTCATACAACCCATATGTTGTTTTAAATGCAATTTTCCACTCATCACCCTCTTTCATACGAACTTGATGATAACTACTTTTCAAATCAATGTTGGAAAATATAACAACCTCATGCCACTCATCAAGTATATCATCTAACCTAGGAATAAGATAATGATACTTTATCATTATTTTGTCTATTGCATAACAATCAACACACATTCTCCAACTTCCATCCTTCTTAGGCACAAGTAAAACTGGAACATCACATTGGCTCATGCTTTCTAAAATGTAACCTCTGTTCATAAGATCCTTAACTTGCCTTTACAACTCCTTGGTTTCCTCAGGATTGCATCTATACAGGGGTCTATTTGGAATTATAGAACTGGGTACAAAGTCAATTTGATGCTCTATTCCTCTTATTGGTGGAAAACCAATGGGAATATCATCGGGAAATATATCTTGAAATTCCTACAATAATCTCACAAAAGAACTAGGAAAAGAAGGTTCAAGATCATTAGAGCTCAAATAAGATTCCTTGTAAACAAGTATAAGCATAGGTTGCCTTAAAAGTAAAGCTTTTCTCACATCGTTTTCTTTTGTATAAAAACTTATTTTTCTCTCTGGTTTTACCTCATTCACACTCAACTCTCATTTTCCATACGCATCACTCTTATTTTTCTCATTGCACATCCTCTCAAGCTCTCATTTTTCCACTCTTTTTAGGAATATGAAACCTAAAAGGGATGCAAAGTGCAAGCATTAAGCCAAATAATGAAGAATTCAAGCTAGTTAGATTAATTTCATATTTTGAAATTAATTAGCTTAATATGCATAAATTTTGAGTTATTTTTCTATTTTAAAGTCAATAAGGAAGATTCTAGAAGATGTGAGAAGATTCAAGAATATTTCAAGTCTAAGTCAATAAGTCAACAATTCAAAGTCAAAGAGTCAATAAGTCAAAGTCAATGGTCAACATCCTACATGACATGTGACATGGCATGCTTCAATGCTTAATTATCATAAGTTGTCATTTTGCTTAGTTGTAATGAGTTGTCAATTTTGACTTTTCAAAGATGAGTTGCCATTAGTTGTCCTATTTTGAAGGAAACCTACTTAATTAAGGATTTTCCTATATAGGCATCTTTGGGAATAAGGAAGAAACCATTTCCTTCAAGGATTAGGTTGTTTACATGCCTATATAAGGGCGTTTACATGCCTATATAAGGGCATTTACATATGTAAAATGAATTTAGAGTGATTGAATAATTAAAAAGTGAAGTTTTTCCTTAAACTTTATTCCTTTGAAACTTTGCAAGTTTACTTAAATTGTTTCACATCTACCTTTCATTACAATTACTAGGTTAGACTTAGAATTGTGTGATTGTTCATCTTTTAATAGGTAAGTATCTTACTTTAATTTAATAAGGAAGGGGTTTAGCTTCATCAACACAAACTATCTTTGATGATATTTGAGCTAATATTCAAAGTTGGATGTGCGTTCTATCTCTATTATAGGTAGCGTATCAATTTGGTATCAAAGCCAAACTTCAAGGTTTGGTTAACTATCCTTTTCATTTTTGTGTATTTTTTTCTTATTCTTCTTCTCGATTCTTCATAAATTAAAAAAAATAAATTTTTTTAAGAAAAAACCTCACTTTTTAATAATTCAATCACTCTACATTCATTTTACATATGTTTAGCCCTTATATAGGCATGTAAATAACCTAATCCTTAAAGGAAAAGGTTTCTTCCTTATTTCCAAATATGCCTATATAGGAAAACCCTTAATTAAGGAGGTTTCCTTCAAAATAGGATAACTAATGACAACTCATCTTTGAAAAGTCAAAATTGACAACTCATTATAACTAAGCAAAATGACAAGTTATGACAACTAAGCATTAAAGCATACCATGTCACTTGTTGTGTAGAATATTGACCATTAACCTTGACTTCTTAAGTCTTTGACTTTGAATTGTTGACTTATTGACTTTAACATGGACTATTCTTGAATTTTCTCACATCTTCTAAAATCTTCCTTATTGACTCTAAAATAGAAAAATAACTCAAAATTTGTCGATATCAAGCTAATTAATTTTAGAAAATGAAATTAAGCTAACTAGATTGAATTCTTTGTTATTTGGCTCAATGCTTGCACTTTACATCCCTTTTAGGGTTCATATTACAAAAGTAGGTGGAATATCCAAAATAGTAAACTCCACCATAAATTCAACTTCTCTGACAATGACCACAGTCTTAAATGTGCCAGTAATCAATTTTTTAAAGTTGTTATATACATGGATTATGAGATTAAAAGTCTCCAAATCTTTCAAATTAGTCCTAAACTTATGAGGAGCTTGAGAGGGTAGTCATTAATGGTAGAACCATCATCCACCATTACATAAGAAGTTCTTATAGCCTTGATTTTTGTTTGAATGAATAAAGGCCTATTGTATGCTCTTCCTTTAAGTAGGAGATCCTAATCAGAGAAAGAAGCAGCATTACTAGGAGCTTGTATTAAGGAAGCAATTATATCATTAAGTGAAGCATTAGTTACAATTTTAGTATCATCCAGAGTATACACTAAGGAATCTTAGTGATTTTTGGAAACCATCAACAAGTCTTATATACTAGCTTGATCTTATTTTTTCTTGAGTTGCTTTAGTACAACATCATCTTTTCTTTAACCATCTTGCTCATTCATTTGATTCCTATGCTACGTTCCTTTTCTTTCACTAATTCTTCCTTACCAAACTGATTGACCTTGCCACTTCTTATCATATGGTTCACTAACACCTTATTTATATCTTTATCCATTGCATTTTCTTTCTTCTTCAAATCTTCTTCTATATAATCATACCATATATCTATCCCCATGACTTATGGTAGATTTTATAGCTAAACTATCATAGCTTCATCTTGTTCATCAAACTATTCACTTCATCTAAACATTATGATATCTTCCTATTTAATATGTGTTAAAGGAGAAGCAATGTACTTGACCTTGTAGTTAAAATTACCTAAAGGTTGGCCAAATAAATCCTAAACTTTTTGTGCCTTCCTTTTCCATTTCAATGATTCTTCTTCAGAATCTGAAGGACTAGCTAGATTTATGACCTCTTCAATCTTAAGTATAGCCATTTTAGTTCAATCTTCTATTCATCATCATTTAAGGACTAAATGTAGAAAAGAAGGAAATATACTTATAGGAAGCATTATCAAATTTGTCATTACTTGAATTATAGATTAGGCTTAGGATTTTAGCTTCTTACATTAAAAGAAACTCTTTATCGACTCTCTTTTCTTTCTTTTCTTTAATTTCTTTGATGTTTTAGATAGATTGCTCTAACACAAATTTAAGGGGCCCTAAAGAGATTGCATAAGTTATAGGTGGAGGCACATTACGGTAGTTAATTAATATATTAGTTTTGACATCAAGTCATTTCTTAGAATATTTAATCTTTTCTGAGTCAATTAGGTCTTGAATTCAATTCTTTAAGGTTTTGCAATTGTATATTATATGGCTAGGAATTTGGTAGTAATGGCAATAGGGGTTGGTGTTAATGTGAGCTAGCAGAGGATTTGGTAATTGTCTTGGTTCAAGAGGCCTGAAGAGGCCTTTTTATTAAAGTCGTTGGAAGATTTTGGATATAGGTAGGTTTAGGTTTGAATATCTTCGAATGGGTTAATTTAGGTTATTCACAGCTAGGTCTGTTTTGATGGATCAAGTGTAGGTTTTTGTGTTCTGGTTGGACTAAGTTGGCTTATGGTAAAGGTTTCTTAGTTATAAGGTTTCTTCATCTTCAAGTCGATGCCCGCTTGGTGAAAGGCTTTAAAGGCCAAGAAATGAAAAAAAAAATTATTTACAAAATTGAGATAAGGCTCCCTTAATCACCATTTTAATCTACTCATCTTTAAAAGGCCTATCTTATTACAGTTGCCTTTGCTCTTTATCAAGCAATATAGTCTAAGAAGCTTTCACTATTCTTTTTATCAATGGTTTTAATATCACGCCTAGTGATATCCAACTAAGTGTTGTATTCATATAGCTTAATAAATTTCTAGGTAAGCATCATCTAGTCATTATTAATTTCATCTTCCAGATCAAACAACCATGCTCTCGTTCCTTCTTCACGTGATGTGAAAAAAACTTCACTATTTAGGATTCAATCAACTTGAAGCAATGAAAGTAGCATATTGCCTTCAATGCACCCTTGAATCCCCAATAACACTAAATTTTATGAGGCAGGTAGTTTAAAGTACTCAAGTAATGGTTCATCTTTAAATAGTGCAAGATCATTGTAATCCCAGCTCCTTGAAACATTCTTGTGCTTGAGAGAAAATTCAAGCCATGCCATCCTATTGGCTAGTATATTGACTTCCTCTAATGATTCAGACTTAGTTAGATTGACAAGTTTAGCAGGAGGTAAGGGTGATGGTACTCCCCTTGAAGTTTAATAATACCCATCATCATAATCTTTGAGGGGATTAAAAGCATGAAATACATTTTTCCCTTTGTCAATATGTGCATTCACATAACTAGATGCCTCCCCATACACTTCTTTAAAGTGAAGTAGTTTTTTAATAGTAGTTCTCATTTTATTTTGTAAAACTTTGGGATAGTGTTCGATCAGATATTATGTTCTTGAGTGCATGATTAATATTCTCTTCCATATTCAACACTAATTCTTGATTAGACTCATAACCATCTTGATACTCAAGCTAGGATTGATGTGTTTGACTACGTTATGCATCCAAAGCTTTCTCATAGCTAGTTTTTGCATGAAAACCAAAATTAGGAATAAAAAAAGAATGGTGTGAATGCATGCTATGTCATGATCCCTATAAAATAGAAAAAGTTAGTATATGTGCATGATATGAAAAATGTATGTTCTGAGATGGTTATAAGAAATCATGTGTTAGATTATACACTGCCTATTATGTATGTATGTATAAAGGGAAAGAAGAAAACATAACAAACAAATATGGTTAGTGTAAACCTACAAAATGAACAAACTAATCACATGCACACTTGTCCTTCTAACCTTATCACTCCATATGGTACTGTCTCTTCCCAATATGGGTTTTTATCCTTGAATCATTAGGGATCCTTAGACTTGTGCTTAGACTAAGCTATTAAGACAATATACAATAAATAAATCAAAAGATGATGTCAGTATGGCCTTATCAGTTCCTATGCATGCTATGTCAACATTCAATAAATTTACCAAGGGTCATACATAATTCATTCAAAGGTTTAACATTTGTTTCCTCTCTAAATAATCTAGCCAAAATTCTTAATTTATTTTGTTAGATCAAAAAGGATATTCATGCATAAGCTAGGTGGGATCCCAAAGGAAATGCCTACTAGTTTATTCAACATGATTTAAGCCAAAGGTAAAAAGCTTACATTCCTTTAGCAAAATGCCCTTAATTAATGGTCTCAGGTCAATAAGTTAACATCCTTTAATAACTCGGGTTGCCCCCCCTTAAGGACTTGGATTACAAACTCTAGTAAGATGAGTCAAGCAAATACTTAAGTAAAGGCTAAAAATGATAATACCAAATTAACTACATTATAACTCGAGTGGAACCATTGTGGCAGTTGCTTCAGCAGCATTAGCTAATAAGGACTAGTTGTGTAAGTGTGATAAGTGTTATGAAAATGCAATTGGTGTGTTATTATAATGGAAAGCAAAAATAAGTATGCATAAAAATTATCAGTTTTGATTTTGACTCCTCATGAACTAGAGATTCTCCTTAGTGGAGTCCTAATTTGTGGTGTGTGAGTGGTGGTTGTAGCTCACAAGAGATAAGTAACAAGGATATCTTAATTTTTTGATGTCATTGATATGGTAGCGTAGTGTTGTGGAGTCAGCTTTTAGAGTCTCCACTTGACTGTAGTCAGGAAATAAGAAATAAGTTAATGGAAACCCACTTCCCTGTCACAGATTCTAAGTTCAAAAAGTCATCATATGATGGACTGAATTTTTTAATATACATATCTTAAATCACTTATCACATTACCCTAATTTCGGTTTTAATGATACATTTACCACACTTGAATATTAATCAATTTAAAATGACATTAAATTAATGGTTAGAATGCGAGATAATTAGATTTAGTGCACATAATACAAAAAAAATAAATAAACAAATATAACTAATCATAACAAATTGAGCAATTGACATGTATTTCAAATAAGCAAGTAGCACACAAGTATGCAAAAAATAAATAATCAAAACAAATAAACAAGATGAAGAAAATAAAATGGAGAAATGGATTAAGGATTACATTCAAAATAAGGATTATAATAGCCCATTATAATTAATATATTCAAAATAAAAATTAATAAAAGGGAAATTGGGATTAAGGATTACATCACTTTGAGAATATTTTATTCAATTAAATACACTGAAAATGAAAAATAAAGAAAATTTTTATCCTAATAACTCCTGTAAAACAAAGGTTAATACGCAAACACATGCAAGCACACGTCACATCCATAATAATTATATATATTTCATCCATTCACATTATAATATATTAAATAAAAGGAAATAAATTATAATAATGAGGGGCGCCCAAGAAAATTAAACAAACAAATAAACAAACTAAGTGTTAATGATAATGCATGATTTGGAAAATTAATTAGAAATGATACCTCAAGTGATTCTCACTAGAATTTTATGCTAGTCACTATATCATCTATATTTTGTTCCTAAATTATTATGCAAATGTGATTGAATGAAATATACAAGATGATAGAAATAAAAAAAATGGATTAAAATAAAAATAACTTTTATATATTTATACAAAAATAAAGTTATATTAAAGATATAATATTCATCACTTGTAAGTGTGCTTTTAATCATTTTCGAGATTCTATGCCTAAAGTTGCTTAGGCAAAGGATGTCTAGCACCACTATCTTCCTCCTTCAAAATTGTTTCTAACTTGGAGAGTTCTGCATCAGAAGATTCCATCCATAGAGATTTTTTGAGCTAAAGGTTTCTTATTACCTTCTCGTTATAGTCTTTGTCATAGAGCATAAGAAACCATAAATCATGTTTTCACTAAATGTTGTTATGCCACTTCTATTTGGTATACTCTAGGAGGTTTGCTTAATTCTTTCATTGATTTATTGAATGGATTTTTTCATCTCTTTAAATTTGCCATAAAGTTGAACTTCTCTTCTTAACTTGCTACTTTTTGGCGAGTTGGTGTCCATGCAGCTATATGGAATATTTGGCTTGCTCATAACAATATGATATTTTATTATTCTTTTATTTCTGTAACTAGCTTAGTTTGTTCAATTTACAAATTAATCAAGGAGGCTAAGGTTTGGGTAATATAAGAAATTCGCTAGTTGATCTATTGTTCTTGAAGTGTCTTTAAATTTCTGGTAATCCATGTCATTCTCCTAATGTTATTCTGGTAGTTTAGGTGCACCCTCCACTTAGGTGAACAAAGCTAAATATTGATGGAACTGCTCTTGTCTCCCCTAGTGGCACTAGCATTGGTGGCATTTTAAATGACAGCTCATGTTCTTCTATAGTAGCATTTGCAGCCCTCATGGATGTTATGTTTATTTTTAAAGTAAACTTGTTAGCAGTTGCAAAGGTTGTTAACAAAGCAACTGATATATAGCTTTCTCATCTTTGGATCGAATCAAACTCTTCTTATGTCATTCGATTGTTTCAGACTAAGTCGATTGTTGTTCTTTGGAGAATTCGATTTGATTGGTAGCACTGCATCAATCAACTCAATCTTATTCATTTTCGAGTTAGCCATATCTATAAAAAAGGGAATAAGGTAGCTGATAAATTGGCTTCAATGGGTCTTTACTTATAGCAAATTCAATATTGGTCTACTTAACTAACTTGTTGCCATCATTTAATGATTAATGATGCTCTTAATTTGGAATCTTATAGATTTCATTAGTTTATTTTTCTTGTTTGTTTTGCCTTTGATGGGTTGTATGATACTCATTTGTTATTTTTTAGTTTTTAGTTTTGATAATTTCAGGATGATGAGTTATGGATATGACAAAGGACTCCAATGATGAAAATGTCATGAATAGGTCTTCAATACTTGAACTTTGAAACTTCCGAGGTCTGATTGCATTTTTCAAAGAAAGAATTTAATGTTTTCATAGACTAAATTGCAATACTTTTGAAGGACCTAATTGCAAAATTGAAATTCTTTAAGGACCTTTTTGTAATTAAAAGTAGTCAAAATTTTATAATTCCAATCGGAATTACACTAATTTCGATCGGAATTAGACTTATTCCGTCTTTTTTTTGGATTTTTCAGAAAATAAAAATATCTTTTTCTTAAATCCTAATTGGTCTGAAATTTCCTTAAAATTATTTTTGATATTTATCTGATATTTTTAAGGAAATAGAAGTCTTTTAGGAATCAATATATACGTAGGGTTTGAAGGGTTGTTTTACTATAACATGAGGTGTTTTGGCTCCTAGGACATTGGGGAGGAGTAGTCTTTTATGCAAAATTTTACTTTGATATTTTCTCTACGCCAAATTGTCTTTTGGCTTTTGTTTTTTTTTTTTTTTTTTAAAAAAGCATTCTTAACTCTTTTCCATTGTTAATTGTTTTCAAAAAAATTCTCTACAAAAATTCCCTCTTACTTAATTGATTAATTGAACACCTTTGGAGGATTTTTTGAAGAACAAGATTCGAAAACCTATCAAGAATGGTGATTTTACAAAATCTGAGGATCACTCCATTAAAATCATCCATAAGCATCATCTTCTCCTTATTCTATTTTACTTGATTTATTTATTTCTTTTTTTATTTTATTGAGTTTTAATTTTATTTAAATTATTATTATAATTTATTCACTAATCATAATTTTTATTATCTTTTTTATGGTGATTATGGAGAAAAATACATGATGATCATGTTTGGAGGACTAAACTGATAATAAGCCCATGAAATGTCATGGATAAGATCTTGTAACTAGATTTAGTTTTTAGGTTTTTATTATTTTTTATTTAATTTTTTTATTTATATTTTTGGGGTTATATTAATTATTTTCATTATTATTTTCAATAAATTATTGTAATAACCTTATAGTATGTGATGCTGGTGCTAAGGGAATGTCAACATAGTTGGATGTTTGGATGCACCTTCTGATATTATAAACTCCAATTATATATATATATATATATATATAATCTTCATCACATTATGTCAATAAAGGTGCCAACTTTATAGCCAAAATATTATAAAAATGGCAACTTTACATTCAAAATACTATTTCTAATTCTAAAGAAAATTCATTGTTTATATTCTTCATTGATAAAACTACCAACTTTATATTGCGAATAAAGTTGAAAATTTTATATTAAAATTACCATTTTTATTATTAAAAATAATAAAAATTATTATTTCATGCCAAGATATTATTAAAACATTATTTTAATAATTAAGAAAGTATTAAATTTTGATGAGAAAATAAATAACAAATATTCTTGATTTATAAAGTCACTAACTTCATATAAGAGATAAAGGTAAAGTCTTTACATTAAAATATCATTTTTATCATACATCCAAAATAATAATTACACTTTTATCTCAAGAATAAATAAAATTTTATTTTTGTGAAAAAAATGCAAAATATTATAAATTAATACTGAAGACTCAAAATAATATGACAATAATAAAAATAGTGCCAAAATAATAATTTGCTGATAAAAGGGCAAACATTACCAAAATTAAAGAAAATGGAATTCTCTACAATATAATATACTCAAGAAGCAATTTTTACCATAAAAATAAAGACTTTTCATTAAAAGCTTTTCATTAAAAGGAGATAAAGAAAGAATAATTTAATAAGGAACAATCAACAAAATGAAAAATTTTAAATGAGTGTAAATAGGTATGTTCTAAAATACTTTAAAATGTAATATTCACATAAGTTCATCAAATAAGGAAATACGTAAGTAAATACTTTTAAATCCACATCATTGCACCAAGATCACCATTTCACATAAATATTATAACAAAATAAAATAAAGAAATGTATAAAATGTAAAAATGATGTAGGAAAATAAAATAAGTAAAAATAAAAAAATAAAAATAGAGGTTTAGAGATGTAGAGGAGAAGATTTAAAAAATAAAATAAAAATAAAAATAGAAATAGGAATGAAAAAATAAATACAATATTAAATTAAAAATAAAATGACGTATAAAAAAAATGAGGATAAATAAATGAAACAGAATTCTTACAAAATAAAATATAATATAAATGTAAAATGTGATAAAAATGCAAAATTTATGGAAATAATTATTGGCGTTCTTGGAATTTACCCTTAATGCATACTTTGAAAAAGTAAAAGTTTGGTTTGATTTTTGATGCTAAACATTCCAAAAAAGAAAAAAGAAAAAATGGGTTTGTGTGTGTGGAGTCGATTTCAACAAGTCGTTTGAGGCTTAATAAAAATAATGTTTTTATGCTTTTTGGCTTGATAAAATGTCTCCAAAATACATATTAAATTCATCTAGTATTATAATAATCTTTAAAAATTCGCCAAAAAGTTCTCTGAAAATAAAAAAATGATTAATTTTTAGGAATTCAAACAATCTATGCACGTGGGCTTAAATCACGCATGTGGATCTACGAATCGCGTGGGTTTTTCAAATTCATGCATTTTCGTCGATTGTATTGTGTTTTCGAATCAATTTTAGGTCATATTTCATATCTTTGAAGTTTCGAAAGTATTTAAGGTTCACTAAGTCCAGTTCAGTTAGTTATTTAGGGTTCTTGAAGTTTTTGGAATATTTAAATGCAACTCAGCCTTGAAACTAGGGAATGGAACCTTAAAAGCTTCGATTTAGCTTCTTAAGGCCTTTGTTCAAGGTTTTCGAGTTATGATTTCATGATTAAGACTCGGTTTTGAAATGCAACCCTTACTTGAATATTTTAGAAAACTTTTAGTCTTTTAAGCTTTCAATTCACTAATTCAAGCTCTTGATTCAAGATTCACTTATACGAATACCCGGTTAAGGATTTTAGGGTTTTTTACTTTAAAAGCATGCTTTGGATAGTCTTCCATGAGGTTATCCTTTGTCTAGTTGAAATAAGACTTTTATCATTGAACCACTTTAAAAGACAGTTGAAAATCATATATTAATATATGCCACAAATTTAACTATAAATGTAAGATTTTAGGAAAAAAAATTATATTTTTAAAAAATTTATATTTATGAAAGAAATATATCATATTTATCCACTTATTATCTTAAGAATATATCTGAACATTTTTAATGGACAATAAGTTATTGAAATAAAGAAAATTAAATGGTTAAAATTAAAAAAAAAAAATTTAACTGCTAGAATTTATATGATAATAACTCACCATGATTAACCTATAAAATAAATCAGAAAGTCGTAACCAGTTTTAATTCGAAATCTCAATTTTTTTTTTCTTGTCATACAAAATCAATATTTATCATTAAAAAGAGAATTAGTTGTTAGAAGGTAATATTTTACAAATTTATTTTTTGAGCACTATAAAGTGAATCTCATAAGTCAAATGTTGGAGAATTTAAACTCAAAAGATATTAGTTATAAGAAGTTAACATTTTATAAATTAACTTTGTGAGTCATCAGAAAATTTCACAAAGTGGGTACTAACTTTCTTTTACGGAATTGAGTACCACTTTTTTTATTTGTCCTAATTATTATCTTGGATGGCGACTACTCATCTCCATGTCATATCTTTGTGACAGTGGTTAGTGTATTCTGTAGAGCCCAGAGCTCAAACAGTGTCACAGTTGCTAAAATTTTGGACGCGCGCTAAACTCCGCCATTTACAAGTGTCTTAGAGTGTGTAATGTTGGTGCTAAGGGAGTGTCAACATAATTGGATGTCTAGATGCACCCATTTACAAGTGTCTTATAGTGTGTAATGTTGGTACTAAGGGAGTGTCAACATAGTTGGATGTCTGGGTGCACCTTCTGATATTATAAGCTAATATATATATATATATATATATATATATATATATATATAATTTTCATCATATTATGTCAATAAAGGTGCCAACTTTATAGCTAAAATATTATAAAAATGACAACTTTACATTCAAAATATTATTTCTAATTCTAAAGAAAATTCATTGTTTATATTCTTCATTGATAAAACTACCAACTTTATATTGTGAATAAAGTTGAAAATTTTATATTAAAATTACCACTTTTATTATTAAAAATAATAAAAATGATAATTTTATGCCAAGATATTATTAAAACATTATTTTAATAACTAAGAAAGTATTAAATTTTAATGAGAAAATAAATAACAAATATTCTTGATTTATAAAGTCACTAGCATAATAGATAAAGGTTAAGTCTTTGCATTAAAATATCATTTTTATCATACATCCAAAATAATAATTACACTTTTATCTCAAGAATAAATAAAATTTTATTTTTGTGAAAAAAATGCAAAATATTATAAATTAATAATGAAGACTCAAAATAATATGAAATAAAAATAGTGCCAAAATAATAATTTGCTGATAAAAGGGCAAACATTACTAAAATTAAAGAAAATGGAATTCTCCACAATATAATATACTCAAGAAGCAATTTTTACCATAAAAATAAAGACTTTTCATTAAAAGCTTTTTCACTAAAAGAGATAAAGAAAGAAAAATTTAATAAGGAACAATCAACAAAATGGAAAATTTTAAATGAGTGTAAATGGGTATGCTCTAAAATACTTTAAAATGTAATATTCACATAAGTTCATCAAATAAGTAAATAAGCAAATAAACACTTTTAAATCCATATCATTGCACTAACATCACCAAGATCACCATTTCACATAAATATTATAACAAAATAAAATAAAGAAATGTATGAAATGTAAAAATGATGAAAATGATGTAGGAAAATAAAATAAGTAAAAATAAACAAAAATAAAAATAGAGGTTTAGAGATGTAGAGGAGAAGATTTAAAAAAGAAAATAAAAATAAAAATAAAAATAGGAATGAAAAAATAAATACAATATTAAATTAAAAATAAAATTACGTAAAAATAAAAAAAATGAGGATAAATAAATGAAACAGAATTCTTACAAAATAAAATATAATATAAATGTAAAATGTGATAAAAATGCAAAATTTTTGGAAATAATTATTGGCGTCCTTGGAATTTACCCTTAATGCTTAGAAGTTTGGTTTGATTTTTGATGCTAAACATTCCAAAAAAAAAAAAAGAAAAAATGGGTTTGTGTGTGTGGAGTCGATTTCCACAAGTCGTTTGAGGCTTAATAAAAATAATGTTTTTATGCTTTTTGGCTTGATAAAATGTCTCCAAAATACATATTAAATTCATCTAGTATTATAATAATCTTTAAAAATTCGTCAAAAAGTTCTCTGAAAATAGAAAAATGATTAATTTTTAGGAATTCAAACAATCTATGCACGTGGGCTTAAATCACTGATGTGGATTTATGAATCGCGTGGGTTTTTTTTCAAATTCATGCGTTTTCATCAACTCTATTGTGTTTTCAAATCAATTTTGGGTCATGTTTCATATCTTTGAAGTTTCGAAAGTATTTAAAATTTACTGAGTCCGGTTCAGTGAGTTAATTAGGGTTCTTAAGGTTTTTCGAACATTTAAATGCAACTTAACCTTGAAACTAGGAAATGGGACCTTAAAAGTTTCGATTTAGTTTCTTAAGGCCTTTGTTCAAGATTTTTAAGTTCTGATTTCATGACTAAGACTCGGTTTTGAAAATAGAACCCTTACTTGAATATTTTAGAAAACTTTTAGTCTTTTAAGGTTCTGGTTCACTAATTCAAGCTCTCGATTCAAGATTCACTTATATGAATGCTCGGTTAAGGGTTTTAGGATTTTTTTACTTTAAAAGCATGCTTTGGATAGTCTTCCATGAGGTTATCCATTGTCTAGTTGAAATAAAACTTTTATCATTGGACCATTTTAAAGGACTGCTGAAAATCATAAATTTAACTATAAATGTAAGATTTTAGGAAAAAAAAATTATATTTTTAAAAGATTTATATTTATGAAAGAAATATATCATATTTATCCGCTTATTATCTTCAGAATATATCTGAACATTTTTAATGGACAATAAGTTATTTAAATAAAGAAAATTAAATGGTTAAAATTAAAAAAAAATTAAATTTAACTGCTAGAATTTATATTATAATGACTCACCAATATCAACCTATAAAATAAATCGGGAATTCGTAACCATTTTTAATTCAAAATCTACAACTTTGTTTTTTTACTTGTCATACAGAATCAATATTTATCATTAAAAAGAAAATTAGTTGTTATAAGTTAATATTTTACAAATTTATTTTTGAGCACTATAAAGTGAATCTCAAAAGGCTAACGTTGGAGAATTTAAACTCAAAAGATATTAGTTATAAGAAGTTAACTTTTTATAAATTAACTTTCTGCGTCATCAGAAAGTGGGTATACTTAAAAGTCTGGTTGAAGTGGTGCAAGCCCTTATCTTGAAAATAGGTTTTGGGTTCAAATTCTATCTCCAACACTAGACTTATGACAGTTGATGGACAATTAATAACCATATCTAATTCAAAGGTAAAATCACAAACATCTACAAATACAGATAATGGCAAAAGATTGTGTTAACTTATGTATCTGAAAGATCCTTGCTGCTGCCGCGGATCGCTGATAATTGTCTAACTCATGTGCATGAACGAGTAGAGTGGCGAATAGTTTGGTTTAACTGCAATAAATATGATTTATATTCACAATCTGTAATAAAATATAAATTTCTTTCCTTTTGTAATGAATCTTTAACATGCTACCCTCAGTTAACACACAAACAAGATCCTCACCGCTCAAGACAACTTCTGCACTGAATTGTTTCTTTTATTGGTCATTGTCCCTGTCATGTCTGGCATCGAACTCTGTTTGTCTTCAAATTTAGAACGGTGCCTTTTTTTTCTTTTTTTTATTCCCAGTCTTTCTAGGAAAAAAAAAAGGGGGGTAAGTAGTGTTTCTTCTTTCTTCGCTAATAATATTCTTCCTCCAGTCCGGAAATAAGAAAGTCCACTCTCATCCCTTCCCCCAATCTATAGATTCAACTCTTCTTCTTCTTCTTCTTCGATTTTTTCGTGTTCTTCTTTCTCTTTTCTTTCAGCTATGATTACAGGTAAAGACATTTACGATGTTCTTGCTGCGATTATTCCGTTATATGTTGCCATGATACTTGCTTACGGCTCAGTCCGATGGTGGAAAATCTTCACCAGGGATCAGTGTTCTGGCATTAACCGTTTTGTCGCAGTCTTTGCTGTTCCATTACTCTCTTTCCATTTCATATCTTCTAATGATCCTTACGCTATGAACTATCGCTTTATTGCTGCTGATTGTCTCCAAAAAGTAGTCATTTTGGCTGCGCTTAGTCTCTGGCAAGCTTTTAGCGAACGTGGCAGCCTTGAGTGGATGATTACTCTCTTCTCGTTGTCTACTCTTCCGAATACTCTAGTCATGGGAATCCCTCTTTTGAAAGCCATGTATGGAGAATTTTCAGGAAGTCTTATGGTTCAAATTGTAGTGTTGCAGAGTGTAATTTGGTATACGCTTATGCTATTTATGTTCGAGTATAGAGGAGCAAAGTTACTCATCTCCGAACAATTCCCTGAAACAGCGGGTTCAATTACCTCCTTCAGAGTTGATTCCGATGTTGTTTCACTAAACGGTCGGGAACCATTACAAGCAGATGCTGAGATCGGTGATGACGGTAAGCTCCATGTGGTTGTGAGAAGATCTAGTGCATCCTCGATAGTGTCATCCTTTAACAAGTCGCAAGGACTGAACTCACTGACTTCCATGACTCCGAGAGCTTCAAATCTAACCGGTGTAGAGATCTACTCGGTGCAATCTTCCAGAGAGCCAACACCAAGGGCTTCAAGTTTCAACCAAACAGATTTTTACGCGATGTTTGCCAGTAAGGCTGCAAGTCCAAAACATGGATACAAAAATAGTTTTCAAGGATCTGGTGTTGGTGATGTTTACTCATTGCAATCTTCGAAAGGGGCAACACCAAGAACATCAAATTTTGATGAAGAGATGATGTTGAAGATTAACAATAGTAATAAAAATAAGAAAAGAGGAGGGAGAAGTATGAGTGGGGAATTGTTTAATGTTTACCCACCTCCTAATCCCATGTTTTCAGGGTCTACGAGTGGTGGAACGAGGAAGAAGGAAAGCGGTGGAATAACGCCCAATAATAAAGAAATTCACATGTTTGTTTGGAGCTCAAGTGCCTCTCCAGTTTCCGAAGGGAATCTCAGACATGCTGTTAATAGAGCTGCCTCCACTGACTTAGGGAGCATCGACTCTTCTAAAATTGCTATGCTTCAACATGAAAATACTGCTTCGACAGGTATGCATGAATATTTTAATGAAATTTCATTGATGTTATATATGGGCTTGGATGCAGTGAATAATCAGCCCTCAGTTATAAAAAAAAAATTAGCAACCCATAAATTAATTTTCTGACTAATTCACTCATCAATAATTTAATAAATTTAGTCAATTAGTTCAAATTAAATTTTTAAAAAATTCAACTTCATATTTTTTTTTACTAATTGATTTAAAATATTTTATAAATTATTAATTAGATTCAATTTAAATTAAATTTTCAAATACATAAGGTAAATAATTTTTAAAAGATATAAGTACAATGTGTTTAGACACATTTTTATTTAAAGATTTTTAGTGTTTTTTTTTAATATTTAGAGGTATAAAATTTTATATCAATTATTATCGTCATTATTATATAATAACATTTTAATATAAAAATATTTTTAATAATAAAAATGTCATAAATTTATTTTAAAAATTATTTCTTTTTATTCTTAATAAAAAGCCTATTGATATGAAAAATTTAAACATCCATAGTTTTTGCAATTTTATTTCAACTTTTTAATTTTAGAAAAAATGTTCCAATCTCATTAATTTTTGATAATATGCATTTGGTTAAAATCAAATAAAGTATGCTAATGTGGCATTTGTAAAATGTCTCATTTACCTTTTTGCTGCAAAATTCAAATGTTTAGGACTTTTGATAATTTTATTCCATTTTAATTTTGAAAAATATTCTAATTTAAAAATCATTTGATTAATTGAATAAAAAGTAATGACATGATAATTAAAAAGGATTTAAATTTACACATGATAAATTTTAATTTAATGATGAACTATTATTTTAATAAAATTTTTAACAAGTATATTTATGTATATGTAATATGACAAATTTTCTTTAAATATTAAAATTATATATTTTTTCTTTCAAAAAAGTTAGATATTTTTAAATATTTTTAAATAAATAATTATGAAATAATTAAAAATTTTGAATTATTTAGAGTAATAATTATTTATCTTAAAAAAATCTTTATTTTTAAAAATTATTCTAATGAAAGTCAATTATGAATTTAACAAATTTTCGATAGTATATATAATTCTTTTATTGTTATGTATGTATTTAATTTTAAATAAATAATTATTTAAATTAATAATTTGAAAAAATTAAAATATTTTATCAAAATTTAAAAATTGGGATATATTTGTCAAAAATTATAAACTTCTAGATTTTTAATGCCAGTAGTCCATTATAGATTTAGAAAATTAAAAAGGGTAAATTTGATATTTTAAAAGATACCATGTCAGTATTTTTATTTAATTTTGACTGAAAAATTATTTGTGCTAAAATTGCAAACATTTGTCAAATTGAGACATTTTTGCCAAAATTAAAATGTTGGGATAAAGTTGCAAAAATTTACAAATGTTTATATTTTTTTGCACCAATAGACCTTAATAAAATAAAAATACATCTTATTTTTTTATTAATTGTGAATTTATTTTGGTTAATTGAATGATATACTACTTAATAAATAATTTTTTTATTAAAAATCCATGTTATTAGAACATTATATAATGTATTTTTAATAATATTACTAAGTAATGTATTAAAATGTAAATAAAATCAAACCACAAACCCTTAATTAATGTTAAGGAGAATATCATAGCATCTAACCATAAGTTATTTTATTAAATTTTTCCTTTTTAAAATTAAATTTTCAAGAAAAATAAATTTAAAATTAAGATTTTTTCTATTTATTCCTATTTATTTATGGTGAAGATATGGTTTAAATTGAATAAGATTAAAAATTGAAAATTAAAATGTCAAAATAATATTTTATAATTTATATTTAATTAAAATTTTGATGTTTTCAATCTCTTACATATACTTGTATATTTTTAATATCTCCTAACAACTATATATGTAAAACACAACTAAAAGTTAAGTGTGTGTGTATGTATATATATATATACTATTTGGTTATAATTGAAAAGTTAAATAGATGCAACTAAATTTTTTAATTTTAAAAAATAATTTATCATCTGAATTTGATTTTAGTTAAAAAATAAGTTATAACTTTTATTATTTTATTTGTTAATTTCAACGTGTTTTTTAAATTTAATTTTTGATAATACATGCCTTGAGTATTTTAAATTTTAAAATTGTACCTAATTAGTTAGTAAGTAGAAGTTTTTAGAGTGAATTAGTATATATATATATATATATATATATATATATATATATATATATATATATATATATATATATATATATATATATATATATATATTTGGAGTAAATCTAATTTAGGCTAATTGACAGATTTTTCCAAGTTAACAGACTAATCCGTCAAAAAGTTAATTGATGGGTTGATTGCCGTTCGGGCAAATTGGTGCATTTGCACATATTTAGTTTATAACTTTATAACTACCTAGAGATTATTTGTTTCATAAAAAAATAAGAATGGAATTCAGAATCGAAAGAAGTAATTTTATTTCTTAATATTTGATTAATTAAAATTTTATTTTCTAATAATGAGAATCACTTATTCTCTTTATGGAGGTCTATTTTTACGAAAAGTAATGTAAACCAACCAATTATACATTAGTTAGACATTTAAATATTATCATATACTATTAAAATTTATAAAATATGTTTTTTGAAATAAAATATACAAATAAATAAAAGTAATTATTTAATATATTTATTCATTTATATATAAACCAATCAATCATTTTGTTAAAATTTTTATCCAATTTTCAAATTTTCTTCATTCATCCAACTATAAACCAAACCACCGCTTAATTAATTATTCTTGAAACTAATGTAAGCCATTAATGTCGATGTAGCCGTGCACCAACTTAGTGAAACTATGAGTCCAGCAGGGAAAATAAGTGGAGAAAAACATCTGGATATAGAGGATGGAACAAAGTTTGCACAAAGTGGGTCGCCCTTCACTTGTCAAAAGAAGATGGACATGGATATAGATGTGGAAGGCCGAGATGCATCGAAGAAGCACCAAATGCCTCCAGCTAGTGTGATGACAAGGCTCATACTGATCATGGTTTGGAGGAAGCTTGTAAGAAATCCCAACACATATTCAAGCCTTTTCGGTGTTGTATGGTCTCTCGTATCATTCAGGTAAATGCACCAATATAGTAGAATTACGTCCATGAGATTTGTTTCCAGGAACGCCTATGATTTGGATAACTTCCACTAATAACACAGTTTTTTCTCTTGTATCAAATGAAATTAGTAATACTGAAAATATTGGCTCAATTTAATTTGAATTTATCGGCAGGTGGAACATCCAAATGCCATCAATTGTAAGCGGATCAATATCGATATTGTCAGATGCAGGTCTTGGAATGGCTATGTTTAGTCTAGGTATTATCATCAAATACATTTGTCTTTTTTTTTTTTCCTTTAAAAATTACAAGGATTATCTTAAATTACGTTTTTTTTTTTTGTCTAAATTTCTTTAATAGTTATTGCTTTCTCAAAACAGGTTTGTTCATGGCTTTGCAACCAAGAATCATAGCTTGTGGAAAATCTGTGGCGACATTCGCCATGGCAGTGAGGTTTTTGACGGGTCCAGCTGTCATCGCTGCCACCTCTATTGCTATTGGCCTTCGCGGCCCGCTTCTGCATGTGGCCATTGTCCAGGTTTAGTCCAGCTTACATTAAACAGGCATCATATTTAATATGGTAGACTTAATCTTAAATTCTAATAAGAGGCAAGATAAAGAATACGTAGGAGGAAATATAATCTCTTCCATGTTTGGCAAATTGCTTTTAGTTATTGCGAAAACTAATAGGGAAATTCTTGTCTACATTCTTAGTATATTACATCAAATAGTAAGATTTGTAACAAAAAGATATATGTGTTTCATTTTTAATAATCAAATATAAATCATTTAGTTGATATGTAATAAATTTTACCCTATAATATAATAAATTCAGTGTAAAAATTTTTACCCTATAGTGTAAGCAATACTCTTTCAAACTAATAAAAAAAAAAGTGACTATATCACTCAAATGGGTTAAATATAAAAGTGATCACCCAATTTTGATATTAAACTTCAATTTGTTTCTTTACAGCCATCTAACTTTAATTTTGTTTCAAAAAAGATACTGTTAAAAATTTTTAATCTTATAAATTTCACTTAAAAACTATTTTAATCCTTCAATCTCTTTATCTTTTCAATTTAGTTTAGAAATTATAAAAAGTTTGAAAGTTTATTTCTTCTAAATTTTGATACCATTCAAAATAAGTTTACTTTTAATATGTCGAATTAAAATGATTTAAATTTTTTTTTATTTCCTATAAATGTATAGAAAATATGGGCTTATTTACAAAAAAAAAATCTTCAATTATGAATTAACATAATAATTCTGAATTATTTAGATACCAAAAAAATTGTTAGTTACTGTTATAAAATGAAATGAAAGTTTAGTATCTAAAAAAGATATAAATTAAAGTTTGATAACTCAATTAAAATAAATGAAAAATTCAGTACCCTTTCATACATTTGACCCTCATTGAAATAGTGGTATAACAATTTCTTTTTAAAATATTATAAAAAATTGCACTTTAATAATTGGTTGTTAATTTTAAATTTACAAAACATATTAATTATATTGTTCATCAATTTTTAAATTATTAAATCCCTTATACCAATAAAAAATAACTAAAAAATTAAATAGCCAAATTAAAAATACTGTAATCAAAATTAATCTTTATTGCAGGCAGCTCTTCCTCAAGGAATTGTACCGTTTGTATTTGCCAAGGAATACAATGTGCACGCGGACATACTCAGCACTGCGTAAGTTAACTTATTTGTATCAGTAATATGTTAAAAGAAATTATTTTACTTCAAAAAAATAATATTTTTATTTTCTGAAAAGGAAAAAAAAAAGAGCAAAGTAAAAGAATTTGGATGACAATTTTTAGGAAGCATATTTACAATTTTTTTTTTCTTTTTGTGATGAAGGGTGATATTCGGAATGTTGATTGCCTTACCGATTACAATACTCTATTATGTGCTTCTGGGGCTTTGACTTGGGCGTACGATAGCGAAGGAACCGTTCTGCAAATCCAACTCACCCTCATCATTTATTAAAAAAAAAAAATCTTTCGACATTGGGAATTGGCGATATACTGTCAGTGCTTAATCATCTGCATGTGACTTTTAACAAATTAATGTTGTTTCTTTTTTTTTTTTTTTTTTTGACAGATTAACAAATGTTATTCACCAGTTTTTGTAATGTATCTTGCGGTTCTTACCCGGTTAGCTCTTAGTGTAAAATAGCATACTTTTACTACCTCGAGAATTTTAGTCCCTGAGCACTTGAACTGATGTAGCTTTTTTTCCGCTTTTACTCCGTTAAAATTAAAACTCGTTCTTGAAGTTCGAGACTCATGAACAAAACCTTCGGAAGAGAGGAAAGAAAATAGGGATGAAAATAAATATAGAGGAAAATATTTTATTTTTTTATTTGAATTAAAAGTGAAGTTACTTATTTTAGTGGAAAGATAAAAATAAATAAATATAAGATAAATTTACTATTATATTGATATACTAAAATAATAATAATATTTATTATACCCATATATGATGAAACTATGTAAAAAGGTAAAACTGCCGAAAAGAAAAAAATTAAAAATTTAAGTCCCCAGGGATAACATCAATGCTATGACGATAAAATGTGGCTTCACCCTAAGTGTTGGACTCTGCACAACCTCTCTTGCAAAACCTGTAAACTTTAGTCAGTAATGGAAATATAAACATATATATATAACCAATGCCTCAGAAGTAGTTGAGTGAATCTCAGATGGTATCACGCTCGGTTCCAATAGGATAGACATTATTAAGAAAAATATACAATAGATGTGTCTGAATAAAGCGGATATAGGCATGCTCCTCAAAGGACTTCAATAACGTATCATAGGGGAAGTCTATTCGAGAAAGCTCTAGATCTCTGCCACAGACTTTCTTAGCAGTAGTCAATGTAGATGATGGAAGGCGAGGAGCATGATGATAAGCAAGACCAAGCCACCAACACTAGACTTATTCAACAAGGAACCAACCCCTACATAAAGGATATTCAAGCATAACTCGTCTCACATGCAAAGCACTAACAAGTCCAAGCGTGCTAGTATCGACACCAAATGGATCGAGACGAAGCTGTCAAATAAAGGTAAAGTTAAATAAATAAAGATAAGAATACTAATTAAACTTTTCTATCTTTGCAGGAACTTACATTATGAAATCTTAAGTTGTTCAGGTAGCTTCTGTGTTAAGATAAGTCCTTAGAAGTTCCTCTATGAGCACTCGGATAACAAGCTCCTTGAGGAATGGTAGAAACATCTTCATCATCATACCCCATCTGGGGTAGAGGAAAGATACCATACTTATATGCCCAAATCTTCACAAAATAAAAGGGAATGTCAGACATGTCAAAAAAGAATATGAAAAGATCAAAATGACAGAAAAGATAAAGAATTAACCTCTATAGCTCTCCATAAACCACTGAGATGTATATGACCTCTGCAGACTTTGTCCAATAAGCCATAGAGGTGTGTAAGAGCAACACAACCCCAATTATAGCTACTAACAGCATCCAAGTCACATAGAACAGGCAGAAAAGCACAAATCCACACTACTTTCAGTTTTGCAGAAGACATATGAACTAAGAAGGAAAAAAGGAAAACACCGAGCAAGCTGATCCACTTTAACAGCATCAGTGGAGGTCCGATCTTGACAAGCATCATATAGTCTCGAATATTAAAACACCACTCTGCCCTAATAACTAAGAGAGGCAAAAGGACAGCCTAACAACTGAGTAATATACCTCTTGCTCTTAGTATCAACGCGAGAAGAGTATAAATAACAGTCAAAAGGCACTTGCATTTCAGTGAATCACAAGCCAATGATCAGTTGAAAGTTGACTGGATCAAGAGAGATCTTGCCAAAGTTAAAGTAGAAGGTGTGTGTGGTGTTCTACCACCTTTCTATCAAAGGTCAATGTCCCACCAAGTTACCAGTTTAACGAGACTTATAAATGAGAATGGATGGGAAGTCATAAAAACTTGTCGTAGAAATGCAAGCTTGAACAGTATCATGAAGTTCTTCGTACCATGCACGTGCTTATCCAAGGTTTTCATCACCTTTTATCAGTGCAACTTTATCTATTTGAAACTCTAAAACACCCGAAAGTTAAAAGGCCTAAACTTTATCAAAAAATTATGAACAGCCAGTTTAAGGTGATGAACAACTGATTTAGCTATTCATCAGGAAAATCTGGTTGTTCATGCTCAAAACAAGGCAAAAAACACATTGAAAACTGACTATTAAGGGGGCAAATCTAGCTGTTCATGAACCTAAACTGGCTATTCACTATTCTTAGCCAACAAATTCATTTAAACACCTAAAAATTCAACCCAAACACATCCTAAACATCAAATCTAACCTAAAACAAGTTCCTATGTGCATGGGTACTCAAAATTTCAAAGAAATTGTATGAAAATCTAACCAAATATATGCAAATATGATGGGAAAGATCATATAGCAATGGAGGAGCTTCTCCTTGTAGTAATTTAATGGTGGGAACATGTAATCCACCTCATTTTTTTGTGACAATGGGTATACTGAAGTACGTCCAAATGCTACTGGAGTCCTCTATTGAACCATCTAAAGTTGTAGAGAATTCAAAGAACTTTTAGAGAGTTTATGGATAATTTTTATGAATAAAATGAATAAATGTGGATATATGGATATATATGGGAAAGCTAGAGGGTAAAATTAAAAAAATGTCCCTAGAAGTGCAAAAAGTTCTCTACACAATGAAATTGCACATGTGAGTATCTATTTCCTTTTTAATGCATATTTTTATCATATTTTCAACAAAAAAAATTCCTCAAATTTCAATCTATTTTTAACAGTCATTTTTAAAGAAAATTTTCTCTTTAACAAAAATATAAAAAAGTTCAAATTCCCAATGTTTGTTTTAAAAAATAAAATGTCAAATCATCAAATATGAACTTCGATAAGTTCATTTTTGAGACTTAATTGAAACATTCCAATTTTCAAACTCATTTCAAGTGGGAGTCTGCGAATTCATTTCCACCTCAATTTCAATTTCAATTTTAGGTGTGGGTGTCGTACATCAAGTTTTAGCTATCCCTAAAAAGGTTTGATGATGAAAATGATGACAAAAGTCTATTCAATTCATACCGCCTCTAAAGAGTGTGAAAAATATGAAGACGATCAGAAATCCTAAAACAAGCTTCCAGGATGACAAGTTGGACTCTAAATCATTGAGTCAAGTCTTAATTTTAAGAAATATGAACTTCTGGAAAGGTGAACTATGCGTTTCAAGCAAACATGTAGCTCATCAGTTTGATGCTATCTCATGAGATCGAGGCATGATTCTGTGAAAACAGAAGTCGATTTTGATAAAATATACATTATGAACGCATCCAAAAGGTCTGAGAACCTCAAAAACTACCCTAGCCTTGCCAAAATTACCCCTGAGTGTGCCAAAAATGAGTCTGAATGTGTTGGTGTACTCGGAAAGGGGTGTGGCACGTGCCTTAGGTGCGTGACATGCTTCTTGAGCATATGTACACACCCCCTGGGCATGCCACATGCCCTAAAACACACGTTTGGTGCATGAAACCCCACTATTGCCTATAAATAAGACCCTAAACCTTTTTTTAAGGGGCATGAAAATATACTGAAATCCTGCTAATTTGAAGGCTCTAGAAACCCATTTTGCACATCTCTAGCCTATTTTAGTCATTCCCAATGATTTTTAAACAATTCCTAACCAAAGCAAGCTTGCTTCAAAGGTATAGGAATTAGCATTCTACAAGTCATTTTAAACCTCTCAACGAGTATTCTCCACACTTCAAAAGCTCCTAAAAACATAAACACAAGCTCAATCAAGTCTGAAGACTAAACACTTATTTTTGCACGTTTATTTTATTGTACTGCATTTTCACTTTATTACCACCAACAGTTGAGAAATTGTTATGATTGCATGATGAAATTGGCATTCTTCATGCTATTTAAAGAATTTCTTATTCTGTCTAACTTTGCAAAGCTATCATTTTATGCCCTCTAGCTTAAATTGTGAAAATTATAAAAGCATTACTTATGCATCAGATTTGCAATACCTCCATAAAAAAAAATCTTCTTTATGATAATTTTGCATTTATAAATAAAAAAAATAGAATCTTTTATAGCATCTTTGCATCTTTTTAATAAGAATCATGTCAAAATACTCACTTTCACATTGTTCACGTAACTTCTATGAAAAATCATCATTTTTCACATAAAATTTACATTTTGCATCCAATGAATAATGAAAATATCATTTTTGATAAAATTAATAATTTTGCATCATAATCGCATTTCTTATCACTTTAAATGAATCCATCACTCGACATGCTCAAAATCACATTTTTGCATCAGATATGCACCTTCACAATCAAAATTGCACTTTTCCACTTTCTAACATGAAAATAAATATTTCTCCCATTTTGCATCAAGATGCATCTAATATTGTGCAAAAATCACAATCTTTAGCTAGAGCCTTCACTTTATGGTCCAATGATGCAATTGTGCATCTCTATTTATTTTCCTCATTATTTAGGAATGTTTTGTCATTTTAGTAATCATTACATCTTCATTTTAATAATTCTGCAAGTGCACACAACTATATGCATCTATTTGCATATTCACAAACCAATGATCGAGCATCTCTTGCCCATTTACTATCCTAGTGGATGAATGGATGGAATCGCACATAGTTGTGCTAACCTTTAATTTGCAGGTGTATTATAGATCTAGGACTACATTGGTATTTTTTAACTTTTTCCATTTATAAACGTAGTTTACTAGGAAAGCCTTGTAATGATTGACTTTTTTTTACTTTCTGTTATTATTTGTTATGCGTGTATGTGAATATACAAACTATCATTCCAAAACTAAGGTGCTATGGTAGCCATGTATTAAGTATTGTATAATGAGAAATAACTAAAACGTATATACAATCTCCTGAATTTAAAATCTCTGCTAGGGAAGATACTTATTAAGTGACATGATGTCATCCTTTACATTTTTTTCTAATTTTCTAAAAAATTGGGTGGCAACTCCACAATTACAAAGCGTCTTACATCCCCCCAAGACCTATCCATGTCCTGTAAATGGAACAAATGTCCTTTCAGTAAAGTTGCTAAGTCCCTCTCATTCACTCCTCAAGACCTTTTTTCCTTAAAAGAGAGGAAAAAGTTTCACGTCCCTCGCAATGGCAACTCCAATAAGGATGCTAATTATAGAGATCAATTCAAAACTAGTTATTTCACATTACATAATACTCAATTATATGGAGCCCTTCACTACTGCATTTTGCACTACACATCACACATGCACCATTGGTCCTTTTCAATCAATAATAATGAAAAGTGATGCATATGATTCCACACGAGTCATAGGGTAACCAATTCGGATTTATCATATTTAGCCCTTAGTCGTGGATTTTTTGAACTCCTCTAATAAGAGCCTATGACCCAAGTCCTTAAGAGGGGGGTGACCCGAGTTATCAGAATAATGCTAGACTCATTTACCGGAGCCTGTAACCCTAGTAATAGGGGGACATTCTTGCTAAAGGAGCCTTTAGCCTTATACCCCTTAACTCAGCCTATGTAGATAAACAATTAGAAACTCCATTAGGATCCTACCACGCTATGCATGCTATCTTTGTCCTGGTGATGTCCATTCTACTTGACATTCATAAATGCTATAACATCTCTAGTTTTCATCACTGACTTACGATATTACGTCTATTCTTACAAATTGCTCACACTTATATCAATACGATGCTTGTTTTCCTCAAGCAAGCCCAATGCACAAGGAATGATAAGAATCATATACCTAAGTTTGAATAGCTTATGATAACTGGCGAATAATGACATCTTTTGGTAACTGAACCTATGAGACATCATCCATTTATCCTTATTAAATCAAATGAATGAATCAGGAATTTGACTAGATTACGGACATTTGCATTGAAAAATTGAATTGTAAACTATTGAACAATACTTTATGCCTTTTGGTAAACATATCAGATATTATAGTGGGCACATGAACTTGGATCCCTTTTGTTGACTATAGCTATTGCATGCACGGGTGCATATGGACTATAAACATCATTTGTGACTTAAAAATAGGTCCCCACATTGACATTATATGATTACCTCAAGTGCATTTTTGTATCATTTCTTAGCTTACCTTTTGATTTCAATCAATATAAATTGAAAAAACCTAGTCTGAGAGCATAACCATAGTCCCCTATTGACTATTAGGTCAAAATCCACCTAAGAAAGAGACTGAATAACCACATGGAGTAATAAGGTTAGAAGCAAAAGCTTGCTTGTGATTGGTTTATTCCTTGTGCAGGAAATACTAACTGGTTTTCTTAAATCCTTTTTTTTATCACACAAGCATAACATACATGTAGAAAGCATACACTAACTCATATTTTTATTTTAAAGCCATTCTTCATTCATTGCAATAAGGATCCTACATGAACACACCATGCACACATTCTCACCTCATTCTTTTATATAGACACATCATGCACATATGATAATTCTTTTTATAATATGACAAGCATTCATGATCCTTCTTATAACTCATTTTGTTTCTATTTATTGACCTTTTCTTTTTTATTATATTTTCTTTTCATGAACAAAGAGCAAGCACATCATTTACTCCTATGCACTCCTAATAAGGTTCTATGCACAATAAATCTCTTACAACACGTGACATAACATGTATACTAATCTCATCCTTTTGCATAACATCACATACATACATTCCATAACTGCCAATTTCATGCATACCTCTTATGACAAATTGAAGTTATGCATATATTTCCTAATTATTGCACTTATGCATTCATTTTATAATAAATTACACTTATGTATACATTCTATAATAGTTGCACTCATACATGCATTTCATAATAATCACACTAACCCCATCATTTTTGCAGTCATAAACTCTTAAAGCAACCCTAAAAGAGGAGTTAGTAGTGGTTAGAATTCAAAATGGTTGATCAATTTGGAAATTAAAGCCTTGATGAGCCACTCAAAGAGCATATGAAGAAATTTGTAGTTTATAGTGGCCTAACCGACATCCTTTGAGCTGAAATTATGGTCATCCTTCATATTAAAATCAAGAACATCCTCAATCAAATCCTAAACTCTGAGTATAAGATACTCCTCTTGAAGGGCATGGTCAATGATAAAGAGTCACCTTGCACTCTTAATTACAAGTTGAACAAAAGGAAATGAGTTATGAGCACGCTTAAGGATATTGAAAGTGACTATCAATAAGAGTTTTTATAATTCTCTCCCAAATAAGCAGGTGTAACCAAATCTAAATTGGCAATGAAATTCAAGAACTAGCCTACAAATCTAGTCAGTTTGAGGTTCTAGTAAAGGAAAACATCAATACTATAACCAAAGGCTTTAATCAACTCTTTATACTTATGAATGAACTCTTACAAGATCACTCCAAATAGCCATATTGTTTTGATCTAAATGAAACTAAAAGTCTAGAAATAGGTAACTAGAGTTTAGTGGACTATAATCTATTATGTTTGGAGTTCCTATAATCACCTACAGACTACCCTTTGAGCCTCGAAAAACCACTAAAGTTTAACCAACCACTCTCCATGATCTTTCAAATGCTTCAATGCATAAACCTTTTACAACCTCATGAACCAAAACTATTACTAAATCCATTACCACCCAATATCAACCCAAACCTTTACCATTGCTTCCACTAAATTATTGGACATTCAACTGATAGTTGTAGAACCCTCAGAAATGCTATTCTAAACCTAATTGATTTTAAGAAAATAAAATACTTGGAAAAGAAGCCTAGCGTTAAAATTGGCTCTTTGTCCAAATACCGAGATGAACACTATGTTAAAAATAAATCATTACTCAACTATCCAACCACATCACAACCACCCTCAAAGCCAGATATCATCTCCTTTGGCTTGCATGAATCTCAAGGAAGTGATAAGGCATTTGCTTCATAAGCACTATCTATCTTCCAGAATCTTGAATCTGATCGTTATAAGAATGGAGGATGAAGAGGAACCATATAAGCATATTCTCTTTAAAGGGCATGAATAAGTTGAACTGAAGCAACTAGAATGAAGAAGACAAATAAAATCCTTTTTAGATGTTATAGCCAAATCATAGTAGTAAACTCTTGGTTTGTTATTTTCCTAGTGTTGAATGTTTATGTGGTTTATTAAACATCTTAATGGAATGCTAATTTTTTTGTCATTATCCTATAATATATTGATTATTCTTTACTCACTTTCACATTACATTAAAGTTGTAAATGTTCAATTCATATCATAGCCTCATTAAAAAAAAGAGAAAAAATAAAAAAATAAAGAAAAATATTTAAAAAATGAAAAAATAAAGAAAAAAGAAATAAAAAGAAGAGAAAATGAAAAGAAATAATAAAAGATAAAAAGCCTAGCTAAGTGTGTTCAACTGCCTAGGCAAAAGAGGGAGGATGAGATAAAAAATGATGATGATGATGATGATAATATGAGGCTTGTACTTAAATGAATACTTGCTATGAGCCACTCTTTGATTCATCACTAGATTATGAGGAGTAGAAACAGATAAGTGGCCAAACTTGCACTCTGCCTAGCACACTTCTGGTAAAAGTCAACTCCCATAAGGAAAAAAATAAGAGTATCAACCACATGCTAACTCAGATCTAGAAGACTCGAAGTCTTACACACGAGTTTAACATGTTCAACAACTTGACATGTCAAAATTACTATAGCCTCATTGAGTTTTAACACTTTTTATAGCACATTGAACTTCACATGCAATGGTTCAAACCAAGGATCTACCAACCACTTTAATGGTTATTTAAAAATCCCTAAACACCTTTTTTTTCATGAAGATGTAGGTCTATCTATAGCCACCCTAAACTCAAAGCTTAAAGTGTTTTCCTAAACCAACCCCTATTCTCTCTCTTATAATAAAGTTTCCCTCTTCCTAAATAAACATCTATACTAAGTTTTAAGATGCAAATCCTTTTTTGATAAAACTTAAATCGATTTTCAATAATAAAAGATCACTGTCTTTATAAGACTAAAACCAAGTCCTAATAAAACCTATACAACTATGCTTAAACCTTTCGCAATATCTCTAAAGAGCCACCCATGCAATAAGTAGACTGCCTATCATTTAGCTCAAAACTCTATACTACCTAAATGGCTATTAGCTCAGTGCACTATCATTAAGATCTCTAGGTTTGGCCCTGAATGAGTTGGTCCTTTTGCTACCAACATTGATCCTAGTACCTCTAACTAAGGATTACTAATTATCTAACTCACCATAAAGGGCCTTAACCTAACCTTTCAACAAACACTCCTCTTACCTTAGTCCCAAAAAGCCAAAAGACCGTTTAATGCCCAACACTCACTTTCATCATTAAACATACTCATTTACATTACATGTAAAACATGCATCTCACCTTCATTCATTAAGAGTACAATTTAATGTTACTCTTCTATGTACAGTAATATCATCATCATTCCATATGTACACGCATTGTGCATGTACCTTCGATAAAAAAAAAGAGATTCTAACATCACCATCATTATTGAATGCATTCATACATAAACTCAAGAAAATGAGCAATTATCTTATCTTCATAAAGCATAATCATTCACTTGCATGCATTCATGTGTCTTAGAATGATAAGTTATCTCATGCATCACCATGTAGCATAATTATTGGCATCCTATGCATGCATGCATATAAAGATGAACTAATTTCATTTTAGCATACATTACAACCATCAACATCATGTGCATACATGCATTTGTACATATGCATCCAAATAAATGAACAATCATCCTCTTCAACATGTACCACCACTTGTAGTACTTTATGAACACATGAAACAACACTCACACCAACATTGCAAGCATACACACTCTTGCATGCATAACTAGAACTTCTTCATCATAAAGCATAATGATTAGCATCTCATAAGACTATACATTTTCATACTTTGTACATGCATGTTAACTAATGCTCTATGTGCATGCACGCTTGCATAGATTTCAAAAAATCTTCATTATCCTTTATGTTGCAGCATGACCATTCTCATTATACACACTCATATACCTCACACATGATTAAGGAAACCAGTATGCATCATATTGCCATAAGACAAAACCATGCATTACATTCTTCTACCTTAGGAAGATAAGTCAATTTATCCTTTATCCTGAAAGATGATCATAATCATTAGCATTCTATGCATAAATGCATGTACAACCCATTGTCCTTTGAAAAGATTAGGGCTATTTGCATCCCATGCATATGCACACATGTCTTAGAGAAATATGCTATTTTCCATTCATTATATAGCATAATCATCATGCATATACGCATTCCTATAGCACAATCATCATTCATACATACATACATTCACAAATCCTAAAGAAATAGCTTAATTTCCTCTTATTATAAGGTAAAATTATTTTGCTTATGCACCCATAATGCCATCTAACAAATCTTGAAGAATAGTATAATTTCCTACTATTATAAAGTAAAATAATTTTTTTATGCACCCATAATGCCATCTCTACCTAAATCATTAGATATTATCATTCATATTCCTTGCAAGCAATCATACCATAGAAAGTAAATAATTTTCCTCCTTCATAAATAACATGACCATTAGCATTCCTTATGCATGTGCACTTATGCATAAGCTTTTAAAGCAAGAATAATCTTCCTCATAATTATGCAAACATTCATTTTGTTACATACACAAAGCACTGGGATATACATGCATATGCACTTGCATGTATACTTGCATTTCCTCCTTCTCATCTTGTTGTATAAACCCTTGCACATGTTCATCCTTTTAAATAGGAATAAAACTCTTATTTTATCATGTCATACAATCATTAACACTCCATGCATCACACAAAGACAAGCAATTAAAAATCTTCCTCATCAAATAGTATGATCATTAAACGTTAAATGTTCCTTGCACACATGCACTTACAGTATAGTCATATGCATCATATGCATACACACATCCACACACATACCTTAAAAAAATTATTACCCTTTGTCCATTACTAGCAACTCATTGGCATTCGCATATATGCATACTGTAGATGGTGGGGTTTAGCATGCTTCCAAGATTTTAACAATCGCGACACTGTTTAGGCTTAAGGCCTTAGGGAACACACTATTATATCCTAAAGACATAGTGTGGAGATGAAGAGTCGCCACCTAAGGTAATAACTGGGACAAATTGTTTGGTGGTACTTGATTCTTTAAAAGAAAGCTAGTACCACAACCAAGAAATTCTAGGAATGGAATACCAACTTCTTTTAATTTTGTGTTTATTTAGAATTACTTTATGAATTACTATCTTATTCTCTATTTACACATAATTTTATTAAACCTTAATTAAACATCCATCTAGCCCTAAAGCAAATTATTCATAAAACTGCATGTAAAAAATGCATACGAAGTGCATCATCCCTAAGTCTAAACTATATTTATTTTATTTTAAAGTTAGCTAATTCTACATTTTATTTACAAGTGAAATAGACTAAATATGGACCTACATGTGAGTTTAAGTCTGTTTATTTAAATTTTAACTAAAAATGGGCCTATAGTCTACAAATTTAAAGAATGGAATTAATTAGTGGGCCTAATTCTAACCTAATTTTAATTTAGGTTAAATGAAAAAAATAGGTCTAAGTCTATTTATTTTAAAAGAAATGGAATTAATGGGATGAGCTAAATTCTAAGTTAAATTTTAATTAAACAAAAATGGGACTAAGTCTAAATTAACCAAATGGGCCTAAATTAATTTTAAATTAATTAAAACCTAAAAACCATTTTTAAGCCTATTTATTAAGTGGTTTGGATCCTAACGTAGGCAATCAAACAAGCAATCAAATTATTTATTCTAAAATACCCTAATTTTAATTTATATGAAACCTAAATTAACTTACTGCCTCCATTGATTTTAATTAAGGTTTACCAAATTAACCTAATTTACTAATTAACTTTAATAGTGCAAAAAATTAAAGAATATTCATTATTTCCCACTATTGGGGCTATTACAACCTTCTGTACATAAATTAAAATCAAATTAATTACAATCCAAAACAAAGAAAATTAAAAGAACACAAAAATCATAAATCCTAAATCCTACGAGAGTTTTACAGATCTTAATCCATGATATCCCATGGATTCTTCAATATAATCACTACCAAAATCTCATTTCAACCTTATCTTTAGAGTACCATATAACATCAATCACAAAAAAAAAATAATCAGTATTGAATCAATTAAAAATAAAATAAAGAAATCAAATCAAAATAAAAGAGAAAAGAAAATAGTAGAAGATGATGTGTAAATGCTATTTGAATGCCCCTCAGATTGAGATTGTCACCATTTTGAGATTGATTATATTATTTTTTCTTGATTTTCTGGACCTTAAAAGTAAAGAACATATTTTTCTTTTGTAGTAACTAATTAGGGTTCATTTTTTTCTATAGTTTTTTTTTTGCAACTCTTTTTTCTAGGGTTTTCATGCAGATGTTCTTTTCACAGACCCTCTCTCTGCCTCCAGCTCTCTAGCTCTCTCTTTCGCTCTCCCTTTCTGGCTTTTAAAGCTAGACTTAACCATCTCAGCTCCTATGATCACGCAGGAAATTGCGTGATAGTTAGGAGCGAGATCAGAGTCTCTGCCTTTTATTTTTTGAATTTTCAAAATTAGGATAATAAGATGATAAGTGATAGGATTTTGAAAAAATAAAGACTTGCATGCAGACACGTGGTATCCTGGACCAATGAAAAAATTTAAAAATGATAAAATCAACGTAAAAATCAGTTTTTAACGAAAATCAACATTACAGAATGCCAATTTTCAACTGTAATGCCAACTGACATTATGTAATGTCGATCAACATTAAATGTCGGCTGATTAAAAAAAAAATTTTTGTTATTGAATTACAAAAAAAGTCGCTAGAAATTTCTAATTTTTACAATCAAATCCCTAAAAAAAAAATTTTAATTAAATCTATAAAACATTGCAATTCAGTCCTTAAAATCATGAAACTCAACACCAGAGATTAATTCTCAATTAGATTTTCATCATAGGGGCTTTCATCGCACGCGTGCACAATTGCATCCCGAAATCGGTATAGTTGCCCCCCTTTGTCGTTGTTTGCTTGACAAATTGTGGCAAAGCAATAGTAGCACACAATTTCGAAAGAAAGAATTAGGGTACTTCATTGTATCCTAATTGACCTGCTGATGCTTAAATTGCTAAGCAATTTTAAGCAAGATGTTATGTTTAATATGTTTCACTATATTTCCTATACAATGTCTAGTGAAACTTATGCATTTCACTATATTCCCCTTGGGACATCTAGTGACTCGTGATTTGAAAACATGCTATAGTTCTTGTGGAACGTTTAGCAATAATACCATAACTACTATGTAATGTCTAATGGATTGCACTATATTCCCTTTGGGATGTCTAGTGACAATGGATTTTGTCATACTCCCCGTGGGATGTTTTAACGAAATGAATGCAATAATTCTTGCTATATTCCCTATGAGACATCTAGCAAGCCTTGATTTGAAAGAAGTGCTATAGTTCCTATGGAATGTCTAGCAATTCGATGATTTAAAATTTTGCTTTACTCCCTGAGGGACATTTAGCGATTCGTGATTTGAAAAATGTGTTATAGTTCCTGTGAACATCTAACAATGATATTATAACTATTGTGTACTATCTAGTAAATTGCACTATATTCCCTTTAGGACATCTAGTGATAATGAATTTTGTCTTATTCCCTATGGGACGTCTAGCGAGCTTTGAAAATGGTGTTTTAATTCCTGTGGAACGTTTAGCGATTTAAAATTTGCTATATTCCTTGTGGGATGTCTAACAATTTGTGATTTGAAAAGATGTTATAGTTCTTATGGAACATCTAGTAATGATACCAAAACTACTGTGTAGTGTCTGGTAGATCAAAAGATTTAAAAATTCATGTTAGAATGATTTTAATAAAAGAAGTACATTGTACTTGGTCATACAATGTCAATTATGCCCGGTCGTATGGTCTGAATTGAAATACACTACACTCGATCATGTAGTGTTGATTTCTTTTATGCGATTATGCTGCAATCCATAATTACTCGTGATTAGTTGCAACCCTTTCATTGCTCATTAATGATGATGTAGTCCATAATTGCTCACGATTAGCTGCAACCCTTTCATTGCTCACTGATGATGCTGCAGTCCATAACTGCTTATGATTAGTTGCAACCCTTTCATTTCTCACTGATGATGCTGTAGTCCATAACTGCTTATGATTAGTTGCAACCCTTTCATTGCTCACTGATGATGTTGCAGTCCATAACTACTTGCGATTAGTTGTAACCCTTTCATTATTTACCTTTGATGATTAACGAATCTCACTATTTTTTATTTTTATGACTGTCATTTATTCACCATTTATAAAGGTCAGAGGCATCATTAACCATCTTATGCTGAGAGCATATCTTTTACTAAGTAAAGAGCTTACTTCCACACCTAATTTTAAGGAGAATTTGCTAAAAAAAACTTATGGAAATTGAGTATAAAAAGATTGAATTCTGAGTATCAAAATAATCTTTGAATTATTTTTGTGCTTTTCTTCCTTATTCGAGTATTCCCCTGCCTTTCTCATATTACTCAGTATGGATATCATTGGAAAGGTCCTTTGGATACTCATACTCTTACAAAGCATTGGAGTAAATAGAGCAGGTTTTTTTTATGTGGGTCCTCTTTTAGTATTCTCCCGTCTTTCTCATATTACTCAATGTGGATACCGCCAGAGGTTCACGTTGATACTCTTGCTCATTTTTTAGCATTGGAGTAAATTATGCTTGCTCTTATTTTGATTCTCCTCTTAGTGTTCCCCCACTTTTCTTGTATTACTCAGTATGGATACCGTTGAGGGATTTGTACTCATATTCATTTCTGAGCATTAGAGTAGATTATATGCACATTTATTATTCAAAAGACTAGAATGATACTTTGAAATTCAAGTAATTTATACTACAAGTCCATAGATTTTGTCCTTGCGTATTCTTCCCCTCGTTTGGGTGCGAAGCAAGCACTAGATTGATCACAGTTTATAAAATCTCAACACAAAGCCATTAACTAATCATCTAAATTCCGTGAGGTTAATAAAAAAAAGCCATTATAATCAAAGGTCATGAGATAGGCTTTTCGCACATGATTTTGTGAAGTTGATTAATTTAGTTTCAATTTGTGAATTTTATTATTAAGATGGTACTTTATTACAAAATAGAGTTTTGTTACTTCTCTTTATTATCTTAGTAAGGGTTTAGCATTTATTATCTTGCCCATTCTTATTGATGTATCAGTTTCTTTCCCCTTATTCATTCTTTTGTTTTTACCCTACACAAAATACCATAAGTTAGTATGGTTTATTTGTAAGTGAAGAGATTTTGTCCAAAATCCAATGTTATTCTTTTGCATTCTTCCCTTTTGATTATAATAATGATGTCTCTGATCACAAGGTCATGATACTCCGTCATTGAAGTCATGGCCTAGGGTTGAATTTGCCTTTTCACCATTCCATTAATACTATGGTAGAGGGCTTCATTCCTCTTCTTGACATCTCCTGCAAAAAAGGTTCAAGAGTTAGAGATCTTATTTCATTATCAAATAATTTTCCAGAGTACATTCATTTTAAGTTTTGAGTGTGTTTTTCCCTTTTATAAGGTCGCCTAATGTATTGTTGACATGTTAGACCTTCTCATCACCATATTCCATATGCTATATTGGTTTAATTATTGTGGAGAGATATTCCATATGATGCTACCAATGAGACTATGTAGATGGATATTGAGTTTGAGGAGCCTGAACATCCTATCCAGCATTTTGAGGTTGCCAGGATGACACTTTCACAAATATCATTATCGGTGATATTCCCTTACTGGATGGGCTCATAATTAATTGGGCTCATATGATCTAGAGTCCCATTGAGCATCAGGTTCACCTGAATATTATCACCTTTTTTCCTTCAACATGTGAACATTCTTACTACCTTTCTGCACTTTTACAACACTAATCTTGAATGTTAGTAGTAAATTTTTTGCATAATCTTGCCTAGGCTTAAAGACTTTATTATGCAAAGCAAGTATTTCATAATAAATGTATGCAAGTGTATGCATGTTATGCATGATCCTAATAGGTCTTCTATTTAGAACAAAGCTATATTCGCAACTCATAGTATGAAAACAAGGCGGTTCATCAACAACTTATAGGTTTGAGCATTAGATGCTTCAAGTTTGGTGCTTCTGATATAGTTTGTTGGACAAATGACCAGGCTATGCTATATTGATCCATGGCTTGGCACTAAAGCTCCTTGATTGATAAATGCTCTATTAAACTTTTTTTTCCTTTCGCTATTACTTTTTGCTATATGATGACTGATGCATTTGTGTGCTTGTGGTTTATTTCTTTTTGCCCATAGAACTCTTTTACTGACTCTTATGCTTAAGTGTTCCATCTTCAAATGCATATTTACTATTTTACCCCCAACTTGCCCTTAGAGCTTACATTTTACCCTCGATTTCATTTTGAATTCTTCAACACTATTTTGGCAATCTTTTCTTTATATGTGCAAGAAATTTTGCTTGTTCACTGCTATTCTTAATACTTTGACTTACCAACCCGATTAGTTACAGCTTAAAGTATAGAAGATGCATAGGAGTAGGTGAACTAACTTAAGAGAGTTCTTGAAGCTAAAATCAACTGTACTTGCTCTTCAAAGAACTCTTTAGTAGAAAATGAGGTTTGATACTGATGCAATAATTGATGATAGTTGTTGAGCCACTTAAATTCCCAAGGTATAAGGGGACACTAGATTTACAAACAAAATGACAGAGGCATGGTAAAACAAGAAATCCTAACTAAAATAGTGATATCATAGCTTTGATTTTAGCTTTCATTATGTATTGTCTTTCCATTTAGATACTTATGCAGTATGATAAAGATGAATATGCGATATTTGAATAAAATTTCAGATTCAATTTTACTCATTCATTAGGGTAAAAATTGCGAACATTCATTATGTCATATAATACACCTCTTATCATCAGTTAGTCCTTTTAGATTTTCTAACTGAATATTTTTTTTCTCTCATTTTGATATCTCTTATTTTACCTAACTGGCCTTTTAAGATCCTTTCTCTTTTTTTTATTTTTCTCTCAAATTTTCCTCTTTTTAGAAGTTATGTCATGTGATATAGGAATGTTCTTTAAATTTACATTTGTACCTATAATGAATGAATCTAATTGAATTGAATTTCTATATCAAACATGCAGATGCAATCAATATCATAATGCAAAGAACCATTAGGATGCACATTATATAAGTAAGCATAATCAGAATTTATATCCTTATTCAAAGAAAACAAAAAAAAATTTATTTTCTATTCTAAATGCTAGGGATGATAAGTCTCATGGTGGTTGTCCTTCAGGTGGCTGACATAATAGCTATTCTTGCATTTCCTCATCCTTCTTGTCTTGTACCAGGTTCTCAACAATTTGTTCCTTATAGATCTCATTCCTAGGAACATCCACACCGGGTATATTAACAGATTCCTCTGCAATGAGGTAAGACTTCCTATGTCTTTCTTTGACAAAACTCTCCTTTTTCTTTATTCCTAACTATGCATATTTCTTCCTTGTCTAGCAGCTTCTCATCATCAAACTCATAATCTCATCCTGTAGGCACAATCGACTTGAAGGGTATGTCAAAAGAAGGTGGTTTAGTGTAAAACACCTTATAGTCAAACTTGCTTGAGGGTTGTCCTAATAAATCCTCAACTCTTTCCATATCTTTAAGGGCATTAGGAGATTTCTCATTGGTTTTAATGTCTAGGTCCTCAAAGGATTTTAGCACTTCCTCTTCACTCACTCTTGAGTTAATCATCATGGTGGCTAGTGGTGGAACATTTTGATAGTTTAGGAAAGGATTATTTATAGTGCTTGGGCTTTCAAGGTCTGTGATTTTTCCAAAGTCTATAAGGTTTTGAATTTCATGTTTAAGGTGGGTACAAGTGTTTGTGGAATGGCCAGTAACTTGGTGAAATTTGCAATAACTGTTCAGGTTATAGCCAGAGACATTTGGGTTTGGTGGTTTAGAAAAGGTGAGAGGTTTAAGCAAGCCCTTTTGCATCAGGCAGTCTAGGACTTTAGAGAGTGGTTGGTTAAAGTTGGAGAATCTTTAGGTTGCTGAATTGCATGCACCTCTACATCTCAACTAGTGCTTCACTGTTGTGTGCCCATGGTTGGGTAGTTTTGGGTTCTAGTGCCTCTAGAGCTTCTTTTCTTGTCATTCTCAATCTCTTCTACTTGTAGACCATCATCATATAGGTCTATGAAAGTTTTGGGGTTAATCATTTACAACCTTTTGACTAGATTAGGTGACACATTTTGAACTATCATCCTAACTTAATCCTTTTTAGCCAGTTTATTCTTCATTAACCTTGCTTTATTCATGAATCTGGTAAGGAAATTAGAGAAAGATTCATTGGATTTCTGCTTTGTCAGTTCTAGATCTCTAATGGACACTTCCAACTGGGTGTTATAATCATATTATCTTAAAAAGGTAGTATATAGTTCTTTCCAGTCCGTTCTCATAGATTTTTCCAGCCCATGATACTAGTTTGCAACCATTCCCTCTAAAAATAGTACAAATAACCTAGTGATCACTTTTAATGGGACCTTAGTAGTGCTCATAGTTGTTGTGTACTGACTGAGATGAATCCTAGGATCTCCATTTCCATCAAACTTCTGCAGTTGAGGCATTTTGAACTTCTCAGGTAGCTTATTACCCTCTGTTAGTAGCATATCATCAAAGTCAAATGAATATCCCATGCCTTGTCCTCTAAGTAGCTCTTCCATCTTAGAAATTTTCTAGGTCAGCACTTGCGTCTACTTGGACTCATGGTCTTATACCAATTCAAGTGATTTTCTCTTTGCTTTTTCTATCATGTAGTTCTCAACATCCTCAAGCTTCACATCAACAGCAGGTGGGTTTCTAGCAACAGGTTGCCCCCCAGCATTATTGGTAGTAGGTGGAGCATCTACAGCAAGTGGGATAGCTGCAACAGCAGGTGGTTGATCAGTTACAGGTGGTGGTATGACAGCAGCAGCAAGTTGCATCAATCTAGATAGTGCTTATCTCAGCTCATCTTAAATCGTAGCCCTCATGCCATCCACTAGAGCTCCATTTATGTCTTCTAAGGTCTAGTTCCCTTGATGTTATTCCATTTGTTCATATTCAGGTGAAGTTGGTTGAGCTTCCAAGTAAAGTGGGTTGATAGGGATTTTTTCTAGTCTATCCAGTATGTTCAAGATTTCCTTTGCTAAGGCTTTAGGACTGTAACTAGTTCTTCTTAGTCTGCCACCTTGTCGTCCCCAAATACGAGAAGACCCCATTGTATTTATAATGGCTGAAAAATAAGGTGTTAGTATGATGAATGAGATGTATGTATGCATGTATGCATGATGCACGTGCTATGCAACAAGTATCAAGCAGCATGTATCAATCAAGTGTACAACATACATCCTTCTAGCCTTATTCCTCCCACACAAATGTTTGAATGGTGAGTCTCGTATCATAGGTTTTTTTGTCTTGATCTTAATATCAACGGGGGATATCAAGGACCGATGCCATGCTAGATCTCTCTTAAAGCAGTAAAGCATAGAAATAGCATTTTTAGGTATAAAGGTCTAGCCCAATCTTCATTACCCCAAGGGGCTTCAAAAGTATAGGCCTGGGCTTTTATAGATAGAAATACCTCATGGTAATAAGCATAATAACAACATTTCTAAGTATAAAGGTCTAGCTTAATCTTTATTGGACTAAGTGGGCTTCAAAAAAGTATAGGCCTATGCTTTTATAGATAGAAATACCTCATAGCAACAAACATACAAGCAATTTGGGTAGATCCTAGGAAAAGTAACTAAGCCATTATATATGGTTGGAGTCTGGTGAAAAAGTCAAGGTTCCCTTAGCAAGATGCCCTCCTTTAAGACTTAAGTTATAGGCCAAGGTCAAAGGGGCCCAGCATCCTTTGCAAACTCAAGAGAATGCTACCCCCCTTTAGGACGTGGGTTACAAACTCTTGTCAGATGAGCCTGGTAATCTCTCTTGAACTGAGTTAAGGCTAAGAGTGATGGTTAGCCAATTTACAACTCCATGAAGTTATTGGAATCGTGAAATCATAAACTAACACCATCGGTTTAATAGGGACATGTAAAATAAATGGAAGAATAAAATAATAATTAATAAAATAACTCTAAAGAACACAAGTAGAATCAGTATCTCTTATCCTTAGTGGAGTTGCTACTGTAGATGGCGGGGTTTAGTGTGCATCCAAGATTTTAGCAACTGCGACACTGTTTGAGCTCAAGATATAGATGAGATGTTTCCACCCTGGGTAATAACTGGGACAAATCATTTTAGTGGTACTTCATTCTCTAAAAGAAAGATAACACCACAACCAGGAAATTCTGGGAATGGAATACCAACTTCTTTTAATCTTGTGTTCATTTAGAATTACTTTATGAATTACTATCTTATTCTCTATTTACACAATTTTATTAAACTCTAATTAAACATTCATCTAGCCCTAAAGTAAACTAGTCATAAAATTGCATATAAAAAATGCATACGAAGTGCATCATCCTTAAGTCTAAACTATATTTATTTTACTTTAAAGTATGTTAATTCTATATTTTTATTTACAAGTGAAATAGACTAAATGTGGACCTACATGTTAATAAATGAGTTTAAGTCTATTTATTTAAATTTTAACTAAAAATGGGTCTATAGTCTACAAATTTAAAGAATGGAATTAATTAGTGAGCCTAAATCTAACCTAATTTTAATTTAAATGAAAAAATGGGCCTAAGTCTATTTGTTTTAAAAGAAATGGAATTAATGGGCTGAGCTAAAGTCTAAGTTAAATTTTAATTAAACAAAAAATGGGCCTAAGTTTAAATTAACCAAATGGGCCTAAATTAATTTTAAATTAATTAAAACCTAAAAATCATTTTTAAGCCTATTTATTAAATGGTTTGGATCCTAACATGGGCTTAGGGCCCAAAACATACAAAAATAAACAAACAAGTCCAAAAACATAAAAAATATCAAAACAATCAAATAAAACAGGATCAAACAAGCTTAAATTATTTATTCTAAAAAACCCTAATTTTAATTAACATGAAACCTAAATTAACCTACTGTCTCCATTGATTTTAATTAGGATTTACCAAATTAACTTAATTTACTAATTAATTTTAATAATGTAGAAAATTAAAGAATATTCACTATTTCCCACTATTGGGGCTATTACAACCTTCTACATAGAAATTAAAATCAAATTAATTAAAATCCAAAACAAAAGCAAATTAAAAGAACACAGAAATTATAAATTCTAAATCCTACAGGAGTTTTACAGATCTTAATCCATGACATCCCATGGATTCTTTAATGTAATCACTGCCAAAATCTCATTTTTACCTCATGTCTAGAGTACCACAGAACATCAACCAAAAAAAAAATTAATCAATAATGAATCAATTAAAAATAAAATAAAGAAATCAAATCAAAATAAAAGAGAAAAGAGAAAAGAAAAGAGTATAAGATATTGTGCAAATGTTGTTTAAATGCCCCTCATATTGAGATTGTCACCATTTTGAGATTGACTCTATTATTTTTTTCTTGATTCTCTGGACCTTAAAAGCAAAGAACATATTCTTCTTTTGCAACAACTAATTAAGGTTCTTTTTTTTCTCTGGTTTTTTTTTCATAGCTCTTTTTTCTAGGGTTTTCACATAACTTTTCTTTTCATATACCCTATCTCTATCTCCAGCTCTCTCTCTTACTCTCCTCTTCTGGCTTTTAAAGCCAGACCTAACCATCTTAGCTCCTGTGATCACGTAGGAAGTTGCATGATAATTAGGAGTGAGATTAGAGTCTCTGCCTTTTATTTTTTGAATTTTCAAAATCAGGATAATAAGATGATAAGCGATAGGATTTTGAAAAAATAAAGACTTACACGTAGACACGTGGTGTCTTGGACCAATGAAAAAATTAAAAAATGACAAAATCAACATAAAAATCACTTTTAGTGAAAATCGGCATTATAGAATGTCAATTTTCACCTGTAAAGCCAATTGGCATTACATAATGCTAATGGGCATTATGTAATGCTTATCAGCATTACACAATGACCAAAAATAGTAATTTTTTATTGAATTATAAAAAAGGCCCTTGGAAATTTCTAATTTCTGCAATCAAATCCCTAAAAAACCAATTTTGCAATTAAATCCACAAAATATTGCAATTTAGTCCTTTAAATCACGAAACTCAACACTAGATATGAATTCTCAATTATATTTTCATCAAAGGGGCTTTCGTCCCACACATGCACAATTGCATCCTGAAATTGGGTGCTTACACATACATTAAAATATGGTGCAACTATCAACATCACAAAATGCATACATGAGTGCATTTACATTTACCATTCCCGATGGAATCAATGAGTGACCATGGGTGCTCATGAAAAGTTGACAAAGGAGTCACGGTTTATAAAAAGCTACAATTAAATCTTGATGCATAGCATTATAAGGAAGCTCCAGATATAAAATCTTAAAGCATGGCATCACAAGGAAGCTCCAAACTTTTTTAATGTTCATTGCTTTTTCCTTATAAAACTCCTTCAACTTTCAAAGGCTAGTCTTAATCTGATTCCAACATAATTCCTAAGCAAATAAGAAAATGCATAAGCCTAAATTCCAAGAGTTGAAAGCCTGCCAAATAATTTCTAAGTGACTTAAAAGGAACCTATAAACCTTACCTAAAAGCCACTATAACATTAGATCAAATGCCATAAAAATACCTCACCAAAACCTTTTGAATTCTCTAGACCCAACCAAATGAAAAATCAACCAAAAAAAAGTTATTTGCTAGCACCCAAACACGTGCACAACTAGCATAAGGTCCATGCCCCAAGGTATGTTTGGTTCACTTATCAAACCATTCCCATACTCTCCACCATAATTAAGCACTTAAAAATCATGATTAAGACAAGAAGAGCAAATACAAAACAATTAAAGAAAGTGAAAAGAGCTTCAAGATCAAAGCCTAAGGTCCAAGTGCTTTCTTGGTCATTTTATTGATATGGCACCCAAGCCACACTTTAGCTTTGCCTCAAGGCTATCTCATATATTCTAATAGATAAATCTTGACCATTAAATGTCCATACTTCACCCTAATAATGAGCTTCTCTCTCCTATTGTATTAACAAATTTTAATCTTTAAATGCCTAGGCTTCACTCTGATGATAAGCTTCTCTCCCCTATTCAAATTAACAAATCCTAATCTCAGAGATCATAACTTTATTTTGATGATGCACCTCTCTCCCCTCCCATTAATAAGTAACCTCATAATATTCCCTTGAATCAAGCACTTACATCATGAGCATTATATGCACAAACATGAGAAATATGCATCACTAGCATGTACATACAAATGAGCATTACATGTATGCACATGAGGAATGTGCATCATAAGCATTTACATAGAAATAAGCATTATATGCATAAACATGGAAAACATGCATCACGATAATTTATATAAAAATGATCATTGCATGGACAAACATGGGAAACATGCATCATAAACATGAATATGATGAAGAGGTAATGCACCAAGAAGCCAAAAACCTAAACATTCAAGGAAGATTGGACAGAATGCTCAAGGAAGTAAAAAACACACTAACAAAGATTTTGAGGCACCCACATTAAGATAAAGACCATAAAAAGATGCCATTAACCCATATGAGGAGTTCCAAGGGGCAACTATCTAAATGAGCATAAAAAAAACTCCATCACTATATTCATATATGATGAAACACAGACACCAGGTCCCAAGGCCTAGTTCCCTTAGATTTAAGCAGAAAACTCAAGCATAATTAATAATGGCAACAAGATCAAAAGAGCAATAGTGGCTATCTCCCTAAAAGATAAGGGAAAAATCCATTATTTATACCATGCCTTTACCCCAATAAGACCATCAAGCAAGGTTAAAAGCATGAAGTCCTCCTAACACAAACTATAAAATCAATAAAAAGGAAGTCAGAATGCACTATGACTAAGAATTATTTTCTGAAAATAGAATAAATAATAATCATTCTTCTTTTGTTAATTTTAAGGAAAAATACAATAAACATAAAAAATGGAGAAAAACATAAATAAGCAAGAGCAAGGAGCATCAAAGCAACAAAAGTAGCATTATGAAAGTTTATTATAGCTGTGAAAATTAACGAGACAAATCTAAGTGTGTAAAGGCAAACGATGCCCATGAAGCAATATAACAAGAGTAATGACCAAAGAAAGGGAAGTAAGAACATACACTGACTTCAAATTGCTACTCAAATAAGAATAAAAGCTCATTAAGTGCTTGTAGTTTTCTTTTGTATGAAAATGTAACTAGAAAACAAGGCAATGATAAAAGAAAACATGGCAATGCATGAATAAATGTCATAAAATAAAAGAAAAGACACAACCAAAGCAATAGAGTGACAAAATGATAAAATAATAAAGCAAAAATAATTTACCTCTGGACCGTGGTTCACTTAAGCACATTCTTGTAAGTTATAAATAGGGAGAATCAGACATCCTCACATAAGACACAATGATCATAATAAGGGTCATTCATTTTCTCCCACCTACACTATCGAATCGTTATTATCTTGCTTGCCTCCAAAATCCTCTAAGTTAAAAGGGATAAAGGCTTTAAAAGAAGTAAATCAAGTATTTACGGTTAAAAGACATTTTACATGAGAAAGATAATACTTGGCACCTCCAAATGCATCCTAAACCTAAGATGAGGTCAATAAAATTACCTAAGCAAACATGATGCAAAAGAGCATAAATGATGAGTGCTAAAGCCAATAGGCACCAACACCAAGAGGAGAAATAAACACAAACAATAACCAAACACATCAAATCAATGAGTGCAACCTTTGTTACCACTTTTATACTAGGGGAATTCCCTTTGCCTTTTCTATAATACCCACATCTACATTTGCATACATGCATTAAAAAAATAAAATAATGATAATAATAATAACATCACTATTACACATAATAATAGCTCTTTTTGTATATTCTTGTGAAATTTATCCATGCCATGAGTGGTATATATTAGAGCCAAGTGAACTACTTTTAATTATTATAATCTTCTTTTAATACTCATTTCATAATCTTCAAAGCACGATTGATAGCTTTAAGTCAAGACTTTTTAAACTTTAATCAATCTAATGCTTGCCTACCATCTGGATGGATGAAGAACTCACGAGAAAAAACACATTGATGAACAAAATAAATTACAGTTATTAAGACATATTTTTAAACAAGCTTGTGATCTTAAGACTATACTTAGCTACTCTAATGCTCAAAGATGAGTAAAAGTATCCAAGAGAGACCTTTTTATGGTATTCACACTGAGTAATATGAGAAAGGTAAGGAATGCTAAAAGGAGGAAAACTAAAAAATGCAAGAAAAGCAAAGAAAAATCAAAATCTTTACACACTCTAATGCTCTAAAAGTGGAGTATGAGTATCCTAAAGGACCTTTCGGTGGTATCCATACTAAGTAATATAAGAAAGGTAAGGGATACTAAAGAAAGGAAATCCCTATAGAAAAATAAATAATGTATTATCAGCTATCACTTTCTTGCTTAAAAGCTTCTTAATAATCAAAATTTATTCTATTCACCTACATTTTTTATAAGTTTCATCTCATTACATTCTTTAAAAATTCACTTGGGACATTTGCTTTCCACTTAGTAACACAAGTAGTCTTGACCATGAGTTGTGAATCATGTTTTTGAATTGATAAAATTCATATTAAATCAAGATTGTCATAATTGAAACAACTTAAAATGCTTTGACACATACAACTCTTAACATTAATGAATTAATTATGAGAATTCAAGAATATAAGCACTCAACTAACCATGACTAATTTAATGTATAAATTCTTTGAATAAACTTCATAAATAAACTGGAAATGCATAATCTTAATATGTTCATATGTGCCTTCTCAGGAGTCCAAGTTGCAACTAACCAATAAAAATGTAAAAGTCATCATTACTAATCAAGATCAATAAGTACCTATAAGCACAACAAAAACCAAAAAAGGTAAAAAAAAAAGATACGGTATGTTTTATATCTTATGCACTTGACTGCATAACATATGCTGGACTATATATCACTACCATGTGCCTGCCTCACTCTTTAAAAATCTTAAAAGCATCATTGTATAAACCTCAAATTGCATCATTATCATTCTTTCTTGAGTCCCAAATTTGCATTTATAATGCCTGGTCACCAAAACTACATTATACATTAATCATAATCACATATAAATCACGACATTACTATGCATAAATCACAATCATGAACACACATCAATCATAGTCACACTTACAAATCATGATAGCAATCATAACTTTAATATTGATCATGATCCCAACCATAATTGTAATCATAATTGATCGTAGCACTACTTAAAACACTAATCAGGTTAGGGTAGCATTACTACTTTACACAACACTTAATTAGGTGATCATAGCACTACTTAAAACCCTAATCAGGTAAGGGTAGCATTACTACTTCGCACAATACCTAATTAGGTGATTGTAGCACTACTCAAAACACTAATCATGTGAGGCTAGTGTTACTACTTTGCACGACACCTAATTAGGTGATCGTACCACTAATTAAAACCCTAATTAGGTAAAGGTAGCATTACTGCTTTCATTGACACCTAATTAGGTGATTATAGCACTGCTCAAAATGATAATCAGGTAAAGGTAGTGTAGATGGCGGGGTTTAGCGCGTGTCCAAGATTTTAGCAACCGCGATACTACTTAGGCTCAGGGCCTTAGAGAACACACTAACCACTGTCACAAAGACATGGCGTGGAGATAAGGAGTCACCACCTTGGGTAATAACTGGGACAATTTGATTTGTGGTACTCGATTCTCTAAAAGAAAATTAGCACCACAACTAAGAGCTTCTGGATACGGAATACTAACTTCTCTTAGTCTCGTGTTCATTTAGAATAATTTTATAAATAATTATTTAATCCTCTAATTACATGCAATTTTATTAAACCCTAATTGACATCCATCTACCCAAAAAGGCAACAAGTCAATAAAATTACAAGAAAAAATGCACTCAAGATCACATTGTCCCTAAGTCTAAACTATGTTAATTTTATTTAAATAAGTTAGCTAAATCTACATTTTATTTACAGGTGAAATAGAATAAAAGTGGGCCTACATTTTATTAATTAATGAGCCAAAATCTATATTTTTTAGTCTTTCTAAGATATGGGCTTAAGTCTATTCAATTTTAAAGAAGAAATTAAATTAGTAGACCTAAGTCTAATTTGGTTTTATTTTAAATGAAATGTGGGCCTAGGTCTATTTATTTTAAAAGAAATGCAATTAAATGGGCTGAGCTAAGTCTAGACAATTTTAATTAACTAAGTGGGCCTAAAATCTAATTAACCTAATGGGCCTAAGTTGATTTTAATTATTTCAAGTCTTAAACCATTTTTAAACCTATTTATTTAATGGGTTAGGCCTAAACGTGGGCTTGGGGCCCAAAAACATAAAAAAAATAAGCCCAAAATAAATAAAACACAAAACAAGATCAAACAAACATTACAGTGATTTTCTAAAAAAAAACTAATTTAATTACATACAAACCCTAATTTAAGCTACTGCCACCATTGATTTTAATTGATTTCTTTACCCAATTGAACCTAATTACTAATCAATTTTAAAATATAGAAAATGAAAATTTACTATTCCCACTGCTGGGGTTATTACAAACTACATACAAAATTAAAATTATACACCCAAAAATTAAAATAACTATACAAAACACCAAAAATGGAAAAATTAATAAATAAAAAAAATCCTAAGAAAATAATACAGGTTCATCCATGGCATTCCATGGACCTTCTTTTCAATTCAAATATACTCAGTCAAGTTTGAGGACAAAGCAATCAATTTTGCATGTTTATTTTACTATACTGCATTTTCACTTTATTGCCACTAGTAGTTGAGAAATTGTTATGATTTCATTATTAGACTAGAATTTTACATGATATTTGAATGATTTCTTATTTTTCCTAACATTGCAAAGCTATCAGTTTATGCCCTCAAGCTCAAACTTTGAAAATCATAAAAACATTACTTCTGCATTAGATCTCTATTACCTCCATCATAAAAATCAAATTTTTATAGTAAAGTTTGCACTTTTATGGTAATCTTTCATTTTATAAATAAAAAATATCATCTTTATAACATCTTTGCATCTTTTCAATAAAAATCATGTCAAAACACTCACTTTCATATCATTCACGTAACTTATATGAAAAATCATCATTTTTCACATAACATTCAAATTTTTCATCCAATGAATAATGAAAATATCATTTTCATTAAAATCATCAATTTTGCATCATAATGACATTTCTTATCACTCTTAAATAAATCTATCATTTGATATGCTCAAAATTACATTTTTGCATCAAATCTGCACCTTCATAATCAAAATTGTAATTTTTCACTCACTAACATGAAAATAAGTATTTTCCCCCATTTTGCATCAAAGTGTATTTAATAATGTGAAAGATCACATTCTCGAGCTAGAGCCTTCACTTTGTAGTCTGATGATGCAATTGTGCATCTCTATTTATTTTACTCATCATCTAGGAATGTTTTATTCTTTTAACAATCATTACATTTGTTAGTGATATGCCCTAGGCTAATTATGTAATGGCCATACTTTGACTTTTTCATATTTTCATTTTATTAATAAAAAGGCATTTTTATTATTACTAGCTAATTCAAATTAGTTCCTTAAATAGTTAATTCTAACTAAGATCATTAAGTATATGACTTGATGGTAAAAATCTTAAGTCATACTTGAATTTTATTCTAAATTATCCCTAGTCAATCATTGTTATAGGAATAACAATGAATAAAGGCTAGTATGAGGTTGACTAATGATTATGTTTTACTGATCATGTGTATGAGATATTTAGTCAAACTTATAGGTATATATTTAGAGAAATCAAACTCATAGGTATATATTTAGAGAAATAATGTACTGCATTAACCCACTATGATAATACTCAATGGATAATCGTCATAAATATTTCTCATCACAATAGTATTATTTGAGCCCTCTAACCTGAAATCATGATGGTTTCCTATATGATGAATTCTATATTTTGACATCCTTACATCATCTTTAATTGAATGGTAAAACAGGTTGTGATTAGAGACAGAAATAGTTATGTAAGGAATATGAGTGATTAAGATGGAATTTGTCCCTTAATTATTTTGAGAAGATATTTACGAGCCCCTCGATAAGTTAGAACTGAAAAGAAATGCATGGTCATGCTAAAATGAGTTGATAAAGAGTTATCAGTATCAGTCTACTTGGAATCGAGAAATAATATGATTGAATAATATAAGGATAACATAATCCATGCCGTATGTTCAATCAAGATATCATGGGACAAAAGGACTATAGTACACATTGTGTATTATGTTATGTTAGATTATTGACCTTCACATAACTTGGGTAGTCATAATGCCTTGCTAGACACCAATTATGACTTGTGGCTAAAATGGAAATTTTAGGCCCCCTACCAACATTGTGTAAACTTAGAGGGTCGTACACTTAGAATAAGCCTAAAGAAAACTTGGGTTAATAAGCCCAATAATTATCTCTATGAAAGATCAAATAAATATGAATATATATATAAGGTAAGAGTTATCTAAATAAATAGGAGATTATTCTAATTTGGAATTAGAATCAAAGTAAGTCTAATTACTAAAATTTTTTTCGTAAGAGAAACCTTAGATAGGATGTATATATATATAAACATCTCTTTCTCTAGGGTTTGCTATGCTATTCATTCTCCTCCTCCTTTTACTATGTCTTTTGTAAAAAGAAAAACACATAGAGAAAAACTAAGTTGTGTGACAATAAAGGTGCTAGCACACTAACACTACTTTGGATCATCTTGTTCATGTGGATACCATAGAGTGCGTGACCTTTTGATGATGTCTCAATCTGACAAAGGAATATGTAAAGCTCGAGGTAGGGTGTCATCAGTGCAAACCCCCTCTCTTCCTTTGAACGTTATTGCCTAGAAATCATCTTGGTGATTTTTGGAAAACCTTCTCAATCGATTATAATTATAAATTACAATCATTTCCTATTTATTTAGATAACTCTTACCTTAAACATAAAGATAATTATTAGGCTTATTAACCTAAGTCTACTTTGGGCTTGTTCTAAGTGTGTGACCCTATAGGTTCACATAACATTGGCAGTGGGCCTAAAATTTCAATTTTAGCCCATAAGTCATAATTGGTCTCTAGCAAGACATTATGACTACTCAAGTTATCTAAAGGCCGATAATCCGACATAACCTAATACACAGTATGTACTATAGTCTTTTTGTCATATGATATCCTAATTGAACATAAGGCATGGATTATGTCATCCTTATATTATTAAATCATATTATTTCTCGATCCCAAATAGACTGACATTGATAACTCTTTATCATTCTAGCATGGCCATGCATTTCTCTTCAGTCTAACCCAATAGATATCTTTTTAAAATAATTGAGGGACAAATTTCATTTTAACCACTCACATTCCTCACACAACTCATTCTATCATGCACATCTTGGCACACAATCGTGCATAAGGATAGATTTACAATATACAGATGCATAAAGTTATTCAAGTGTTGAACAACTTTATGCATCTGTTGAACAAAATTAATATGTTTTGAACATATTGATAAAAGTGTAATATGATTACAGGGCACTGCCCCTTGACCCCATATGGATTCATCACATAAATCGTTCCCATCATAATAATTGATTTTAATGAAAATTAAACTATTCTGCTCTATGTGTCTAGTATAAAAATGCATGGTGCATAGCATGGCCCTTAAGACTAATGTGATTGGATTTATTTTGTTCATTTTATGGGTTGTAATTTATTATATATGGCATGTAAATCACTTTTCATTTGTTGTCATTTTATTTTATTTTATTAAGTAGAATAGAATAGTATAGATTATAACATATAATGTAATGTAAATTAAGACCCATTATGGAGACTCAAGAGGAGGCCAAGGATGGAGATCCAAGATAGAAACTCAAAATGGAGATCCAAGTTAAAAGGCTTAAGGTGAAGGATGTCTTGTTACCTAGGATTGACCTTTAATCTTTATCTTAGCTTATGAATATCAATTTAGATTTAGGCAATGCTTTTTCATGTTTACTTTTTTATTATTATTGTGTTGTGGTTAAGATGTTATGCATGTAATGTATGTTTATAACATAATAATATCCAAATAAGGTAAAACAAATGGAACCCTCATTCAATATTGAGTCACCATGATGCCTCCCATATACTCAAACACGTGTCAAGCCTTAGATTATTATATATAGGTCTTCCACAACAAGGAGTATTAAATCATTTGAGGAAGGCAAGTTGGAAAAGAGTAATTTCCAAATGTTTGTTATGGTTTTACATAACTATGTCATCAAAAGGGTTTTGGACCTAGGGCATCAGATGGGATTTTTAGCTAGGACATGTGATGTTGAATCCCTTACCTTTTAAAGAGTTACATGAGATGTAATTAGTAAGAGTTACATACCTAAATAACCATACTTTGGGCAATGAGCCAAACCTCACTTAAAGTATGGTGAAAAATAGATCTTGGCCCACTAAAATTTACTAATTAAATTTAAGGGTTATTGATTTGAATGAATTTTTTATGGAATTTATAATTATGCAACATTAAAATAACTTGATAAAATACTGAGTACACAACATATATATTTATTGTAGATAATGGCATCAAACACTACATTTAATCTATCACTATGATCAATCCTTGAGAAGGATAAGCTTAATATAACTAACTTCCTTGACTGGTATAAAAACTTAAAAATTGTTCTTAAGTAAAAAAGAAAGGAATATATGCTTAATCAACCTATCCTTGATGAACTAGTTGCTAATGCTCCTAGAGCTCAAAGGATGCTTATAGTAAGCATCTTAATAACTCCATTAATGTCACTTGCCTCATGCTTGGATGCATGGATTTAAGTTGTTAAAAGTAACTAATAGAGATGGATGCTTATACTATAATTGGCCATCTTAAGGAAATGTTCCAAGAGAAAGCTAGAATTGAAAAGTTTAACACCATAAAGGCATTACTTTTTCAAGTTGACTACAAGCAACTCAGTGGCTCCCCATATTCTAAAGATGAAAGGTCATCTTGAAGATCTGAAAGGCTTAGTCATAAGATTAAGCAAGAATTAGCCATTTATATTATTCTTCAATCTTTGCTAGAAACATATAATGGTTTTATTATGAACTATAACATGCATGGTATGAATAAAATTATTTTTGACTTGCATGAGATGCTTGAGACTACTAAGAAGAACATCAAGAATACCAAAGATATTCTAATGGTTAATAAAGGGAAAGGTATGAGAAGGATGGGAAAGGGTAAAGGCAAGACTAAGGCTTCTAAAGGCTTTCAGAAGCCTAAGCCCGCATCCTAAGCAAAACCACCTAAGGAAGGAACTTGTTTTTTCTGCAATGAGTAGGGCCATTGAAAAAGAAATTGCAAGCTCTTTTATAGATGATTGAAGAAGAATAAGGGTAGTACTTCTTTATCTACTTTTGATTCTTGGGTATTAAATACCGGTTACGGATCTTACATTTTTACTAATGTGCAAGGTCTAAAAAGGAGTAAAATCTTGGCTAATGATGAAGTTGACCTATAGGTTGGAAATGGAGCAAGAGTTTACGTATTAGTTGTAGGAACTTATGAATTAACTTTGCCTATTGGACTTGTTTTGAGTTTAAAAAACTGTTATTATGTACTTGCTATGAGCAAGAGGATCATTTCCGTTTCTTGATTAGAGAAGAATGTTTTTGAATTTATTATTAGGAATAATAAATGCTTTATTTATCATGATAACATTTTCTATGGATGTGCTCCATGAAATCATGGTCTTTATGTTTTAGACATAGAAGACACTAATGAAAAGTCCATCTATAACATTAATATAAAAAAAAATTAAATCTAATGATTTAAACACAACCTATCTTTGGCATTGTCGTTTATGCCATATAAATGAGAAGTGGATTTCAAAACTCCATTAACATGGACTTTTAAAGTCATTTGATTTTAAATCATTTGAAACTTGTGATTCTTGTTTATTAGAAAAAATGACTACGATACCTTTTACTGGAGATAATGAAAGAGCTAGTGATTTATTGGGTCTTATACATTTTAATGTGTGTGGTCCATTAAGTTCCACTGCTAGAGGAGGTTATCAATACTTCATTACTTTCACAAATAATTTCAATAGATATGACTCTGTTTGTCTAATGAAGCAGAAATCTGAATCTTTTGAAATATTCAAAAATTTCAAAAATGAAGTACAAAATCAACTTGGTAAGAATATAAAAGCACTAAGATTTTATCGAGGTGGTGAATATTTAACCTAAGAATTTATAGATCATCTTGGAGATTGTGGATCAAAGTTATGGGTTTTTGTGGTTAAAATTTTTTGTTTTTTACTGCGTTATGGATCACAAAACCCAACAATATGAACCCTTTGCTTTATACAATGGGCAAATGCGATTCCAAGCGAAGGATCCAAGTTTGTCTAAGTCCTTAAATTGGATAATTCTCGGGCGATATTAAGTGGCAACTTCCTATTTCTCCTGCTTAAGTAAAGGGTTACAAGTGCATTTATGTTATTCCTAAACTCTTTCAGTACTTCCCCCACTATCCTCAATTTTTCTATAACATGGACAAAGGGTTTGTGATCCAAAGAGTGCCGAGTCAAGCCCATTGGTGTCAACAATATTCCTATTGTAGCAGTGTTCATTCTAAATCAAATATGTTTTAAATTTTATTTTGATGTTGCAAACAAAAATTATTTAGTTATTATAATTATATTCCAATAAACACACAACAATTTAAAAAATCTATTTTAATATAATAACAAAATAGATGAATTTATAATTATATTATAAGTTGAGGGATTAAATAGAATTTTTTATTTTTTCATACTGACCTATTTAACGTTAAATTAAATAGTTAGAATGTAATAATTATTGAAAATATATGGATCTAATAGAATAATAGGTCAAATCTCATAGATGTTATATTAATCAATCCTAAAAATTTTTATATGAATTTTTATTACTTTTTTATTTTTATTTTTAATTTATGCATAAAAATAATTATATTTTTTAATTTATGTATAAAAATAATTACATATTTTTTTATTAATTCTGCATGAATATTTTTTATTTTGCAATGTTTAATGTTAAAATTATATATAAAAAATTTAAAATAGTTCCCTACAAAATATGAGTTTAATACTAGTAAAAGGAAATATAATTAAACTACCTCTCGAAAACAGAACTATGAAACTTAAATTAATATTGGTAATTTTTTTAAGGCATGCATAAATATATAAAATAAATAAATAATAATAAAAAAAAACCTAGTTTGGCGAACTTAAAAAGCACAAAGGTTTGCTTTTCGGTGAAATATGAATTAACAATTAATGCATTTGCATTAGCTCAGTCTTAATCCCTATCACCTTATGAAAATATGAAAAATCTTTTTATGCATCAAAATACATTCATCCCTATCACCTTATGAAAATATGAAATAAATTTTACTATTTAACGAAATCTTAATTCTATGCGAAAAAAAAAAAAAATAAGTGGGCAATTGAGACAGTCTAAAATAAGCACAATAATTGATTTGGAGAATGATTGTTAGTTTTTTTTTTTTTTTTTTAATTATATGAGAATGTGACCATTAATTGATTTTAATGATTAATTAAAATGCAAAGCAAATGATGACATTTTAACGCGTTGCTTTTCACTTTTGTAGTCTGTTCATCTAATAGAAAAAATATCTTTAAAACAAAGTTCAATTTATAATCCTTGCATAATGACATTAGGAGGCACTTTCTCTGCTTTTTCTTTTTTTTTTTAATTGACTTTATGCTTTTACGAGAACATTGTTAATATCTTTGAATAAAAATATCAACTCATATTGAGCTGACTTAGTTCCAGTCATGGAGTCAGCTATCTATTAAGATGTGAGGTTTAAATTCCTCATTTCTTTTATCTCTAAAATGTAATTTGTTAAAAAAAAAAAACTCTATTGTATTTACTATAAAAATTTTCATTCTATTATTGAAAAGAATTAGTACTATGCTATTGTTGTATGTATGTTTAAAATAAATTTCAAAATATGTTTTAAATTTGTTATTTATATTGATAAAAAGATTTATGTCTCGTTAATATTGAAAATTAGACACTCATTGACAATTAATTACCTTTAGCCTTTGGATTAATAGAATCATGTGCATAGGCATTCTCAAAAGGGCAAAAATTGTTTTGTTTGGTCAAAATATTCAAATAATGAGATGATTTCCCTCTTAAAAATGTTTCATACTTTCACACTCATCATCAAATGGTTATTGAAAAAAATAATAATAACAAACTACAATTCAAGCCAAAAATCATTATTCTATTCTAAAAGTCTTATTTATTATTATTATTATTTTAATGCGCCAATCAAGGCAATCAAAATGATACCAGCATTATGTGGGTCCTATTTTTGAGACCGAAAATATATTTTATGAGATAGCACGTCAACACTAGAATTAGTTTCATGAAAAGGAAAATTTAAACTTTGAATTTGATTGAATGACATATATTATTACGAAGGGTTGACAACATTCTTAATCCTATAAATATATTATTTTTTTAATTAAATTTTATAAAAACATTTTTTATAATCAAATTGTGCAAATTTAAAAAACTTTTCTATGAATTCTATCCATTAAATATTAAAAAATATCATTTTGATATTTTAAATAAATAATATTTTTATAACTTATTTTATAATTTAACTTTTATAATAATTATATAAATCAATAAAATCATTTAAAAAATTTAAAATTAAAAAAATGTATTTTTCTTAAGTAATTATTTTATTAACAATAATAAATAAAATTAAAGAAGTGTTTCTAATTATTTTTAAATTTAAATGAATAAACATTTTTTATATCTTAAATGAATAGATGTTTTTATACTTAAATAAACTCAATTAGTTATCAATATTATAATTTATGTTATATTTTAAATTTAAATGTATCTCAATTAGAAAATTTTTAAAAAATATATATATTTTTTAAATTTAGCTCATTCACAACAAATATTTAAAGAATAACTTATTTCAATTCATATCTTTATTTGCTATTATAAAATATAATTAATGTAAGATATATATATATATATATATATATATATATATATATATATATATATATATATATATATAACCTATTTTATTTTTCAAATATCTATTTATAAAATAGCCTAACTTAAACAATTTTTTTTTAAAAAAAAATTGATCTAATTCAAATTTGATTGATTTTAAAATTTTTTGAAATCTAACATAAATAATTATAATATCAACAAAACTAATTGAGTTTTATCCTTATAAAAATACTTATTAATTTATGATATATTGATTGAAATTATATATTTAAAAATAATTAAGAGCATTTGATTAATTTTATTTATCACTGTCAGTATAACTAATAATTTAAGAAAAATATAATTTTATTTTTATTTTCTGAATTTATTTTAGTGAATTATATAGTTATTATGAAAGTTAAGTAAAAAAAAGAAGTCGCAAATAAAAATAAAAACATTATTTCTTTGAAATATCAAAAAAATATATATATAGTTTTAGGAGTAAAATGTAAATAAAAAAATGATTTCAAAAGTTGACTAACGAAAAATGTTTTAACTGGCAAATTGGACTAACATAATTTTTTTTTAAAATTTATAGAACTTGATTGTAAAAAAAAAAAAAAATTCTTGTAAAAGAAATAATTGAAAAAACAATATAATTTATAGGACTAACAATATTATTATCCTTATTATAAAAAAATAGATTTTAAAATAAATAAATTAATTTTGTGTGAGTTCAAATTTATTCATATCACGTTATAATTTTGTTGTTCATACCCCTAGCGAGCCTAACTATCATTAGTAAATAACAATTCATGTAAAATTGTTGGAAAATTTTTTGACTTGATATGCTTGAAAATATAATAAAAAGAGACAAATGTCTATGCATGAACTTAACTTTTTTAAAAATTATTGTTGTGAACTAAAATTTATATGATTTAGTATTATTATTTGTTTCAAAAAACAATTCATTATCTTTTAGCAATTACTTTATTTGTCTCATGATTCATCTACGATTTCAATATATATATATTGAAGATAATAATAATAAAAAAAAAAATAAAAAATAAAAAAAAAAGCTTGACAAAACAATGGTTCAAATTGGAGTAAGAAAGTACAAAAAGGATTTAAAAAAAAAGTCTCCCCAAATTGATCGAGATAGTATACTTTGATCTTGATCTTGATCATTAGCATACTTTGCCACAAATAGCTGCAAGAGCACAAACACTAGCTTGTCCACATACTAAAGTGACATCCTTATATGTTATGAAATTTGAAATTAATCATCTTATTGATTGGATAGCATGAAACAACTACATAAAAAAAAAAAAAGAGAGAGAGAGAGAGAGTGAGTGCAATCATACTTAGTACGCGATTAGTTTAAGATTTGGAATGAGAATGAGAATAAATGGGAATGTAAATGGAGGAAAATGAAAATGAGAATAAATATTTATATTTGTTATTTGGTTTATTATGAAATCAGAATTAGAATCAAATTTGATTTCTCTTGAAGTTGTTTGTTAAAAGTAATGAAATTGGAATGTTTTTTTATTTTTTTCATAATATTTTATATTTTATAAAAATATTGAAATAACTAATAAAAATTAATTCTTAAATTTCTTTTTCAACAAGGTTATAATTTTTAAAAATATATAATTTTTTTTTAAACAATGTTTAATTATAATTATAGTTATAATATATTTACTATATACACAATATTTAAACAATCAAACTAAAAATGAATATTCATACCATAATATAAAGTTAAAATACATAACAATGTCAACTGATTAATTTTTTCTAAATAATAATAAAGTCATTTTAAATATAATTCAAATCACTCTAGAACTGAATTCTCCAGGAGCAACATAAAGAAGAAAAAAAACATATTATTTTTGTCATAACCTGAACTGAAAAATACGTGACCATCACTAGAAAATAGGAATACATAAAGTACTCGAAACTCATAGTAAAACTTAAAATTTTTCGCGAAATAAAAACAGTACACTTAACAATAAACTGATAATAAATACAATATCAAATACATATAATAATGTTCTTCAAATACAACAACATTTCAAGTCAAAATACAAATAACATAAATTTCATAGATAACTACTGCAATGTCTAGAATTTAATTATATAATAAATATGTCAATCCAACATACATAATGCAGCCGGTGAAAAATGAACTCGACGCAAATAGGGAACACTAGGAAGGTGACTGTGAGGTTCTAAAAAAAATAAGTTGAGGGGAATCAAACCTCACTGAGTGAATTAATTCTATAAAATGCATGCTGATTTATAAAACCATTTGTTAAAACCTCTTTTTAAAATAAATGTAAATAAAGTAGTCATAATCATTAAAATTATTTACTTTTCACAATAATATTTAAATAAAATCTATTTATAATTCTTAAATCAATTTAATATGAAATCTTTGGAAGAAAATATATGAAATAATTATTTTAGTGGAAAATCTGGTAGAACACCTAAACCAATATCCTAATAGCCTTTCGGCTCTCTTTAATCCAAGTGGCTGTTGTCCTGAGAGCAAGCTCAACCGAGTTACTACCACAATCATTTTACTTATTCCATATTGATATCCCGAGAGCAAGCTCAACCAAGTTATATCCTTTTTTTCTGGTTTGAGACCACTAACTCCACCGAACTCTAACCATTTACTCTTCCCCAAGAGCACACACTCCACCAAGCATATTCCACAATTTAAACATATACCGAGATCTCACCTGTGCGCACGTGGTCCTAGTGACACCCACTAAGTAGCACATTCTACCATTATTTCCAAATCAATTTAAATTATAAATAATTAAATAAATAAAATAAAATAAATCACTAAATATTGAATAATTAAATGATTAAATAATAATCAAATAAAACATCACAAAATATATTTCCTTTAAACATGCTTTCAATTTATACTCACAAATATAAAAGAAATGATCATGCATATGACAATATAAATATATTCATAATTTAATCGTATAATCAGTTCTTTAGAAAAGGAAAAATTAAGAGTTATCAAACTAAAGTTTCCTTATCAAATAGGAATAAAAAATCAAATAGGAAGTTAAGTTTTCCTAAAATACCTATTTAATAAGGAAACAAAATAAAAAATAAAGAAAATAAAAATTTAACTAACAAAATTCAAAATTCAAAATTTTATTCCCTTCCCCACACTTAAAACATGAAATGTCCCCATTGCCATTCACCTATGTCAATATGGGACACAAAAACTTATGGTGCCTTGAATGTAAAGTCACACAGTTGTGTGTATTGACACTCATGGTCGTGTCTGAATTATTTTTCATTTTTTAGAGTCATCAGGTCAGATGGTTGTGCACTTAGTGTGCATGGCTATGCTTGAATGGAGTTTTATGCTCTACCAGCGCATGATAATGCGCTTCATGTGCATGGTCATGCTTGAGCCACATTTTTTTATATATAAAGTTACTTATCTTGAAATTGTGCATCACTTATCAACCTGGATTTTGTAAGCCAATCATCATATACTCATTGCATCATATCTAAGCAGAAATTAAACATGAATTAACAAAGAACAATTGAATTTAATAAAATGAAATCCTTAAACAACTTGAACATGAATAAATTTAAAACAACTTAAAAAACCAAAATACAACCTTAATAAAACATTGTTCAATATAAACACAAAATAAAGACAACTTAAAAATATTATTCAAGGCTAGAACAAAAAAAATATCATGCAAAGAGTTTTTATTCATTTTCTTCATCCTCGGATGAAGATTACTCTTCTTTCTCTTCAAGTTCATAATGAATTGGTGGATATGGGGCTGCAGTAAAGTTCTACAAATTGAAGTAGGCAAGAAGATTATGATTTATCATGTTCATGGTATGATTCATCTGAAGTGTAGTAATGCCCATCCTTTCAACTTCTGCATTCAATTCCCCAACATTTAAGTCAATCACCTTAACTTGAAGCTCTAACTTATCCAACCTTTGCATGACATCATTCAAATTAGCTTCTTGATAATCTTCCTCCTCCTCTTCTTATGATTACTCTTAAGGTTGAGTGGTGGGTTGATTAAGGAAGGCACTTCCCCTATGATCAACATGAACCAAACCCATGGCCTTTATCATGCTAGTATCAATTAAGAAATGCCCCTTAACTTTTTCAAATGGCATGTTTTCAATGTCAAAACCAAGGTAAGTAGCTAATGTGGTCATTAATCCTCCTACCTTGATAGCCTCAGTCACTTTTATAGCCACATCTCTTAATTTTCTAGCAACATCTCTTAATTCTCTAGCAATAGCATGATAAATATTAAGTTTTCTGTTATTGACCATATAATACAAAATGTTTAGCTTGGTGGTGGTAACCACAGAATCCCCTTCTTTCCTTAGAAATAAAGAATGGGACATAAGCCTATGTAAGTGATATAATGCAAATATACATAGTTTTGTAGGCTAGTTAGAGTCTATTTTCATTTCATTTCATCATGTTTTATGTGTTTGTTTAGTTATTGAATTAATATTTTTTACTTATTTCATCATTAGGACTCATTATGTAAGTTTTATGCATGATTTAGGGCTTAAATGTGCTTTAGAAGACTCTTGGAGTTGATTGGAACAAGCTAGGAAGCAAAAGGAGTCAAGCTTGGATCATAAGGAAGGGTGACGAGTCATCACACTCATTTCTTGCCAAAGGGTTGCAACTTTTCCTAGTTTGAGTAGTTTTCATATTTCAGCCATAACTCTATCTACAGAAATCCAAATTAGGTGATTTAAGTTGTTCTGGAAAGATAAAAAAAATTCTATAACTTTTATGAAGAAATTTCTAGAGATAAATTCATCTGGATGGACAAAAATGCCCTTGAATTTATAGATTCTGCAAAGGGGGGGTGACCTTTAATGTCAAGTGATGCCTTTCCAAGTTCAATCCTATCATAGTCACTTCCAGCAGCTTATAAGTCCTATATATGCATCATTTCTAGCTTGAAAAAAGGAGGATGGATGAAAATAGGACAACAAGAAGAAGATTAGAGAGAGACATATGAATCAATAAAGTGTTTTAGAAATACTACTATCTTTTAGTTTTAAGAGTCATTGTAAAAACACTTAAAAAAGACAAAGCCAAGTGCAAGAGAAGATCATCCTAAGTATTAAGGATCCTTTAGAAGACATAGAAGGGAGTTTTACTTATTCAATTCTTTATCTTTTTATCTTTCTTTCTATATTGAATTTGGTCTTCTTTTATTGCTTCTTAATCATGTATCTAGGCTAAGTCTTTGTACGGGAATTATAATGACGAATTAAATAAGAACTACATTTTTATCTTATATCTTTCATGATTTAATTTCAATTAGTGCTTATTTATGTTGTGTATGATTGATCACCATATGTAACTTGTCAATCAAATTATCACCAACGAGAGTTGGGGTAATTTAGTGGAAAGTGATTGAGATTACTTAAGATTGTAATTTTATTGGGAATTGTAAAGGGAATTCATCTTAAGGGAGACATATAGTATAATATGCTTTATGGTTTTCTCTTATCTCTATAATACAACGAGAGTGCTTGTAGACTCTAAAAGGAAATACCTTTAATTAACAACAAGAGTTGCTTTTAAAGACTATAGACTAATTTCTAATCAATATGTTTATGATAACTATGTTTAAAGTTCTTGTTTGATTTTGATTTGTGATTCTCCTATAGATAGATATATATATTGTTTATCTTATTATTTTAGTAATTAGTTAGTGTTTATATTTCTTTATTTGTTTTAGTCATTATCACTATTATTCTGGTTTTATTTTACCTATCCATCTAAGTATTTATCCGATTAATACAAGATTTACCCCAAGTCCCGAGTGTTCGACACCCTGCTTGCTCTATACTAAGTCCTAAAGACTAGGGTATACAATTCCACCCACTTCAGAATTTGACACCGTTGCCGGGGAATTGGATATAATTTTTATTAACTTAGGATAGAGAAAGGTTGTTTTAGGCCTTGTTTTTGTTTTGTTTTGTTTCCTATTTTGTTTTTATATTTTTCATTTTTTATATTTTTTTATTTGTTGTTATTTTTTAAGTTTAATTTGTTCAATTATGAATTTACATTTTTTTAAGCTTACTAGAAGTATTAGTGATAATAATTTGAACTTTGATCCTAAAATTGATTTAACTTTATGTGCTTTAAGTAGGGAACAAAGGCAAAGAAGAGAGAATCAACCAAATTTGAATGATATGGCTCAATTGGAAAGGAGAATGTTAGGCAATTTTGTAATGCCCGACATCTTGGGTAGTCTTAGAGGGATTGTGGCTATTGCTAACAACAATTTTAAGATCAAGCCAAGTATCATCTAAATGGGGCAAAACAATCAGTTTGGAGGTTTATAAGGAGAAGATCCCTATGCCCACATATTAACTTTCCTTAATGTGTGTGCAACTTTTAAGATTAATAGTGTAACAGACAACATAATCAGGCTTAGACTCTTTCCATTTTTGTTTAGGGATAAAGCACAACTTTGGCTTGCTAGTTTGCGAAATGAATCAATCACAACGTGGGACCAATTAAAACAAGCGTTCTACATAAATATTTTCCATTACATAAGATGGCCAAGTTTCATAATGAGATCACTACTTTTAAGTAAAATATGGAAGTGAGACAATCTATTCAACTTGGGAGAGATTTAAGGAACTCTAAAGGCAATGTCCATATTATGGCTTGCCAGAATGGATGATTCCTTAAATTTTCTACAATGGGTTGACGGATGAAAACAAAAACATTATGAATGTAGTAGCTAGTGGAAAATGGATGGATAAAATGGCTAGAGAAGCCGTTACTTTTCTTGAAGAACTTGCATCTCAAGGATACATGGATGATGAAACAACTATGGCAAAAGCAAGGGGAGTTTTGGAGCTTAACACAATTAAAATGCTGAATGCAAAGGTGGATGCTCTCACTAATCTAGTAAGTAGAAATCAAATTAATTCTTTAAAAAGTAATAATATTGTTTATGAGTCTTGTGGAGGACCTCATTCATATTCTCAATGTACTTTAAGTACAAATAAGGATGTGAACTATGTGCAAGGTGGTTTTAACCAACGATTAGGGCTGAATTCCAACACCTATAACCCTTAGTGGAGGAACCATCCCAGTTTCTCTTGGTCAAACCCATCCTCTTAATTAAACCCTCTATATAACCCAAACACCAAACCTCAAAACCCATCGGGATTTTTCATAAAACAACAAACCTTTAATCCTACCTATCCTAAACCTACTCTTGAAAATCTCATGGAGTAATTTCTCAATAAACAAATTTCCATAAATAAATAAAATGAGGAGCAATTTCAGTAGCTAAACTCTAAGCTTGAGTAGCTTACTATTCATAACCGCATCCTTGAAACCTAAATTGCCCAACCAGCCTCTTCATCAAATACTAAACCTTTGGGAAACTTCCTAGCCAACCAGAGTATGTATAAAAAGAATCTTGGAAAGCAATTACCTTGTGCAGTGGTAAAGAGGTTAAAAAGGATCTCAATAAGAAAAAGAGAGTGGTTGACGATGATGGGGTAGAGATTGAGGAAGTGGATGTTAGAAGAAAAGATAATGATGAGTGAGTGAAGAAAGATAATAAGGAAGATGCCATACCATTGAGGAATAATGAACCAAGGGTAGATGTTAAAACCCTTACTTTTCCTCAAAGGTTCATAAGGCATAACTTAGATAAGCAGTTTGGAAAATTCCTTGATTATCTCAAGGAAATCGCTATCACCATACCATTTATAGATCCCATTAGAGACATACCAGCTTGGGGTAAATTTTTGAAGGATATTATTAGCCATAAAAGCAAGCTTGAAGATTATGGCTTAGTATCTCTTATTGAAGAATCCAAGGCTATGTACTCCAAGTCTCCACCAAAGCTTAAGGATCCAGGTTCATTTACGGTTCTTTGTATAATTGGAGGTACACATTTTGATAAAGCTTTATGTGATATTGGTGCTAGTGTTAGCCTTATGCCTTACTCTATTTACAAACGGTTCAATTTGGATAAGCTTAAGCTTACAAATATGTGTATTTCCATGGCAGACAAATATGTCACATGTCCACTTGACATTCTAGAAAATGTGCCAACAAAAGTGGGGAAGTTTATAATACCAGCTGACTTTGTTGTGTTGGAAATGAAGGAAGATCTTAAGATTTAAATTTTTTTTGGAAGACCATTTTTTACGACAGTAGGAGCAATTATTGGTATGAAGAAGGGAAAGATCACATTAAAGGTGGATAATGAATGTATGAAATTTGATGTGCTGAAAATCATGAAGTCAACACTTGTAAAAGTGGCAAGTAGAATTGATTCTGTTGATGTTATTTATGAATGCATTGAAGAAGTAATTCATAAGTGTGTGAGGAATGATTTTACAAAGCCATCTGTAATGTAAGAAGCTAATGAGAAAATTTTGGAGGTAATTCCATATCAACTTTCCTATAGGACATCAAGATTTGAACCTTTAAGTAGAGAGGATGATCCAAAGGATACTATATCAAGTGAAGAAGTTAAAATGGAGCTCAAGCCTTTACCGTCAAATCTAAGATATGCATTTCTTGACTCTAACCTTAAATTTCCTTTTATTGTTAATTCATCTTTGATTAGTGATAATATTGATGCCTTATGTGATGAATTGCTTAATCATAAAAATGCCATTGGGTATTCTATATATGATTTAAAGGGTATTAGTCCTAATATATGTATGAATAGGATACTTTTAAAGGACCATGCTAAGCCTTCTATTGAAGGTCAAAGGCGGTTAAACCCCACTCTTAAGGAAGTGGTGAGAAAAGAGGTAACTAAGTTGCTTAATAATGGAATCATATATTCCATTAGTGATAGTAAGTGTGTAAGCCCCATTTAGGTTGTACCAAAGAAGGGAGGCTTAACCATTGTTAGGAATGAATCTAATGATCTCATACCTACTAGAATTGTCACGAGATGGCGTATGTGTCTTAACTATAGGAAATTGAATAAAGCAATTAGGAAGGACTATTTCGCATTGCCTTTTATTGACCAAGTCCTTAAGAGACTAGCCAACTTTTCTCATTTTTGTTATTTGGATGGATTAAGTGGTTTTCATCAAATTCCTATTCATCCTAAGGATCAATCTAAAACCACCTTTACATGTCCATATGGTACTTTTGCTTTTAGGCATATGTCTTTTGTTTTATGTAATGCACCTGCAACTTTTCAAAGATGCATGTTTTCAATATTTAGTGATTTGCTTAATGATTGTGTATAAGTTTTCATGGATGACTTCAGTGTTTATGGTATTGATTTTTCCAATTGTCTAGACAATCTATCTAAAGTTCTTAGCAGGTGTATTGAGCATGGATTGGTCTTTAATTGGGAAAAATGTCACTTTATGGTACAAGAGGGAATTGTTCTTGGTCATTCAGTTTCTAATAGGGGCATTTAAGTTAATAAAGCAAATATTGAAGTCATTGAAAATTTGCCACCTCCAAATAGTGTTAAGGATATAAGAAGTTTCCTTGGACATGTAGGTTTCTATCAAAGATTTATCAAAGACTTCTCCAAGATGGAAAAGCCATTGTGTAGGTTACTTGCTAAAGATGTTATTTTTGAGTTTGATGCTGCGTGCCTTAATGCATTTGCAACTTTGAGAAGAGCTCTTATTTCCACACCTGTTTTGCAACCACCTAATTGGGAACAACCATTTGAAATAATGTGTGATGCTAGTAACTTTACGGTGGGGGTTGTACTAGGTCAAAGAAAGGAAGGCAAGCCTTATGTGATTTACTATGCTAGCAAACTACTTGATGATGCTTAGATCAACTACAACATAATAGAAAAAGAGTTTCTTGCTATTGTTTATGCATTTGAAAAGTTTAGAGCATATCTTATGGGGCAAAAGGCAATTATTTATTCAGATCATGCTGCTCTTAAGTATCTTCTAAGCAAGAAGGATGCAAAACCTAGACTTTTACGGTGGATTTCGATGCTTTAAGAGTTTGATTGGGAAGTGAGAGATAAGAAGGGAAGTGAGAACCTTATTGCAGACCACCTATCAAAGATTGATCAAGATGAACTCAAGAGGAATGATGATGGTGTGCGAATTAATGACACATTCCATAATGAACACTTACTAAGTGTGGTATCAAAGGAACTTCCATGGGATGTGGATATTTCAAATTATCTTATGAGTGGTGTTCTTCCTTATGAGTTAGATTATTGACAAAAAAAGAAATTTCTACATGATATTGGGAGGAGCCTTTACTTTACAAGAGATGTGTCGATGATTTAATTCAGAGATGCATTCCTTAAGATGAAGCTCAAGATGTTTTGAGACATTGCCATTCCTTGGATGTTGGAGGACACTTCGGTGCAACAAAAATGACATCTAAGGTACTATAATCTGGTTTTTAGTGGCCAACTTTATTTAAAGATCCTAGAGAGTTTGTTCTTACATGTGATAGAAGTCAAAGAATGGGTAGTATCACTAGGAAACATGAGATGCCTTTAAAGGAATCCTTGAAGTTGAGCTCTTCGATGTTTAGGGTATAGATTTCATGGGTCCGTTTCCTAGTTTTTTAGGTTACAAGTACATTTTGGTCATAGTGGATTATGTTTCAAAATGGATGGAAGCATTGCCGACCATTACTAATGATGCTAAAGTGGTCAAGAGGATGCTTAAGAGAACTATTTTTCCTAGGTTTGGTACTCCTAAGGCATTGATCAGTGATGGAGATTCCCATTTTTATAATCATGTGATTAAGGCTCTCTTAAAGAAGTATGGAGTAACACACAAGGTTTCTACTCCATATCACTCACAAACAAATGGATAGGTTAAGATTATTAATAGAGAGATTAAGTGGATCCTAGAGAAAATAGTGTCTTCTTCATGAAAGGATTAGGCATTAAAGCTTGATGATGCTTTATAGGTATATAAGATAGCCTTTAAAACCCTAATTGGCCTTACTCCTTACCAATTAGTTTATGGGAAGTCATGTCATCTCCCTGTTGAATTAGAGCATAAGGCATATTGGGCAACAAGGACTTTGAATTTTGATTTGAAGAAGGATGGTAGGAAGAGGTTACTTCAGCTTAACGAATTAGATGAGTTAAGAATGAATGCATATGAGAATGTAAAGTTATATAAAGATCGTACTAAGATGTGGCATGATAAGCATTTATCTAAGAAGGATTTTCATGAAGGTGAGCTTGTTCTCCCTTTTAATTCAAGAATTAGATTATTTTTGGGAAAGTTGAAGTCATGATGGACGGGTCTGTTTAAAGTTATTAAGGTTTATCCTCATGGAGCAGTTGATCTTGCTAATGCAAAGGGGCAAATTTTTAAAGTAAATAGACATCATCTCAAGCCTTACTTGATTAGTGATACAATTGATCCGAGTTGCTCTATCTCTCTATCTACACCCTAATTAAAGTATGGTAAGGTCAAGCTATAGACTTTCAAAATTTATCAAGGTATGATTCATACATTTTTCTTTTATTTCATGATAATTACTTTCACTAATTCACCAACATTTCTTTAATTAGTATTTTTATTATTAGTATACATTTAGTTTATGATTAGTTTTCTATTATATTTTTATACATTTTTACATATATTCATTGCATTGTCAATTATGTCTAGTTAGGCACCACATATGCACACAATAGCACACACTGTCACGAATCATCATGCATTGACGAGTCATAACAAAGACATAAGGTGATGAGTTGTCACACGTTGACGAATCATAATAGCACCTATTAATTATGAGATGTCATGCATGTACGACTAGTCACAGAGAGTTAAGGTGAAGAGTCGTCACCATATTGATGACTTGTACACCCATATTCATCCTGCCTATAAATGCATTCTTATATGTTTTTAACTATTATAGCTTAATTTCATAATTTTTATATATATTACACATCTTATTTGTTCATATATTTGTCTTATTCTACTCATTCCTAAACTAAATAATATTTTATAAATGAAAAGTTGTTTCTTTTCCAAGAATGGGCATACCCTTTCCTATCTTTACATACCTTTTCATACAAACCTTACACCCCTACATTTTACACCCCTATTACATCTATAAATACCCCCTTTTGACCACCCAATCTCACATGTCTCCTTATACCAATGAATTTGCATTTACTTAAACTATCTTCTCTCATCTCTTACTCTTTCATCTTTTCTATTCTTTTATTCCTTATACCCTTTGGCTTTCTCTTAATCTCTTCTCCACTCTAAACCTAACTGAGCCACTCTTCATCCTTTCATCCTCTTTGTTTTCTTTTTGCCTTTATAATTCATTCAAGTAGGACTATAATCATGGGTAAGACTAAAGGATAATCTTCTAAGAGGCCAACCATTGAAGAAACACATCAAGAGGAGGAGGATCTTTCCCAAACTTACAAAGCTAAGTTTCCAATCCTTACACATAAGGAAGGTGACAAGTTCACAACAATCAAGTTTAAGGAAATCTTAGGTTGTAAGTACATTCCTAACTCCCTTTTGAATAATGTGGGTATATTTAAATCTTTTAATCAATTATTGACTCAATGTGGGCTTAAGAAATTTGTTTCTATGCATGAAGATACCAATGTTGAATTGACTACCAAGTTTTATACTACTTTGGATGTTAATGCTAAAAATTCACAAGTTTTGGAATTTCGCATGCAAAGGAGAAACATCAACTTACTTACACTTTCATGAATCGTGCCTTTGGTTTCAAAAGTGATGGGTTGTGTGATCCCCCATCATCTTTTAAGTTGAATGAATTCTGGATTTTTTTACTGGTTTGCACACACCATTTGACTCTAAGAAAGGCAAGGCTATGTTTATTAAAGACTTGAAATATTAGTTGCTACATAAAGTGCTTGCATGTGTTCTATTTTATAAAACTGAATTCAATAAAGTCTCTGCACAAGAGTTGTTTTTAATGTATTCACAATAAGAAACAAGTGTGTTGGACCTATTGGGTGCTTAATCAATTGTTAGCTTGTGCTTCCTGTAAGGATGCACTTTTGACTTATGGCCATTTGATTACCATTATTGCAAAAGCTTTGAATGTTAACCTTGCTCACTATACTCATTTTGTTGAGTGTTCTTATTTTACTAAGCAAGCTTTTGTAAGAGGAGAAGTAGTGGATGTTGCGTTTCATTTGATTCCTCCTCGATCCCATTCTTGTTGGAGGGGAATTGATAACCACCACGAGCTGAAGAGCAACACTATGAAGAATCTACCGAGGAGAGTGATCCAAAGGAGGAACTTCCCCAATATACACCATTCAGTGATGTTCCTCTCCTCACTTATCCAATTCAAAGTACCACCAGTGGATCCTTAATTGCACATCCTCCTATTTGTGATTAGATTTTGGATACACAAATTGCTATATAGTGTCAAATCAATAAGATGGAGTTTCAAAACCAACAACTTGCTCATCGACAATGTAATATGGAGTACAAATTGAATCAATTTTTCGCTCGCTCTGGCTATTCGATCGAGTCTCCAATAATCACCCCTACGGATGATTAAAGGAGTACTTTTATCCTTTCCTTTACTTTATTTTTAATTACATTGAGGAAAATGCATGTTTTTAAGTGTGGGGGAAGGGATATTATTACAATATTAGTAGTATATTGGTGGTATATTATGGAATATAAGTAGTATCTTTTTTGCATGTTTTATATGTGTTGCATGTTTTGCATTTTTCATATGTCATTGTCACATTTTGCATTTATGGTATCGTTAGTGCTATTTTGCATTCATATTATTCATTCTCTTCCTATATTTAATAAGTAGTTGTTCTTTTTAGTCTATTGATTTTAATTGAGGTTAATCATTAATGTTGATAATTAGATTTTGTATGCTATATTAATAAAACTTGAAAGTTTCATCTAGTATAGGTTATAAATTTTCCTTTTTATCTCTTTTTATTATTTCTAAGATCTAAAGAATATTTAGTCAACTTGCTAACTATGCTTAAGGCTAAAGTTATAAAGATTTAAGCTTATGTTTTCTTAGAATTTTGAGTAACGTTAGGGAAACTATAGCCATAATACTTATGAAACTCACTTTTCAATAGTGGATGGTGACAAGAAAATTAAAAAATAAATAAAAAAATAAATAATTCTTGTAATATGATGTGTCTTAAGTAAGTTGTGTGCAATTGAGAATGCTCTTTAGTTGTATTCATTCGGAAAGGGATGTATGATGTTGCAAGTAGATGTATTTTAAGTAAGTTGTTTGCATTTGTGTTTGCTCCTCATTTGCATTCATTCAAAAAGAATACATCCAAAAAATATATATTTGAATAAAATATCTAAAAATGCCATGAGAAGAGTGAGTTAAAGTGTGTGTGCTTAACATTGTCTCAAGGATGCTTTGCTTCTAGGAAATCATAAGTTTGGAGAATAACTATTTTGGTTAAATAGCTTGGTTAGAACTTTGACTTTGTGTTCTTGATTTTATTCTTAGTAAATTGAGATAAATTGGTGAATTTATTGTTTATGCTATGAAACTTACTTGTTTTATTATTATAGAGCATTAAAGTTTGATTGATTAACTATCTTTTATAACCTCTTTCATTTTTTAGATGACTTTACAAGACAACTACATTTATTTTGGAAGAGATGAAAATTTTATGTGCTTTTCTATACTAGATCTTTTCTTGCTTGAGGGCAAGCAAGGTCTAAGTATGGGGAGTTTGATATAATGAAAATATACATAGTTATTTAGGTTAGTTAAGAACTATTTTCATTTCATTTCATCATGTTTTATGTGTTTGTTTAGTTATTGAATTAATGTTTTTTACTTATTTCATCATTAGGACTCATTACATAAGTTTTATGCATGATTTAAGGCTTAAATGTGCTTTAGAAGAAACTTGGAGTTGATTGGAACAAGCTAGGAAGAAAAAGAAGTCAAGCTTGGATCGTAAGGAAGGGTAACGAGTCATCACACTCATTTCTTACTAAAGGGTTACAACTTTCTTAGTTTGAGCAATTTTCTTATTTTGGCCATAACTATGTCTACAGACATCTAAATTAGATGATTCAAGTTGCTTTGGAAAGATAAGAGAATTTTCTACAACTTTCATAAGGGAAATTTCTAGATATAAAGTCATCTAAATGGACAAAAATGCCCTTGAATTTATAAATTCTGCAAAGGGGGTGACCTTTGATGTCAAGTGGTGCCTTTCCAAGTTCAATCCTATTCTAGTCACTTCCAGCAGCTTCCAAGTCCTATATATGCATCATTTTTTGCCTAAAAAAAGGAGGATAGATAAAAATAGGACAATAATAAGAAGTTTAGAGAGAGACATATGAATCAATAAAGTGTTTTAGAAATACTACTATCGTTTAGTTTTAAGAGTCATTGTAAAAACTCTTGAAGAAGACAAAGCCAAGTGTAAGAGAAAATCATCCTAAGTATCAAGGATCCTTTAAAAGACATAAAAGGGAGTTTTACTTATTCAATTCTTTATCTTTTTATCTTTCTTTCTATGTTGAATTTGGTCTTCTTTTGTTGCTTTTTAGTCATGTATCTAAGCTAAGTCTTTTGTATGGAAATTATAATGACGAATTAAATAAGAACTACATTTTTATCTTATATCTTTCATGATTTAATTTCAATTAGTGCTTATTTTTATTGTGTATGATTGATCACCATATGTAACTTGTTAATCAAATTATCACCAATGAGAGTTGGGGTAATTTGGTGGAAAGTGATTAAGATTACTTAAGATTGTAATTTTGTTGGGAATCATAAAGGGAATTCATCTTAAGGGAGACATAATTAGTATAATATGCTTTATGGTTTTCTCTTATCTCTACAATACAATGAGAGTGCTTATAAACTTTAAGAGGAAATACCTTTAATCGACAATGAAGGTTGCTTTTAAAGACTATAGACTAATTTCCAATCAATATGTTTTATGATAACTATGTTTAAAGTTCTTGTTTGATTCTGATTTTTGATTCTCCCATAAATAATTATATATATTATTTGTCTTATTATTTTAGTAATTAGTTAGTGTTTAGATTTCTTTATTTGTTTTAGTCATTATTACTATTTTTCTGGTTTTATTTTACCTATCCATCTAAGTATCTATCTGGTTAATACAAGATTTAACCCAAGTCCTGAGTGTTTGACACCCTACTTGCTCTATACTAAGTCCTAAAGGCTAGGGGATTAGCTCCAGCACCTCTCTCTTTTCCTAGACCTTTTTTAGAGGCTTTAACTGTTCTTACATAGTGTTCAAAAAATATTTTCTTGTGAAGTATTTTTTCTTTGAGCAAGAAGTAGGAGGTTTTTGAAAGGAGAACAACAAGTATTAAAGATCCATTTAAAAAGCAACAGTGATTTATACTAGTTTGAGGGGCAAATCAATACTGCATCCATACCATCTCCACTCATACTTTCTTCTATTTTTTATTTTATTCTTTTGGTTCTATTAAACTTTAACTTTATTTAATTTTTTTGTTATTTTGTTTATTCACTAATCATTTTTTATTTTTGTTTATGTTGGTGATTATGGAGACGGTTACATGATGAGTTCACTTAGAGAACGAAATCCATAAAGATCCATAGAATGCCATGGATTGAGTTTTGTAGCCAAAAATAGCTTCTAGGGTCTTTTTATTTATTTATTTATTATTGCTTTGATTGTTTTATTTTGCATTTAGTTTTCCTAGGATTGTATCAATGTTTATTTTCAATAGATCATTATAATAGCCCCAATAGTGGGAATATTGAAATCTTGTGTGTGTGGTTGTATGTTTATTTTAATTAATTGGATAGTAAAATTATGATTTTAATTGGGTGATTAATTAAAATTAATGGCTATAGAGATAATTAGGGTTTGTTTAATTAAAACTGAATTAGATTTAAGTGGATAAAATTAGGGTTGCTTGTTAATTATTTTATTTATTAATAATTTGTTATTTAAGGTCACTTTAATTAAATTAGGTCTTTTTTATAAGAAATAAATTTAATTGGTTGTTGGATCCTTTATTTGGTTGTTTTGATATTTTTGTTATTTTTGGGTTTGTTTTTTTTATTCTTTTATGTGTTTTAGGCCTTAAGCCCATATTAGACTCTAACTCATTTAATTAATTTTAGGTTGAGATAATTTTTTTGGCCCATCTTTTAATTAGCTCATTTTATTTAATAGGTTTTCTAGATTTTAATTAAAATGCATCTTCAGGCCCATAATTAATTAGAAATTAGGTTAGAGATAACTTAGACCCATTAGATATAAGCCCACCTAGTTTAATTTAATTAATTTAGACTTAACCCATTAAATTAAAGTCTTTTCCATAACTTGTAGATTTAAGATCACCTTAGAATTAAAACGTGTAGGACTAGGCCCATTTTTAGAATTAAAATAAATAAACTTAGGTTCACTTACTTTGAAATTATATAGGAATTAGGCCTATCAATCTTTAGAATCACTTGTAAATTAAAACATGTAGATTTAGCCCATTTAATTAAAATCAATGTAGATTATGCAAACTTAGGGATTGTGAATTTAAATAAATGCATTATTTACCTATATTTTTCATGACTAGATTACCTGAAGTTAATTGTTTAAATAAGGGTTTTATGAAATTGCAAGTAAATAGAGGATAAGATAGTAATTCATAAAGTAATTCTAAATGAACACAAGACTGAAAGAAATTAGTATTTTGTATCCAAAATCTCCTGGTTGTGGTGCTAGCTTTCCTTTATAGAATCAATTACCACCATTTTTCAATTTGTCCTAGTTATTACCCTGGGTGGCAACTCCTCATCTCTACGCCATGTCTTTGTGACAGTGGTTAGTGTGTTCTCTAGAGCCCTAAGCTCAAACAGTGTCACGATTGCTAAAATCTTGGGTGCACGCTAAACGCCACCGTTTACACCTATAGTCATAGAAAATCCTTCTTTACCCTATGATTTCTCTAAAAAATGCATCTATATCATACTAACACTAGCATCCTAATTCTTAGGGAAATGAAACATATAATTAAGCTCAAATAACTCTAATTATTGTTCTTCATTTCCTAACTAACATATGAGCATAAGAGTTTGTTCATCAAAGCTAAATGAGGAGAGAAATTCACAATTAGACCTTATATAAGTAGGACTTTGCATCATCATAAAATCACCTTAACCCATCCTATTCACATGTAACATCACCTCTTCTAACAACCTCTTAAAACAAATTTTCTTAGGGAAGGATTTTACCATTCTCTTTTCATTAGCACCACCCAAATTGTGAAAATTTCCACCAAGCCTTGTTCTTTTGGGAGGAGGAGTTAATTTCTTCATTGTAATGTTGTTCTTCCTTTTCTCTCTTTCCATGGTAAAAGATTGGAGATGATAATTTGGAGGAATGTGAGAAGTAAAGGAAAATATGAATAGTGACCTTTGAATGCTAATTGAGAGGAATGAGAGAAGAAATGAGAAGATGTGAAGATGTTATGAAGAAATGGATGGTATAGAGAGTGGGAAGTGGGGAAGGTAGTCAAAATTGAAGAACCATAGGATTTGGGGAAGTGGGAAAGTTGGGAAAGTGGAAAGACTCCACTTAAAGTTTGAATGGACACATCATTCAAGATGTTTCTATAGAGGGTGCACGGCTGTGTGCATCGAGGTGCATAGCTATACAACCTGCTCTTTTTTAATTTTTGAGATGATGGGCATGGCTTTGCACATTGATGCACATAACTGTGCTTGATTACAAATTTTAGCTTGGATAAGTGCACGACTATGGGCTTTAAAGTGCATGGTTGTGTCTGAATGCTAATTTTGACACTAATAAGCAACAATCATGTCACATGGCTACACAACAAGGTATGCAACCTACCAACTCAATAATCAAAGAATCAATCAATAATTTGCTTAAATTGCATCATATATATGACTATACATCAAACTATACAACTTTCCATAATATTTTAACTTACAAAACTTCTTCTCGAGCTCCTTATTTCCTTAACTTCCTGAAGAACATAAAAGAAACAAAAATTAAACATCTAGCTAAAGAACTTGCAAAAATATAAATTAACAAATGATAAACATAAAATTAATTTAAAAAGCTTGGTTATGCCCTAAAGAACCACTCTTTTAAGGTTTATAAGCTAGACTGTCATGATAAACACTTAGTTGAATCCCTCAAGTAGGCAACTTGATGGAAATTCTCCAATGTGCCTCCATGATATAGCTTCAATATTTTCCTATTCACTTTAAAATTTTCTCCTTGTGTGTTGCATAAATCCATAGCTCCTTGAGAATATAATTAAGTCATTATAAATGGCCTTAACCATCTACTCTTTAATTTTCTTAGAATTAATTTGATCCTTGAATTGAAAACCAATACTTGATCACCTTCTTTGAACTGTTTACTTTGAGCTTTTACATTATGCCATCTCTTTATGTGTTCCTTGTAAATCCTTGAATTCTTAAAGGCAACTTCTCTAATCTCCTCTAGCTCACTCAACTATAAAATCCTCTTTTTAACTACCCTCTTGAAATCAAAATTCAATGCTTTTACTGCCCAATAGGCCTTGTGCTCAATTTCAATAGGAAGATGACAAGCCTTACCATAAACCAACCTAAAAGGAGACATCTTAATAGGTGTTGTATGATGTTATATACACCCATAAAGCATCATCAAGCTTCCTTGCCCATTCTTTTCTTAATTTGTTCATCATCCTTTCTAAGATCTTTTTTAACTCTCAATTGCTCACCTTAACTTGTCCACATATTTAGGGTGATAAAGTGTAGCTACTTTGTTCTTCACCCTATAATGAGCTAATAAAGTTTCCATATTTTTGTTGTAAAAATGCATTCCCCCATCACTTATGATAACTCTAGGCATTCCAAATCAAGAGAATAACTTCTTTAGGGACTTGTAAACAACCTTTGCATCATTTATTAAGCACGCTTAAGCTTCTACTCATTTCAAAACATAGTCCATCTAAAAAAGTATGTACATCTTACCTTCTAAAAAAGGAAATGGCCCTATGAAATCAATGCTCTATACATAAAATGCCTCAATTTCTAAGATTTCAAATTGAAGTATTTCATCCTTTTTAAAATGTTACCACTTCTTTGACATGCATCATAGCTTATCACAAACTCTCAAGCATTTTGAAAAAGTGTAAGCCAATAAAACCCTACTTTAAGAACTTTAGTAGTTATTCTCTATAGTCCAAAATATCCACCATTAACCATCCTATAACAATATTGCAAAATTGACCCAACTTCTTGATTTGCTATACACCTCCTCACTATAGCATCATTGCTTAATCTCCATAAGAACGAATCCTCCCATATGTAGAATTTAGAGTAATGAATTATCTTTTTCTTTTGTTGGCTAATGAATTATTTTGGAAATTTTCCACTTGAAAGAAAATTTGTTATATCAGCAAACCAAGGAGCATCCATGATCTCCATGGCCAAAATCATGTCAACTAGGAATACCTCCTTAATAGGTTTTTGACTGACACTTCCTTATTAATCTGAGTCCAACCTCGAAAGATTATTAGTTACTAAATTTTCAAATCCCTTCTTATCTTTAATCTCAATGTCAAATGCTTACAACAAAAGCACCCATCTAATGAGACTTTGTTTGGAATCTTTATTATTCATTAGGTACTTCCAAGCAGCATGATTTATTTTGATTTTAGGAGCCTCAAATGTGTTTGATAAATTGAAGTAATTTTAATGCAATTTCCTTTAACTTGATGATCTAATGCTAATACACACCCAAGTGAAATCATTAGTACTTCAAATTTCTTGTCAAAGTCAAAACTAAAGAGTTGATCATGTGAATGGTCAACAAAATGTAATCTTTAATCTCGATTCCCCTTTTATTTTCTATTTTAGATGAATTTACTAGAATAGGTTTTCTTCCAAGGGTTGTAATCCTTAATCCCTTTCCCCATTTTTATTTTGCTTATTTAAGTGTTTTTTTTTATTATTTCTTCCATGCTTATGTGCTACTTGTTTACTTGTTTGCATTATTATTTGTTATTTGATGTAATTGGTGAATGTTTATTTATCTCATGATGTATGTGCGCCCAATCCAACTACCCCCTGTTTTATTTCTATTTTTAATGTAATTTAAATTGTATAACAATCAAATGTGATAAATGCATTATAAAGTTGAAAACTAGGGGTAAAGGAATGAGTAATTAAGAAATGCATAATAAAGAATAAGATAAGTAACTCCTACCCCCTGAACCCAAAATCCCTAGTTTGGAAACTGAGTTTTTTATTCATTTTTCCTAACAAAAGTGAGGTGGTGACTCCAATCTATAAAGCCTATCCAAGAAAACCATCCTACATTAATAACATTCGATAGATGGTCGATTTGGCTTGTATGCCCTAACATCACACTGATCTTGTCCCGTTACGACCTACAAAAAAATATGGACTATGCATTATAGGTTTTTGACAACTACATTAGGGATAATCTCTAATTTTAAGGTAGAAAGACTATTTCTTATTATACATAACTTATTTATTCACCTTTACAACAACATATTTGCATATTCAAAACACTTACCACATGCACCTTTGGTCCCTTATTCCTCGATAATATTGGATGACATTGCCACTATAATTCCACTTGAGTTATGGGATGATGAGATTGGCATTATCACATTTAGCCTTTACTCGATCATAAGAGCTGTAGGGTTTAAAATGGCATGACCTATCTCTTAAGTCCAAAATAGGGTACAGTTTTCTCTCGAGTAGGTAAAAGAATGCTAGACTCACTGACCGGAGTTCGTAACCCTAGTCATAAGGAGGCATTCTCATTAAAGGAAGCTTGAGCTATAAGCTTGACTTAATTCATATAAATAAACTAGTAGAAACTTTCCCTAGCAACCCACCTAGCCTTTGCATGATTACTTTGTCCTGATGCTATCCGTCTAACTTAATATTTACAAATGATATGACACCTCTAGTTTCTTTCACTAATTGCTATCATTATGTTAGTTCTCATCGACTACCCATGCTTAGACTTGTGTGATCCTTATTTACCTTGTGCTAGCCCGATGTACAAGGAATAATAAAAATCATACACCTCAATTTGGATAGTCTGTAAGAACTGATAAATAGTGGCATCTTTTGATGATTGAAATTATGAGATGTCATCCATTTATCCTTATCAGATCAAGTGGATGAATTAGGAATTTAGCTAGATTGTAGACATCCATATTAAAAGATTCAAATTGTAAACTATTGAATGAAACTCTCATGTGTTTTGGTAAATGTACGGATAAAGGGGATACGAACTTGAATCCCTTCTGTTGACTATAGTTCCTACACTTGTAGGAGCACATGGACTGTAGACACCATCTATGACCAAACTATTAGGCCTTTCACTGACGTTTTGCGTTTATATATCGCTCCTTAGCTTACTACTTGAGTTTAATTAATATGATGAGAACTCTATTATGAGCAAACTCATGCTTAAATGCAAAAGCATACTCTTTAAAAAGAAGCTTTATAAGCATGATCTATCTAATTTTTCTAAGGAATTTGAAAGCTTGAAAAATAATTTTTCTAAACTTGTTAAATCAAATAAAAAGTTAGCAAATTATTTAAAATCTTCTAATTCCTTATAGGACCAACTCAAGAAAGCTACTAATGAAATTTTTAAGCTTTCTAGAGAGGTTCTAGAGTTAAAGAATTCAATTTCTAAATTCAAAAAGGGAAAAGAGACTTTAAATAGTCTTCTTAACTCTCAAAAACTCTATAGGAATACTCATGGAATTGGTTATACAAGTGGAATGCCCTCATCATCATCATCATCTCACAATAAATTTATTAAATTTTTATGTGATTTTACTCCTTCTACTCCCATATCTCTTGAGACTCAAGCTTTCAAAGCTGAAAGGATCCAAACTAGACATGTTTATATGTACATTAGATATAACACTCCTAAGCATGCTACATAATCACCTCACAATGCACAATGTTATTATTAATGTATGTCTCACTCTCCACCTAAGGCATAAAAAACCTTTAGGAAGCCCACACAACCGCAACACAAAAGGCATGCCTCATACACTAGGCAATCACATACTCCTAGAAGAAATAGGTTTGCCAATGTTGAGTTTTTCTATTGCATGACCAAAGGTTACACTGGCAATGTGTGCTTTTATAGAAGATTACACTTGCAATTACATCCTTTAGATTAATTTAAGACTAACTAACCTAGACCAACTAAGGTTTGGGTTCAAAAGAATATTTGAATTATGTCATGTAAGTGTGCTTAAAGTCCACAAAAGCTAGAAGCAAATGGTTTCTTAACAGTGGATCCTCAAGACACATGATAGGAGACAAAGAACAATTTAATAAGCTTGATACTAAGGATGGAGGTCATGTCACATTTGGGGACAATGCCAAAGGGAAGATAATTGGCATTGGAGAAACTAGTAACCCCTAATCCTTATCAATTCATCATGTATTGCTTATTGATGGTCTTAAGCATAATTTACTTAGTATAAGTCAATTGTGTGATGTGGGAAATAAAGTCACTTTCTATCCTAAAAATTGCTTTATCGGTAGCTTAAATAAAGACAAAGTAATATTTAGTAATGAAAGAGTTGACAACGTGTACACAATTCCTTTGGGATAGGAACACGATCAATGTGATATCGAGGCACACAAGCTAAAGGCGACCATCTACCGGTTGTTATTGATCATGGGAGGGTATACCTAAATAGGCTTTATAGATTGGAGTCACCACCCAATTTTAATCGGAAGAAATTGATTCAAGAACTCACTTTCCTAACCAGAGATTTTGAGTTTGGGGGATAAGAGTTACTTATCCTATTTCTTACTACACATATCTTAATTACCCATTACATCACCTTAATTATGGTTTCATGATGAAATTTGACTTGAATTACAAATTAAAATTTGAGATAATTGGAGTTGGCATGCATACATCACAAGATAAATAAACATTCACCAATCACATCAATTAGGCAAGTAGTATGCAAACAAGTAGCAAGTAGCAAGTAGCACATAGCACACAAGCATGCAAGAAGTAATAAAACAAAATAAACACACAAATAAGCAAAATGAAATGAAAAGAAAATGGGGAAAGAGATTAATGATTACAACCCTTGAAAGATAGTCTATTCCAATAAATACATACAAAATAGAAAATAAAGGGGGAAATTAGGATTAAGGATTGCATTGCCTTGGAAATGCCTATCCTGTTAATTACATCAAAATGAAAAATAAAATAAAATAAAAATTCCTATTCTATTAATCATACAAAACAGAGGTTCGCTTTCACACACATACAAGCACACATTACATTTAAGGCAATTTTATATATTCTATTTATAATTGAAATAACAAATAATGATTAAAAAAAATAAACAAACAAGGATGCTAATGAGTATGCAAAATCCAAGAGTTGAGAATTTGGGTATTTTGGCGTAAAATCACCATTTTTATTATAGAAATGTAATTAATAAAATAGTAAAAGTGTACAAATAAAGTAACAAGAAAAATGATAAAATACTATTTCCATCATAAAAATGTTAACTTTATGATGAAAATGGTAAATTTATCAAAAGAGAAAATGGAGTAATAAAAATAACAAAAATAATAAAAGTAATAAAAATACAAGAAAATAACAGAAATGATAAAAATACTATTTCCACCATAGAAATATTAATTTTATGATAAAAATAGTAAATTTATCAAGAAAAAGCATAAAAATAGCAAGAATAATAAAAATGATAAAGAATACAATAAATGCAATAAAAATGATAAAAAAAAAAGAAAATTTAAAATAATAAAAATGATAAGAATGTCATTTTTACTATAAAAACATTAGCTTTACAATAAAAATGACAAGTTTACCAAAAAAAAAAGGCATAAAAAGCAATAAAAATGGTAAGAATGCAAATAAAAATAAATTAAAATAAAAAATTAAAATAAATATGAAAAAAATGATAAAGATGATAAAAATACTATTTTCACTATAGAAATGTAGATTCTATGATAAAAATAATAGATTTACCAAAAATGGCAATATGAATAACATAAATAATAAAAATAATAAAAATATTATTTTCACCATAAAAATGTGGATTTTATAATAAAAATAATAAATTTATCAAGAAAGAAAATAAGGAGAATGAAAAAATTAATAAAAATGTAAAAATAACAATAAAAATGTTAACTTTACACCAAAATACCCATTTTTCATATATAAAGAAAAATGATTCAAAAATGAAAGAAAATGCAAAAATGAATGCAAACACTCTCGGATTCACCCGAACTACCCACTCTTTTTACATATCTTATTCTTAAACTTCAAATCACCATAAAATCACAACTTCATCACAAAATAATAAATAACAAAAATAAAATGTAAAAGTGATGAAAATATGCAAGAAATGAGTAAAAGAAGAAGAAAGTAGTATGATATGCAAATTTATAATTAAAAATAATTAGGCTATCCTCAGAGGGACCGGATAATTACCCTGGAAGCATGCTTTAACTTAGTTGAATTTTGGTTTAGATTTAGGATTTGCCTAAAGAATAATGATTTTTGGATTTACTAAGAGAGAAGTGATTTTATGAGCTGAAAGTGTATATAGATGGGAGTCTTGAGTCTTCAATTCAGTGGAGTTTCAATATCTTTTTTTCTCCCTTAAAAAATTATGTGTGGAGGCCTATTTATGAGTGAAAAATTGGGTTTGGGGCACACATGTGCACTCCAAATGCAAGGGTGTGCACCAAGATGCACGAGCTTGCACTCCTTCGGGCTTATTGATGCATTAATTTAGGTGTTTTAGGGCTTAAGTGTGTGTTTTAGGCATTTTTGAGTATTTTTGGATTTTCAACTAGTTTGAGCATGCTAGGGAAGATTTCCAAAGAAATTTTCCCTCTGTTTGGTTGATAGCAAACCTTCATCATCGAATCTTTGAGGAAACCACCAAATTTTGGATATCAACACAATGTCTATGTCATTAACTTGAATAAAGTTGATAACAAATACATTAAATGCTTAATGTATATTTCCCATGACATATGGACTTAGCATAGAAGATTGGGACATATAAAATTTGAGCATTTAAATGATCTTAGTAGATAAGAACTTATGGTTGGGATTCCCAAACTCAAGTTCACTAAGGATAAGACATATGATACTTAATAAAATTAAAATCTATTGTTAATTCAAGACATCTTTAAGGATATAGAACAATTTGAAGGACAAGAAGGAGGTGAAGAAGAGATTGAAACTCAACCCTATTGTGCTCTTTAAAGGAATAGGACTAGGCATGAACTATGAAGGCACTTCATTTTAAGGCCCTTAAGCCTTTAGTGATGAGCCACAATGGGTGGGTCAACTTTTTTATCGAATGTCCTTAATGGAAACCAACTTCTACACTTGATTCGATTAAGTTGATGGGCATATAGCCACCTCTAACATGATGTGTACTACTTATATGAACAATAAGGCTATACATGCTCCCTTCACTCATCCTGCTCCTCTTATAACTCAAGAAGATGCCCTTTATGCTGACTAATTATTTCCTTTATGTGTAATGTATTTTATTTCTTTCTTAGTGTGTGTTTTTGTTATGTCTTATTTTTAGTTTCCCTTTGATTTATGTTTAGTTTCAGTTTATTTTGAAAGGTTTATGTTTAGTCTCTTGTAATGTCTAGTGCTTTCATTTACATTGTTATCATTATACTTATTCTTTTAATTAATGCAATGTTTATCTTTCCTACTCTTTTTGAATTTTGCCAAAAGAGGGAGCAGTGTTTGAGTTTGCCTAAATTAATTTGAATAATTACTACACTTATTACAAATTTGTTATTAATATCTTTATTAAACAATGGTGCATACATTAAAAGGAGTAAAATTAAAAAGAAACTCACACATTGAGGGGGAGTTCAAAGATTCACACACTTGCACTTTCAATTATCTTTTTAAACTCAAAATAGGTTTGTGAAAATCAAAAAAGGGGAGATTGTTGACTATTTACAATGATCAAACATAATCACCCTTGTTTTGATATTAATAAACCATATTTTGATTATTTAATAAGTTTACTTCAAGTGTGTATAAGTTAGGACATCTTTGGGAAGCAAAATCATAAAGAAAAACATAGTAGTTGCAGCTCTCACAAGCTCTATCCCAACCAGGACCTAGCTCGAGACTTCATTGCTCAAGAATAAGGATTAGAACAATGCTCATCCCAGACAAGGTCCCGATCGTGACATCACCTGGGATAGGCATATGCTGGCTAGGACTACAAGGCTTTGCTTGAGACTTCAATAAAGAAATTTAGAGCTTTGGACAATGCTCCTCACAAGCACATGTCCTAATCAAGACTCATCTCAAGAAAGCAACACGAGCAACCTTCTCGAGCGGAACCAATATGCACTCCACCGTGACTTATTCAAGAAAAAATTGAGTTTTAAGACAATACCCATCCTAGGCTCTATCTTGACTAGGATGACACCCACAATACTCATCACGAGTGATATCTCGACTGGGACTTAATAAGTCCATTTCAAGTAATGGATTGATTAGAGTGCAATAACTAGTTTTATTAAATGTCCTTACTGGGACTAATAACTTTTCTACAAAAAGCTGAAATGTATTTAATGAAGCTTGAAGAGCTTAGGAATGACATTAATGGTTTTAATAGCCATATTTGTGATGCTCAAATATAAAAACAAGCTCTGGAGACTCATTTCCAAGTTACGCACTTTGAACATTAAAATTTCTCTCCTTAGCATTCATTGAGCATTAACTCTTTCATCTAATTTCTTATGATTCATTAACTCTTTGAGAGTTATTTGTGTGTTAGAAATAGAACTTCTACTTCATTCAATTCTTAGGTTAGATAAGAAGGGAAGTGAGGTTAATTTCTAAAGGAATTGATTTAAGTGTTTGTCCATTAAAACACTTAGGAATGTGGTTAGAGCTTAGCCTAATCAAAAGCTTATTATTGTAAGGTTTAGAGTTAATCCTTAAAACTCTTATAATCTCAATCTTAGTGAATAAAATTTGTGTGGTGATTAAAAATCCTAACTTGTGTATAAGTTAGGTGGAGATGTAGATTCATTTATGTATCAGACTCCTTAAACACTTGTGTTTAATCTTCCATTTTCTCAATCTCTCCTTAATCATTGCTTAAGTTTCTTTAATTTTATTTTTAATTTCTTAAAAGCCTTATTCAACCGGCCCCTCTTTAAGGCAATTACAGTGTGTTATCCGTAAATGCACAAAATTGTACAAGTAATAATAAAAAGATATCGTTCCCACATATATAGTATTAATTATAGAGCTACTCTTAATTATTAGTGTTATGCCCTAGGCCAATTATATAATGGCCATACTTTGACATTGTCACATTTCCATTTTTAATAATAAAGAGGCATTTTTATTATTACTAGTTAATTCTAGTATTATCCTTGATTGGTTAATTCTACTAACATCATCAAGTATATGACTTGATAGTAAAACTCTTAGATAATACTTGAATTCCAATCTAAATATCCTTAGTCGATTATTTTTATTGGAACAATAATGAATAAAGACTGATGATTAAGTTGTACTGATCATGTATATAAGACATTAAGTTAAACTTATAGGTACATATTTAGGGAAATGATGTGCTGGATCAACCAATTATGAGAATACCACATGGATTATTATTATTATAGGTAATTCTCATCACAATAATATTATTTAAGTCCTCTGACCTAAGATCACCATGGTTTCCTACATGATAAGTTTTGTGTTTTGACACATCTCTATACCATACTTTAACCGAATGGTAAAATAGGTTGTGATTGGATATAGAATGAGTTGTATAAGGAATGTGAGTGATTAAGATAGTATTTGTCCCTTAGTTATTTTGAAAAGATATCTATTGGGCCCTTAGATGAGTTAGATTGAAGAGAAATGCATGGCCATGCTAGAATGATAAAGAGTTATTAGTATCAGTCTACTTGGGATCAAGCAACAATATGATTGAACAATATAAAGATGACATAATCCACGTCTTATGTTTAATCAGGAATCATATGACAAAAGGACTATAGTACAAGCTGTGTATTAGGTTATGTCGAATTATCAGCCTTCACATAACTTGGGTAGTTGTAATGTCTTACTAAAGACCAATTATGACTTGTGAGCTAAAATGAGAATTTTAGGCCCACTGCCAACGTTATATGAACCTACAAGAAGCAGACTTAGGGTAATAAGCCCAATAATTATCTTTATTTAAGATTATATGTATATATATATATATATATATATATATATATATTAGTATTGTCTTTATTTATTTATTTCCTAATTTATTTAAAGTAAGAGTTATCTAAATAAATAGGAAATGATTATAATTTAGAATTAGAATCAAAGTAGAAAAGGAAGTCTAATCTTACCAAAACTGTTTTGGTAAGAGAAACCCTAGATAGGATGTATATATAAACATCTTTTTCTTTATGGTTAGTTAAGCCACTCATTCTCCTCCTTCTTCTAAAGCTTCTTTCTTATGAAAAGAAAAACACATAGAGAGAAAATTATGTTGTATGACAACAAAGGTAAGAGGACATAACACCGCTTTGGATCACCTTATTTGTGTGGATACCATAGAGGGCATGACCTTTTAGTGACATCTTAATCCGACAAAGGAATATGTAAAGTTCGAGGTAGGGTGTCACTGGTGTGAACCCCCTCTCTTCCTTCAAACATTCTTGCCCATAAATAGTCTTGGTGAGTTTTGGAACATTCTTGCCTAGAAATCATCTTGGTGAGTTTTGAAAAACCCTCTCAATCGATCTTATTTGAATTACATGGACCCAAGTTATGAGTTTTTAATGATTAAAAGTTTTTTTTCCATTACATTATGGATCACAAAACCCAACATTAATATTTTGAATAATTAGACTAATAAAAATTTCAATGAGCAAAGTAAAGTAAATTAAATGTAAAACAATATAAAATTTTTTTAATAAATTTATATGATTAAAAAAATTAGGGTTTAATTCTCCAAGCTTAATTTATCTAAAGGTAATGCTAAATTCTTATTTATTATGAATAATAGTTCATTTCTAAAGTATCTTCTATATTCTGATGTCTCTCTCAAATGCACTCACAATTAACCAATTATGACAATTACTCGATTACCAGCTCTTACTAGCATGATTAGCTAGTCGTAGTCAATTTATTTAAGCAATCTTCCATAGAACATTAATAGTGAAGTGTCTTCGACTAAATCAATTTGAGTTAATAGATTGTTATTGCTTTTTTCACTAGAATTAATCTCTCAATATAACCCTAGTGTTTAATTCAATTCAAAGGGTGATCAAGCCAATGAAAAGCATTATGTCTAATAACTCTCATGAAATGCATATTCTTTATCAAGAATTTAATTAATCATGTTCATATTGAGCTGGGTTCGTTAAAACCATAACTAACCTACTTAGTTACTCATGGAAATTAGAAAAGAACAATAAGAGATGAAGAATTCCAACATATTCATAAATTAATAAAATTGTAAAGTAAAGAATAATAAAAGAATATTCCACTTCCATAATCATGTTCTTGATTCTTAATCCTTGTTCTTCATTCTAATAGGTAGAGTTGAAAAATAAAAAATTCTTAAAAAGATAATAATTCTTAAGAAATAAAATAAAATTCTATTTTTATGAGTAGTAGCCTCTATTTTCTTAAAAAACTTCCTCTTAAATATTGTTCTCTAGAAAACCCTAAAAAGGTTCTTTTCAAATTAAGTACCTCCTACACACATGGTTGTATGTCAAAGTGACACAGTCGTGTGGCCTTTCCTCACCTAGCTAATGAGCACTCAAACATTGCTATGTGCCTAACTTGACGCAACCATGTCTGATTTGACTTTTTGTAAACTTAAAATCTTCTAATCAAGTATGACTATGTCAGTTTGAGCACACTGTTGAGTCATTCCTCTTTTCTCCTTATGCTTTAATTCTTCACCCTTTTCTTTAGCTAAATTAGCTCCTAACTTTAAGTCCTCATTGCTTCTTCTAAAATGAGTTCCAACTTAAAGTAATTAATTTAAAAAATGTAATAATTAACTAAAAATGCATAAAATAACAAAAAAGACTAACTAGATAACTTCTAATGCAATTATTCTTAAATCATACTTTTAAAAGATAAAAACCTATAATTCTAATATTGAAATACATTAATTTAGTGCTTAAAATCTATCATTTTTAGCACTTATCAACAAGATTTCTTTGATCGCTCACAAGTCCCCTTCATGATTAAGAGCTAATCGTGACAAGGGGCATCCAAATTATGATCATAAGTTCAATTCATGATCTTTAGTAGTTTCTAAAGTCTTAATAACCTGAGATGGTTATGATCTACCTTCACAATCATGACTAGATTGTGACTCTGCTTCACTCAGAGGCATAATGGTAACATTAATGTCCAACGACTAGTTTTTCAAGGATAATGATTATAACCATACCCTCACAATTATTACTGACTTCTTTCCAACAAAAAGCTGAAACACATTAAATGAAGTTTGGTGAAGGTTAAAAATGAAGTTAATGCACTCTAACAGCTAGTTTTTTTTATCTCTAACTATAAATACAAGTGCTGGAGGATCATTTAAGAGGTTAGAAAGTGTTGGTTGAGAAAAATTCATTCTTAGAATAATTATGCATTAATTTCTTTATCATTTTCTTTCATACATTCAATACTCTTTTGAAGAGTGGGCTGTGAGTTCTATATTAGCTTTCTTATTCATCCTTTTTCTTGGGTTAAAAAGAAAAAGGAAGTGAGGAGTTAATACTAGAGGAATTAGTTCAATGTAAGCTATAAAACACTTGGGATTTTAGTTTGAGTTAAAGCTAAGCCTAAAAAAGCTCCATTATCGTAAGGTTTGAGTTGAGCCTCAAAACTTATTCATAAACTCAAACTAAGTGAATAGATTAAAGTGGATTGTAAATCCTAACTTGGGAAGGTGAGGTAGAGATAATTTTAATTTAAAAATCAAAATTGATGTAACCAAGCTAAGGAAGCCAATCAAACCAAGTGATCCATTGCATTATGAGGGAACAATTATAAGATCAAGGACAAAGAAGTTCAAATAATCATTGAAATATTGAAAGTGATGTTTTTCCTTAAATTTTTTTCTTTTGAAACTTTGCAAGGTCACTTGAATTATTTCATATCTACCTTTCATTACAATTGGTATGTTAGCTTAAACTTAGAATTATGTGATTGTTCATCTTTTAATAATTAAGTATCTTACTTCAATTTAATAAGTAAGGGGTTTTTCTCCATCAACACAACCTATCCTTGATGATCCTTGGGCTAGATTTTAAAGTTGGATGCGCGTTCTATCTCTATTATAGGTAGGGTTCATATCAGTTTGGTATCAGAGCCAAACTTCAAGGTTTGGTTATTTATCATTTGATTTTTGTTCACAATTTCAAAAAAAAAATAAATAAAATCCAATTATTGTGTTTTTATTTAAAAGTGTTTAAAATCTATCAAAAACCCTTAATTGAGTTAGTTTGTTCAATTTCTGCATCTATTGAAAAAAAATTGTTACTTTATTTTTAATTCATAATTTTGTTTTGGTTGTGTTTATGGGTTTAGAACTTAAATTTGACTTCTTTTTTTAATTTTCATTGTGTATGATTTCTTGGCTTCTAAAAATTGGTTTTATTCTTGATTTTGAGCGAAGTTTTGTTCACTTGCTTATTTTCTTGTTTATTTGATTTATGAATAGTCACTTTAAATTTTAAGTTTAATTTGATTTTTGTGATTGTGGTATTGAGTTGATTGAGAAATTCTTGTATAATTTTCTTTAGTTTTATTAGAACTGAGATTTACGGAATTTAAGTGGTAAAAGGTGAGTGGTGAGCTCATAAGAGGGTAAGAGCCTTATTAAGTGAAACACAAGTGTGAGTACCATTTAAATTAAGTGAAACATGTAAGGGAGTGTTTTATAAGATTTTTTTTATTGCTACTAATAATTTCTTATAGGAAAAATTAAAGCAATGGCTCAAGAAGGTGAAGAAGGAATGCCCAATCAAAAGATGTACATAAAGTCCATGACCCAACTGTTTGAGAAGTTGAGACTAGATTTGCCAAATCAAATTGGAGACTTGGTAGACTAAATAGATAAGATAGAGTCAAGTCATTATGGAGATGCTAGTACAACCAATACTAGAACCCATAGGAGACATGAACAAGAGGATGATGAAAAAGCATCCAATTCGGGCAAAAAGGGGTGTGCAAGAGTTGATAATAACTTAGGAAGCATCAAGATGAAAATTCCAAGCTTTCAAGGCAAGAGTGATGCCAAAGCCTATTTGGAATAGGAGAAAAAGGTGGAGTTCATATTTAACTGCCATCAATACTTTGAAGAAAAGAAGGTGAAGTTATCTACCATAAAGTTTACTGATTATGCACTTGTTTGGTGGGATCAATTGGTGACTAGTAAAAGAAGGAACCATGATTGACCTATTGAGACATGAGAAGAGATGAAGGCAATTTTGCGTAAGAGGTTCATTCTTACACACCATTATAGAGAATTATATAATAAACTTCAAAACCTTGTACAAGGATCTAAAAGTGTAAACGAGTACCATCAAGCAATAGAGATAGCTATGATTAGAGCAAATATTCATAAAGACTGTGAGGCAACAATAGCGAGGTTTTTGCATGGGCTGAATAGAAACATAGCTGACTTAATGGAATTACATCACTATATTGACATGGATGATATGTTGTACATGACGATCAAGATTGAGAAGCAATTAAAGTTCAAGAATTCAAAAGGTAATTCAACTTCTTCATGGAAGTCAAATTGGAAGAATGGAGATAAGAGCTTCACTAAGGCAAAATTTGACAATAATAAAGGAGGAAATGAAGAGAGGAATGCCAAGACCAAAGACAAAGGTGAGACTTAAACTAAACGATCTCATGATGTTCAATGTTTTAAATGTTTAGGTTATAGGCATATTTCTTCTAACTATCTAAATAAGCACACCATTACTATGAGGGGTAGCAAAGTCTTTAGTGAAAGCGATTATGACGAGTGCAATTTGGAGATGCCCGAACTTAAGGATGCAAGTGATGATAAGGTTATACAAAGACCATCACCTGGTGAATTGCTTATTACAAGGTGAATCATGAATGTGAAAACCAAAATGGAGGATGAGGCATAACGTGAGAACATCTTTCAGACTAGATGTAAGGTGCAAGATAAGGTATGTTATATGATCATTAATAGGGGGTAGTTGCAAAAATGTAGCTAGTACCATGTTAGTTAAGAAATTGCATTTATATACCATGAAGCACCCTAGGCCTTACACATTGCAATGGTTGAATAATTATGGGGAGATTAAAGTGACTAAACAAGTAAAGATAGAACTTTCCATAGGCAAATATGAAGATGAAGTATTATGTAATATAGTGCCTATGCAAGCTTGTTATATTCTTTTGGGGCGTCCTTACCAATATGATAGGAGGGCTAATCATAATGGGTTTTCTAATAGATATTATTTTATAATGAATGATGTACCCATTACCCTTAAATCTTTAACCCCTAAAGAAGTGTATGAGGACCAAAAAGTCCTAAAGTAAAGATTTAAAGAGTTTGAAAAAGAAAAAGAAATAGAGAGAGAGAGAGAGAGAGATTTTGCATAAAAAAGAAAAGGTAAACAAGTAAAAGGAGAGCTATAAGAAAAGCAATGAGAGGAGTCTGCAAAGAGTGGAAAAAGGAAAGCTTGAGGGGATGCATAATGAGAAAAAGAAAAGTGATGCGCATGCAAAAGGAGAGTTGAGTGTGAATAAGGTAAAACAAGAGAGAAAAGCAAGTTTTTATGCAAACGAAAAAGATGTGAGGAAAGCTTTACTTTTAAGGCAGCTTATGCTTGTACTTATTTACAAGTAATCTTATTTAAGCTCTAATGATCTTAACCTTTCTTTGCCTAGTTCTTTTATAAGATTATTGTAGGAATTTCAAGATGTGTTTCCTGATGATATTCCTAGTGGTTTGTCACCACTAAGAGGAATAGAGCATCAAATTGACTTTGTTCCCAATTCTACAATTCCAAATAGACCCGCGTATAGATGCAATCCTGAGGAAACCAAGGAGTTGTAAAGGCAAGTTAAGGATTTTATGAACAAAGGTTGCATTAGAGAAAGCATGAGCCCATGCGCCGTTCCAATTTTACTTGTGCCTAAGAAGGATGGAACTTAGAGAATGTATGTTGATTATCGTATAATTAATAAAATAATGGTAAAGTATCATCATCCTATTCCTAAGTTAGATGATATGTTTGAGGAGTTACATGGGGCTATTATATTTTCCAAGATTGATTTGAAAAGTAGTTATCATCAAATTCGCATAAAAGAGGGTGATGAGTGGAAAACTGCATTTAAAACAAAATATGGTTTATATGAGTGGTTAGTCATGCCTGTTAGCTTAACTAATGCACGTAGCACTTTTATAAGATTAATGAACCATGTTTTGCGTTCTTTCATTAGAAAATTTGTGGTTGTTTATTTTGATGATATACTCATATATAGTAAATCTTTGGAAAAGTATATTGAACATGTGCATTTGGTTTTGGAAGTGCTGCATAAGGAACATTTGTATACTAATCTCAAAAAGTGTAGTTTTTGCACACATAAGCTTGTTTTCTTAAGCTTTGTTATTAGTGCAAAAGGAATAGAAGTAGACGAAGAGAAGGTCAAGGCAATTAAAAATTGGCCTATGCCTAGAAGAGTTGGTGATGTGCGAAGTTTTCATGGTCTTGCAAGCTTTTATAGGTGATTTATAAGGGATTTTAGTACCATTGTAGCACCATTGACTGAAGTCATCAAGAAAAATGTTAGCTTCAAGTGGGGAGAAGCACAAGAATAAGCATTTAACTTGCTTAAGGATAAGTTGACATTTGCTCCTTTACTTACTCTACCTAACTTTTCTAAAACATTTAAAATTGAATATGATGCTTTAGGTTTAGGAATTAGGGTTGTTCTAATGCAAGATGGACAACCAATTGCTTTTAAATAGTGCAAGCTTGAAGTACCCCACTTATGACAAGGAGATGTATGCCTTAGTTCGTGCTTTAGAAACATGGTAGTATTATTTATTACCTAAAGAGTTCGTGATACATACTGATTATGAATCCTTAAAGCACTTGAAGGGCAAAACAAGATTAACAAATGACATGCTAGGTGGAGTGAATTCATTAAGTCGTTTCCTTATGTCATTAAATACAAGCAAGGTAAAGAGAATGTTGTGGCTGATGCATTTTCAAGAAGGTATACTTTACTTGCCTCTTTAGATGCCAAATTGTTAGGATTTGAATATATAAAAGAGTTGTATGAGAATGATAGTGATTTTGGTAGTGTTTATCATGCATATGAAAATATTACTTTCGAAAAGTTCTATAGGCATGATGGTTACTTGTTTAAAGAGAAACGGTTGTGTGATCCTAATTGTTCTATGCATGAATTACTTATTTGTGAAGCACATGAGGTTGGTTTAATGGGATATTTTGGTATAGCCAAGAGTTTGGATGTTTTACATGATCACTTTTATTGGCCTAACGTGAAAAAAAATGTTGTTAGAATTTGTGATAAATGCATTGTGTGTAAACAAGCTAAGTCTAAGTTAAAACCACATGGTTTGTATATGCCTCTACCCATGCCTAGTTCACCTTGGATTGATATTTCCATGGATTTTTTGCTTAGTTTACCTAGGACTAGGTGAGGACATGATTCAATATATGTTGTTATAGATAGGTTTTCTAAAATGGCTCACTTTATAGAATGTAGGAAAACTAATAATGCACAACATGTTATAGATTTGTTCTTTAAAGAGATTGTTCGTTTACATGGTATGCCTAGAAAAATTGTGAATGATAGAGATGCTAAGTTTTTAAGCTACTTTTAGAAGACTTTTTTTGGTAAATTGGGCACTAAACTTTTATTTTCTACAACATGTCATCCACAAACTAATGGGCAAACTGAGGTAGTTAATAGAACTTTATCTCAATTACTAAGAACCATGGTTAGGTGTAATTTGAAGTTATGGGAAGATTGCTTGCCACATATTGAATTTGCTTATAATCATAGTGTGCATTATTCTACCAATTTCTATCCTTTTGAAATTGTTTATGGTTTTATTCGATTGAGTCCTTTAGATTTAATTGCTTTACCTTTGAGTGAACAAGTAAATCTAGATGGAAAGAAAAAGGCAAAATTTGTGAAGTCCTTACATGAAAAGGTGCGAGCAAATCCTGAAAGAAAGAATGAGCAATATGCCAAAAATACAAACAAAGGGCGTGAGAAAGTTGTATTTGAACCAAGTGATTGGGTTTGGGTACATTTGCGTAAAGAAAGATTTCCCACTTAAAGAAAATCTAAGTTAATGCCACGTGGTGATGGACCCTTCCAAGTCTTAGAGTGCATCAATGATAATGCTTACAAGATTGACTTGCCCGGTAAGTATGGTGTAAGTGCTACTTTTAATGTTACTGATTTATCTTCTTTTGATTTTAATGTAGGTTGAATTCGTTGATGAATCATCTTGAGGAAGGGGGGAATGATGCAACCAAGCTAAGGAAGCCAATCAAACCAAGTGATTCATTGCATTATGAGGGACCAATGACAAGATCAAGGACAAAGAAGTTCAAATAGGCATTGAAATATTAAAAGTGAGGTTTTTCCTTAAATTTTGTTCTTTTAAAAATTTACAAGTTTGCTTGAATTGTTTCATATCTACCTTTCATTAAAATTGTTAGGTTAGATTAACCTTAGAATTATGTGATTGTTCATCTTTTAATAGCTAAGTATCTTACTTCAATTTAATAAGCAAGGGGTTTAGCTCCATCAACACAACCTATCCTTGATGATCCTTGGGCTAGATTTCAAAGTTGGATGCGCGTTCTATCTCTGTTATAGGTAGGGTTTGTATCAGAAATCCTTAAACAATTGTGTCAAACTCTTATTATCTTGTAATTCCTTTTTTAATTCAATTTAATTTACTTCTAATTATCTTTAAATTTGAAAGTGCCTTAAAAAGGGGTTCAATAAGGCTATAGAATAATAATAATAATAATAATAATAATAATAATAATAATAATAATAATAATAATAATAATAATAAAACTAAAAGATTTAAGCAATAATTAAAAAGAATGTTGAGAAGAAAGAATGATGAACACAAGAATTTAAGGAGTTCAGATTCTTAACAATTTTACATCTCCACATAACTTATTCCCAAGTTATGATTTTAAATCACCACAATCTATTTCCCTAGATTAATTTTTACAACTTTAGTTTTAGGCTCAACTCAAACCTTAAACCAATTCACAAGTGTTTTCAAGGCTCACACTAAAACTAAATTCCCAAGTATTTTAATGGCTAAACACTTAAACCAATTCCTTTAAAATAGAATATTGCTTCCCATTTTCTTAAACCTAGAAAAATAGAAGAATAAGAATTTCTGTTCTAACATTCACTAAGTCTTATAAGAGTTATACAACAATAAAATGAATTTTGAAGGAGTTTAAAGAGCTTAATTAAATGCTTGAAAGTATATAATGAATTAACAAGTTTCTTAACCTCAAAATAATCTTCAGAGGTTATATTTATACTTGAGCAATTTAATTATAGTTGATGGAAGCAATAATTTAGTTCCCAATAAAATCAAAGTTCATTTGAATGTAATTTGGACTTTTAAGCTATAATTTTTCAGGTCTTGGTTCGGATTTGGACTTTCATTAGTCCTGGTCGGGATGAGCATTGAATATCATTACAAGCCATTGTATTTGAATTTTTGCATTGGTCCCTATCAGGATCACCTTGTCCTAGTCACCATTCCAGTTGAGACATTGGATCGGGATCAGTTCTACCAAAAATTGAATTTTTCCTTGAATTAGGTCTCAGTGATGACTCTTGGTCCCCATCGAGACTGCCTACTCCTGAGAAATGTCCCGGTCAGGACATTGAATCAGGATTTTTATTGTCTTAAAATGTATGTTGATATAGAATTTAGCTCTTTAATCCCGGGCTTGGTTCCGATAGGGACTAACCTCGGGATGGGTTCCAATTTTGCAAAAAAATGTGCAATTTGGTCCTTATCTTAAGTCCAAATGAGATACTGCTTGTGATGTCTTTTCAAAATAATTTCTCTTTGATAATTCAACATTATTTTAACTCCCAAATGATTCCTAACTTATAAACACTTGAAGCCAACACATTAGTTACTCAAAATTAAGTTTGTTAAGATTAAAATCAAGATTGATAACTTACTAAAGTCAACAATCACCCTTTTTTTTATTTTTGATAAACTTATTTTGAGTTTAATAAAAATAATACAAAGTGAAGTGTGTGATAAATAACAATTGCGATAATAATGATGATATCAAATAAAATTAAATATATCACTTTATTTCTCCCCCTATTAACATGGACATGATAAGAAATATAAATTTATAATTTATTCTCCATAACAGAAATATAAAATATATCATGAGAGAATTATGGCCTAATATAACAAATGTGTTAAAAACATGATAAAAAAATGTTAGGCAATATGCATGAAATAATTTCAAACTTATATGTATATAGTGCTTACTAAAATGCATCACAAAAATGGTACATATGGTACTATGTTGAAGCTTAATAAACTTAACTATCACATGATCATATAGAGCTTAGTTAGCTAATTATACACAATTATGTGGCACTTAGCATATTACAAACACAAACACTAAGCACAATTATTGCATAGCTTCTTCTTCCTCTTTGTCCAAGATAAAAAGAAAAGAGAGGGATATAAAGGAAAATGAATCTAAAGGAATAAAAAGTCCTTAAAGGAATCAAAAGATCATGAACCAAAATAATGAAAAACAAAGATACACCAAATCTTTATAAATTTTTATGGCATACATAAATAAAGTAAAAATAACATTCAAATAATTTTCTCTCCCTCTATTTTAAATAATAAAATAGAAAATAGAAAAAATTGATATTAAGGACACATTATCAAAAAGTTACAAATTTATAAACACAAAACATGTTCTTTGTCAAAAAATATTTATGCAAGAAATTAACTAAATACTCATGCAAACTCAAAGTATTTCTCCCTCTTTGTTAAAAATAAAAAAGAATGAATACTGGAGAAATTTAATTTCATTAATAAGGAAAATTCATACAGCACAAAGATAAAATACTGAAAATAAATATGAAATAAACAAAACAAAAACAAACAAAAATGAGCCTAAAAACAAACTAGTAGCTAGAGGCTCATATATGAAAAATAAACTAAATAGAAACTGAAAGTAAAACAAATAAAAAATACAAATAATATCTATTCTAGAGGAGGAGATGCAAGAGGAGGAGGATATGTGCAAGTATAGTCTTGTTTCTCATAAATATGATGGACATCATGTTGAAGATGAGTAATGTTGTCATTAATTTGATTGAAATGCATAGTGAAATTGGATTAAACTTCATCAAAGCAAGAATTGAAGTTGGATTCTATCAAGGACATATGTTTAAAGACTTGTTATACCCAAAGAGATTCATCATCTTGAGCTTGAGCACCTTGAGTCAATGTACCTTCACTTCTTGTCCTTTTCCTTGGAGGAGCATCATGAGTTTGTTCTTCTTCCCAATGTCCTAACCTTCTTGCTCTTCTAATTCTTGAAATATAGCTTCAATATTTTCACTTGCTCTAAGGTCATGTTTCCAAACCAAAACTTCATTAATAGAAGTGAATTATTTAGAATTTTTTATAAAAGATTCATCAAGAAGTATAGGCTTGGTAGAGGGTAAAGAATCAAGAGTAACATTGTAGAATTTAGCCAACTTTATAACAATTCCTCCAATAAAAATTACACTAGTGTTTCTATCACTAATTAGCCAAATTCTCCATTTTAAAAATCTTCCCAAAGTAATCTTTTTCATCATGACAAAGGCAATAAAGAATGAAAAGATCATCAAGAAAAAGAGTTTCATTAGAAAGAGCTTTACCATTAATAGAATAGGTAATTAAGTAGTAAACATACCAAAGTGCTTTAGATTTGATATAAAAGGCTTTATTATGTTCAGCGAAGAATTGAGGAGCATTAGGACCTTTGATTTCATCCCAAAAAGAAGAGGCAAGCCAATGAGGGTTAACTTGAATGTCCCTCTTAGGAAAAGCCAAAGAGAGTATCAAACTCTTGATGTGTCATGATATGATCTCTTCCTCCCAATTTGAATCTCATAGAGAAGTAGGGATTAGCATCATCATACTTGCCGGAATGAAGAGTATATAATGAAAGAAGGATAAGATGGAAAAGGTAAGAAAGCAAAATGATATATCTTACCTTTTAGAAGAAGATCTTTCACTTCATCATAACAACCAATTGCTTTAAGAGTAGGTTCATCCATGAATCTTGAGGGAATAAAGGTTCTCTTTTGAAATTGTAATACTCTCTTATTAAAATCTTAAGAAGAATATAAGAATGGAGAGTGTGTTCTTTTGGGTTTATCCTTCTTTGAAGGAGGATCTTGAGAAGAGGAAGGAACCTTGCTTGGTTTTTTAGGAGCCATGATGAGAGAAGAGAAAAATATATGAAGAAATTTATAGAGAAAGAAAAGATTGTTTGAGTAGAAAATTAAGTAGAAATAGGATGGTATTTATAGGAAAAAGATTAGGGTTTGAAATAATTCAAATTTTGAATTTTGAATTGAATATGAACCTTAAAAATCATTCTTGATTATGATTGAGTAGTTAAAGAGGTGAAAAGATTTGGAATCCTAACCCTATCATGATCAATGTACATGCTCCCATCCTAGTTAAGACATAATATCCCGAGTGACATCCTGATTAGGATATCGTTCGAGGTCAATTTTGTGTAAAAAACACATAATTGACAAAATAATGTCCCGATCGAGACATGATCTGATCCCAAGCGAGATCGAGTCCCTCACAATAATAGATTGTAAAAAATTTATAATTAAGTCCAAAATATTCTACAATTAAGTCTTGGCAAATTAATTGCATTTTATTTTGAATTAATTAAGAGATATTGTGAAGGATCAAATGAGTTATATGAACTCATTTAAAGAAGGATTTATTTTGCTAAAAAATTAAAATAATTAATTGAATAAATAAAAGTTTCATTTAATTAATTATTAATTTTTCAAAATATGGAAGAAAAAAAAATAATAATTTTGCAAAATATTTTTAAAATAAAGAAGATCAAATTTAAAATAATCGATGTAATTCAAATAAACACCACATGATTTCACATAAGAAAAATGAAGGTAATTAATAAAATATCAAAAAATATATAAATGAACAAGTATTATATACAAAAAATAAACATAAAGAAAACTTAAATGAAACCAATCATCAATATATCATTTTAAACACAAAATCAAGATAGATTATCAATCATGCCAAGTTCATGTTTAATAAGATTCAATCTCACTTTATTGAGAGGTTTGGTGAAGATATCAGTAAGTTGATTATTTGTATCAATAAAATCAAGTGAAATATCACCAACTTGAACATGATCATGTGAAAAATGATGTTGAATATCTACATGCTTAGTTCTAAAATGTTGAATGGGATTCTTGTTAAGGTTTATAACACTTGTATTATCACATTTTATAGGAATGTGATCAAGTTTTATACCATAGTCCAATAGTTGTTGTTTTTGCTATAAGACTTGTGAATAACAAAGACTTACTACAATATATTCAGCTTCAATAGTGGATAAGGTAACTGAAACTTGTTTCTTGCTAAACCAAGAAAATAAACACTGTCCTAAAAATTGACAACTTTCAGAAGTGCTCTTTCTATCTAGTAAGCTACCAGCAAAGTCTGCATCAGAATAGCTAATTAAGTCAAATGAGGAACTCCTAGGATACCAAAGTCCTAAATGCATTATTCCATAAAGATATTTGAAAATCCTTTTAGTAGCATTCAAATGAGACTCTCTAGGACTAGATTGAAACTTGACACATAAGTAAGTAGCAAACACAATATCAAGTCTACTAGCAATTAAATAAAGAAAGGATCTGATCATACCTCTAAATCGCTTTTCATTAATAAGTTTGCCATTCTTATCCTTGTTGAGTTTAATTGTGGTGCTCATTGGAGTTTTGCTTGTCTTAGCTCCATCCATGCTAAATTTCTTAAGAATGTCTCTTGCATATTTGGTTTGATTGATGAAAATCTTATATTTACATTGCTTAATTTAAAGTCCAAGGAAGAATTTGAGTTCTCCCATCATACTCATTTCGAATTTTCCTTGCATTAACTTAGAAAATTCCTTACACAAGCAATGGTTAGTAGCACCAAAAATAATGTCATCAACATATATTTACACAATAAGTAAATCATGCTTGGATTTCTTTATGAAGAGAGTTGTGTCAACTTTTCCTTTAGAGAAACCTTTCTCTAATGGGAAGTTACTCAATCTTTCATACTAAGCTCTTGGAGCTTGTTTTAATCCATATAATGCTTATGACAATTTAAAAACATGATTTGGAGAATCAAATTTTTCAAAACTCAGAGGTTGCCTAACATATACCTCCTCTTTAATAAAACCATTTAGAAATGCACTTTTAACATCCATTTGATAAAGTTTAAAATCTCTTTTATTATAAAAATGCAAGTAGCATTTTAATAACTTTTAACCTTGCAACAGGGCCAAAGGTTTCATCATAATCAATGTCTTCCTCTTGATTATAACCTTTAGCTACTAGTATAACTTTGTTCCTAGTTATGACCCTTGTTCATTCATCTTATTTCTAAACACCCATTTAGTGCCTATAATAGGATGATGTTTTAGTCTAGGAACTAAGGTTCAAACCTTGTTTCTCTCAAATTAATTTAACTCTTTTTGCATAGCAAGGACCCAAAATTTATCACTCAATGCATCATTAACATTTTTTATTCAATTTGAGAAATGAAGGCTAAATTAACAATAGACTTTAATTTAGATCTAGTAGTTACTCCTTTTGTAATGTTACCTATAATGAGGTCTTGAGGATGAGCTTTCTTAAATTGCCAATCCTTTGAAAGTTCATTCTTTAAGGTAGGTTGAGATATATCCTCATTGTCCTTTTTACTTGAACTTTTAAGTCCCAAACGCTTATTAGCATTTTCTTCTTAAGTGTCCACAATCTCATTGTCACCTATAAGATCATCAATACTACAAACATCCATTTTATGATCAAGTGAGTTTGATTCATCTAAAACAATATGCATTAACTCTTTAACTACTAAAGTCTTCTTATTAAACACTCTATATGCTTTGCTAAAGGTGGAATAGCCTAAGAAAATTCCTTCATTGGCTTTAAAGTCAAATTTTTCAAGATTATCCTTGGTGTTAAATATGAAGCACTTGCATCCAAAAACTCTTAGATATGAGATTTTGGGTTTTTTTATTATTCTATAGCTCATAAGAAGTTTTATTTAAAATTGATCTTTTGAAAACTTTATTTGAAATATAACAATGTGTTAACGACTTTCATCCAAAAATATAAAGGTAAATTATACTCATGAAGCATTGTTCTAGCCATTTCCATAAAATTTCTATTTTTCCTTTCGACTACCCCATTTTGTTAAGGAGTTCTAGGAGAAGAAAACATATGTGAAATACCATTTTGATTGCAATAGGTTTTGAAATTTTATTTTCAAATTCAGTTTCATGATCACTTCTAATATAAGAAATACAAAAACCTTTTTCTTTTTAAACCCTTTTTGCAAAATTTTCAAAAGCTTTCAATGCATTATTCTTATAAGCAAGAAAATATACCTAAGTAAATCTAAAGTAATCATTAACCAATACATATGCATAGTGTATTCCACCGAGATTAGTAACTCTAGTTGGTCCAAATAAATCCATATGTATAAGTTCAAGTGGTTTAAAAGTAGACACTACATATTTTAGCTTAAATGAGGACTTGGATTGTTTTCCCTTTTAATAAGCATCACAAGGTTTAGCCTTGGAGAATTCAAGTTGGGGTAACCCAATCACAAGATCATGTTTATAAAGATCATCTAAAAGCTCAAAATTTGCATGTCCTAACCTTTTATGCCATGTTTATATGTCATAGGAAATAGACATTAAACATTTGATGTCTTTGTTATTAATCTTGTTCAAATCAATAACATAAACATTTTTGACTCTTTCATCACTAAAAATTACTTTATCTTTAGTAAGACCACTAACAAAGTAATTTTTATAATAGAAAGTCACCTTATTTCCCATATCACATAATTGACTTATACTAAGCAAATTATATTTAAGACCATCAACAAGTAATACATGATGTATAGATAAGGATTAAGGATTACCTATTTCTCCAATGCCTACTATCTTTCCTTTGGCATTGTCTCTGAATGTGACATGTCCTCCATCCTTTGCATCAAGCTTGTTGAATTGCTCCTTTTCTCCCGTCATATGCCTTGAACATCCACTATCAAGATGCCACTTGCTTTTTTATTCTTGTGGATTTCAAGCACACTTACAGAAAATAATTTAAGTGTTCTTTTAAATCTAAACCTTTCTCAGTCTAAGATGATTAGTCTCAAGATAATCCAAAGAAAGTAAATGCATATGCAGTTTTCTATAGAAGCACACATTATTGGTATGTTCTTTGATCATGCAATGTGAACATATAATATTTTCAAATTTATTTCACCTAGGATGATATACTTTCCTAGTATATGAAACATACTCTTTGTGTTGTGGTGGTGTATGTCTCCTATTATTTTGAGTCATGGTGTGAGATATGCATTGGCAATGGTAATATGTATTTTGATAGGTTTGTGCAACATGTTATGAGTGTTGTATCTAGTGTACATGTAAGCATGTTTGGGTTGTGCTTTTCTAGTATGAGGCTTACCCCTTTATGATATATGAGATTGAGTCTTATGAGGCTTTCCTTTAACATGTGACACATGAGACTTATTAGTTTTAAAGGCTTGAGTCTCAATCAGTTTAAAGGTAGAATGAATGGAATTGCATGATGCTTTAATAAATTTAATATGTGATGATGATGAATATAAGGCCATTGTATTAGCATATCCAATTCTATGAGTATTTCCATGAAATTTTTTAGAGTCAAGTAAGTTATCTAAACTCTCTTTTCCTCTTTGGAACTTGGATGTTGAATTTTTTAGCTCAACTATCTAGCTAGAAAGTTTATGATTTTCATCATTTACTTTCTTGAGTTGTTCTTTTAAAGAATTAGAAGATTTTGAATCACTAACATATTTATTATTTGATTTAATAAGATTAGAAAATTAAATTTTTAACTTCTTAAATTCCCTGGTTAAGCTATTTAACTCATGCTTATAATGCTTCTTTCTATAAAGTAAGCTTTTGTACTTAAGCAAGAGTTTGCCTACAATAGAGCTCTTAACATCATCATATTCATCATAGGCATAATACTCATCATAAGAAGAGTTAGAAGTATATAGTACCTCTTTTTCATCTTCAAGGGCCATAAAGCAAAGATTGGCCACTTCTTATTATTCCTCTTCCTATTCGAATTAGAAGGAGTCATCCCAAATAGCTTTAAAGGCCTTCTTCCTATCCTTTGCTCCCTTATTCTTGAATTGTTCAGATGAGTCCCGATTTCTTAAATTCATAGTAAGTAACTTCTTTGATTCTCTTATTGCCATCTCTTTTGAACTTCTTGTTAAAGTCCTTTATTTCTGAGAAATTTTTCTTTCTTAAAAACTTCTTGAAGTTCCTAGTGAGCATGACAATATCACCATCTTTATCATTAGAATCTTCAATATTTTCATCTTCGCTTTCTTCTTGTGAAACCTTCAATGCTATACTTTTTTCTTTTCTTCTTTCTCTTTTTGCTTTTCACTTATTTGCTTAATTGTGAGCTTATATGTCAAGAGCTTACCAATAAGCACATCAGTTAAGAGGGTAGAGAGGTCTTAAGCTTCCTTAATTGAAGTGACTCAAGATTCGCAATCCTTCTTAGGTAGGATTCTTAGAATCTTATTATTTACCTCTTCCTTAGAGAAATATTTTCTAAGTTTCTTGAGGGTTGTGGGGAGAGCATTATGATGGTTTGACATCTTTGTTATTAATTCTTGAGGCTTTATTTTAAAGAGTTCATATTCATACATATGAAGTTGAACCTTTTTGCTTCTTACTTGTATATTGCCTTCATAATGGTTTTCCAAGTACATTTCCTTAACCAAAATGCAATGTTGAGGTTTGCCTCCTTCTTCTTTTATTATAGATGAGAGTAGAGTGATCAGAGCTTTTTTATTTTTGTAGTTTTCTTTCTTTTGATCATTGCTCCAATCACTTCTTAAAAGAGTAGTTTGTACACCATCAATGATAGTTTTTGGTAGTTTCTAACCTTTGAGAACAACTTCCTAAAGTCTACTGAAATCACAATCCAGATATAGTTCCATTTTGAACTTCCAATGAGGATAATCATTACCATCAAAGAATAGTCTAAGTGAAGACATATTTTGAGATTCACTCCTCATGATCTTGTATTCTAGAAATTAAGTTCTTGGAATCTAAGCTCTAATACCAATTAAAAGTGCCCTAGAGGGGGGTGAATAGGGCTATAGAACAATAATAAGAAATTAAAAGATTTGAGCAAGAATTAAAAAGAATATTAAGAAAAAAGAATGATGAACATAAGAATTTAAAGATTTTGGATTCTCAATAATCCTACGTCTCTACCTAACTTATCCTCGAGTTAGGAATTTAAATCACCACAATCTATTTCCCTAGATTGATTTTTACAACTTGAGTTTTAGGCTCAACTCAAACCTTACAACTTAAGTTTTTAAGGCTCACTCAAAAACCAATTCATAAGTGTTTTCAAGGCTCATACTAAAACTGAATTCTCAAGTGTTTTAATGGTTAAACACTTAAACCAATTCCTTTAAAATAGAATCTCGCTTCCTATTTTCTTAACCCTATAAAATAGAAGAATAAGAATTTCTATTCTAACACTCACTAACTCTCACAAGAGTTAAACAATAATAAAATGAATTTTAAAGGAGTTTAGAGAGCTTAATTGAATGGTTGAAAGTATATAATGAATAAACAAGCTTCTTAACCTTAAAATAATATTCAGAGGTTATATTTATATTTGAGCAATTTAATTATAGTTATTGGAAGCAATAATTTCGTTCCTAACAAAATCAAAGTCCATTTAAATGTAATTTGGACTTTTGAGCTATAATTTATTAGGTCCCAGTTGGGATTTCATTAGTCCTGGTCGGGACAAATATTGAATAACCGTTATGAGTAATTGTATTTGAATTTCTGCATTGGTCCCGGTTGGGATCACCTTATCTTGATCAGGACTACCTTGTCCTGGGCACCGTCCCGGTCAGAACATTAGATCAGGATTAGTTTTGCCAAAAATTTAATTTTTGCTTGAATTAGGTCCCAGTCGTGACTCTTAGTCCTGATCAGGACTACCTGGTCTAGAGCAATGTCTCGGTCGAGACATTAGATCAAGATATCCCACAATGTAAGTTGATGATATCCCAAAATGTAAGTTGATGCAGAATTCAGCTCTTCAGTCCTGGGCTTGGTCCCGATCGGGACTGAGCTCGGTATGGGTTCCAATTTTGCAAAAAAAAAAAGTGCAATTTGGTCCCTATCTTGAGTTTGAATGAGATAGTGCTTGTGATTTCTTTCCAGAATAATTTCTCTTTGATAATTCATCATTATTTTGACTCCCTAATGATTCCTAACTTATACACACTTGAAGTGAACATATTAGTTGCTCAAAATTAAGTTTGTTAATATCAAAATCAAGATTAATAACTTGCTAAGGTCAACAAATTTTTTCAAGCCTTATTTGCCCCCTATAGGACACTTACAGTAACTACGTTGAATTGTCTGGTGCTTTAACAAAAATTTAATATTTTTAATGGTATTCTTTTTTCAAAAAAATTTCTTCTTATGACTAATATTTTGGTTTGTGGTTTTAATCATTTAATGCTTATATCAAAGTTTTCTATATATGAACATGCTTCAAACAATAATTTTATATATTTTGATTTGGAAAGATAATGTAAATTTTTTAAACATGATATATAAGGATTAATAATGAAACTTCTTAAAAAAGATTTATATGCAACATAAAGAACACTAATTAAACTTATTAAAGGCATCAAAGTTTAATAGATGTCAAATAAATTACTATCAAAAAGTTGAATATAAGTGTAGGTTTGGTGAAGTTGTTGTAAATTTTATGTAATCCTGGTGAAGCCCTTAACAACAAACATATAATGTTCAATTTGATTGCATTTTGTGTAAATCCAACAAGAAGTTCCTTTTAAAAATTAACTCTTTAATTATGTTTAATTTTTAATAATATTGTGTTTTTATGTTTTTTTTAACTCTCATCATGTTTATATTTCTTATTTTTGTCTGAAATAAAATTATGCTTCAAATTTCATTGACTACAAACATCCTAAAAAAATTCATTTTTATTATCTTTAAATTTCATTTAAACCTCTCATATGTTTAAGTTCATATTTAGGCCTCCTCAGTTTTCATTAACAACTCTTGTGCCTCACGTGAAGATGTATAAATATTGCCTTTTCATGTGCCCAAATGCATGCCCACCTTGCCTTTAACTTAACCAATGAATGATCAACTTCAACTTTATTATAACCAATACATGTCAGCGTCCTTATTCCTAATACAAATAGCTTGCACTAATGATGTGCTACCATACTTGAATATGCATTGGCTATAAGATGTCGTGAATTAACTTTTAATTCAACCACATCAATGAATATAAAGAAGAAGTAATTTTCAACACTAATATTGAATATATATTCTATTTAGAATATCATTCAAACTTATTGCATTCTTTGAAAATCTAAATTCATTCTTGGATAATAAATTTGAGACATTTTTAATTCAACAAAACTATGAAGATATATCTACAAATTATAACTTCATTTCTAATACAATTGCTTCCTAAGAAAAAAATGCCAATGATAAATAAAATGCAAATACAACAAAAATAACAAAAAATTCAAACAAACAAATGTTTCAATGCTACTATTTTTCATCCAATGACTGTTTATTTTGTTTATCTTCTTCTTAACCATTTCTAACTTTTGCAAATTTAGATTTAAAGAATCTTTATTACTTGATCTTGTCTCATTAACTCTGTTTGTTTCATACGAAAGTTTTCATGCTTCAGCTGCTTCTTCCGTTGTAAAGAATCAAACTTCTTCTAAAACCAATCATTGAAATTGCACATTATTCCCATGAAGAGTATATACCAAATTGACTCCCTCTAAAAATAACATAATACTCATCTTTTTTTTTATACTCCAATAGGTATATCCTTCAAGTTGGTTTGATACTTTAAAGAATAGTGTAACAAAAAAACCTTTGAAAATATGAATATTGAAAGAATGAGATGTTTTTAACAAAATAGTTTTTGAAAATATTAAAAAATAGAGATTAATATGAACATATTCCATATGGTATAATGATGATGGATTGGTACTTGATAAAGTAACTTATAAGGAAATATTATATTTTAAATCTAAAAAAACTTAGGGGCTATTTAGTTTTAAAAAAATATTTTTTGTTTTTCTTTTCTAATTTTCTTTTCTTTTTCCATATTTTTCTATTTTTCAGTTTCTAAAATAGAAAGTAGAAAAACTAAAAATCTTGATTTTGTAATTTTTTCAGATTCTCATAAATTTTTTATGCAATTTATTATAATAATTTTTATTTAATATAATAATAATTATTGTGATTCACATGATAGCATTTAATTTTATATTTATTTATTTTATAAAAAATTTTAAATAATACACATTTAATTATTTTCAATTTGAAGTCATGAGACCGTGGTGGTGGTGATAGTGGTGGTAGTGGTAGTTATAATGGTGATGGTGGAGGCTGTGACAACGACAATGACAACAATAGTAATTCAACTATTGTGTTAGGAGGTTGTGATAGTGGTGGTAGCAAAGATGGTGACGATGTTGCTGTAACCACTATGTTAGGAGACTGTGGTAGAGGTGGTAGATGTTATGGTAGTGGTAGAGATAATAGAAGTTATGGTGGTGATGATGGTAATAGTTGCAGTGGTAGTAGAGGTTATAGTAGTGATAGAGGTAGGGGATGTTACAGTGGCAGTGGAGACAGTGAAAGTTATAGGGGCTAGTGGTGGAGATGAAGGTAGTAGAGGTTGTGGTGGTGGTAGTGGTAGAAGTAGTTAAGGTTATAATGATGGTAAAGATAAGAAAGGTTGCAATGGCAGTTGCAGCAGAGATTGTGAAGATAGTGGTGGGTGATGAAATTATAGTAATGTCAAAATATTAATTAAAAATTTTGAAAAACATCCTTTATTAGTTTTTTGAAGCATTTTATAACTTTAAAAATTCAAAAAATAGTTTTCTAATTTTTAAAATTAGAAAATATTACAACTAAACAATAACTTCTATTTTTTAATTTTCTTAAAAAATATTTCAAAAAAAATTATTATTCAAAACTAAACAAATCCTTTTGATTTACATGAATAACGAATTTAGAAAAATAATGATTTTGATATTTTAACAAGAACTGTATTAATATGAAAAGAACTGAATAATAGGTCAAACTTGAAAAATGTTACCGTAATTAACCCTTATTTTTATTATCACTGTTTATACCCTTAAAATGCAACTTGAAAAGAACTGAATACCCTTACTATACAATTTTTTGCGGATTGATTCTCAAGCATTTTTTTATATCTTATTTCATTTAATTCAAATCAAACCCCAAAAAGATTTAATTGGATGCATTGATTAGATCACTTAATCATCTAAAATTAAACTTTCCCTGAAATAACAAGTAATGAATGAATTGGAAAGTAAAAATAAAATAATGGTGGACCGGTGGTGATGAGACAATTGATGTTTGTGGATGGCAATTAAATAGAAGTGCTTAAATTTTGGCACGAGGTGCATGGAGATCGGTGAATGAATCACTTTAACATGTGGCGCCCTCCATAAGCAAAACGCCCAAAAGCCCACTTCTGTAATTTCCGCCTCAGCCGTCTCCCGACACTGCTTTTCTCTCCCGCTAAATTTTCTCTCTCCTTAAATAATAAAAAAAGCCGAATATATTTACATATATTTGGAAGTTAGTTAAATTATAGATTCATTTGTTTTTTATTTGGGATAATTATTGTATATCTTTAACTTATTAAATTATTTTATTTTTAATATTTTAAAAAATATTTATTTATTTTTAACATTTATAATTATTAATACTCATTAATTTTTTTTAAAAAATAAAATAATATATAATTTACAAATATAAGAAATACATAAGCACATATAATAATTGTTCCTTAGATAGAATTTTTTCATAATTAATTTAATAAATTTTATATATTATTGTTTAAGAATTTAAGTTTATTGAATAAGTATGCATTATTTATTATTAATAACAAATATATGTAAATCTTAATACTTTGATTGAATTAAATATACATTTTTTTATTTAACTAAACTTAAGAGGCAAATTAACTCTTATTTCAATCATAAACTTCATGTTAAAAATGGTAAGTAAAGAAATAATGTGTTTTGAACTATTTAAAATCTATTGAATGGATATAAAATATTGTATTTGGAATGCTTTTTTAATAAATTTCGAACTTTAATTACAAATAGGCTTATTGGTACCATTTTTGACTTTTTACATATCAATACCAAATTTTTAAAATTTGTCAAAATTATGTCATGAATTAAAAAAAAATAAAAGAGATATGTAATATTTAAGGTGATTAACTAACATCTATTACTATTGTGCCACATTTATTTGAAGGTTTAAACTATGTAAAAACAAATATGAACATAGTATTTATAAATTAAATAAATTTTTTATTTTCATTATATATATATATATATATATATATATATAATATTAAAATCTAACTCACTATTATAATTATTATTTAAATGATGTGAATGTAAAAATATATAAAAATAAAAATTAACTACTTTGTGTTAAATGTCATATATTGATCAAATTATAATTATGTAAAAATTATAAATATTTTATCAAATTGAGTTAATTTTATAAAATTTGATATAAATTTATAAAAAATTAAAAGGTATGATTTTTGACATAATATACCTTACAAATATCTATATCCCTCCTGTAATTCATTTTCATTATTTTGGTAAGATAATTACAACAAATTATTCTAACAAAATAATAAAAATAAATTGTTGCAATGCAAAGTAAAATAATATAATTCAATATGCTAAAATTAATAATAATAATAATAATTCAAGAGGATATGAATAAAATAATTTAGAACTATTCTAACTTAATCAGATGTTTCAGATTCGAGCTTTACATATATATCTACTTTAAAACTCTTAAAATATATTTTTATTGTCTTTTAGACTTCTTTTCGAATCAAATTTAAATTAATCGAATCTTGCATGATATTAGATAAAAAAAATTAATAATAATAATAATATTAATATGTCACTAACATCACATGGCTTTGTTGAATATAATTGCTTGGCAGTATACAAATCATTTTCAAAATTATATGGAATGTAAAAATAATAACTTGTGTATGACTGACTGCTGGTCCATAATCTTCGCTTTCCTGTCTGTACCTTATCATGAATTTTACGTATTTTATTAGTTTTTTTCTTTCTTTTTTTTTTTAAAAAAAAAGTAAAAATTAACCTAACCAACCACTTCACTCATGTCGCTGGCTCACTTCACACTTCATTTCCTTACTGAAACAGTAAACCATCACTTTTCCAATCTCTCTCTGTGTTTGTGATCAAATGTGCTTCTCTTCTCTTGATCTAGACCCACCACACACAGAGACACTCGCTCACCCATTCTACCTTAATGCTGCTCTCTCTGAATCTGATTATACCCTGATTTTCATGCTCTGATACCTCAAAACCCAAAGCATTAATTTGCCTTTTCTTTGCTTTTAGCGGCTTCCTTCTTAATGCATTGACTCTTACCCTCTTCTTGATTCCATTCCTTTTCTGTAAGTGCAAAAATTCTGACTATAAACTCCTAACTTTTCTTTTTCTTTTGTAATATTTATATCTATATTTTTTTAAATGTGGATCCTCTCATACCGATTTCATATATTCTTTGCTTGCATGGTTCATACATGTGATTGCCTTTTCTTTTTCCCTTTTCTTTTTCTTTTGATATTTTTGTTGTTTTATTAAATGTTTGTGCAAGAAGCTCACCGACTTCATTGGTGTGATGTCAATTCTAAATTTGATCTCTCTTGTAGAAGTGAGATTTTATTATATATTTTGGTCTTTGTTATTATTTTTTGTACAAGTGCTAATTTTTAGTGATTTATGATGCAGCAGATCTTGTGGGCGTAATGAAGATGGTACAGGTTTTTTGCTTAGTTTTTGCCTTGCTGCTGGTCCTATTGATCAGTGGGAAAGCAGAGATTTATATAGTGATAATGGAGGGAGAGCCTGTCATAAGTTATAGAGGAGGTGTTCCTGGCTTTGAAGCCACTGCTTTAGACACTGATGAGAAAATTGATACCACTAGGTATTGCAACTTCACGTCCTCAACTTCTGGGTGGGATTTGTTTTTTGGGTTATGCTCTTCTTTTGGCCCTTTTTTTTTCTTTTCAATTGGCGCTGTCAGGCTACCATGCTTGCTGAGTTCGAAAGATTGAAGTTTATTTGTAGTCATTGTTCATCTTAGATTCCTGAATACATGCATGCATTTAACAGTTAACTTTGCGGTTTGCTAGTTCAATTTTTTTTAAAGGAAAGTATTGCGAATTTATATTCTTCTTTCATTGAAAAAAAAAAAAAAACCTTACTTTCCTATTGCATCAATTTACATTGATTAGCATGTATCAACCCTCCCCTGTATCCTGCTTTCTGGGTATTTGCAATCAATGAGTAAATTGAATTGCTTAAGGCTATGTTTCTCACTATTTGCCACCCTGTTATTTGGGCCTTGTTTCAGTCAGTTGATCACATCGTATGCTGAGCATCTGGAACAGAAACATGATACTCTTCTTAGTTCCTTGTTCGATCATGGAACCTACAAAAAAGTCTACAGCTATAGACATCTTATAAATGGTTTTGCAGTTCATATATCACCTGATCAGGTGAAAACTTTATTCTCCATTTGTTATTTCTTTGTAGTGTTGTTTAATTGAGTAATATTTATTCCTTGTTTTTCTTTATCGTTCTCTTACATTATTCCCACATATTAGTAGGCAGAAACCCTTAGGCATGCCCCTGATGTGAAATCTGTGGAGAGAGATTGGAAAGTGAAAAGACTCACGACACACACTCCACAGTTTTTGGGGCTACCAACTGGAGTATGGCCAACAGGAGGAGGCTTTGACAGGGCTGGAGAAGACATTGTGATAGGATTTGTTGACTCTGGAATTTATCCGCACCATCCAAGCTTTGCAGCACACAACACTGATCCGTATGGGCCTCTTCCAAAGTACAAAGGAAAATGTGAGGTTGACCCTAATACTAAGAAAGACTTCTGCAATGGAAAGATTATTGGAGCCCAACATTTTGCTCAAGCTGCTATTGCAGCTGGGTTATTCAACCCTTCTATTGATTTTGCTTCTCCCTTGGATGGTGATGGACATGGGAGGTTAGATCCTACATACTTTGCTAATTTCAGTCTAATAGTTGTTCCATCATCCAATCATTTTCTTTATTTATTTATGTTTTGTAATTTGGACATGAATATTAATGCATGCTAGTGTTGCATGAGATGAAGGTAAATGCCACCTGTTGTGCATATATGGGAATTGAAATTAAATTCTCTGTTTGGGAAACTTGGCTGTTATCTTGGGGTATTGATTAAAGGAACCACAAAGTATGTGTATACATGCTTTTTCATATGTTGGAATAAAAAAATTATATATGTCATCAAATGCAAATGCACACTTACATATTGTCAACTGAGATAATATGATGCCAACTTTGTCTCCTTACTGATAGAAATTGTGGTTAAGACTAAATATTAAACACTTATATCAGACTGGAAGATTTGATTTTTTTCGACTCTGATACCATTTCTCATCTTTATGTGATTGATCCTAGCCATACAGCTGCAATTGCAGCAGGGAATAATGGTATTCCTGTGAGATTACATGGCTATGAGTTTGGGAAAGCAAGTGGGATGGCTCCTCGTGCTAGGTGAGGATAATATCTTTTACGAGTCATATCGGTTTGAAGTAGTTAATATGCCAAGTAGTTGACACGGTGAGTGGTATTATTTGTTTTCAGGATTGCTGTGTACAAGGCACTCTACAGGCTTTTTGGAGGCTTTGTTGCTGATGTAGTTGCTGCCATTGATCAGGTGTGCTTAAGATCATAAGATCAGCTAACAAAATAAGAGAATCTTAGTTGCTTAATCTGCTGTGCTTCCTCTTTTTGTTATAACTCAGAGCTCACCACCATAATTTTTCTCTGTTCTTGCAGTCTTATTTACAGTGCAAATTCATAAATACCTTTGAAATTGTCAGCACCTAACTGAAGTTTGTAAATATTGATGTTTTCTCACATTTTTTTGACATCTGAGCAGCAACTTTCAGTCTAGGTGTGTGTGTTTTATTTTTTGGAGTGGAAGCTATCTATTACCAAGGATTCTTTTGATCTCATTTTTCCTTTGGCTGGGGGAGAAAAATTACAATTTCTAGAATCCTCTTTGGAGTTGAGAGCATAAAAATGTAAAATGTGCCATGGTTTAGCACCTCATGGAAAAAAAAAGAAAGATTTTCTTATGATATTTCATTAAAAAAAAAAAAAGATTTTCTTATGATATTTCATTATAAAAAAAAAAAGATTTTCTTATGATATTGGTTCCTGGTGTTGTATTACTTCTACTATTTAAATATGAGATGAATCCATGGGATGAGGTCAATTTTGGAGACATCATTATTTATTTTCAATTTCATTTCTGAACAGGCAGTTCATGATGGAGTCGATATACTCAGCCTCTCAGTCGGTCCTAATAGTCCTCAAACAACCACCAAGACAACATTTTTGAACCCCTTCGATGCTACACTTCTTGCAGCTGTCAAAGCAGGTGTATTTGTTGCACAAGCAGGTGGCAATGGAGGTCCTTTCCCTAAAACCTTGGTTTCTTATAGTCCTTGGATAACATCTGTAGCTGCAGCAATTGATGACCGAAGGTACAAGAACCATCTTACTCTGGGAAATGGGAAGATCTTGGCTGGAATTGGTTTGTCACGTAAGTTTTACTGATATGTGCTTTAACATAATATGGAAGAATGTGGAAGATGCTGAATGTACATCTCGTCCCATTCATCTTGTCAACTTTGCCACTTTGAGGCACCTTGTGTTCCCATGATATTAATATCTGTACTGTAGTTAGCTTCTGTTGCTCTTATTGACAGCTATGTAGTGCCCCTTTCTACTAAACTTATTATCATTCACAAATATAATGTGCTATATTTTTAATTGAGATTGAAGTAATTAGCCAATCAGGGATTGGGGATGTGGTACTCGTGTGGGATGATGAGATCTTGAGAATATATGCATGTCTTTTCTTCAAGTTAAACTTTTTATCATCTGGTAGCAGCTACCATTTATATAATGGCATGTTAGTTATCTTTTGATGTGTAGAATTCAATTTATGGCTTATGGCTTTCTAATGATGACATCCAATTGGTCAATGCAGCCTCTACCCATCCAAATCAAACATATACCTTGGTTGCTGCAAATGATGTGCTGCTGGATTCTTCAGTGCTGAAGTACAGTCCTTCAGACTGCCAGAGACCAGAAGTATTAAACAAAAAATTGGTTGAAGGCAATATACTTCTTTGTGGATATTCCTTCAATTTTGTTGTTGGTACTGCATCTATCAAAAGGGTCTCAGAAACAGCTAAGAGTCTTGGAGCTATTGGTTTTGTTCTTGCTGTGGAAAATGTTTCTCCGGGTACAAAGTTTGATCCTGTTCCTGTTGGTAATCCTGGGATTCTCATAACAGATGTCACTAAATCAATGGTAGTCTTCTTGAATATTAGCTTCTTACTATTTTCCAAAGTTGCTATTCCTGTATGACATCCTCAGGGCCTTTGAAATTGCTTTCTCGATATCACTGTTTCTTCAGGATCTTATAGATTATTACAACATTTCTACACCAAGAGATTGGACAGGACGAGTGAAGAAGTTCAATGCTGCAGGAAGCATTGGTGATGGGTTGATGCCTATACTTCATAAGTCAGCACCGCAGGTGGCATTGTACTCTGCTCGAGGGCCCAACATAAAAGATTTCAGCTTCCAAGATGCAGATCTTCTCAAACCTGATATCTTGGCTCCTGGTTCCCTTATTTGGGCTGCATGGTCTCTAAATGGAACAGATGAGCCGAATTATGTTGGTAAATGAATTTATCAAATCCAATACTTTATATTGATGTTCTAACCTCCAGCTTACAATAAAACTTGTTTAGTTTAGATGTTGAACAATTGAAGGAGTTTTATGCACTTAGGGAGCACAAGGGTGTTTGGGAGGGTTCTTTGAGGTTTGATGCCTTCTTACTTAAATACCATAAAGCTTAGTCGTATAGGTCACTACAGGAGGGAGGGATATTAGCTCTTGCAGCTAGAGTTAGCAGTTTCAAATTAACCCAAATGAGAAATAGGGTTCTTTGAGGTTTGATGTCTTCTTACTTCAATACCATACAGCTTAGTCATGTTAGAGAAATAGGGTCAAAAGTTGGCCAAACTGCTACTACCTCAAATTTTAGGGTCATAAAGACCTTACGGGACCAAGAATATCTTTTATAGAAAAATTAAAAGAGTACTAAACAGAATGTCAAAATAGTAAAATAATATTGTGAGCAAACTTTAAAAAAATGAAAGATTGTTAGATGGTCCTTATTTGACCAAAACTTGCATTGGCGGTACCAGTTGATACCACTGTTTTTAGTCCTTCATAATCCCATCATTCCGTTTTGTGCAAGTCCTAAAAGGTAAGATATTGGCGACCTTGATTTTGGGAATCAAATACAGACCTTTTAAGTGCATGCGTATGAAAAATAATGCTCTTACTAGTATAAAAAGTGATATTTGTATGTTCTGCTTTAATTTCTTTTGGGGCAGGAGAAGGATTTGCCATGATATCTGGAACTAGCATGGCTGCACCACATATAGCAGGAATAGCTGCTCTTGTGAAGCAGAAACACCCTCATTGGAGTCCTGCTGCCATCAAATCAGCCTTAATGACAACTACAACTAAGGTAGACAGAGCAGGAAGACCACTTCAAGCACAACAGTACTCCGACACAGAAGCTATGAAGCTGGTCACAGCTACTCCTTTTGATTATGGGAGTGGTCATGTTAATCCGAGGGCTGCTCTGGATCCTGGGCTCATATTTGATGCAGGTGCTTTGCTTCTTCTTATTGCATTGGATTATATAAAATTACTTTATTTTTATATTGGTTGATGGGATGCAGCTCTATGCCCAATTTGCCGCCGCATGATAGGCTTTATAAAATGGGATCTTGGAGAATACTTTGTGAATAACACGTAATTTTTTGGATGTATTCTATGTTGGTTAGTTACAGCTCTCGAATTTCTATTTACACATGAAATATCTACTAGTTCTCATCCTCTATCTCCAACCATTTCATGATAGTACATTATGAAACGCAATTTCCTCCCCATGGGGCAGGCTGGTGTCACCTGAAGCATTTTTCTTGCCGCACCTGGCAAATAGAAGCATTTTTCTTGCCACACCTGGCTAATAAATGAGCTATAAATTTTTTATTTTTATAACTGCTTGGTACTTATCGTTCATCAGGTACTCATCTGTAAAGCACTAAGAATTATATTTTCAAAAAAGAATTCTTGTTACAGGGTTGTACAATAGTCGTACCAAGGCAAATTAAGCATCAAGTGTAGGAAATTGTTCTGAGTGAACAATTTAACAATAGTCGTACCAAGGCGAATTGGGCATCATTTGTAGGAAATTGTTCTGAGTGAACAATTTAACAATAGTTGTACCAAGGCGAATTAGGCATAGCCTGGCTGGTTTCCTCATGCCCTTTATGGATGTGGAAAGCAGTTCAAGACTCATTCTCCAAGTTTGGTGAATGTTCGTAGCCCATTACCCATTTGGACTAATCCCTTTTCACAGTGAGATTGATAAAGGGAATGTCCATGGCCCATGGCTCATTTAGAGTTTGGATGTTGCCATCTAAAAAGTGTAGGAAACTCCAATATATTTGAAGTTTTTATTCATTTTTTTATTTTTCTATTTGCTGTGTATTTGGTAGTTTTGGTCTATTTGCTGCTTGATTTTCTTATATATTTTTTGGTAGGTTATGAGGATTACTTGGGATTCTTGTGTACGACACCTGGGATTGACGTCCATGAGATTAGGAACTATACAAACACTCCTTGCAACTTCACCATGAGCCACCCATCTAATTTGAACACTCCATCAATCACAGTATCCCATCTAGTGAAAACCCAGACAGTTACACGCACTGTAACAAATGTTGCCGAGGAAGAAACATATGTGATAGCAGCCAGAATGCAACCTGCCATTTCCATTGAAGTTAACCCTTCAGCAATGACTCTAAAAGCTGGTGCATCACGCAAGTTTTCTGTCAGTCTTACTGTTCGATCAGTGACTGGAACATATAGTTTTGGAGAAATTCTCATGAAAGGCAGCAGAGGGCACAAAGTAACGATCCCAGTGGTAGCTATGGGATACTGGCGATAGAATGAGCTGGTTGGTCATCTAAGTTAAGGTGTTGTGGTTTTAATATTCTTTGTAACATGTGGTAATAAGATATAAGGCGAGATGTGTTTAATTCAAAATATATATGTGGAACAGTTGTAAAGATTACTGGTGCAAGGAGAAACTCGGAGTTTCTTCCAAGTATAAGTTTTGCTAATTTTTTAGTTTATTTCATCAGTTGCAGCAACATCTTGTTCCTTCCGTGCTGGTCTTTTTTTTTTTTTTTTTTTTGTTGTCTATTGGTGTTATAAAGTCAAATATTTATGATGTATTATGATTTTTTTATATTTTTAATTTTATAATAAATGTCTCGTGCTTAACAAATCTAGTCAATCACTTATTTTAGTCAAAATCGAGTATGAAGTTACTAATACAGCATCCTAGCTGGTGGTGTTGATATGAACGAGATATATATATATATATATATATATATATGTTTGTGCTATAATTACATTTTTCGGTTAAAATATATCAAGGCCAATGATGCATTTTATTCAATTAAAATTTTGAAGTTTAGTCCAATGCAAATTAATGAGCAAGACAAGATTTTGGAGAGAGAATTTTGCCCAACAATTTAGTGTCAAAGCAAGAAGATTCAGAGAAAAGAAGCCACTATTTATTGCTTGCTTGGGAGAAAAGAGTATCTAGTGTTACGAGAATTAATGTGTGAATTTAATCTTCGAAACTAAAGACTCTTGAATTGTAAAAATTATTTGGGGAAATGAATTCTAGTAGTATAAAAGACAAGAATGATTGAAGATAGAGATATCAACATCTACTGCATCTACATCAATCAACAAATTTAGAATTATTAGCCAATCATTTTCTTTAGTTTACAATAGCACTATCTACTTTAATTTTGTAATAAGTTCTAAAATTAATACAATTTCTCTTTTAATTGCTCAAATAGTCTCTTTATTTTTAAATTTTCATCTCTGAAATTTAAGCAAATTGTGGTAAAAGAGTTTGAGAGCCCATTTTTTGTTTGAAGAAGTTAGGTTAAATTTTGAGGGCTAACTCCTATGGCTCACTCGCAATCACTATATATATATATATATATATATATATATATATATAGCCAGATTATAAGCTTGAGAAGGGGTGAATTTATATTGCACCCCCTCATTGCACCCCCTCAACATGTCTCCAAAAGGCATGACCCCAAATCTACTATTTATGGTTGGGAAAAAAAAAAAGAACTAAGTGTTTATGATTTGTAATAAATTTCTCATCAATTTTTAAATTTGACATAAATGTTTCAAACTTTTAAATATATTGTATTATATTATTAAATGTGTAATATTTAGTAATTATTTATAATATTTATAAGCATGTGACATGGTAGCCACATAAGCATAGCTTTACATGCAATGTGATTGCATGGTTGGCACCATGGAGTTCTGTCATAAGCATATACCTTAAGTTAGTGGTCAATCTCTACATGCATGAGGTAGTTTATTTTACACTCAAAATGAAAAAGTAAGCACATGCATGAGATTATTTATCCTACACTAAAGTTTAAGTTAGTGGAAGATCTCTATGTTAGTATAGGTTGTATGCCCTATAGGCCAATCATATATTTTGACATTGTAAATAATCTCAAATGGTAATAAAATATTCATTCAAATAAAGTTTTTGTTTATTTGAGTATTTATCTATTATCATAATAATAAATAAATTTATTATCAAAGAGTTGAGAATATGAGCTGTAAATTTATTTAGTACATATTATTACAGCTCGCAAAGTTGGGTCTGCCCCAATGCGGTGTGCTATATGCATAATGTGAGAGAACTTGGCCAAGGCAGGTTGCTTGCCACTAAGGCCAAGCCAAGTGCCTAGAAAATTATGGGAAGCCTTTAGAACTCGCTAGAACACTGATGGAGCTACTAGAGTCTAGAGGGATTAACCTAGGCCAAGGAGGGAGCCCAAGAGCATATAGGAAGACTCTAGAAGGCTCTAGAGAGCTACAAAAAAAATGGGCAAGGGTTGTGTCTTGCCAGCCATGCCAAGACTCGTCTAGAAACTTCCCACCAAGGGGTAAGGAAGGCTGCCCTTTTGGAAAGTTCCCTTTTAAGCTACCTATCCAAGGGAATTCTGCATGGTTCTAGAATGTTCCCTTGTTCTTGTACATATGATGTTTATAGAAATGTCTAGATAAATTATTAGTAGCCACACATTAAGGAAGCGGAAAACCTATATAAAGGCCACTCATTTCATTTGTAAATGATGATGAGAATTTATTAAGAAATCTAATATAGCTTACATTTACTCTTATTCAATTACTGTCTAATTTTCATCCCAAACCTCTTGATGCCTACTTGCTCACTAAATTTCCACTGCATTCCAACTCTTAGGCTTACTTAGTTATACTTTACCTCCAATGTAAACTAAGTGTCGCGCGTCTTAGTGAACCTTTAAGGCTAAGCACATGACCAATGGTATTAGAGCCACGATTCAATCCTAGGTACCATTGTTTGGAGACTTGAGCAAATTGTAAATAAGGAAGCCAATGTTGCTGCCAGCATAGAGGAGCAATAACACGAAGAGGTATGCTCACAGCCTAAGTGGGACAAATCCAAGGCTCTAACTAGAGAGACAATTAAATCTCATGTGGCTAGCTTGGAGAATAGTTTAGCCAATGTTACTTCTTCAATCAGTGAGCTCAATGATCAGGTGGAAAATCTAATCCATGAGATTATGGAAATCACTAAGGCTACCAAGTCAATGATCGAAGAACTTGGTAGGACCTTAAGGGGAGAACTACGCTCCCTAGAATTTATTGACTTATACAAGACTCTTTAAAGCAAAATGCAAGAGCTTCATAGGGAAATTAATGCCATTCGCCAAGGTAGTCCAGCCTCGACAAGCATTGCCACAACTAGCACTTCAACCTCACATGGTTTGAAGGTGCTGAAACCAACCATGTACAATGGTGCACACAATGCTATAGTTGTGGAGAACTTCTTGTTTGACCTTGAGCAATACTTTGAGGCTATGAACATTGCCGAGGACTTCACAAAGATCAACAACATTGCCATCTTCCTTAAGGATATCGCCCAACTATGGTAGAGGTGGAAACACACTAAAAGGGAGAAGGGGCTTTGTGTGATCAATACTTGGAGCAGTTCAAGGCTGAACTCTATAAAAAATTCATGCCCCATAATGCCAATGATAAGCTGCTAAGTAAGCTATAATGTTTGAGGCAAATCGATAACATTACAGACTACTTTAAGGAGTTCATTACCTTGATGCTCAAAGCCACTAAATTTTTTGATGAATAACTCCTCTTTGGCTTTAAAGATGGGCTTAAGGATTGGGAAAAAATGGAGCTTAATCATAGGAATGTTAAGACCCTCAATGAGGCCATTACTACCGCGGAATCCATTTGCAATTATTTTGCCCTGTTGACCATTTGCATGATCAAACTCCTAATTTTGGACTTTAACAAAAAATTTTGATACTAATAATTTCAACTAAGTTTGTACGGAATTATATACCAAACATATACACTTTTGGTATATAGTGATATTTTGGGCTAAATTCGACCTTTAAGATTCAAAGAGCTTTTCGACATCTTTAGAGCTCTATAATGAGAAAATGATCTTCTTTAAATTTGAAGTAGACATCTCAAGATTTCTGAATTGAGCTTAATTGTCAAAATCCAAGCTCATTAGGTATGCAAATCTTCAGTTGAAGTCAGCATATGTAGTTTTCATTTCAAGTTACATAAGTCTTATTATTTCAGCAATATTTTAAGCTACAGATGTCCAATTGAAATGATTAAAAGTGTTATGGAAAGATAAGACAATTATTTAGAACTTTCATAAAGAAATTTTAGCCTGATTCGATTGTCTTAAGTCTCGTTCATGAGCATCTCATGAGCTAGTCATGAGTTAACTCCTTTTTGTGTTCATTTTGAGCAAAGGGATAGTGTTGCTCATGAGCGCCCCTAATGATTATGAGGAGCCCATGAGGGTAGTACTGATAGCTCCAAATGGATATATTTGAATTCAAAAACTATTATTTTTCTCCTCACGAGCCAAAGCTTGCTCCTTATGAGCACTATTCACCTGTGAGTGGCGTTCTAATAGAATAAAGTCCAAGATTGATTTAAAATCAAATATAGATGTTAGAGACATGTTTGATCCATCCAAAAGCCATATTTTTGAGTTTTTTTATATATAAACACTCCTTAGAATTCAATTGAAAAGTTAAGAAACTTGTTTATTATTCATTCTTTTTTAAGCATTAAATTGAGCTCTTAAATTCTCTTAAACAATTCTTTATTTGTATAAAACTTTATGAGAGTTGGTTATGTGTTAGAAATAGAATTCTCTTTATCTTAAATCTTGGGATAGATTAGAAGGGAAGTGAGATTTATTTCTAAAAGAATTGGTTTAAGTGTTGTCCATTAAAACACTTGGGATTTGGCTTTTGAGTTAGCCTTGAAAACTCAAGTTGTAAGGTTGTAAGAGTGAGCCATAAAAATCTTATGTAAGCTCAATCTTATGAATAAGATTATGGGTGATTGAAATCCTAACTTGGGGATAAATTAGGTGGAGACGTAGGATTATTGTTGAATCCGAACTCCTTAAATTTTTGTGTTCTTCATTCTTCCTTCTCAACTTCCATTCAATTCTTGTAAAGAATTCTTTTAATTTTTCATTTTTATTCGATAGTCTTATTCACCCCCTTGTAGGACTCTTTTCAATTGGTATCAGAGCTAGAATTCTAGGTACTTCATTTTTAGAATACAAGATTATGGGGAGTGAATCACAAAACATCTCTTCTCTCAAACCATTCTTTGATGGTAGTGACTATCCATATTGGAAATTCAAAATGGAATTATATCTTGATGTCATTCCATCAAACTTTGGGCCATTGTCCTAAAAGGTTAGGAACCACTAACAACTATCATTGATGGTGTGGTAACTACTCTTGCAAGAAGCCAATGAAGCATTGATCAAAAAGAAAAAAATCATAAAAATAAAAAGGCTATGCTCACTGTAGTCTCCTCAATGACAAGAGAAGAAGAAGGCAAGCTTCAACATTGCATTTCGGCTAAATAAATGTAGGAGACTTTAGAAAACCACTATAAAGGCAATATTCAAGAAAGAAGCAAGAAGGTTTAACTTCATATGTATGAATATGAACTCTTCAAAATGAAGTATCAAGAATTAATCACAGAGATGACAAACTGTCTCAATGCTCTCCTCATAACCCTTAAGAAACTTAGAAAACATTTCTCCAAGGAAAAGGTAAACAATAAGATTCTAGGAATCCTACCTAAGAAGGAATGGTAATATCATGTTACCTTAATTGAGGAAGCTCAAGACCTCTCTACTCTATCAACTGATCATTAGTAAGCTTTTAACACATGAGCTCACCATCAAGCAAAAAGGTGAAGAACAAGAAGAGAAAGAAGAAAAGAAAAAGAGCATTGCTCTAAAAGCTCTTCAAGAAGATAATAAAGAGGAAAGCATAAAAGATTCTACTGATAAAGATGGTGGCATTGCCATACTAACTAGGAACTTCAAGAAATTCTTAAGAAAGAAAAACTACTGAAGAATAAAGGACTTCAACAAGAAGTTTGAAGGAGATGGAAAGAAAAAAACAAAAGAGGTTACTTGCTATGAATGCAAGAAACTAGGACACATTAGAAGTGAGTGTCTCAAACTTAAATTCAAGAGCAAGGGAAGAAAAGATAAAAAGAAGGCATTCAAAGCTACTTAAGATGATTCCCCCAAATCCAAAGAGGAAGAGGAGCAACAAAAAGTTGCCAATCTTTGCTTCATGGCCATTGAAAATGAAAATGAGGTACCATCCACTTATTATTCTAGCTTTGATGATTGCAATGATTATTATGATGATGATGATAATGATGAGAGCTTTATTGTGAGGAAATTACTTGTTAAATGAAAAAGCTTATTATCTAAGAAGAAATAATATAAACATGAGTTAGCTAGCTTAAACAAAGATTTTGAATGTTTAAAAAATAATTTTGCTAAACTTGTTACATCAAATGAAAAAAATTTTTGTAATGCTAAATCTTTTAATTCTTTAGAAGATCAATTTGAGAAAGCAAATGATGAAAATCATAAGCTTTCTAAGGAGGTCTTAGAATTAAAGAATTCCATTGCTAAATTTAAGAGAGGAAAAGAAACTTTAGATAGTCTTCTTGAATCTCAAAAATTTTATAGAGATACCCATGGATTTGGATATAAATATGGAATGCATTCATCATCACCACACATTAATTTTATAAAAGCCTCACATGATTCCACTCCTTTAACCTCCAAATCAAATGAGGCTCAAGCTTTCAAAGCTAAAAGATCTCATGTGTTAAATAGCAAGGGAAAGTCTCATAAGATTAATGCTTTATTAACACAAAGAGGTAAGGTTCAAACTAGAGCATCTCAACCCAAGCATGCTTATATGCACATAAACATGTTGCACACAATTGTCTAAATACACATCACCATTGCCAATGCATGTCTCACTTAATGACACAAAACAATAGGAGATACACATGACACCAAAGGCATGTTGCATAACTAAGAAAGCATATCATCCTAGAAGAAATAAATTTGAAAAATATTATATGTTCATATTGCATTATCAAAGGACATACTAATAATGTGTGCTTCTATAGAAGACTACACATGAATTTACTTCCTTTGGATTATCTTAAAACTAACCAACATAAACCAAGAAAGTTTTGGGTTCAAAAGAACACTTAAATTACTTTATATAGGTGTGCTTGAAATCCACAAGAATAAAAAGCAAGTGGTATCTCGATAGTGGATGTTTAAGGCACATATGGGAGACAGAGCAATTCAATAAACTTGATGCTAAGGATGGAGGACACATTACTTTCGAAGACAATGCAAAAGAAAAAATTATTAGCATTGGAGAAATAAGTAATCCTCAATCCTTATCTATACATTATGTGTTGTTTGTTGATGATCTTAAACATAATTTTCTTAGTATAAGTCAATTATATAATATGGGAAATAAAGTAACTTTCTATCCTAAAAATTTCTTTGTTAGTAGTCTTAATGAAAACAAAGTTATTTTTAGTAGTGAAAAAGTAGAAAATGTTTATGTCATTGATTTGAATAAAATTGATAACAAAGACATAAAATGCTTAGTGTTTATCTCCCATGACACATGAACATGGCATAAAAGGCTAGGACATGAAAATTTTAAGCTTTTGAATGATCTTTGTAAACTTGAACTTGTGATTGGTTTACTTAAGCTTGAATTCACTAAGGATAAACCTCGTGATGTTTGCCCAAAGAGAAAATAATCCACGTCCTCATTTAAGCTAAAAAATGTAGTGTCTACTTCTAAACCACTTGAACTTATACATATGGATTTATTTAGACCAAATAGAGTTGCTAGTCTCGGTGGAATGCACTATGCATATATATTGGTTAATGACTACTCTAAATTTACTTAGGTATGTTTTTTTGCTAATAAGAATGATGCATTTAAAGCTTTTAAAAATTATTCTAAAAGAGTTAAAAAAGAAAAAGGTTTTTATATTTCATCTATTAGAAGTGATCATGAAACTGAATTTGAAAATGAATTTTTTCAAAAACTATTGTAATAAAAATGGTATTTCTCATACATTTTCATCTCTTAGAACTCCTCAACAAAATGGGGTAGTTAAAAGGAAAAATAGAACTTTTGTGGAAATAGCTAGAACAATGCTTCATGAGTATAATTTACCTCTATACTTTTGGGCAAAAGCCTTTAACACATCTTGTTATATTCAAACTGAGTTTTTAAAAGACCAATTTTAAATAAAACATCTTATGAGATATAGAACAATAGAAAACCCAAAATCTCATATCTAAGAGTATTTAGACGCAAGTGCTTTATATTGAACACCAAGGATAATCTTGAAAATTTTGATTCTAAAGCTGATGAAGGAATTTTTTAGGGTATTCCATTTCTACTAAAGCATATAGAGTCTTTAATAAGAGAACTCTAGTAGTTGAAGAGTCAATGCATGTTGTATTTGATGAATCAAACTCACTTGATCCTAGAAAGGATGTTTGTAGTGTTGATGATCTTGTAGGTGAAAATGAAATTATGGAAACACAAGAAGAGAATGCTAGTAAGCCTTTGGAACTTGAAGGTCCAAACAAGAAGAAAAATGAGGAGACATCTCAACCTACTTTAAAGGATGAATTTCCTAAGGATTGGCAATTAAGAAAGCACATCCTCAAGACCTTATTATAGGTGACACTACAAAAAGGGTAACTACTAGATCTAAACTTAAGTCTATTGTTAATTTAGCTTTCATTTCTTAAATTGAACCTAAAAATGTTGATAATGCTTTGAGTGATGAATTTTGGGTCCTTGCTATGCAAGAAGAGTTAAATCAATTTAAGAGAAATAAGGTTTGGACCTTGGTTCCTAGACCTAAACCTCATCCTATTATAGGCACTAAATGGGTGTTTAGAAATAAGATGAATGAATAAGGTGTCATAACTAGGAACAAAGTTAGACTAGTAACTAAAGGTTATAATCAAGAGGAAGACATTGATTATGATGAAATCTTTGCCCCCATTGTAAGGTTAGAAGCTATTAGGATGCTACTTGCATTTGCATCATACATGGATTTTAAACTTTATCAAATGGACGTTAAAAGTGCATTTTTAAATGGTTTTATTGAAGAGGAGGTATCTGTTGAACAACCTCCAAGTTTTGAAAATTTTAACTCTCCAAATCATGTGTTTAAACTTTTAAAAGCACTATATAGATTGAAACAAGCTCTAAGAGCTTGGTATGAAAGGTTAAGTAACTTTTTACTAGAGAAAGGTTTCTCTAAAGAAAAGGTTGACACAACTCTTTTTATAAAGAAATATAGACATGATTTATTAATTGTGCAAATTTATATTGATGATATCATTTTTGATGCTACTAACCATTGCTTGTGTGAGGATTTCTCTAAGTTAATGTAAGGAGAATTTGAGATGAGTATGATAGGAGAACTCAAATTCTTTCTTGGACTTCAAATCAAGCAATGTAAAGATGGAATTTTCATTAATCAAACTAAATATACAAAGGACATTCTCAAGAAATTTGGGATGGATGGAGCTAAGATAAGTAAAACTCCAATGAGCACTATAACCAAACTCAACAAGGATGAGAATGGCAAACCAGTTGATGAAAAGCAATTTAAAGGTATGATTGGATCCCTTCTTTATTTAACTGCTAGTAGACCCAATATTATGTTTGCTACTTGCTTGTGTGCTAGATTTCAATCAAGTCCTAGAGAGTCTCATTTAGATGCTATCAAAATAATTTTTAAATATTTTTATGGTACAATGCATTTAGGACTTTAATATCCTAGGAGTTCTTCCTTTGACTTGATTAGTTATTCAGTCACAGACTTTGTCAGTAGTTTACTAGATAGAAAAAGCACTTCTGAAACTTGTCAAATTTTAGGTAATTGCTTAGTTTCTTGGTTTAGTAAGAAACAAGTTTCGATTGCCTTGTCCACTGCTGAAGCAGACTATGTGGTGGCTAGTTGTTGTTGCTCACAAGTTCTATGGCAAAAACAATAACTATTGGACTATGGCATTGATATTAATCATATTCCAATTAAATATGATAATACAAGTGCTATAAACCTTCGTAAGAATCCCATTTAGCATTCTAGAACTAAGCATATTGATATTAAACATCATATCTTATGTGATCATGTGCAAAATGGTGATATTTTTCTTGATTTTGTTAACACTAATCATTAATTAGTAGACATCTTTACCAAGTCTCTTTGTGAGGAAAGATTAAATTTTATCAAGCATGAACTTGGTATGATTGATGGTTCAAGCTTATCTTATTGACTTGCTTACTTACTTAATTGATTATTAGATTCGTGTGTAATTTTTTTTTTCACTAATGCTTTATTTTTATTTATTTTTCGATACCATTCCTAAAATCTTGCTTAATCATGGATTATTTTTTTTAGTTTATTTTTGGTATCTAATACTCTATCATAATTATGTATTAATAAATTTTAAAAAATTATTATTTAAAATAAATTTTTAAATTTTATTTTAAGCAAGAAAATTTATTTAATTTATATAATTTATTTTTTTGGTTAGCCCTTAATGAGATATGTCAAAATATTTTTCTTTAGGTGTCATTTGTTTTAATTTAATGATTAATTTTATGCATAAGGACCTATTTGTCATGTTTTTAGGACCTAATTGCATTTTTCGTCATAAGCCATTGAGCTCGTGACCGTTGTGGGTCTTTTACTCAAAACTGCTCACGAGCAATGCTCACCAGTGGACCACTCGTGAGCAGAGTTTTGACAGGTTACATTTTTTATTTTTTTTTATTTTGTTTGTTTGTTTAATAAAAACAGTAACCTACCATTTTTTTTGAGTATTTTTAGGACTTAAATTATTTTTTTACCTATATAAACCCCTCAAACTCTTCTTTTCACTTATAATTAGTTGTATAAACTCCTTCAAAGCAATTTTTTTTCCTCTCAAACAACTCTTTATCCTTAATAATTTCATATCTTTATCATGGCTCCAAAGATCAAGAATACACAAGGTGCTCATTTTAAGGATAGGAAAATTATTTCTTCTAAGTATATATCTCAAGCTACCTTGGAAAAAATGGGTTGTTTTAATGAGGTTAGAATTTTACATGATAATGTGGGTTTGTATGATTTTGCATTCCATGAGTTTCCTACCTATCCATCTTTAGTCCATGAATTTCTTGCTTCTTATTGCTTGAGAACTCATTTCATTAATGAGCACAATCCTTTGAATAGAATAAGATTTAAATTAGGTGGGAGAGATAAATTCCTTACCTCCTAAGACTTTAATAGTATTTTTAATTTTAGACAATGGGGTTTATCTTCTCTTATTTCTTCTTAGCATCCTAATCCTTTTTAGATTCAACATGCTAAACCTTATGTAAAATCCTTTGAAGCGGGACACACAAAAGCATCTAATTTTGCTTCAAAATCTTTATGGTATATGCATAGGTTTATCACCTACTCTTTTCATGCTAGAGGCTTAAGCAATGAAGCTATTTCCTTCAATGATATTTTCCTTATTGTATGTTTTATTGAAGGCATAGATGTTGAGCTAGGAAGATGGCTTTAATGGACGTTTTGGTTAGCTAGTGATAGTGTTAGTGGTGCTTTAGGTGTGGGAGGCTTTATCACTAAGATTGCTCATCACTTTAGGATTAACTTGAGAAACACCCCTTCCATTCCTCCATCCTTTCTTGATGATAAACTCTTGAGCAACTCTAGGCAATTCAAGCTTGTTAGAAACTCTTAGTTTTAAAAAGACGAAGTAGAAGATGAAGATGTTACCAAGGAGCTAGAACAAGATTTAGAAGATATTGAGCAAATAGGCACTCTTGGACTTGAAGGTATTCCCATTGAAGAAGAAATTCCTCAAGAGCATATTCCTCCTCAATATTAAAGAAAAAGGGTAAGAGGACCTTCCACTTCTCAAAGTGTTGATGATGATCCCACTTGGGTTGGTGGTTTCTTTGATCGCTTACCCATAATGGAATCAAACTTCAACACAAGGTTTGATCAAGTTGACATAAGGCTTAATCAATTTGAGTATAGAATGGATCACATGGAGCATGATATTCATCAATTGTATGCTCATCATAACATACAATGCTCTTGGTCTCCTCCTCCTCATCCTCCTCCACAAGGCTAATTTTCTTTTAACTTGTAGATTTTTTCTCTTTCTTCAGTTTTTTATTTTGTTTATTTTCAGTGTATTTTTCGTATCTTAGTTTTGAACTGTTAGTTTGATTCATGATTATTTTGTGTCAATTTTAGTTCAGTTTATTTTTTGGATATTTTCTAGATATAAGCTATGAGCTGTTAGTTGTATGTCTTGTCTACAATTGATATTATAATATCATTGTAACTCCATTTTTTTCCAAAAAGAAAAAATATTTGAATTTATTTAATTTATTATTTAATTTATTATCTTTATACATGCAAAATTCATATATTCATGTATAAATTCTTCTTTGGAATTATTTTAATCTTTGATAATGTATGGATATTTTTAAGATTTGGTTTATCTTTGCATTTTGACAAAGAAGGAGAAATAATTAAGTTTGCATGTATACTTAGTTAATTTCGTCTTAGGAATGAATTATTTTCAAAGTCGTGTTTGTCTTAGTGATATAACTCCTTGAAATAGGGGGAGAAATTTTTTTTTTTGTTTATGCATTCGTAGTATATGTATGATTAAACGCCTTGTTTTGCTTACTTTGTTTATGTATGACATGAATTTTATAAAGATTTTGAGTATCTTTGTTTTCATTGTTTTGGTTCTTGATCTTTTATTCCCTCTAGCATTTGTTGGCTCCTTTAGGTTAATTTCCCCTTATATCTCTCTCTTTTCTTTTTATTTTTGACAAAGGGGGAGAATATGGGGATAAATAATTATGTTTTTATTTGTGATATTCTAAGTGCCACATGATTATGTATGATTGATTGGCTAGCTAAACTCTATATGATCATGTGATATTTCAATATAGCATATGTACTATTTTGTGATGCATTATAGTAGCACTACATGCATGTATATTTGAAATTATTTCCTTCATGTTGTCTAGCATGATTTTTTTACTGATCATGTTATCATGTTTTTAACACCTTTTTCTTGATAGTCATTGTCCCTTATGTTAAATCTTTATATTATTTTTATTTTTTATTTTTTAAATAATAAGGGGGAATAAAGTCTTAAATTTATATTTCTTATCATGTCCAAAAAGGTGGAGAAATAAAGAAATATATTTGTTAAAGAAAAAAGTTGGTATCTTTTCAAAAATTATCTCCTTTATGATTATTATTATTATTATTATTTAAAAACATGCTATATCAACCCTTATACATGCTATGATAATTCATTTATTTATATGTTTTGATACATGATAAATATTCTATTTTATGCATATATTAAGGGGGAGAAAATTTTTCACATAATGCAATAATTTAATTTGAAAAGGGAAGCTATTTTTAATTAACATGCTTATATATGTTATTTATTATTCACACACGCACATTATTTATTATCTTTTCAAATTGGTTGTCAAAGCCAAAAAGGGGGAGATTGTTGACCATTTGCATGATCAAATTCCTAATTTTGGACTTTAACAAAAAATTTTGATACTAATAATTTCAACTAAGTGTGTAGGGAATTATATACCAACATATACACTTTTGGTATTGGTATATAGTGATATTTTGCGCTAAATTTGACCTCTGAGATTCAAAGAGCTTTTCGACATCTTTAGATCTCCATAATGAGAAAATGATCTTCTTCACATTTGAAGTAGACATCTCAATATTTCTTAATTGAGCTTACTTGCTAAAATCTGAGCTCATTTGTGTATGCAAATCTTTAGTCGAAGTGAACATATGCAGCTTGTATTTCATGTTGCATAAGTCTTAGTATTTCAGCAATATCTTAAGATAAAGATGTCTACTTGAGGTGATTCAAAGTGATATGGAAAGATAAGACAATTATCTACAACTTTAATTAAGAATTTTTAGGCTAATTTAATTTTTTTAGTCCCATTCATGAGCATCTCATGAGCCGGTCACGAGTTATCTCCTTTTAGTGTTCATTTAGAGCAAAGGGATAATGCTACTCATGAGCGCCCCTCACAATTGTGAGGAGCTCATGAAAGTAGTACTGATAGCTCCAAATGGATATATTTGAATGCAACGGCTATTATTTTGCTCCTTACGAGCACTGTTCACCCGTGAGCGGCATTTTAATAGAAAAAAGTCCAAGATTGATTCAAAATCAAATATAGACATTGGAGACATGTTTGATACATCCAACAGCCATATTTTTGAGTGTTTGTCTATAAAAACACTCTTTAGAATTCAATTGAAAAGTTAAGAAACTTATTTATCATTCATTCTTTCTTAAGCATTCAATTGATCTCTCAAATTCTCTTAAACAATTCTTTGTTTGTATAAACTCTTGTGAGAGTTAGTTATGTGTTAGAAATAGAATTCTCTTCATTTTAAATCTTGGGATATATTAGAAATGAAGTAAGATTAATTTCTAAAGGAATTGGTTTAAGTTTTTTCTATTAAAACACTTGGGATTTGGTTTTTGAGTGAGCCTTGAAAACTCAAGTTGTAAGGTTGTAAAAATGAGCCATAAAACTCTTGTGTAATCTCAATCTTATGAATAAGATTGTGGGTGATTGAAAATCCTAACTTAGGGATAAGTTAGGTGGAGATGTAGTATTGTTGTTGAATTAAAACTCTTTAAATTTTTGTGTTCTTCATTCTTCCTTCTCAACTTCCATTTAATTCTTGCAAAGAATTCTTTTAATTTTTAATTTTTATTCGATAGTCCTATTCACACCCCCCCTTTAGAACTCTTTTCATGCCCAAGCCAAGGGGAAACATCCCAACTCTAGCAAAATTAAGAGAGACAAGGAGGCCTCTTCAGACAATGATGAATGGAATCCTCAACATGGAGACAAGGGCTTTAAGCACCAGGAGTATGACCAGTAAAAATTCAATGGTGGTAACTCCAAACAAAGCAAAGGTCCCTCGACCAAAAGTGGTGCTACCAAGCCTTCAAGGCGATGCCTCTTCTATAATGGGCCACATTGGACATGAGACTGTCTAAATAAGTAGGGTATTAATGCCGTTATGGTAGAATTCAAGAAGGCACAATCCCACGAGGAATCTCAAGCCACCCTAGGTTCCTTATAACTTTTTAACAATTTAAAGTAAGATAGTAGAAAACTTACTGTGATGAACTTCCTCCCTAGCACATAGCCTATAGGAGCAAAGAATCAAGGAAGGTGAATGTCTTTCAAGGCCACAACCAAAGGAACCACGGGACGGCTATGCTGGACATGGATATGGATGGTGTTTTTATGGCAAAGGATTTGGCCAATGAGAATGGCCTTCCATACACCAAGACCCATGCCTATGCCAAATATGTGGGATCCAAGTTAGCCATCATGGGCAAATCTTACGAAGTTAAGATTTGCATCGATGAATAGGAAGGCAAAATTGACATCCTCATTGTTTCCCTCGACAAGAAGCAAATGTACTTAGGAATCGACTTTCTACATGCTATAAAGGCCATTATGATTCCATATGCCAATGTCCTATACTTTTCATGAAAAGATGGGGTGATGCAAGTGCCTATTAAAGTGGAGCCAAATGAGAAAAGTGGGTTCTTCAATATTCGACTTTTGAAGGCACAAGGTGGGAAGGCATAAAAGATTACACCAATGAGGGAGATAGCTCATGACAATGTGTGTGGAACCTCCTAAGTGTGCCAGCAATGCAAAGTTCCTAATGTGCCAAGTTTAAAGTACAACGAGGATGCTACCACCTCAAGTGGGGGAGGGTGTGAAGGCTCGTGAAGTTGGGTCTGCCCTAACACGATGTGTTATATGCACAATATGAGAAAACTCAACTAAAGCAAGCCAAGGAAGGCTGCTTGCCACCAAGGCCAAACCAAGTGCCTAGAAAATTATGAGAAGCCTCTAGAACTAACTAGAATGCTGCTGGAGCTGCTAGAGTCTAAAGGGATTTGCTTAGACCAAAGAGGGAGCCCCAGAGCACACGGGAAGGCTTTAGAGAGCTACAAAAAAATGGTAAGGGCTGTGTACTACCAGCCATGCCAAACCTCATTCAAAAACATCCCACCAAGAGGCAAGGAAGGATGCCCTTTCAGAAAGTTCCCTTACAAGCTGCCTACCCAAGGGAATTCCGCACAGTTCTAAAATGTTCCTTTGTTTTTATGCATATGATGTTCATAGAAATTTCTAGATTAATTATTTGTAGCCATACATTAAGGAGGTGGAAAACCTATATAAAGGCCACTCCTCTCATTTGTAAATGATAATGAGAATTTAATGAGAAGTCTAATATAGCTCACATTTACTCTCATTCAATTGCTGCCTAATTTCATCCCAAACCTTTTTTTACTTACTTGCTCACTAAATTTCCATTATTCTAACTCTTAGCCTTACTTAGTTCTACTTCACCCCCAATATAGACTAAGTTTCACGCATCTTAGGAAACCTCTAAGGCTAAGCATGTAACAATATGCTATAAAATGTTTGTAGTCAATTAATTAATATTTGGGTAATATTAATTATACTATCACCTCTATCTATTTTCCTTGATTAGTATATAATACTAATAGTGGAAGGCAGTGAGTCTTATACTACTTGATATGAGATATCAAAATAAACATCTGGATACTCATGTGATGGGTGGATCAAATAGTGACATTAGATTTGTGATCGCAAGGATATTCACTTATAGTCAATGATCATAATCTAGGTCATAATGGTACATATAGTCCTTTGACCTAAGCCAACACGGTCATCCACATTTAAGTGGTTAGTGTTTATTACTGCTTACATACTTATGTTATTCACACATAGGTATATGGCATGTCGTGGCTCTAATCAATTAAATATAAGGATGAGTGTTCGACTAGGATGAGATTCATTGCTTGGAGTGAACTAGGATAAGATCCTATGCTATATAAGTTTATTTTTTATGAATAAGTTCCTAGCTAGGACAAACATAACATAGTCTGAAAGAGTTTTAATGCTAGAAAGTGTTTCTAGTATTTATTATGTTTTATTAAGAATAGAACTTGAGATGAGGTCATATGTTAAAACTATTAGAGTTTGACAAAACCTTGATTGTAGGCTATATAGGGATCTTCTAATGAAGGAATTTTAGTGCATGATAATTATAACCAAAGGGTTCATGTGAATCAATACATGCATTCATTTCTAACTAGGTAGTTATGATATCGTTGTGAGGGGTCATTCACAACTTATAAGAACTAAATGTGTATAATTGGGACTTTCACATTTAGACTTGAAAGAGTTTCAAATAATACCAAGTGTTGATATTATATTCTTATTGCCAATTAGACATGAACCTAGTAAGTCACACCTAAAAGAGCTTTACCAAATCACCATCAATGTTAATTCAATTATTGATTAAAGTGTTTAATCAATTAATTAAGATTAATGGAATTGGATTTATGCTTTAAGCAATGATTCTAGCATATCATGAAATCTAATTCAAGTAAGGGTTTAATTATTAATTAATTCTTAATTAATATAATATATTTATTAAAGTATTAAATAAATAATAAATGTTGTTTCCAATTGGACTTGGATTAATGGCCCAAGTTGTTTAGGCCTAAGCCCAAAAGGGTTTTAGACCAAAGATTAGTCCAAGATGTTGAAAAGGCTCATGAACCTAATATAGGCCCATATGTTAATGGATTGGGCTTGGGCCAAGTGTTGGCCTAATTACCAAGCCCAAGTCCATACATATTGATGTGGTCAAATTTGTCATGTTAGGCACATTGTTTTTTATGTGTAAAATGTTAACCATGGTAAATTTGTCATATTAGGCACACATTATCTTTTGTGTATAAAATTTTGACAATGGGTATGATAAGGTGTATATCACATTAGTATGTGTAGAGAAAGTATGCAGACATAATACATGGGATGTATTAATTCTCTACACACTTTACAACTTGCATACTTATCATGACAAGTTTTATAGTTATCATATGACAAGGTCTATGTCATACCTTAAATTTGATTGTCCCCAAAAAGGTCCAATGATGAAACAAATCCTCGAGATGACTAGAGTCTGCTCGTTCGTAACACCTATAAAGTGTGCAACCTTAAAATGTAACCAACCCCACTAGTATGCAAAATTGATCATTAAGCCATTAAGTTGTGCTCTGACCTTGCAAAATATGAATTATCGGAACAATAAGAGGTTTATTTCGAGAAAACTTCTCTAAGAATACTTAGCTCGTTGAGCCAGTACACATTTCGTTAGACCAAGACCTGGCTTTGTGAAAAAATAAAAATTGATTTTGACAAAATAGACTTTAGAAATTCATCTGGAAGGCTCTAAAACCTCCAGAAGTGGTCCCAAAATGGCCCAGCATAACCCGGGTATTTGTGTATATTACTAATAAGTGCATACAAAACACCCCTATGTGTCATGTGCTAAAATCGAGGCCAAATTTGGTGAAATGGACTTCAAAAATGCATCTGGAAGGCCTAAAAACCTTAGGAACCAAACTCAAAATAGCATGCATAAAACCCAGGAAGAGCGCGTAGAGAGTTGAAGTGTGTATGAAAATGCACATGTGAGCCTGTGGGTGGTTCACACTATGCGTGGCCACGTGCAAAAATCCCTTTCTACTCACTTGACCATGCCTACACCACCCCATTCTACACATTTTTTTCTATAAATAGAACCCTCTACATCCTATTTTGGATGGGGGAGCAAGTGAAGGCACACATGCTCAAAAGTCAGTCTGATCAAAGGCGTGAGAAACCCTTTCCCATATAGTTTTTTCCCTCCCACAACCTTTTCCTTAGGTTGTTATATCCCCTTTTCCACCAAACCAAGCCTCATCTTTGTCAAAGCACACTTCAAAGGTATACGATCTAGCATCATTTTGCTGTCATTTTGAACCTCTCGATAAGGAAATATTGATAATCTCTCAAAGCTAAAGCTTTAAAGCTCACACAAGTTGTGTCAAGTCTGAGGATCACACAATCATTTTAGCACATTCATTTTATCATATTGCATTTTATTTTACTATCTCCAGCATTTAGGAATACTATTGTGCTTGTATGATGAGACTGGCAATCTCGCATGCTATGTGAATAATATATGCTTTATTATGCTCATTTTGTACTGTCATTCTGCATCCTCTATTTCTGAAATCATGAAATCACATAGTAAATACCAATAATATGAAAAGGTCATACCCTAAAATGAAATCATCATGCTCTCGGTCCAGTGATGACCTTATATCATCATCATACATCATTATAGCATAAATAGTAACTACAAGCATAATCATCCTATCATTCATCGAATAAACTCTGTAAATGGTCATGTTATTCTTGCAGACCTATCATGTTGGATTTACTTTTCTGTAATCTTTTCCTTTTCATATGTATTTTATCAGGAAAGCGATGTAATAAATAAATCTTTAGCTTTATTATCATATACTATCTAATGTACTGTGTGAATGCTATATAAACTGTCATTACCGAAACTAAGGTGCTGCAGTAGCTATATATTGAATATCGTATAATGCAAAATAGTAAAAAAGTAGATGTGATCTCCCAAACTTGGAAATCTTTGTTAGAGACAATACTTGTTGAGTGACCCGATGTTGTCCCCTTTCTTTTCTCAATTTTCTAAAAATCAGGTGGTGACTCCATAAAATCAAAACCATCTCATCCCCCTGAGACCAATCACTTGTCCCTATTCGGTAAGGTTGCCATGTCACTCAAAAATGGAAAGACCCACTACATGGTAACAAAAAACCACTGCCATCACTAAAGTGCCGAATGTATCCATATCCCTATCACATTTTCTTTTGGTAGCTCACAGTGGTGACTCCATTGAGGACTTCTAAGTAAGAGGGATTAACTCAAAAATGACTATTTCTCATTATACAATACTCAATTGTATAGATCCCCTCACCACTGCATTTTCACTACACATCACATGTGCACCACTTATTCTTAAAAGCCTAGATAATACTAAATAAAATTGCCACTATCATTCTACTTAAGTCACAGGGTGATGAAGGATTGGTATTATTACTTTTAGTCTTTACTCATGCATTCACCATACTCATCTAACCAGAGTCTGTAACCCAAGTCCTTAAGGGGGGCGATCGAGTTATCAAAAGAATGCTAGACTCACTGATTAAAGTCTGTAACCCTAGTCACATGGGGGCATTCTCACTGAAGGAAACCTTAACCTCTCACCCTAACTCAACTCATGTAGATAACCAGTAGCAACACCCACTAGGATTCCACCAAGCTATGCATGCTATCCTTGTCCTAACACTATCCAACAATTGACCATCACATTGACATAGTGAGATTACCTTAAGCACAATTGAGTATCGTTCCTCAGTTTACCCTTTGATTTTAACCAACATAAATCAAAACAGCCTAGTTATGAGAGTGGAACCATAGTCCCCTGATGACTATAATTTCAAAACCCACCTAGGAAAGAGACTAAATGACCTCGTGGAGAAATAAGGTTAGAAGTAAGAGCTTGCTTGTGATTAGTTTGATCACTGTGCAGGAAAACTAATAAGCTTTAATCATACATACATCATATATGTGTAGATAGCATGTACTAACCGCTATTTTTTTTTCCAGGGCTAATCATTTTTTCATTATAGGATTTTTGCATCCACTCCATTCATACATGCTCACCCTTTTCTTTTGCAAGCACACATCATGCATCATTCATTTAGCTATCCCTAATAAATGTACAAGAATACTACATTCAAGCATGAGCGATCATGAACTAAGTCTTCTCACCAAAAAAATGGAAAGTTAAAAGCTAGGATCCAAGAATTGCTTGATGATGGTGTCATGGTTGAAAACTCCCAAGCCCAAACTAACATCACTAGACATATCCTCCATAACCTTGACAAGGGTGACTAGAAAAGCTTGCAACCATATGGAATTCTATGCATTAAGATATTCCAATATATGCACCTTGATTATGAACTCTTGAATGTTGTTGTGTCATTTTGGGACCCTCAGGAGTGATTCAATACCATAGAATTATGCCCATTGTATGAAGAATTCAGTGCTATAGCAGGGCGAACCCCCACTAAAATTGAAGAGTCAATCTTCACTAACCAAAATGTCAAATACCCAAGGCGTAGGGCTAATTTCTTTGATTTAAGTCCATAAAAACTTGACAAACTAGTCACTGAGTGCAAACAACTGATCCCTATGCAACTCCTCGCTGCATGCACTACCAAAAAGACTAGTACTCTAGTTTGGGCACGTCTCCTTATGTGTTACCTCTTTATACAATACTTCACCATCTCAAACAATGGGCTAGGAGATTATAGGATACTCCAGGTCATTGAAAGGATGGAATGTAGAATGACTCCCTTCCCATTGATTCTAACAGAAATCATTCAAGGTTTGGATGACCTCAATAATGGGAAAAGTTCAAACTTCATTGGAAGCCCTCTTTTGCTTCAAATATGGCTACAAGAAAAGTTAAGTCTACTTGATAAACCTACAGGGAATTGGATGAGATACCAACCCAGGAATCACTTGGAAAGACACATTAAGGATGTTCATGGGCACTCATCCTACATCACAGCCTAGGAGTGGTTCAAATGCATGAAGGACACACTAGAATATTAAGTAAGATGGATGTGCCCATGGTGGAAGCTGGAATATATAACTCTCTGCATATATGTCAACTGTATACCAATCTTAGGATTTAGGTCATGCACCCACTACTATCCAGCATTAGTGAAGAGGCAGTTTGGCGAGAAGTAATAGGTACCTTTTGAGCTTGCAGATTTCTCTGATGGAAGGATACAACAAAGGTTTATGGATCACTTCAAAGTAACATTGAGGAGAATCATCCATCAATTTACCACTAGTATCAAAGACGGTATTCCATATAAAGCATACAAGCAGTGGATGATCCAAAGACAGAAACATCTCTCAAGTCACTGATCCAGAGAAAGTTTGCTTCTTTAATTTCTTTTTATTTTTTTGAAAATGATGATGTAATGAACTCCAAAGTTAATGCAATAAAATTGAATTTTTCTTACTTGTTTGATGCCTTTCCTGATGGTAGTGTGCATTGCATTGATCAAAACATTAGCATATTTGACATTCATTCCATATGCACTGAATCACTTAACATTGGCATGGAATATGAACCATGAATTTTACATATTTCAAAAGATGTTACCCTTAAAGAGAGGAGAGAAATTGAAAAAAATATTAATAAACTATTCAAAAGTATTTGCTTGGACATATAACGATATGCCTGGTATTGACAGAGACATTGCTCAACACTTCATTCCTGCCAAAGAAGGGTGCAAGCTAGTAAAGCAAAAACTGAGAAGACTCAAACCAAAATGGGCCCAACTAATGAAAGAGGACATTGAGAAACAGATCAAGGAAAAATTCCTAGAGGTAGTAGACTATCTAGAATGGTTACCAAATGTGGTGCCAGTACTGAAGAAAGATGGAAGGGTTAGAATCTATGTCAACTATAGAGATTTAAACAATGCCTACTCGAAGGATGATTTCCCACTACCTCACATAGATATACTAGATGACAACATCGCCATATGTGCAATGTACTCCTTCATGGATGGATTCTTTAGGTGTAATCAGATCCTAATGCCCATTATCGACAAAGCAAAGACAAATTTCATAACAAAATGGAGTACTTACTACTATAGAGTAATGCCTTTTAGACTAAAGAATGTAGGGGCAACCTACTAGAGGATGGCAACTGTAATGTTCCATGACATGATACACAAAGAAGTGGAAGTATACATCGATGACATGATGGTCAAGTCAAAAACTAGGGAAGAACACCCCTCTAATCTTAAAAAGTTCCTCAAAAGGGTCCCAGGCTAAATCTAAAGAAATGCATATTCGGGATCACTTCTGGAAAGATGATGGGGTATGTTGTCAGTTAGAATAGGATTGAAATGGATCTAGACAAAGAAAAAGCCATTAGAGAGATGCCAACGCCCAAAATAGAGAAAAAAATCAAAAGGTTTCTAGGGAAACTATAGTTCATCAGTAGATTCATTGCTAAGTTGACAATAGTGTGTGAACTAATCTTTAAGCTACTCAAAAAAGATTAGCTGATTGAATGGAACGAACAATGTCAGCTAACATTTGATAAGATTGTAAGCTAGCTAGCCAACCCACCGATTCTACGACCACCTAAACTAGGGATGCCTCTAACCATATATCTGGCCATCGAAGGGAATGCAATCAGTGTAATGTTAGCCCAAGAGGGAGAAACAAAAGCAGAACACGCAGCTTACTGCTTGAGTAAAAAGATGCTACCATATAAGGAGAAGTACAACCAAGTCGAACATATATGCTTAGCAATGGTATGGGCAATAAAGAAACTCAGACATTAATTTCAATCTTATAGAATTTAGGCCGTGTCTAAAATGGACCCAATGAAGTACCTCTACGAAGCTCCCTCTCTAGCAAGGAAACTTGCCAAGTGTTTTGTACTCCTAACAGAATTCGACATGCAATATCTGACTAAGAAGGCAATAAAAGGGAGAGTAGTGGCTGAATTTCTAGCTCTCAACCCCATTCTAAACTTGGAAGAAATCCAGCTGGACTTCCCGGATGACCTTAGCTCGACTACTGAGATCCAAGGATGGTGCATGTACTTTGACAGAGCAGTCAATCAATTCGACGTAAGAGTCAGTGTCATACTACAATCTCTAAAAGGTGAAGTAGTACTAATTGCTAAAAAGCTCAAGTTCAAAGTCATAAACAATGAAGTAGAATATGAGGCATGTACACTTGGAATAAAAGCATTGACAACCCTAGGTGTCACAGAAGTTAAAATCTTTAGAGATTCTATACTAGTAATCAATCACACCATGGAAGAGTGGGAATTGAAAGAACAACAATTAAAGCCTTATCTAGACCACTTGAGGCTACTTACTATGTCCTTCTAAAAAAGTAGATTCATTCATCTTCCTAAGAATCACAATCAGATGGTAGATGCACTTGCTTCTATAGCATCAATATGGGAGGGACCATCCAAAATGCCCATGAAGCCTCTAATTCTACTTAGGTTGGGACAACCTTGCCATAAAAATTGCATAATAACAAAGATAGAAGCAATTGAAAAGCCCTAGTTCTATAACATCCAGAGATATATGGAGGAACGACCCTATCCTAATCAAGCAGATGAAAAAGACAAAACAACCATACAATGATTAGCATCAAAATTCACATCACACTAGGGTGTGTTATATATGAGAACCTCAGATGGCTTACAACTTTGATGTCTAGATGAAACTGAAGCTACAAGATAGTAGAAGAAGTACACGAGGGTGTTTATGGTCCACACATGAATGGAGCAATCTTGGCCAAGAAGCTAATCAAACAAGGGTTCTTCTGGATGATGATGATGATGATGATGGATGATTGCATCAAATTTGTAAGGAAATGCCATAAGTGTCAGATCCATGAGAATGTTATCCACTTTCCCCCAATAAAACTACACTATATTTCCTCTCCATAGCCCTTCTCACCATGGGGACTAGACATAATTAGGGAAATCCACCTGATAGCCTCAAACGGACACAAGTTCATCCTAGTGGCAGTGGACTACTTTACAAAATAGGATAAAGCAAAATCGTTCGCAAGGGTAGGAGCCAAGAAAGTGGTTAAGTTCATTAAAAGAAACATGCTCTGTCGATATAGGATCCCCCATCACATCATCTCTGACAACGGTGTCTAATTCTAAGGGGAAGTTAAAGAGCTACTAAGGAGTTATAAGGTGGAACATCACAGATCTTCTCGTTACTGACCATAAGCAAACAGGGTCGTTGAAGCTGTAAACAAGAGTATCTTATCAAAGATGACTTAGATTTACCAAGATTGGGTAGATAGATTACCACATGCCTTATAGGGGTGCCAAACAATAGTTAGAACTTCAATAGGAGCAACTCCTTTCTCATTAGTGTATGGATCATAAGTGGTTCTTCCAATCAAAACAAAGATCAAGTCTCTTCGGGTAATAATCAAATTTGAATTACTAGAAGTGTTGTGGGCTCAATAGAGGCATAACAATCTCACTCTCTTAGACGGCCAAAGCCTCAAGGCTCTATACCACACACAATTGTATCAGGCTCGACTAGCCAAGACTTTTAATAGAAGTGTAAAACACAAGAGTGTGAAAGTAGGAGACTAGGTGCTAAAGCAAGCAAGATAGAACATTTTGGACCCTAAAGGGAAATTCAGATAGAACTGGGAAGGCCCATACCTGGTCAAACATGTCCTATCAAAAGGAGCAGTCAAGCTAATGGATTCTTAAGGCAATGAATTCTCCAAACCTATAAATACAGATCATTTAAAGAAGTACTATGTCTAGGGCAAAAAAAATCATCACCTGCTGAGTTAAAAACCTAAAATGGTAGCTCAGGCAAAAGTTAGGGACTTCCAGCTAGGCTAAAAACCTAAAAATGGCAACTCAAGAAAAAATTAGGGAAAGAGAGAAAATACTTAACTAGAAAGCCTGAGAAAGCTAGTTAAGGATAGGGGTAACCTCAAATATGAAATTTGTACTAATGCACCTGTGCTTTTCTTAAATGATACCAGTAAAATGAGAATGATTGCCAATTTATACAAAGTGTCTTTGAAAAAGTGCAACACATTTTATCATCATGAATTGTATTAAGCATGCTTTGCATTTTCATTCATTACATGACCATGGTTCTTACCATCCTCTTTAAGTTCACTCTTTGAGATCAGCCACTATCGTAAAAAAAAAAAGCCCAGCTAGGTGTGAAAAGCTCCGAAAGGAGACACCCTAGGCAAAAAAGGGGAGAAAAAGAAAACCTAGCTAAGTGCAAAAAGCTCCAAAAGGAGATTCCTTAGGCAAAAAAAAGGAAAAGACAGGTGATAGTAATGACAAACATCTTCATCAATGATACATAGTAGGAAGCATATACAGTCATCATCATACAAGCATCATACAATATGCAGGACAAATGCCTAGATACAACACCCAAAGTCCATAATCTTGGGAAAATAATACAACAAAGAAAACTACAGGCTAAAAGTCCTACACCTAGCTCCTAAAATAACTACATCGGTTGTGACTACCATCAAAAGCAAACAATGATCCTCCTCAAACATCCCCCTCATCTGATCCTGACTCATCACCATTCACTGTAAAGGGTGCTAGTTGCGACTCTAACTCACTGATGTAGTCATGATAAGCTACACACTCCCGCTCCCATCTGTGACTAACAAGATCGTGCTTAACCTGCATTACATATTGCATATCATACACTCATACATAAAACATGTCTATACAATAAATAAGTATAATAAAGAAGGCATAGCCTCTGAGTAGTGGTAAACTCCAAAAAGCACAACTACGCACTCCTAGCAATAGTATACTAGTACTGACTAGAGACAGGAATCCATAAAAGCAAGCAAATATGTCAACCACCACTCACTAAATAAATGAAACACAAACAAGAATAAGTGAACAACAGGAACATGGGTGGCATTAGTAAGAGCAACACTTGACTGAGGAAAGCCAGGTCTAGGCAAATCAAAGCTCACTACTCTACCAAGAATATCTGTCCTAAGCAAAGACAAAGATAGTTGAACCATAAAATCCCTAAAGATAGTGCTATTAGAAGCCATACCACTGGCATGAGCAGTTGACTCAGTGCAGAGCATGCACTCATCTTCCTCAAAGGGAGATCCAGATCTCCTCCAACATTGTTGCATATAAGTTCTCATAACTCATGTCAATAACTATTTATTACTAATAAAGTTTACTACATGCTTGCACTAAAATAGGAATAAAAGCTTACCTGATCAGAAGAAGCAACTCTCAATGACCCACATGATGGTCTAAACCTCAAACTCAAAGGATAAAATGCATCTGCTTGAGAAGGTAGAGGTGAAGGAAAGGTCCAACTAACTATAGCATCAATCAGTTGAGGGATCAATACATCGGCATAAGGTAAACCCTCACTCTCCAAGAGGGTCTTAGAATGGAATCTCATCATAATAACAGTAAGATCATCACCGCATAGCTCATGGCCCTAGAACATGTCCTAGGGGGAGGGATGAGAACTCTCCTCATGTATGGGCCATCCTACCAACGATGGACTTGCTCGCCTAAATACCACACCTTGCCAATAAGTCTAGAAATCAATACTCATCTCTCTGTTAGCTGCCATGCAGCCACCATTTCTTCTGTCCAATGAGACCTCGCCACTTACTAGCAAAGAAAGATCTACTTAGAGGGCAATAATGAATGAACGATCCCAAAGAAAGGAACAACCAACATAACAGGAATCAAACATACTTGATCAGAGGATAGCCTCCTCAGATGATCCCAAGCTATCATGCAATCCTCGACCAAATCTATAGTCTTTGGGATCTAGTCAAAATAATGAGGGAAGCTATCCTTTTGGAAATGCTCGATGGATGGATGAGGGAGAATCCCAAACTCATATGCCCATATCTGTCAAAATTAGAGGGTCAAAAATAACAAACTAAAAGTAAAAGAACAGATAACAAAACTCTTACTCACTTCCAGCATAAATTAGCATATGTAGATCGTCGAGCCACCTCAGCATGCTGCATTAAGTGTAGAGTACATATGAGCAAAGGTAGCAGTGCCCTAGAAATAGCTTGGTAGGCCATCCAAATCTCTCAAAATGGGTAGTAATCATAGATTACCATACATGAAGGGTTTGAGAAGATAATAGAACTCAATAAATAAAATAAAAAATAGTGAGCTAACTACTCCGCTGAGATAAGACCATCATTATACAAAGCCTGAACATAAGAAGCAAACTCCATGTATTAAGAAAAATACGAACAACTAGACTTCATAGGAGTGACTACCCCAAGCAAATCCCTCATGAGACACCTCTTTGCTATAGCAGTGGAACACTCCTCATCACTAAAAGGAATGGGCTCTCTAGAAAAGCTCAAGCTTGTGATGGCGGCAAAGTCCAAGGGGGTAATAGTCATCTCCCTAATAGGTAGATGGAAAGTATGTGTCATGTCCATCCACCACTTTATCAATGCATACATAGCAATCTGACTCGATGTATACAAGTTATAAGACAGTGCAGTAATCACTCCATCAAAGCCTTTCTCGGAAACCACCTACTTCACGCACATGGGGAGACCCTGATAGTACATGCTGACCCTATTAAAACTACCAGGCAACACAGTGACATACCTACAAGGCTACAAATAATAAGTACGCTATTAAATATTTGCACAACTACTAAATACTAACACATCTCTCTTTATCACTCAATAGGATCTAAACAATAAAGACAAAAAATAAAAGCATCGTAGTAAGTAAATAATAAAGCTAGATAGACAGTCATAGCAAGAGCTATAGAGCTACAGCTATAACAACCTTATACAGTAAAATAAATAGCAAAAAAGTTGACAAACAAGCTTCAAAAAATAAAAGCAAAGAGGGACCTACCTCGTGATGATGATGCACCCAAGTGTGAGTCTCTAAGCTATCAACAATAAGGATCAAATCTCCCTAAGAAAGCCTGGAAGGCTGAGAACTCTAAGCACTAGATGTGCTAGTCCTTATTGCAGATATCCCAGCTCTAGTAGCCTCTGCAAAGTCACCCTTAAGATTAACATCAACATCAATAAAAATGTCCTTTAGACCCTTAGGAATGTTGGGGAATTTCATTTTACACAGAAGAAAAATGGAAGTATAGAAGCAAAAACATAGCAAAAAATACTCAAAACACATAAGGGGTCAAGATAAGTTAGAAAACACTCAAAGAAGTCCAAAAAAAGGCTCCCAAGACCTCTAAAGTAACTACTTAAATAAGCACGAAGTGGGGGGAAGCGCATGACCACACGTATAAGCATGTGATCATGCACCCCCACACTCTGTCACGTGCACTTCCTCTTTTCATGCGCTCTTTTTGTGGTTGTACTCGTACTCTAAGACTTTGTACGCTCATTTCTATAGTCCTAAACTTCTATTTGAGCATAAGATATGCACCAAACTCATATAAAAGTACACTGATGAGGACTCCATGTGTCCAAAAACACTACACATGCACCACTTTCTTTAGAGAACTTAGCATCTTATGAAAGAAGAGCAGGGAAAATTTACTATAAGGATACCTTACTCCAAATCATTAAAATAATATCCTCAATATAACAAATAATTGCATCATCACTGCACCATCATTACATCATCATTACTATCTCATTCATAGCCTAGAAGTATCTTTACATCACTTAGAAGCACTTCCACATCGCTTAGAAGCACTCTCACATTGCTTAGAAGTACTTTTTACTGCTTAGAAGCATCATCCCACTGCTTAGAAGCATCTTCTCATTCATGTTGAAGCATCATCACATGGCTTAGAAGCATTCATAGTGCTTAAAAGCACTCACTCACATTGTTGAGAAGCATTCACATTGCTTAAAAGCACTCACTCATAGTGCTTAGGAGCATTCACATTACTTAGAAGCACTCACTCATTGCTTAGAAGCATTCTCACCGCTTAGAAGCACTCACATTGCTTAGGAGCATCTACACTGCTTAGGAGCATTCTCATTTTCTTAATAGCATCTTCATTTCACATGCATGACACCTAAGAAGGTTATAGTCGCATGTTCATTTGCATGACACCTAAGAAGGTTATAGTCGCATGTTCAATTGCATGACACCTAAGAAGGTTATAGTCGCATGTTCATTTTGTGTGACACCTAAGAAGGTTATAGTCGTATGTTCATTTGCATGACACTTAAGAAGGTTATAGTCACATCTTTCTTTGCTTAGTAGCATCCTCATTTGCGTGACACCTAAGAAGGTTATAATCACACCCACATTCTGCTTAGTAGTATCTTTATGTGCATGACACCTAAAAGGGTTATAGTCACATCCACATTCTGCGAAGTAGCATCTTCATTTGCCTAACACCTAAAAGGGTTATAGTCACATGTTTCATATTGTGTGACACCTAAGAAGGTTATAGTCGCATCCACATTTTGCTTAATAGCTTGTTCATTTATGTGACACCTAAAAAGGTTATAGTCACATCTACACTCTACACTTTGCATCAATCATAAGCTTACATATGTCCCAAAATAGCATCCTACGTGATGACTAAGAAGAACAGCAATAAACAAAACACAACAACAACAGTCAAATCTTGATAAGACATCCAGAGACAACCCATAGGTAAGTACCTCTGTCCTTACTAAAATTTTTTTTATATCTTTGCATTTTGCTTCACGTGTATTAACACTAGCTCTAGGTGGCTATACAACACAAGTGAAGCAAGGGGTAACTGTAATACCTTAAATTTGACTGTCCCCAAAAAGGTCCAATGAAGAAATGAATGCCCAAGATTACTAAAGTCTGCTCATTTATAACACCTCTAAAGTGTGCAACCTTAAAACCTACCAGTGTGCAAAATCAACCACTGAGCCATTAAGTTATGCTCTAACCTTGCAAAATATGAATTATCAAAACAATGAGAGGTTCATTTCAAGAAAACTCATCTCAAAATACTCATCTCGTTGGGCCAGTGCACATTTCATTAGACCAGGACTCAATTTTGTGAAAAAATAAAAATTGATTTTGACAAAACGCACTTTGGAAACACATCCGGAGGGCTCCAAAACCTCTAGAAGTGGTGCCAAAATGGTCTAACATAACTCAGATATCAGTGCATATCGCTCAGAAGTGTGCATAAACACCCCTAGGTGTCATGTGCTAAAATTAAGCCCAATTTTAGCAAAATGTACTTTGGAAATGCATTTAGAAGGCCCAAAAACCTAGATATGAACCCAAAAATAGTGCACATGAAACTTAGGAAGAGTGCGTAAAGCATCGAAGTGCATGTGAAAATGCACATATGAGCACATGGCCACGCACACTTGGCGTGGCCACGTGCAAAAATCCCCTTCTACGTACATGACCATACCTACACCACCCTATTCTACTCATTTTTTTTTCTATAAATAGACCCTTTTACACCCCATTTTGGGGGGGAGCAAGTGAAGACACACACATAATCAAAAGTTAATCCGATTAAAGGCACGGTAAACCCTTTCCTATATAGTTTTTATTCTCCCATAACCTTTTTCTTAGGTTGTTAGATCCCCTTTTCCATTAAACCAAGCCTCATCTTTGTCAAAGCAAGCTTAAAAGGTATATGATTTAGCATCATTATGCTGTAATTTTAAACCTCTCGACAAGGAAAGCTTGATAATCTCTTGAAGCTAAAGCTTTAAAGTTCACACAAGCTGAGTCAAGTCTAAGGACCACACAATCATTTTAGCACATTTATTTTATCATATTGCATTTTATTTTATCGTCGCTAACATTTGAGAATATTATTGCGCTTGTGTGATGAGACTGGCAATCTTGCATGCTATGTGAATAATATATGCTTTATTATGCTCATTTCATATCATCATTCTACATCCTCTATTTTTGAAATCATGAAATCATATCATAAACACTAATAATGTGAAAAGGTCATATCCCGAAATGGAGTCATCATGCTCTCAGTCCAGTGATGACCTTATATCATCATTATACATCATTATACATCATTATAACATAAATAATCACTGCAATCATGATCATCCTATCATTCATTGAACGAAAAATGTAAATGGTCGTGTTATTCTTATAGACCTATCATATTAGATTTTCTTTTCCACAATCTTTTCCTTTTCATATGTATTTTATCAGGAAAATAATGTAATAAATAAATCTTCAGCTTTATCATCATATACTATCTGATGTACTGTTTGAATGCTATATAAATCATCATTACTGAAACTAGGGCATTGTAGAAGCTATACATCAAATATTGTATAATGAGAAATAGTTAAAAAGTATATGTAGTCTCTCAAACCCAAAAATCCCTATTGGGGATAATATTCGCTGAGTGACCTAATGTTGTCCCCTTTTTTTTCCTAATTTTCTAAAAATCAGGTGGCGACTCCACAAAATCAAAAGTGTCTTATCCCCCCAGACCAATCACTTGGCCTTATTTGGTAAAGTTGCCATGTTCCTTGAAAATGGAAAGACCCACTACACTATATCAAAAAACCATGACCATCACCAAAGTGCTAGACATATCCATATCCCTATCCATATTTTTTTAGTTACTCATAGTTTTCTTTTCAATACTTATATATACATAACCTAAAATATGTTTCTAACATTAGATTATTAGTGATTGTGTAGAGACACACAAAAGTGAGGAACAACTTATACTCAAAAATAAAACCCTAAGTATCCTTGCTAAAGGATTGAATTAGTTCAAGTTTGTAAAGGTCTATTGGGAGGCTACTCACATCTATCCAAATCAAGGCAAGAAGGTGATTGGTGAAGCTTTGGTGTTTTAAGCTAGAGGCCTCACACTTAGGAGGCTAGAGCATTTGATTTAAGAGTTGAACCAACTACATTAAAGCTTGTAGATAACTATTATGGTCTATAACAAACTTAAGAGTTAGTAAGTTTTCTTAAAATTAGAATTCCTAGGTCATTGCTTATATATGTTGTTTTATTATTTAGCTATATGAAAAATGCAAATTAGATCTATGGGAATAGACATCTTTATGTGATGAAGGGTTATGTAAGTAAAAGTTTTAAAATTTTACCCTATCTAAGGCTTGTGCTCACCACACTTGTATATTGCATAATCATTTCCAAATAGAGGTATCAAAGCTTTTTTTTACACTTTGCACATGATGTAGTTATTAATAATTGTGAGTGTTATGATTATGATTAATGTTAGTTGTAAGTGTTATGGCTAAAAACATGTAAAATAGCCTTAAGTGTGTGCACAATCCTTAACTGTGCCAAGTCATCATGGGTGTGCTAACTCATGATAGAGGTTGGATGTGCCGACTCATGATAGATGTTGGATGTGTCGAGTCAAGCCTGAGTCAGCATAGTGGTAAGGAGTAGTTTCCATATCCCTTTTTTACACCCTTTTATGAAAACACCTATTTGAAAAGAGCATGAGTTGTAATGTTTAAGGGCCTATAAATACATGTTTTTTACTTGACATACATGCACGAATGATCATGGAGTTAGATTACATCCTATGGTATGTAATAATAATTAATTCTATTATTTGGCATGTAATTAAATATTAATTACATATAATTAGGATGTAATATTCACCTTGGTATACCAAGGATTAAATGTAAATAACAAGAGTTGTGAAATGGAGCTTAAAGAGTTTAAGTAGGAGGTCCATGAAGATGGTGACAAGAAGTTTCATACCTTGAAGATGTTAGTGATATGCACTAGGTCAATCATTTGTGATTATGTATTGACTTTCTTATTTTGTTAATAAAGAGGTATTATATTATCATTTGATTTTATGATAATTACATGAATGGTTAATTCTTACTAAGGCCATCAAGTATATGACTTGATAGTAAAACCCTTAGATTAAAATAAGAGTTCTATTCTAATTATCCCTAGCCATTTATTCATTATATGAATATTAAAGTATGAAGGATAGTATGATGTTGATTGATGGTTATGTTTTACTAATCATAAATATGAGATATGAAGTCAACTCATAGGTACATGATGAGAGATCATGTACTAGATTGACCCACTATGAGAATGCTATATAGATTATTGTCATAAGTATTTCTTATCACAGTAATTTTATTTCGATCCTTTGACCTTGAAATCATCATGGATTTCTACATAGCTATTTTATGTTTTGACACATTCTAACATTGTCTTTAACTGGATGATTAAAAGGATGTTGTTGGATATAAAATTAGTTATGTGAGGAATGTGAGTGATTTAGAAGGAATTTATCCCTCATTAATATGAGAAAGATACCTAAAGGCCCCTTGATGAGATAGACTGAAGGAAAATGCATGGCCATGCTGAAATAAATTGATAAAGAGTTATCATTTTCAGTCTACTTGGAATCAAGTCATAATATTGAACTATATAAGGATGACATTCTATGCCTTATGTTCAATTAAGATATCATGTGATAAAGGGACAATAAAATTTATTGTAATTAGGTTATGTCAGATTATTGACTTCACATGACTTAGGTAGTCATAATGTCTTGCTAGAGGCCACTTATGACATGTAGGCCTAAATAGAGATTTAGGCCCACTGCCAATGTTATGTGAACCTACAGGGTCATACACTTAGAACAAGCCTAAAACGGATATGGGTTTAATAAGCCCAAAATAAACTCTGTGGAAATAAATAATTAAAGTGTTTTATTTATTTATTTATTTAAGATAAATGTTATTTTAAATAAATAAATAAGATATTATTTTTGATTTATTTTTTAAACAAAATCAGAATATAATAAATGGAAAATTACCAAAAGGTCATTGGTAAGTGAAACCCTAATTTGGAGTCTATAAATATGTTATATTCTCTAGGGTTTCACACACTTGTTTTTCCTGCCTCCAAATTCGTCTTCTTTCCTCTTAGAAAACAAAGACAGAGTTTTTTCCTTTTGTTCTTGATTTGTGAGACAGTCAAGGAGGTTGCTAGCACACACACTTAAATTCATTTTATAAAGGGTTGTTCGTGTGGATACCTATAGAGGATGCATTCTTTTGGAGACGTCTTGATCTGAACAACCAAGCCAAAAAAAAAGCTCGAGGTAAGGTGTCACCGGTGTGAACCTCCTCTCATCCTTCCAGAGAATCTTGCCTCTTCTATGTTTTGGTAAGATTTTAAAACCCTAGATTAAATCAAGTAGTCGAATTACATGGATCCAGGCTTGGGAACGTGATAAAATTTTAATTTTTTCGCTGCGTTGTATCACGAATCCCAACAGTGGTATCAGAGCCACTTGTAATTCAATTAATTGATTCTGTGTATATATGATATATGTTAGGGTTTAAGATTCGTTTTGAAAAGGGTTTCAAAATCATCAAAAGGGGTTTTGATTTTTTTTGTGACAATTCTTAGTAATCTATTTGAAAACGGAATTAAACATTAATTTGATTAATGTTTGTAATGGTTTAATGTGATTAAACTAAAAGCAGCCTTTGATTTTATGAATTAAGAATGTTGTTTCATGAAAACGAATTTGTATGATGTTTTTATGAAAAACGAATTAAGAATAATGTTTTATTAATATGATTTAATGAAACAAAAATTCTGTTTTCAAAAACCGAATCACTTAAGGATTTAAATCTGTTATGTATTCTGTTTTGATTAATATGATTAATTGAAGCAGCATATTTGTTTCCTATTTTAATTAGAAAAACATTTTCTATTTGATCAGGAAAATCGTTTTTAATTAAATCTGAAACAGAAATTTTGTGATTATGCAGATTATGTTTTAAGGGCAATCTGTTTAAATGTTAAACAGATTATGCAGAATGGATCTGTTTGATACAAATTCATTCAAGCTATAATTTTGATTACAGAAATTAGGGTTTTCTTAATGGATGCGTCTGTTTAAAATAAAAAAAAATTATTTTTGATCTGTTTTGAACGGATTTCTCAAACTGTAAAATGTTTACAGAAAGTGATGTTTTTAGGCAACAACTGATTCAGTAATATGATTATAAAAATTGATTAGTTGCTTCCTTGATGCAAATAAGGGTTTTAAGGTGGTTATTTTAATTGAGCATTTTTTTCTATTTTGAACAAATTGATTTTATAGTAATTTGATTACAAAAATTCATTAATGTTCAGAAATTTGAAAGGCAACTCACCGAAGAGCTAAGGTGAAGTGTTTACCGTCGGACCGCCACCTGGGGCACTGCCCTCGAACCCCGCCAGGGGCGCTGCCCCTTGGACCCCGCCAAGGGGCGATGCCCCTTGGAACCCCACTAAGGGCGCTGCCCCTAGGACCCCGCAAGGGGCGCTGCCCCTTGACCCCGAAAGAATTGCCATATTATTTTATTTTTAACATAATAATTGGATTTAATAACTAAATAGATTATTATGTTATACATGTTTATTGTTTTATGCATGGTGCATAGCATGGCCCTTAGATCAATGTGATTGGATTTTATTTTTATGGGTTGTAATTTTAAATACGGTCTGTGAGTCATTTTTGTTTTGTTGTATTTATTTTATTAGAATAGTGTAGAATAAATTACAACAATTTTTTGTAAATCAAGACCCATGGTGCAATTCAAGTTGGAGGCCCAGGATGGAGATCCAAGGTGGGAACCAAAGAAGGAGATCCATGGTAGAAGATGGAGATCCAAGTTGGAGGCTCAATTTGTAATTGTAATATTACCTAGGTTTGACCATTGATCTTCATATTGGCTTATGAAGATCAACTTAGATTTGGGCCATGCTATGTCACATTTATTTATTTGTTGTTATGTATGCGATGCCATGTGATGCCATGTATGTGATGCCATGCAATACAACATAACAATAACTTAATATGATTAAATAAAGATGAACCCTCATTTAATATTAAGTCATTATAATGCCTTCCATAAGTTCAACACTTGTCAAGCCTTAGATTATTATATATGAGCCTGCCAAAGCAGGGTGTATAAATTTATTTGGGGAAGGCAAGTTGGATAATGGTGCTATCCAAACATTTGATATGGTTTGACTTAACTAGGTTATCAAAATGGTTTTGGACCTAGGGCATTAGATGGGATTTTTAGCCATGACATGTGATGTCAAATCCCATACCATCTAAGAGTTACATGAGATGTAATTGATAAGAGTTGTCTACATAAATAACCATATTTTAGGTCATTAGCCAAAGCTCACTTAGAGTATGGTGAAATATGGATCTTGGCCCACTAAAATTTGTAAAATTAACTTAGAGGGTTATTGATTTGAGTAAATTTAGTGGGAGTTTTTATTATGCCTTATACATATTTAATAAAATATTGAATGGACTTTGCAAATATTTTTTGTAGATAATGACTTTAAACACTACACCTACCATGTCATTGCGATCGATCCTTGAGAAGGATAAGCTCAATGGGACTAATTTTCTTGACTGGTATAGAAACCTAAGAATTGTTCTTAGGCATGAGAGAAAGGAATACATCCTTGATCAACCCATCCCTGAGGAACCAGCTACCAATGCTCCTAGAGCACAAAGGGATGCTTATACCAAGCATCTCAATGATTCTACTGATGTCACTTGTGTCATGCTTGGATGTATGGAATCTGAGCTACAAAAGCAACTGATGGAAATGGAGGCTTATACTATGATAGGCCATCTCAAGGAAATGTTCCAAGAGAAAGCCAGAATTGAAAGGTTCAATACCATCAGGGCATTACTTTCCTGCAAGCTGACTACTGGTGGCTCTGTCAGTCCTCATGTTCTCAAGATGAAGGGTCATCTTGATCACTTGGACAAGCTTGGTCTCAAGATTGAATAAGAACTGGCTATGTATATTATTCTCCAATCTTTGCCTGAAGCTTATGATAGCTTCATTATGAATTTCAATATGCATAGTATGGAGAAGACTATTTCAGAGTTGCATGGGATGCTGAAAACTGCTGAAAAGAACATCAAGAGTAACACCAAGGATGTTCTCATGGTCAATAAGGGAAAGGGGATGAAAAGGGTTGGAAAGGGCAAGGGCAAGGTCTTTAAAGGTTTTCAAAAGCCCAAGCCAAAGCCCAAGCCCAAATCCAAAGCTGAACCCAAAGCAAAGGAAGGAATTTATTTTTTCTGTAATGACCCAGGCCATTGGAAAAGAAATTGCAAGCTCTATTTGGATGATCTGAAGAAGAAAAAGGGTGGTGAGACTACCTCTTCAGGTATTCATGTTATAAAATTAAATTTATCTACTTCTGCTTCTGATTCTTGCGTATTAGATACTGGATCAGGATCTCACATTTGTACAAATGTGCAGGGTCTAAAAAGGAGTAGATCATTGGCAAGAGCCGAAGTGTACCTATGAGTTGGCAATGGAGCAAGAGTTGTTGCTTTAGCTATAGGAACTTATGAGTTACCTTTGCCTAGTGGACTTATTTTATCTTTAGAAAGTTGTTATTATGTACCTACTATATATAGGAATATTATTTATGTTTCTTGTTTGGACAAGAAAGGATTTGAATTTATTATTAAGAATAATAAATGCAGTATTTATCAAGATAACATTTTCTATGGATATGCTCCATGCACTAGTGGACTTTATGTTTTAGATGCCGAAGACACTAATGAAATGCCAATCTATAACATTGATACAAAGAAGTCTAAATCTAATGATTTAAACTTGACCTACCTCTGGCATTGTCATTTAAGCCATATAAATGAGAAACGCATTTCAAAGCTACACCAAAATGGGCTTTTAAATTCATTTGATTATGAATCATTCGATGCATGTGAATCTTGTTTACTTGGAAAAATGACTAAAACACCTTTTACTGGACAAAGTGAGAGGGCTAATGACTTATTGGGCCTAATACATTCTGATGTATGTGGACCATTAAGCTCAACTGCTAGAGGTGGTTTTCAATAATTCATAACTTTCACGGATGATTTAGTAGATATGGTTATCTCTATCTAATGAAACATAAATCTGAATCTTTTGAAAAGTTCAAAATTTTCAAGAATGAAGTACAAAATCAACTTGGTAAAAATATTAAAACACTAAGATTTGATCGAGGTGGTGAATATTTAAACCAAGAATTTACATATCATCTTAGAGATTGTGGGATTGTTTCACAATTGACTCCTCCAGGTACACCACAATGGAATGGTGTGTCTGAACGTAGAAATCAAACTCTATTGGATATGGTTCAATCTATGATGAGTCAATCTGATCTTCCAATCTCTTTTTGGGGATATGCTTTAAAAACTGCTGCATTCATTTTGAATAGAGTTCCACCAAAGGTAGTTGAAAAGACACCATATGAGAAATGGACTGGAAAAACTCCCAGTTTGTCTTTTCTTAAGATTTGGGGTTGTGATGCTTTTGTGAAATGTCAAATCTCAGATAAACTAGCACCCAAATCTGACAAATGCCTTTTTGTTGGATATCCTAAAGAAACTAAAGGATATTACTTCTATAATGCGTCTGAGAATAAAGCGTTTGTGTCTCGGAATGGTGTATTTTTGGAAAAAGAGTTTATTTCCAAAGGAACCAGTGGGAGCACAGTGCAACTTGAAGAAATTCAAGGCCCACAAAATAGCATTGTACCTGATATGGAACCACAGCTGAATCAACAAGAAGTTGTTAAGCCTGCACAAGTACCAAAAGGCCCAAGGAGGTCTGATAGGACACGTCAAATCCCCATGAGATATGGATTTCTCATAACTAGTGATTATGATGTGTTAATTGTGGATCAAAATAAGCCCACATCCTATCAGAAGGCCATAAAGAGTCCTGACTCTAAGAAATGGCTTGAAGCCATGAGATCAGAAATGCAATCCATGTATGATAATCAAGTATGGAACTTGATTGACCCAAATGATGGTTTAAAAACTATTGGGTGCAAATGGGTTTTCAAAAAGAAAATCGACATGGATGGCAATGTGCATACCTTTAAGGCAAGACTGGTTGCAAAAGGTTTCAAACAAACACATGGTATAGACTATGATGAAACCTTTTCAGCAGTGGCTATGCTAAAATCTATTCGAATTCTCCTTGCCATAGCTGTATACTATGATTATGAAATATGGCAAATGGACGTCAAAATAGCATTTTTTAATGGAAATTTACTTGAGGATGTGTACATGACATAGCCAGAGGGTTTTGTTAGTCCTGAGAATTCTAGAAAGGTATGCAAGCTTCAAAGATCCATTTATGGATTGAAGCAAGCATCTCAGAGTTGGAATCTTCATTTTGATGAAGCAGTCAAAGAATTTGGCTTCATTAAAAATGATGATGAACCTTGTGTATACAAGAAAGTTAGTGGGAGTGCTATTGTGTTTTTAGTGTTGTATGTGGATGACATACTACTCATTGGAAATGATATCCCTATTTTACAAAATGTTAAATCATGGTTAGGGAATTATTTCTCAATGAAAGACTTAGGTGAAGCTGCTTATATATTAGGCATCAAGATCTATAGAGATAGATCTAAAAGGCTTATTGGCCTAAGTCAAAGCACTTATATTGATAAGGTATTGAACAGGTTTAATATGCAAAATTCCAAGAGAGGATTCTTGCCAATGTCACATGGCATTAGTCTCAGTAAGACTCAGTGTCCTATGACACAAGATGAGCGAGACCGCATGAGTAAGATTCCATATGCTTCTGCTATTGGATCTATCATGTATGCAATGTTGTGTACTCGACCTGATGTTTCATATGCCTTAAGCACAACAAGCAGATACCAATCAGACCCAGGTAAAAGTCACTGGATAGCAGTTAAAAATATCCTTAAGTACTTAAGAAGAACTAAGGATGCATTTTTACTGTATGGTGGTCAGGAAGATGAGCTAGTTGTAAATGGTTACACAGATGCCAGCTTCCAAACTGACAAGGATGATTTTCGATCACAGTTAGGATATGTGTTTTGTTTGAATGGAGGTGCAGTGAGCTAGAGGAGTTCCAAGCAAGACACTGTTGTTGATTCTACAATAGAAGCTGAGTACATAGCTACCTCAGAAGCAGCTAAGGAAGCTATTTGGATTAAGAAGTTCATAACTGGGCTAGGTGTTGTTCCTAGTATATCAGATCTAGTGAACTTATATTGTGACAATAATGGAGCTATAGCCCAAGCTAAGGAGCCCAGATCACATCAGAGATCCAAACACATACTCAAGCGTTATCATCTTATTCAAGAAATTATTGAGAGAGGAGATGTCAAGATATGCAGAGTACCTATAAATGATAATGTTACTGATCCACTGACTAAGCCTCTTTCATAGCCTAAACATGAGAGTCATACTAGGTCCATGGGTATTTGATATGATGTTGATTGGGCCTAGTGCAAGTGGGAGATTGTTAGTGATATGCACTAGGTCAATCATTTGTGATTATGTATTGACTTTCTTATTTTGTTAATAAAGAGGTATTATATTATCATTTAATTTTATGATAATTACATGAATGGTTAATTCTTACTAAGGCCATCAAGTATGTGACTTGATAGTAAGAGTTCTATTCTAATTATCCCTAGCCATTTATTCATTAAATGAATATTAAAGTATGAAGGCTAGTATGATGTTGATTGATGGTTATGTTTTACTAATCATAAATATGAGATATTAAGTCAACTCATAGGTACATGATGAGAGATCATGTACTGGATTGACCCACTATGAGAATGCTACATAGATTATTGTCATAAGTATTTCTTATAACAGTAATTTTATTTCGATCCTTTGACCTTGAAATCATCATGGATTTCTACATAGCTATTTTATGTTTTGACACATTCTAACATTGTTTTTAACCGGACGATTAAAAGGATGTTGTTGGATATAAAATTAGTTATGTGAGGAATGTGAGTGATTTAGAAGGAATTTATCCCTCATTAATATGAGAAAGATATCTAAAGGCCCCTTGATGAGATAGACTGAAGGAAAATGCATGGCCATGCTGAAATGAATTGATAAAGAGTTATCATTTTCAGTCTACTTAGAATCAAGTCATAATATTGAACTATATAAGGATGACATTCTATGCCTTATGTTCAATTAAGATATCATGTTATAAAGGGACAATAAAATTCACTGTAATTAGGTTATGTCGGATTATTGACTTCACATGACTTGGGTAGTCATAATGTCTCGCTAGAGGCCACTTATGACTTATAGGCCTAAATAGAGATTTAGGCCCACTGCCAATGTTATGTGAACCTACAAGGTCACACACTTAGAACAAGCCCAAAACGGATATGGGTTTAATAAGCCCAAAATAAACTTTGTGGAAATAAATAATTAAAGTGTTTTATTTATTTATTTATTTGTTTATTTATTTAAGATAAATGTTATTTTAAATAAATAAATAAGATATTATTTTTGATTTATTTTTTAAACAAAATCAGAATATAATAAATGGAAAATTACCAAAAGGTCATTGGTAAGTGAAACCCTAATTTGGAGTCTATAAATATGTTATATTCCCTAGGGTTTCACACACTTGTTTTTCCTGCCTCCAAATTCATCTTCTTTCCTCTTAGAAAACAAAGACAGAGTTTTTTCCTTTTGTTCTTGATTTGTGAGATAGTCAAGGAGGTTGCTAGCACACACACTTAAATTCGTTTTGTGAAGGGTTGTTCGTGTGGATACCTATAGAGGACGCATCCTTTTGGAGATGTCTTGATTCGAACAACCAAGCCAAAAAAAAAGCTCGAGGTAAGGTGTCACCAGTGTGAACCTCCTCTCATCCTTCCAGAGAATCTTGCCTCTTCTACGTTTTAGTAAGATTTTAAAACCCTAGATTTAATCAAGTAGTCGAATTATATGGATCCAAGCTTAGGAACGTGATAAAATTTTAATTTTTCCACTGCGTTTGTATCACGAATCCCAACAGAAGATTCTTATTGAGCTAAGCCTTTTTGTAATTTATTCTATGAGTTAGAATAGGCTTAAAGTATAGTCCATGATCACTCCTTATTTATGCATCCATTTTTGCATGTTATGTGTGTGTGTGTGTATGATAAATATGTTGTAACATGCTATATGTATATGTGATATATATATATGATTGAATGCCATGCAATATATATATATATATATATATATAATAATTAATTCTATTATGTAATTAAATATTAATTACATATAATTAGGATGTAATATTCACCTTGGTATACCAAGGATTAAATGTAAATAATAAGAGTTGTGAAATGGAGCTTAAAGAGTTTAAGTAGGAGGTCCATGAAGATGGTGACAAGAAGTTTCATACCTTGAAGATTCTTATTGAGCTAAGCCTTTTTGTAATTTATTCTAAGAGTTAGAATAGGCTTAAGTAAAGTCCATGATCACTCCTTATTTATGCATCCATTTTTGCATGTTATGTGTGTGTGTGTGTGTGTATGATAAATATGTTGTAACATGCTATATGTATATGTGATATATATATATGATTGAATGCCATGCAATATATATATATATATATATATATATATATATATATATATATATATATATATATATAATTGGCTAATGTGCAAAGTGAGACCTCAAATCTAAAGACCCAAAATCTTCCAAAATAAATTTAGGTCTTCACTCTCTATTGGAGTAATAACTTGCATAGTCTTACTATTTCATGCATCGACTATGGATACATAAGGGTGTACATAAGTCCTAAAAGATTCATGTAGTGTTATTGTTAAGCATGAGATGTTGTAGGTGTATGGATACACTATAGACCAAGAATAGTAAATAGGAGTACCTGAGGTTTTTAGTGTTCAAATCCATACACTACAGTGATTCAATGGTGTGGACCTAACTAATGTCAAAAGGTCACGAATGGCAATGTGTACATGAGATATTTAAGCATTAGGAGCCAAATTGATGGAAACTCATATGAGATGTGATGGAAAGAGTTGCCATTTAATGAGAACTAATATTCCAAGAATGGCAATGTGCACCTGAGGAATGTTAGTAACCATTAAGAACTCCATCACTCATTAGAAATCCAGCCAATAAGGGATTTTTGTTTCCGACTTTGGAAGTGTAGGATTCACTAAGTTAGTGGGAGGCCATTATGATTAAAGACCAAATCTAGTGGTAAGGATAATTATGTCAAACAACTAATTAATCTTGTTACCTTTGTAGAAAACTAGTAATATGAGATTATTAAACCCACTTTCTATCATACTTGAATAACATAGGCTCATGGGCCCTAATTTCATTAATTGGCTAAGGAACCTAAAAGTTGTTTTAGCTTCCAAAAATATACTTTATGTATTAGAACAAAGTTCACCTAGACCACTTCCTAAAAATTCTTCCTAAGAAGAGTGTTACACTCTAAAACATAGAAAGAAGATGATTTGCAAGCACATTGCATAATGTGGGCTTCTATAAATACCAAAATCCATCAGTAACATGAAAAGTACATAAGTGCAAAACAGATCCTACTTCACCTTCAAGTGTTATTTGGTGAACATATTAGAACAGCTAGATATGAGATATCAAAGTGGCTCTTTCATTCTAAGATGAAGGAGGGTGAGGATGTGGGAGCTTATGTAAACTCTATGATTAGAGTAATAAAGGAACTAGAGAGTCTAGATTTCTCTATGGACTTTAACTTGCAATTGGATTTGATCTTTCAATCCCTTCTTAAATCTTTTAAGCAAACCTTTGCAAATGTCCATATAAACAAAATGGAGTGTAATCTTGCGAAGCTTATGAACATGCTTGTGATAGCCCCAAAGGCTATCCAAGGAAACAAAGAGAAGGAAGTGGCACTTATTACTTCTTCTAGTAGGACTAAGAAGAAAGTTAATAAGAAAAGGAAAGGCAAGACAAGTGTTGTCAAGCCCATGGGTGGTATAGCCAAGAAGAAGGGCAAAGCCCTTGTGAGGGAAGAGCAAGGCGAAGGAAAGTTTTTTTATTGCCAGGGTGAAGGACATTGGAAGAGGAATAGTCCTAAGTTCCTAAAGTCTCTCAAGATAAAGGGAAAGGGAAAGTGAGGAGAAGGTGAGACTTTTTATGATTTATTTGCCTCTAAATGTTCTAAAAGCTCATTTAATACATAGGTATTGGATACCGGTGCTAGTTCTCACATTTATTCATCCTTGCAGGATCTAGCAAATGAGAGAAGATTAAGGCCCAATGAAGTGACCTTAAGGCTTGGAAATGAAGCAAGCATGTTAGTGATATGCCCTGGGCCAATTATGTAATGGTCATTTTTTGACATTATCAAATTTCTATTTTAATAATAAAGAGGCATTTTTATTATTACTGGCTAATTCTAGCATTATCCTTAATTAGTTAATTTTGCTAAGATCATCAAGTACATGATTTGATAGTAAAACTCTTAGGTGATACTTGAATTCTAATCTAAATATCCCTAATTAATTATTGTTGTGGGAATAACAATGAATAAAGACTAATGTGAGGTTGACTAATGATTAAGTTTTACTAATCATGTATATGAGATATTAAGTCAAACTCATAGGTACGTATGTAGGGAAATGATGTACTAGAATGACCCACTATGAGAATACCATATGTATTATTATCATAAGTAATTGTCATCACAATAGTATTATTTGAGTCCTCTAATATGAGATCACCATCGTTTCCTGTATGATAAATTTTGTATTTTGACACATCCCTACACCATATTTTAACCGAATGGTAAAACATGTTATTATTGGATATAGAAAGAGTTACGTGAGGAATGTGAGTGGTTAAGATGGAATTTTTCCCTCAGTGATTTTGAGAAGATATCCGTTGGGTCCGTCAATGAGTTAGACTGAACAGAAATGCATGGCCATACTAGGATGATAAAAGTTATCAATGTTAGTCTACTTGGGATCAAGAAACAATATGATTGAACAATATAAGGATGACATAATCCATGTCTTATGTTCAATCAGGATATCATATGATAAAAGGACTATAGTACACACTATGTATTAGGTTATGACGGATTATCAATCTTCACACAACTTGGGTAGTCATAATGTCTTGTTAGAGAGCAATTATGACTTATAGAGTAAAATGGGATTTTAGGCCCATTGTCAACATTGTGTGAACCTACAGGGTCACATACTTAGAACAGGCCTAAAGTAGACTTAGCTTAATTAGCCTAATAATTATTGCTATGGAAGATTAAATAAAGGGATAATTAATGTGTGCCCCCTGTGTTTTGGCCTATTACAATACTTCATCCCTGACATTTGAAAAAATATTTATTCATCCCTAACATTTGCAATAGTTAACACTCATTAGTCCTTTTTTAGAGATGAAATAGTACACGATTTTGCAATGTCAAGGATGAATAAGTTTTTTTTTTTTCAAATGTCAAGGATAAAGAAGTGTAATAGGCCAAAACATAAGGGGCACACAGTAATTATCCCTTAAATAAATAAATAAAATTATTTATTTATTTCCTAATTTATTTAAGGTAAGAGTTATCTAAAATAAATAGGAAATGATTCTAATTTAGAATTAGAATAAAAGTGGAAAAGGAAGTCTAATCTTACCAAAACTATTTTAGTAAGATAAACCCTAGATATGATGTATAAATAAACATCTCTTTCTCTAGGGTTTTCTAAGTGACATTCTCATTCTTCCTCTACTACTTTTTATGAGAAAAACACATAAAGAGAAAAAATGTGTTGTAAGACAATAAAGGTTCTAACAGGCCTACTTTGCTTTGGATCATCTTGTTCGTGTAGATACTGTGGAGGGCATGATCTTTTGGTGACATCTTAATCTGATGTGAAGACATGAAAGGCTAGTGGTAGGGTGTCACCGGAGTGAACCCCCTCTCTTCCTTCCAACTATCTTGCTATTAGATCATTTTACTAGAAACCCTCTTAATTAATCTAAGTCAATTACATGGATCCAAGTTATGGGTTTTATGGTTAAAAGTTTTGTTTTTGACTATGTTATATATCATGAAACCCAATAAAGTGTTATGGCCAAAGCTATAGGATCCACTTCTATTGATCTATATGATCATATTTTGTTATTGGATGACGTATTATATGTACATTACGCCTATAAGAACATTGTCTCTATTTTTATTTTTATTAGAAGGGTTATGAATTCCATTTCAAAAGAGACATTTGTAATATTTACTTTGGAAGTAAAATGATAACAATGAGCCTCAAATCAATATGAGTAGTTCCAATATCTTTGGCACTTAAGATTATGTCACATTATGGAAAATAGGATCAATAAGTTGGAAAGGATGGGAATCTTGAGCAATCTTGAATCTGTATCCAATTCAACTTGTGAGGCTTTTCTTTAAGGCAAGATGACTAAATCACCATTTATTAGACAAATGGCAAGAGCCAAAGATGTGTTGGAGATCATACATACTAAAAAGTATTAAAACTTTAAGATCAAATTGAGGAGGTGAATACTTAAGTACCAAGTTCATTGAGTTCCTTAAGGAATATGGCATTGCATCACAACTCACACCACTTGGAATACCTAAATTAAATGGTGTGTTTAAGAGAAAAAATTATACTTTATTGGATATGGTACATTATATGATGAGCTACACTAATCTTCCTATTTCACTTTAGGGTTATGCACACCAAACGACCTCCTACATCCTTAATCATGTTCCATCCAAATTTGTTACTACTATACCATATGAGATATGGCATGGTAGAGCACTAAGTCTTAAACATGTTAAGATTTAGGAATGTCCAGCTTTTATTAAAAGGCTAAAATTGGACAAATTGGATGTAAAATCAATTAAAGGAAGGTTTGTTGGATTTCCTAAAGATAGTTTAGGATACTACTTTTATCTTCATACTGAAAAGTTATTGTTATAAGCAGAGATGCCATTTTTATTGGCTATGATAAGGTGTATATCACATTAGTATATGTAGAGAATGTATGTAGACATAATACATGGGATGTATAATTCTCTACACACTTTACAACTTGCATACTTATCATAACAAGTTATATAGTTATCATGTGATAGGGTTTTCTTTTTAATAGATATAAATACATAACCTAAGAGATGTTTCTAAGGTTAGATGCTTAGATTGTGTAGAGACACACAAAAGAGAGGAACAACTTCTACTTACAAATAAAACCCTAAGTATCCTTACTAAAGAATTGAATTAGTGCAAGTTTATAAGGGTCTATTGAGAGGCTACTTGCATCTAACCAAATCAAGGAAAGAAGGTGATCGATAAAGCTTTGGTGTTTCAAGCTAGAGGCCTCACACTTGGGAGGCTAGAGCATTTGATTCAAGAGTTTAAATAACTATATCAAAGCTTATAGATAACTATTGTGATCTACATCAAACTTAGGAGTTAGTAAGTTTTCTTAAACTTAGAATTCCTAGGTTGTTGCTTATATATGTTTTTTTGTTATTTAGATATATGTAAAATGAAAATTAGATCTATGGGAATGGAAATCTTCATGTGATGAAGGGTTATGCAAGTAAAATTTTTAAAATTTAGTCTTATTTAAGGCTTGTGCTAACCACACTTGTATATTGCATAACCATTTCCTAAAACCTTACATATGCAAAATAGTATCTTACATACATACACCAAATTAGTGGAATTTCTATACACACTTGACTTACTACTTACAATGGAGAGACATTCAAACACTAAGAGAGAAAACAAAGAGTTAAGTCTTCTTCTTCTTCTTCTTCTTCTTCTTCTTCTTCTTCTTCTTCTTCTTCTTCTCCTTTCTTTTAAGTGTTATGAGTATGTGAGTGAGAAATTCAAGATTTTTGTTTCTTTATAAGTCCATTTACATCATCCTTGTGCAAGATTTGTGCAAGTGAAGGCTACATCCATCCAAAAGAGGCAAGAAGTCCTACATCATCCAAGCAAGGAAAGGAGCTCTAACAAGCTTTCAGGTCACCACAAAGGAGGAGCTTATAGGTAGAGATTCTTTAAAAGCTTAATGTTATTTGAGCTATAGGCTTAACACTTAGGAGCTATGAGCTTGTAGATTGCATCAACCATTTCCTACAGCCCATCAAGCTTGCTACTAACATTAGGAGTTTGTAAGAGTTACTCAACTCTTAGATTTAGGTCTCATGCCATGCTAAATGCTTTAGTTGATTGTGAATATATCTTATGTGTTGTCTATTTAAGTAAGTAATTAGTTGTGTAAATTGAATGTGTTATGATCTTAGTAGTCTGGGAATTCTTGCCTTCATGCAAGGGTCACACACTAAGTAAAATTTTTTAAATTGACCCTAACCGGTTTCATGCTTGTGGATGCCTGATTTGATTTGCCCATAATAGAAGTCTAATGATGAAAATGAAATAAGCACCGAATACAAATAATGGTTAAAAATCCTTTTGAGAATGGACCTAAAGCCCAAACCCTTCTAGAAGTGGATCTTAGGCCCAACTTCGCTTAAAAGATGAACTAAAACTCAGGAAGCCCCATTAAGTCAATAAAGCCCATTAAAAATTCATCTCAGCTTGAGGTTGATGAGGCAATGCTTCACCAAAAAGGAATTGTCTCTACAAAAGACATTTAAAGAGGCGACAACTCTTCAAAGAGGTGTTGCCTTAATGATATTTTCCTTTTTTTTAAGGAGCATTAATTGCTCTTGACATGCCTCATGCACATCCTAATGCTCTTTAGGAATTAATATCAGCATTTTTAGTAGGAGGTGAAGGGTTGTAAGCTCTTGAATGAGAGGAAATGGCATAAGTAAAGGAATAAAAAAGAAACGTAAAGAGAGAGAAAGGGGACTTTTTTGGCAAAAAGAAAATAAAAAAACTAGGGATAACAAATCTTGAAAAAAGATAAGCAAAGAGCTTTTTAAGAGGGGAAGGTAGCAGGGAACTAAGGAGGAAAGAGAGGAAGGTGGGGTTTTGAGATCCATTCTTGAAGGGCATAAACGTTCTTGCATTCTAACAAGTGCAATAATCAAATTCCAGTTCTGAGGGCCAATTATTTTGAAATAAAATAAGTTCAAATAGTAAGATTTCCCTATTTCTCATTGATTTTTAATATTCATAAGGTTTTATATCTTGTTTTGGGTTAATTTTCATATCTGCAATGTGATCTTTTGTAAATTTATGCATCTGTAGTTGATATAATGTTATTGAACTTCAATTATGGTTTAAAATAGGTAGAAAGTTATTATTTTCTATAAATTGGTAAATTGATGATGCCAAATCATAGAGGCATCACCTCTTTGTCCTAAGGCAGTGTAACTTCACTTTTGTGACATAAGGCGATGTCTTATTAATCAAGTGTCGCCACATCATTTCATCCTATCATTTATTTTATGCATGTTATTTAGATTTTAATTGTCAATTTTCTCTTAATTCGTGATAATTCTATGGGAATTAATTTCTTATATTCTATGATTTATTTAATTTTCTTTTAATTTTGAATGCATACATTGATATTTTTGTTTAGGTCTCTAATTAATAGTCTTATGTTTATATTAATTTTGATTTTGCATGTTGTGTGCAATCTGTGTTTTTTCTATATTTCTATATTTCAGCAAACTTATTTCTAGATTTTTCTAGTATTTATTAAATTCAAAATGCTTTTTAATTTAAATCATGAAATCGTCCAAGTTTTAAGTCTTTATTTACTCATTAAATTTGTGTTAACTTTAATCTTAAATTTATATGTCTTTTTTGCACATTCTAATCTTAATTTTAATTTCTAAATTTTATTATTTCAATGTGTGTCTATTTTGTTGCTTAAAAATTGTCAAATAATTAAGTCCTAATTTTGCTTAATTTTCTTTTATTTTATTCTTTTATTTCAAGGAATTAACTTGGTGGTTTTCCTTTGTGTAGGTTCAATTGTTGTTTGTGGGAAGTTAACAATCTTAGTTATTACAGGAATGAATTAGGGTGATTGTTAACCACTAAATTTTTACTCCAATTTTAGAAGACTTTTTAAATTTATTTTTACTTATTTTGTAATTTAGTTATTCTGCTTATTTATTATTATTTTTATTTTGTGTGTTTCAAAGGTTGTAATCTTTTCTCTTCCCCTAGTCTTTACATGTTTATTTTTATTTAATTTATTTGCATGACTATAGATGTAATCTTTTCTCCTCCCCTCATTTCTTTTGTGTGCGTCTTTTTACTTTATATTAACTTATCATGTTTATTTGGTTTTATGTTATATATGTTCTTATTATTTGAACTTAATAGGCATGAAATTGGACTATTGTGCTGATGCATTTTTTTGACATTTTGGAAAGTTACAAAGACTATTAATGTAAGCAATAACACCCTTTGTATAACCTAAAACATTTTATTGAATATTTCAACAACCTAATAAGTTATTAAAAAGGCATCTTTTAATATAATAACTCATAGGGTTACTCATTTATGCATAACATAGTTTTTAGAAAGTGATTAATACCATTAATGGTGTATTTGCAAAATAATGGCAGTAAATAATAGTTATAATTATAATCCCATATTTCAATAGCCAAAATAGGTGTGTGTACATGGCTTTATCTTCTATATAAATAAAGCCATTTCTTCTTTTTAATGATAATACATTTGAATAAAATTGAGCTTCTCTAGTAAGAAATCTCCACTTATCCTTCATTGATTGGAATTGTATTTTAGTGTTTGGCCTTTCATATTTCTTAAATGAGTCTAATTAAAGCCTCTTATAACTTCTTTGATTTTGATCTTGTCATTAGGCTTTCTTGAACTTTAATTGCCTGATTACTCACTTAAAACTTATTAGGCCATGAATTTGAGTTCAAATTCACATCATGCGCAAACTTGGGCCTAAGTGTAAAATTAGACAATTATTTAAGGGTAATGGCATTTGCATGTAACTAAAGAAATAATTAAATAACTAAAGGTAATAAAACATGAAACACAAATGAAGGCCAATCGTTAGGTTAGGTGAGCATTCAAAAGCCCATTTCCAGTTTTCAAGCCTAATCTCTTATGACGATTGATGGGAGCCCTTCGTGGGATCCAGTTGCTATAAATATGTGTCCCAAGTCTTATCCTAATGGCCAATCCTATCTCCAATATAGGCTCCAATCCCATATCGTATTTCCTAATGGGCCTTGAGCCTATACAATGTCATGGTTGCCAAACATTCGGGCATGTGTTGAACCCCGCCGCATACAGTAGCTACTCCACTAGGGGTAAAGAAACTAATTTCAGTCTTTTATGTTTTATCATTTTTAATTCTTTTCTTATTTCTTTTGCATTTCATAACACCTTTTCACATATTGTGCACAAAGTCCTAAATAAATCGGTAATAGTCTTTGCTTTAATACTTGTGTTTTACTCAAACCTGGCGGTGAGGTATTTAGCTATTGTCACTTATAGCATGAATTTATCCATGTTGCATGTACTCTTGAGTAGGGATATGTAATGGAGGTATATCGCTATGGGAGTCGAAGCATATTACCTAAAGACCTAATCCATGTAATGGCTTAGTCATTTCCTTTTAGGGTTTAATCCCAAATGCATGTATTTTATGCCATATAGTAGTCCTTAGTATAAAACCCAAGCCCATCTTAAATGGACTCTGTTAAAATTGGGCCTCTCATGCCCACTATGGCCCAATTTTGTGGACTTTGGTTTCATCCAAAGGTATTGCTCCTTGTTTATACCATCATGAGAGTTTTTTTATATATGTCAGTTTTATTATCCCCCATTGATAATCAAAACCCAAGCCACAAATCCTAGGACAAGAAACTCACTATCGAATATGTATCTAGAAGAAATTAGGGTGGAAGTGATCATGCATAAATTTATTATCTCTATGTTGATTGTAAATGTTCATTATTTGTTTATTTGTTTATTTCTCTTTTATGTTGAAAAATAAAAAAAATGAACTCACATCTCATGCATATTTCTGACCCATGGTGATTATAGATATGAATCCATCTCAATTTTCCATTTGGACACGATCTAGCACCAGCCACTTAGTCAGAAACTTAAAAATAGCAGCAATAGCAGATTTTGATTTTGAAGCCTTCAAGGAACAATTAAAAGTAGAGTTAGTTGATCAAACTTGAGCAATTATTTGGGAAATGATAGGGGAGATGATGCGAGCTACCTGAAAAAAAAACCAGTTTAATAACAATAACCATTTGAGCTTAATCTTAATCCCTTCATGAAAAATCGGGTGGAGGATGATCTTGAGACTTTGTTGGCAGATCCAATGGGTCACTAAGATATAAACATTTATGAGACTATAGAGAAAATCGATTGCACTAAGAACATGACCAAGGCCATGACACAAATTTATATGATGATGAAAGAAAAGGGAATTAATGCCTTGATGGACTATACTGACCTCAACTTGCATGAGGATGATGATCCCCTGCCCCAAAATTCAATTTCCCTAATATGAAGAAGTATGCTAGAACTGATGATCTGCTTTTATAATTTAAATAATGCATGACTTACTTGAAGGCAATTAGCTTAACCAAGTCTTAGATTGTCAAGCAGTTTCCTATGTCATTGAAGGGTGCTTTAATCTGCTAGTATTATGCTTTAGAGTCACATGTGTGGACTGACTAGAAGAAGTTGTGTGCTGCATTTATGAAGAGTATGGTCTTAATGTTCATCTAGAAGTATCCTTAAGGGATCTGTAAAATACCAAGCAGTAGTTCAATGAGTCTTTTACTGACTACTTAACTTAATCGAGGGGGAAGTCAACTTAGATGAGACACAGGCCTGCTGAAGCTGATGCTAGCAATGGAAGGATGTGTTCCACCACTTTCCAAGAAGTTGAGGGATCTAGGAATCCAAAAATTTGAGGAATTATATAGATTTATGGTTTAGAAAGAGTTTGATTTGTCACAAAAGAAGAATTCTATAGTGGAAGATCTGGGGGGTAAAGAAGGAATTAAAAGTAGCAGTAGTAACATAGTAGTAGTAATGTGTAAGTCAATGCAGTTAGGTAGTCCAGGACATTTTCTAATCTAGGGAAACCTCTTTCAAAAGTGCTCAATAAATTAATTGAGAAGAACTTATCACAACCATTAGCTCTAAGACAACCCTTACCAAATGCCAATCTGAAGCTCTACTACAAGTTTCATCAAGTCATTGGACATGACATTGATAATTATGTTAGGTTAAAATGTGAGATCTAAGACTTGATTGATTCAGGAAAAATTACTAATCCAAAATCTAGAAAGCCAAACACCTAAAATAATCCCTCACCCAACTATAGAAATGTACCATAGCCAAATGCCCTTATCCTTATAATTAATACTAGTCTAACTAAAGAGCAAGAGTTAAACTCCTTTATTAATACCACACCTAACTCACCAAACCTTGACCCTGAACCAAAAAGGCCATAGCCCACCAAATTGCTTGTTAGTGTCCTAGATATATGGAGTTTCGATAAGGAAAGAGGGCAAATTGATATAAGGGATAATGATGAAGAAAGGGAGAGTTGGTCAGCTAAGAAGGTTATGAAAAATAAGAAGGAGGAGCATAAAATAAAATTAGTATCTAAGGCTAAAATTGAAATATAAAATAAAAGGGTGGAAAAAGAGGAATCGAAGAAAGAGGAGAAGTCTATTGCTAGTGTTTGGGAATTGCTTATGAATTCCAAAGCCCATCGAGAAGCACTAGTCTAGGCTTTGGATTGGAAGAAAGTTCTTATAGCTTATACTCCTGAACAGATGGTGAACTCTCTAATGGACAGCCCCGAGGGGGCTATCATATTTACTGATGATGACCTGCCATTAGAGGGAAGAGACCACTATAAGGCCTTATTCATTAAGGCTAAGGTGAAGGGAAAACTTACTTACTGTGTAATGGTGGACAATGGATCTACTATTAATGTATACCCCTTGAAAATTTTACCCAAGTTAGGACTTACTGTGGCTGATTTCAAACCCTTAAATTTGACAATCAAGGCATATGATGACACAAAGCAGCCTATTGAGGGGACTTTTTGGGCCATGGTAAAAACTAGACCTATTATAACTTGAGTGGATCTGCATGTGATTGACATTCTAGTGACATTTGCTATTCTCCTAAGGAGGCCTTACTTTCATCCTTTAAGAGGTGCACCATCCACTGTGCACTATAAAATCAAATTTCCATAAGAAGGGAAGGTGGTTACTATTTCAACAGAAATTTAGGCTATTATGGCTACTTTGAAATTAACACCTAAGGAAATTCCCATCAATCCTAGTTTTGAGGTTTGCATGATATATAAGGATGAACTAGATGAGAAAATTATGAGCATTATGCATAGCATGAACTTTATGCCTAGCCTAGGACTAGGAAAAATTAGAATGGACCACTAGATTTTTTAGAGCAAAAGGTGCCAATCTTGAAATATGAAATAAGGTACTAAATGGCTAAGGATTTTGAGGAAGAAAATGAAGCTAGAATTAAGAAACGGGCATTATAGGACTGGTTTGCGAAGGAAGGTACTGGTTATCCATACATAGGAAAGCCTTAACTTCTAATGCTGGTTAGGAAATTGGTCCTAGGATTTGAGATATTTATTAAATATATGGATGGGATGAAGAAAGTTTCTACTATAAAGCTAAAGAATACTGTTGATTAAGAAGAGAAACTAGACTTTAAGACCTTTGTTCAGAATTCTATTATTGATGTCATTTATAATGATTATGACATTTCTCTTGCTTTCTTGTTTAAAATTGATGATTTATTCTTTTCAAAGTTGACGCAATGAAATTTTAACTTTGCTTACTTATGTGATGTGTTTCCTAATAGTTATTCTATTTGTGATTATCATTTCTTGTATATATTTGACATTAATTATATGCAAAGTTTCTGGAAGTAGTGGGCAACACGTAGTGGTTAGCCAATATAGTCCTGATCGCTAAGAAAGATAAAAGAGTCATGATGTATATGGATTATAGGGATCCAAATAAAGCTTGTCTAAAGGATGACTTTCCCTGATCATATATCGATACACTAGTTGATAGTGCAACTTATAGTGTAATGTATTCCTTCATGGATGGCTTCTCAAGGTACAACCAGATTATAATGGCAATAATTAACAAGTTCAAGATGTCCTTTACCATGAAATAAGGAATCTATTGCTATTTAGTCATGCCTTTTGGACTAAAAAATATGGGAACTACTTATCAGAGGATGGCCACTACTTTATTACATGACATAATCCATAAAGAAATAGAGGTTTATGTAGATTATATGATGGTAAGGTCCTAAACTAGAGAAGGGTATTTTGCAGCTTTTGATAAGTTCTTGGCAAGGGCTAAAAAATACAACCTCAAGCTGAATTCAAAGAAGTGCATATTTGGGTTAACTTCAAGGAAGCTGCTAGGACACATTGTAAGCCAGAAGGGAATTGAGGTAGATCTGGATAAGGTTAAGGAAATTAGGGATATGCTTGCACCTAAGATTATGAAAGAAGTGAGAGGGTTCATCAGACACTTATAATACATTAGTAGCTTTATAACTAAGTTGACTACTATTTATGAACCAATTTTTAAGCTTTTAAGGAAGAATCAACCCATAATTTGGGATGATAGATGTTAGTAGGCTTTTGAAACTATTAAAGATTGCTTAAATCCTCTAGTGTTATAACCGCCAAGACTAGGTACACCTTTAATTCTTTATCTGGCCATTAAGAATGAAGCAGTAAGGGCAATGTTAGCTCAAGAAGGGGAGCATCAGTTTGAGCATGCAGTTTATTATCTAAGCAAGAAACTCATGCCTTACAAGTCTAACTACAATCTAGTGGAGAAGACATGCATGGCTGGCATTTGGCCAACCAAAAAGCTTCAACACTACTTCCAATCTTACAGAGTTCATGCAGTCTCCAGACATGATCCTTTAAGATACCTTTAGCATACTCCATTACTTATAGGAAAGTTAGCCAGGTGGTTGGTTCTGCTCACTGAGTTTGATATAGACTATGTGGCAAAGAAAGTGGTAAAAGGGAGAGTGATAGCAAACTTCTTTTCTCAAAATCCAATGGATGATAAATAGGAATAGGAGTTAGAGTTTCTAGAGTATTTAAGGGCAATAGAGATTCAAGGATGGAGCATGCACTTTAATGGGGCAGTTAACACTAAAGGAGCAAGTATCAGTATAATTCTCGTCATGCTAATAGGGGAAATGATTTCAGTGGCAAAAATATTAGAGTTTGAAGTAATAAACAATCAAGTCAAATATGAAGCTTGCATCCTTAGTTTGGAGGCACTACAGAATATGGCGATAGAAGATGTAAAGACTTGGTTTTTTAATTATTAATAAAAAATGTGGATTATTAAGCTTAATTATTATTTTATTTAATTAGTGTTAATTGAGTAATTTATAAGTGTTTTAATAAATTATTAACATTTAGGAGTGTTTTAATAAAATATTGATTATTAAAGTATTTTCTATATATTATATGTGTGTACTTGTGAAGAGAGTAGGCATTTTTATTTTAAAATAATAAAAGTTGTACCTTATACTTTAATTTTTTTAAAAAAGTCAGGATCAATTTTTTTTCCCCATTCTTTCTTTTGCTCTTCTCTTTCTTTTCTTTCCTTTTCTTACTTTTCTTCTTTCCTTCTCTTCCTCCTACACCACCCACCACATCACTGTCGGCATCAACCACCGCCACCTTAGCCTTGCCGTAGCCACGTCAGACTGCTGCCATCCTCTGTCTCTTCCTTTTTCTATCTCCTGCCACCCTAAGGCTCACCACCAGTCTCAAAATAATCCGTATCCTCTGGGCTTCAAATGACCTCCGTCAATTTTGGTTTCCAACTCGAGTAAACTCCTTAATTTTGAGTAATTTTAACTTAGGTCATTTTAGTTTATTTGTTAAATTTAGCTTTAATTAGGTTGATTCAAGTCTAATTGAGTTTATATTATTAAAATTGAGGTTGGGAGCTTTCTTTTGATGTATGGTTTGCAATTTTTTCAGAAGGTTGAATTTAGGGTCACTATTCTAGGTCTTGGTTACTGTTCATGACACTCTTTTGAACCTAGTATATGTGTATATTTTTATTAAATTCTATAAATTATGTATATTAAACCTTGTGAAGGAAGTTTTATGAGATTAATTTTAGAATTTAAGATATGAATTTTTAAAGTTTATGTATTAATATGTGTACTTGGAAAATTATTAGACATTGGAGAATTGTTTAATTTTAATTGAATTTATTGTTAATTATTTTGTTTTAGACATATTTTTAAATAATAAAAGTATAAAAATAATTTTTATAATTAATTTTCAATTATTAGTTAACTAGTAGTAATTTTGGGAAAATAAATTAATAATGAATTTATTTATTATTTTTAAGCCTAAATGAATCATTTATGATTTTTTATGATTTTTATGATTTATTTGAGTAATTTAAATAGCTATTTTATAATTTGTGCTAATTTGGTAGTAAAAATGGAAAATGGATTTCATTAACGAGATTTTATTATAAATTAGAAATTTTATTAATTACTTGGAAATAAGTTTCCCTTTTATTTTTATTTTATATAAATAAATTAATTTGCATTAGTTAACTAAATTCTTATAAATTATTAATGATTTGAGAAAAATTATATTATTTTTTCAATATATATATTGTGAATTGTGGTTTTTGGTTGAGCGCAAGTGTAGTGTGGGGGCCCAACTCGAGTTGTTGATTTGTGAGACTGTTAGAAGTGCTGTTTTTATGCAAGAATGGCTCTGCTTCAGTAAAGAGATGTTCATTTTACATAGGAAACTCTACCAAATTTTTGAAAGATTTCTCATAAAACGTGACATCGATATGTGTTAATTCTAAGTCTGTATAGCATTATATTTTAGATCAAGTCAACCTCATCATCTCATGATTTTATTAAATTTTAAAAATTTTATGAATTTAATTATATTAGCATATTTTCAAAAAATATTATTTATTTTAGAGAATTCCAAGACCAGAGCTATTCCAAGCAGCAGAGGACGCGTTGCCTAGCACGCTCAACCAGTGAGTTGATTTTATAGAATGTGTGTTGCGATGATTTTGATTATATTTTCATATGATTTAAATAATAATGAAATGATTATATGAACTATTTATAAATTTATTTATATTGCTACATGCATGATTATTTCTTTATTTATCATGAATAGTAATTGAAGATTGCTTTATGGAATTTCTTTTATTTCGCTTTATTTGTTTATTTTATTTTATTTTATTTTATTTTATTTATTATGATTTAAATGATTTGAAAATAATGGTAGAAAGTGCTACCTGGTGGGTGTCACTAGGACTGCATGTGCAATAATAATAATTATTTATATGGCCATTGATTAATTTATGAACCCTGGTTAAGATTTGCTCTCTAGGCAAGATTTGTGAAAATGTAAGCCTTAGTTGAGCTTTGCTCTTTAGGCAGATGTGTAGATATTGTTGAGCCTTGGTTGAGCTTGCTTTTTGGACAGATGTATGATACTGGTTGGACGCTGGTCGAGCTTGCTCTCTGGGAGTGACAGTCAATTGGAATAAGTGAGTCAAATGGCTATTAGAATTTGATGGTTTAGATGTTCTACTAGATTTTCTACTAAAATAATAAATTTATATGATTTTGTACTAGACTTTTGTATTAAAGTAAATGATTTTTTTAATATTTATATTTATTTTATTTTTATTTTCAAAAAGGCTTTTAATAAATATTTTCAAATCAATATGCATTTTATAAAATTGATTCAATTAGTGAGGTTTGATTCTTCTCAATTTATTTTTTTAGGACCTCACAGTCTGCCTAATATTGGTCACGTCTGCGCCAGGTTTCTTCTTCACCAACTGCATTAGATATGTGTATTTAATTTGAGCATTATGTAATCGAATTCTAAATGCCGCAATAGTTTATTATGAAACTTGTGCTATTGATATTATGGATTTGTGTTATGTTGAAATATTATTGTAATGGAGTAATGACTTATGAATTTTTTATTAATGATTTTATCCATGGTATTATTGTTTATTGATTGTTATTTATGTGTGAAAATTTTCAAGACTTACTATGGGTTTCGGTTGCATTTTTACATTTCCCATTCCCTAGTGCCAGTCACATACCTCTTGGTTTAGGTCATGATAGAAGAAGTTACAATATATGGGGATTCCATGCTTATGGTAAAATAGGCTTTAAAAGAGTGGGAAGTAAGAGAGGATAAACTAAGATTATACTAGGATTACTTAAACACAATTTTATTGTCTTTCACTCAATGCAAGTTTGTCCACTTGCCGAGAAAAAAGAACTAAGTGGCTGATGCTTTAGCTACCTTAGCTTCAATGTGGGAAGGTGGGAAATAAACTGAAATCAAGCCTCTCATTCTCATAAAATCCTGAAACCCCTATTATGGTGAGATAACAGTGATGCCAGTCAATACCACTGAAAAGCTGTGGTTTCATGATTTGCAGTAATATTTAGAGGTGAGATAATTTCCTGAAGATGCTGATAAGAAAGAGAGGATGTCTCTAAGAATGTTTCCCAGCAATTCATTAGTCATAATAGGATGTTATACAAGAGGATGCCACATGGATTGCACTTGAAATGTATTAATAAGGATAAAGCTATACTACATATGAATAGGATAGTTTTGGCAAAGAAAATAGCATGTCAAAGTTACTTTTGACTGACAATGAAAATAGATTGTGTGAAATGTGTAAAGAAAAACCATAATTGTCAGGTGTATGGTGATGTTACTCATCTATCTTCCATGGAATTTTAAAGAATGATTTCACTTTGTTCATTCGTAGTTTGGGGGATTAATATCATAATGAAGATAAGGTTAAAGGCATCAAATGGTCATCATTACATTATGGTGGCCATTGACTACTTCTTTAAATCGGTTGAAGCATAGTCATTCATAACTATTGGAGCAAAACAAAAGGTGAAGTTCATAGAAAAGAAAATAATTTACAAATATGGGTTGCCTCATCATATTGTCATTGATAATGGTGTTCAATTTAGGAAAAAAAATTGTTACTTTGCTAAAAGAGTACAAAATTGAGCAACATAGATCATCTCCCTATAGATCATATGGCAATGACGCAGTAGAAGTAGCAAATAAGAATGTGAAGAGGATCTTGTCCAAAATGCTAGAAAATTATAAGGATCAAGCAAGTTATCTGCAATTTTCATTGTGGGGATATAAGACCACTGCCAAAAATTAACCCATTACCATACAAAAATTAACCCATTACCATTCAAAAATTAACCCACTACGATTCTTTAAGTCTCCAGTAAATCTTTAAGGCAAGATCTCACCTAGTTTTCCCAAAACCATAGAATAGGATCATTACAAAGTGTCCTTCTCAATTTATATTCATTGTACTCAAGAATTTTGGACTCAAAGAGAACACGCAATGACTGAATCTCAACCTCTACTAGCAATACAACTTCATACCCATACACTAGTGAATATAGAGTGGCTCTGATCAATGTTCTAGCAGTACTTTTTGTGATGTCTTGCTATGGAGAAAACTTTAAAAAAGGCTATCTAGGTAAAAGTTAAAGACTAAAAAAGAAAAATAAATAAAATAAAAGTCCTGCTAGGTTGAAAACCTTATGAAAGGAGGCCTAGGAAAAATTAAGGATATGTAAAAGAGGAGAGAGAAAAAAAATAGTTAGTTGGAAAACTTGCAAAGGCAAGCCATTTAATGATAGGAGTTGTGTCAAGAGTGTAGATGGCAGAGTTTAGCACACGTCCAAAATTTTAGCAACCGTGACATTATTTGAACTCAGGGCTCTGAAGAACATGCTACTATATCATAAAGACATAGCATGGAGATGAGGAGTCACCACCAAGGGTAATAACTGGGATAACTGATGAGTGGTGGTAACTCAATTCTTTAAAAGAAAATTAGCACCAAAACCAAGAGATTTTAGATACGGAATACCAACTTCTCTTAGTCTTGTGTTCTTTTAGAATTAGTTTATTACTTACTAAATTATTATCTAATTACATACAATTGCATCTAAACCTTAATTTAGCATTCATCTAACTCCAAGTCAACTAGTCATGAAAGAGTACATAAAAAATGAATTCATATAGCGTAACGTCCCTAAATTAGTTTAATCCACATTGATTTTAATTAAGTTAGTTAAATCTACATGTTTTTTACAAAGTAAAATGGAAAACTAAAGATGGGCCTATATTTTAATTAAATTAATAAGCATATGTCTACTTATTTTAATTCTAAAAATAATGAGCCTAAGTCTACTAATTTTAAGAAAGAAAATAGAAATTAAATTAGCGAGCTTAATTCTACTTAACTTTAAATTAAATAATGTGATCCTAAATCTATTAATTTTAAAAAGAAAATGCTTTAATAGGTTGTGTTAAGTCTAAATTAATTTTAATTAAACTAAAAATGGGTCAAAGTCTAAATTAACCTAATGGACCTAAATTAATTTTAAAGTTAATTTAACCTACAGACCAATTTAAAAGGCCTATTAATTAAATAGGTTAGAAACTAACATGGGCTTGGGGCCCAAAGCGAATAAAAAATGAAAAAAAGCCCAAATGACAAAATTAAAGCAAATAATGATCAAACATACATACTATGATTTCTAATCTTAATTTTATTTACATGCAACCTAAATTATCTACTGCCACCATTGATTTTATTAGGGTTTTACCAAAGTAAACATAATTTATTAATTAATTTTAAAAGGCAGTAAAATAAAGGTTCTACTATTTCCTATTATTAGGGCTACTACAAGTCCTACACACACAAAATTAAACTAATTAAATACATGGCCTAATAAACCAAATAAATAAAAAAATATAGAATAATAAAAAAAACACAAAAAAAATATAAAATTTATATGGGATTGATAGAGGATTAATCCATGGCATTTCATGGATCTTCATGGGTTAGATACTATTCAATTATTCCATCAAATTTCTCCAACCACAATCATTCACATAAAAAACAAAGGAAACAAAGTTAGAATTAATAGCAAATTATACAAAATGAAAGAAATAAATAAAGAAGGAATGAGTATGGTGCGATGCAGTATTAACTTGCTCCTCAGAAGCTTTGTTCACCATGTTAAATAAAGTCTGTAGATTTGGTTTTAATCTCTTAGGCTTACTGCTCTTTTTAAAACTCTTTTTTCTTTTTGAAAGAAAAGAATGTGAAAGGTAAGGTAACCTCCAGGGGAATGATGGGATTCGTGATACAAATGCAGCGAAAATGATAGGATTCGTGATACAAACGCAGTGAAAAAATTAAAGTTTATCACGTTCCCAAACCTAGATCCATGTAATTCGACTACTTAATTAAATCTAAGGTTTCAAGAATCTCACCAAGACGCAAAAGAGGCAAGATTTTCTGGAAGGATGAGAGGAGGTTCACACCAGTGACACCTTACCTCAAGCCTTTTTGCTTTGATTGTTCGGATCTAGTCGTCTCCAAAAGGATGCATCCTCTATAGGTATCCACATAAACAGCCCTTCACAAAATGAATTGGAGTGTGTGCTAGCAACCTTCTTGATTGTCTCACAAATCAAGAAAAAAATAAAAACTCTATCTTTGTTTTCTAAGAAGAAAGAAAACGAATTTGGAGGCAAGAAAAATAAGTATGTTAAACCCTAGAGAATATAACATATTTATAAACTCCAAATTAGGGTTTTACCTACCAATGACCTTTTGGTAACTTCCATTTATTATATTCTGATTTTGTTTAAAAATAAATCAGAAATAATATCTTATTTATTTATTTAAAATAACATTTATATTAAATAAATAAACAAATAAATAAAACACTTTAATTATTTATTTCCACAGAGTTTATTTTGGGCTTATTAAACCCAAATTCATTTTGGGCTTGTTCTAAGTGTGTGACCCTATAGGTTCACATAACATTGGCAGTGGGCCTAAATCTCTATTTAGGCCTACAAGTCATAAGTGGCCTCTAGCAAGACATTATGACTACCCAAGTCATGTGAAGTCAATAATCCAATATAACCAAATTACAGTGAATTTTATTATCCCTTTATCACATGATATTCTAATTGAACATAAGGCATAGAATGTCATCCCTATATAGTTCAATATTATGACTTGATTCCAAGTAGACTGAAAATGATAACTCTTTATCAATTCATTTCAGCATGGCCATGCATTTTCCTTCAGTCTATCTCATCAAGGGGCCCATAGATATCATTCTCATATTAATGAGGGATAAATTCCTTCTAAATCACTCACATTCCTCATATAACTAATTTCATATCCAACAACATCCTATTTAATCGTCCAGTTAAAGACAATGTTAAAATATGTCAAAACATAAAATAGCTATATAGAAATCCATGATGATTTCAAGGTCAAAGGATCGAAATAAAATTACTATGAGAGAAATACTTATCATAATAATCTATGTAGTATTTTCATAGTGGGTCAATCCAGTACATGATCTCTCATCATGTACCTATGAGTTGACTTGATATCTCATATTCATGATTAGTAAAACATAACCATCAGTCAACTTCATACTAGCCTTAATACTTTAATATTTATATAATGAATAAATGGCTAGGGATAATTAGAATAGAACTCTTATTTTAATCTAAGGGTTTTACTATTAAGTCACATACTTGATGGCCTTAGTAAGAATTAACCATTCATATAATCATTATAAAATCAAATGATAATGAAATACCTCTTTATTAATAAAATAAGAAAGTCAATACATAATCACAAATGATTGACCTAGTGCATATCACTAACACAAAAACCAAGGGCATGGATTTTATCGTATCATTCAGGCTGGTTGTTTTGTTTCAGTTAATTAATATTATTATATTGAGATTTATGATTACTCAAACTTTTGGTCAGAACTAATTCAAATTCCAAAATAGTCAAATTAGATTAAAACCTAAACATTCTAGAATCAAAACTAAAACAAGTTTACAATATTAGAGTAGTAAATATAAGGTCTAAATCTTAGTCTATAAATCATCCAAATCTAAGTCCTCTGCATCCTCTCCCTCCTCATCACCACTGTTACCATTTCTACCATCTCCACCACCACTATCGACATCATCGCCTACTCCATCCTTATGTTCTTCCTCATCATCATCATCCTTAATTTGAAGAGTAGCAACCTGACACTAAAGAGCTATGATCCTAGCTTGGCTAACTGCATTATAATCTTGTCCAAATATAATTCAAGGTAAGTAATCATATGAGCATGCATACATATAGAAATAGGAAGTTTCCTTACCCTATAATGTTGAGTGGCACTCATTAGATAATCTCGTTAGGCCTCAACTAAATGATACATGTACACTCCTTACTCCAGGGGTATCTACATGATTAATGACTTATTAGTACTAATATCTAGTTAAGTTAATTCAGAAAATAGGTTGGAAAAGAGCTTATATAAGTGGTATCAAGAGTACTTGATGGTGTCAGACTCTCATCTAATGACAATAGCTAACGGGATAACTCCCCTAGAGGTACCTAACAGTGAACCAACAGATCAGGCATGTGAGTGAGATAGCCAACAACCACCCGTGAGCTAGAACTAGAAGGAGCTTTAGTAGGCTGCACTTCGGTTAAAGTACCCTCACCACTATCAGTACGAGGTCACTTAAGAGGTCTCTCATGAGTGGGAGGTCTAGCTCGATGTAAGGTGATGCTACTTGGAAAAAAGGGAAAATAAAGTTAGGATATCACATTTATGAGTATGTCATAAAATTAAGAAGTTACCTGAGTGATCGTCGCATTAGATAAAGGCAACCACTTCAGAAGATTAACTCAAATCAAGTCTAGATAACGAGTCTTGCTTCTCATAGTGTGGTCCTCAACAAGTTCTCCTACAATGGCTCTATCTAGCTGACTACCCTCTAGTAGTTGTGTCCAAAACATGCCATCTGGAGGTGATGTAAGGATATGCCTATCATGGGCGCCCCGATCTTAGTAAAGGATCCTCTCACTTAGATACCACCCCCTATAGTCAAGGCCATAGAGAAGTGCTCTCTTCAAGGATAGTGGCCTAGAGTGGACTATATCTAGAGGCCATCTATCATGAGGACGCTATAAGTCTAGACACAACTATATAAATATAGAACAGATAAGTAAATTGATCTTCTAATTATATGATTACTAATAATGATTTTATGTGTTGCAGGTACCTCATCATAGGTCAAAGTGTTTAGCCAATCATGATGGACATGCATGCAAGCCAAGTGCCTCTTCCATGAACAATTTGCACCCCATCTTGCCAGAGCAAGGAAAGGAGCGTCTCCAAAATGGACTATGTCATGAATCAACTCAAGCTCTAAAGCCTAGACCTGCTAAAAGGATTTTTGATAAATAATCATGTTGATTAATAAATCAAAAAGAAGAGAGAGAGATGAACTAGTATAGCATGCTAAAATCCATAGCTCCTCGCACAACCTCATCCATACTTTAATATATATAAGCTAGTGCACAACTGCCCTAATCATAAGAAGACACTAGATCCAAGTCTCTAAGTGGCATTAAGAACATCAAATTAATAAAGCTTATGGTGTCAGCAAAGAAAGTGGTGCCTAGCAGGTAAATTAGGAATGCTCTCACTAACTAGTCAATCTCGTGAGCTGTAGTCACTGCCTCAATCCTTGCTTGAGTATAGTGCCTCTGAATAGAATTAATCTTCACTGTATGAGTCCCCTTCATGTCTAGAATCATACTAAGGAGATGCTCAATGTAAGTAATGCAATCAAGCATCATCCAGTGGAGGCTAGTATCAAATGGGACTGCATTCCCTATTGGGTTTTGTGATGCAAAACATAGTGAAAATAAAAACTTTTAACCATGAAAATCCTAAACTTGGATCCATGTAATTTGAGTAGAATGATTGTTAAGGTTTCCAAACACTCACCAAGATGATCTTATGGCAAGATGGTTAGAACAAAAAGAGAGGGTTCACTCCAGTGACACCCTACCTTGAGCTTTTCATGTGCATCTTTTTGGATTAAGGCATCGCCAATTAGGCCATGCCCTCTACGGTATCTACACGAATAAGGTGAAACAAAGTGGTGTTAGTGTGTTAGCACCTTTATTGTCTCACAACATAAATTTTTCTATGTGTTTTCTTTTCATAAAAGAAGTTATAGAAGGAGGAGAATTAGTGGCTTAGCTAATCCTAGAGAAATAGATGTTTATATATACATCCTATTTAAGGCTTCTCTTACCAAAATAGTTTTGGTAAGATTAAACTTCCTTTGCTACTTTGATTCCAATTCCAAATTAGAATCATTTCCTATTTATTTAAATAACTCTTACCTTAAATAAATTAGGAAATAATATATATATTCATTTATTCTTACATAGAGATAATTATTGGGCTAATTATCCTAAGTTTGCTTTAGGCTTGTTCTAAGTGTGCAACCCTATAGGTTCATATAACGTTGGCAGTAGCCTAAAATTCCCATTTAGCCCATAAGTCATAATTCATCTCTTGCAAGATATTATGACTACCCAAGTTGTGTGAAGGCCAATAATCTGACATAACCTAATCTACATCATGTACTATAGTCCTTTTGTCATGCAACATCTTGGTTGAACATAAGGCATAGATTATGTCATCCTTATATTGTCCAACTATATTGCTTCACAATCCCAAGTAGACTGATACTGATAACTATTTATCTGATATTTATAACTTTGTATCAACTCATTCTAGCATGGCTATGCATTTGCTCAATCTTACGCATCGAGGGGCCCATAGATATCTTCTTATAATTAATGAGGGACAAATTCCATCTTACTTACTCACATCCATCATATAACTAATTCTATATCCAATCACAACCTATTTTATCATCCAGTTAAAAATGACGTAGGGATGTGTCAAAATACAAAACTTATTATACAGGAAACCATTGTTATTTTAGGTCAAAGGATTCAACTAATACTATGGTGATGAGAATTACTTATAATAATTATCCATGTGGTATTCTCATAATGGGTCGATCCAATACACCATTTCTCTAAATATGTACCTATAAGTTTGACTTAATATCTCATATATATTATCGATAAAATTTAATCATTAGTTAAGCTCATACTAGTCTTTATTCATTATTGTTCCCACAATAATAATCAACTAGGGATATTTAGATTAGAATTCAAGTGTCACTTAAGAGTTTTAATATCAAGTCACATACTTGATGATCTTAAGGAGAATTAACTAATCAAGGATAATATCATAATTAGCTAGTAATAATAAAAATGTCTCTTTATTAAAAAAAAATATAAATGTGACAAACTCAAAGTATGACTATTACATAATTAGCCTAGGGTATATCAGTAATAACCCCCATACAAGTAATGCTAACAACAGTCATAAAACATATAGGATCTAAAGTAAGCTCTCTGAATGGGAGGTGGAATGTATAAGTGGTGTCAAACCATCTCTCCATCAATGCATAGAGCTATTGGTGATCTATGCAACCCTAAGCATCCGAGAGAGATAAAATGAAGTCCTCAAATCCCATATCCTAAATATGGTCCTTAACATCATTAGTGAGCTCATCATACCAAACTCGAGCACCGCTAAAATTCTTAACACCCTTAAACATATGTGCATCATGCTATAAAATAGACAAGGAAGTTGAAGAGTGATGTAATTTTTAAAAAATTTTAAAAAGTATATTCAGAACTTTGTTCAGGAGGCACCGCCTCATTAAAGAGGTGATGCCTTAACATAAAAAACTGATGCCTCAATGATATTATATGAAAGCAATGGATATAACACAAAGAGGTGATGCCTCATCGATGAGGCAATCACCACATTACAAAGGCGATGCCTCTTCGCATCAGAGAACATGAACTAGTTTTGAGTTTTTCACATTCTTTTTAATATTAATCAATCTCATTCTTATTTTAAATGATAAATAGACATTTGCTAATTTTTACTTGATCCTATTTTGTAGAAAAAATTAATTGATTTGGGTATTAACCTCTCTAGATGCCAATGCAAAGATATGGGTGCCCAAATCCATAGTAAGAGGAATGGTGTCCCCCACAGTGAATCCCAAAGTCTGCAAATGATGTATAGGAGGCATAATAAGGTTCCACTTTGGAAGATCGAGAGTCTAAGCAGCATCTATTTTCAAAAATAAAAAAAATGCAAGAAGAGGAGAAGACTATAAAAGAAAGAAAGAAAGGAAAAGAAATAAGAGGAAAAGAACATACATATATATATATATATATATATATATATATATATATATATATGGAATAAAAAGAAAATTTGAAAAGAAGGGTGAATTTATGAAAAATGAGAATTTAAAAGGACATGTGGAGAATAGTTAAATAAGAGATGGCCTCTTGAGTTTGTACCTTAAGGCTGATAACCGGGAATTAAAAAGAAAATTTAACCTCTCGAGTTTGTACCCTGAGGCTGACAATGCAAATTTAAAGAATTACCTCTTGGGTTTGTACTCCAAGACTGACGGCTCGAATTTTAAAGGAATTGCCTCTCGGGTTTAAACCTCAAGGCTGATAGCATGAAGTTTCTGATTATTTAAAAAATTCAACCTCTCGAGTTGTACCTCGAGGCTGATGGAGTGAATTTCAAAGAAATTATCTCTCAATTTTTTATTCTTAGGCTAACATTAGAATTTTGATGAATTTGCCTCTCTAGTGAATTTGAAGATCAAGTATTTCCTTTTTAATTTTTATTATGCCTATCGATTTTATGAAAATATTTGATTATATGAATTTTCTTTTTCAAAAAAAAGGGCAAACTATAGATGCCCAGTTTAATCAGCCTGTAATAGAACTCCAACGATGAAAATGAAATAAGAACTACATGCAAAGAATAGTTAAAAATCTTTTTGAGAATGGACCTGAAGCCTAAATCCTTCTAGAAGTGGATCTCAAGCCCAAGTTCACTTAAAAGATGAACTAAAACTTAAGAAGTCCGTTAAGCCCATAAAGCCTATCAAAAATTCATCTCAGCCTAAGGCAGATAAGGCAATACCTCTTTGGCACTAGACATTTAAAGTGGCGATGCCTCTCCAAAGAGGCGCTGCCTTAATGATATTGTCTTATTTTTTTTAAGGAGCATTAATTGCTCTTGAAATGCCTTATACACGTCCTAACACTCTTCAAGAGTTAATATGAGCATTTCTAGTAAGAGGTGAAGGGCTGGAAGCTCTTGAATGAGAGTAAATGGCATAAGTGAGGGAATAAAAAAAAGAAAACTGAGGAGAGAGAAAAGGGAATTTTTTGGTAGAAAGAAAATTAAAAAAAAACTAAAGAGAAGCAGAGAGCTTTCTGAGAGCGAAAGGTAGTAGGAAACCAAGGAGGAAAGAGACGAAGGTGGGGTTTGGAGGTCCATTCTTAAAGGATAGAGACATTCTTGCATTTTGACAAGTGGAATAGTCAAATTCCATTTTTAAGCTCCAATTATGTTATAACAAAATAAGTTTAAACAGTAACATTCCTTATTTGTCATTGATTTTTAATATTCATAAGGTTTATATCTTGTTTTGGGTTAATTTTCATATCTGAAATGTGACCTTTTGTAAATTTATGCATTTTTAGTTAATATAATGTCATTGAACTTCAATTCTAGTTTGAAATAGGTAGAAAGCTATTCTTTTCTATAAATTAGTAAATCGATGATGACGGATCGAAAAGGCATCGCCTCTTTGTCCTAAGGCGATAAGGTGATGCCTTGTTTCATCATGTCATTTATTTTATGCATGTTATTTGGATTTTAATTATCGATTTTATCTTCATTCATGATAATTACATGGAAATTAATTTCTTGTATTTTATGATTTATTTAATTTTCTTTTAATTTTGATATGCATACATTAATATTTTCGTTTAGCTTTCCAATTGGCAGTCTTATGTTCATATTAATTTTGATTTTGCATGTTTGTGTGCAATCCGTGTTTTTTATGTATTTCCATATTTCACACAAACTTATTTTTAGATTTTTCTGTGATTTATTAAAATAAAGATGTTTTTAATTTAAATCATGCAATCGTCCATGTTTTGAGTCTTTATTTACTCGTTAAATTTGTGTTAGCTTTAGTATTGAATTTATGTGTTTTTTGTACATTTTGATCTTAATTTTAATTTATAAATTTTATTATTTCAATGTGTGTTTATTTTATTGCTTTAAAATTATCAAATAATTAAGTCCTAATTTTGCTTTATTTTATTTTATTATTTTATTTCAAGGAATTAACTTGGTGGTTTTCCTTTGTGTAAGTTTAATTCTTGTTTATGGGAAGTTAACAATCTTAATTATTGTAGGACTGAATTAGGGTGATTGTTAATAACCAAATTTTTACTCTAATTTTAGAAGACTTTTTTAATTTATTTTTACTTAGTTTGCAATTTAGTTATTCTGCTTATCTTATTTTTATTTTTATTTTGTGTGTTTTAAGGGTTGTAATCTTTTCTCCTTTCCCCCATTCTTTGCATGAGTATTTTTATTTAATTTATTTTTGTCATTCTATTTATTTGCATGATTAAGGATGTAATCATTTCTCTTCCTCCTATTGCTTTTGTGTGTGTATTTTTACTTTATATTAATTTATTGTGTTTATTTGGTTTTATGTTATATACGTTGTTATTATTTAAACATAATAGGCATGAAATTGGACCAATGCATAAACTTGGGCCTAAGTGTAAAATTGGACAATTGTTTGAGGGCAATGACATTTGCATGTAACTAAAGAAATAATTAAATAATTAAAGGTAAATAAAACATAAAACACAAATAATGGCCAACCACAAGGTCGGGTGAGCATTCAAAAGCCCATATCTAGTTTTCGAGCCCAATCTCTTATAAAGGCTATTGAGGACCCTCTGTGGGATCTAGTTGTCGTACAAGTGTGCCCCAGGTCTTATCCGGGTGGCAACTCCTATCTCTGATATAAGCGCCAAACCTATATTATATTTCCTAGTGGGCCCTGAGTCCACACAGTGTCGTGGTTGCCAAACACTTGGCTATGCACTGAACCCCACCACCTACATTACTGACAACACACTTCTGCTTAGATTCTAATATGTGTAATCAATTCCTTCACTTAAGAAAATTCTTCATCCAATGTCCTTCACCTTGGAAATGGAAATACTTTTCCTTGCCTTGATCTTCCACCCTCACTTTGGCCTTTCTTTGTTCTTCACTATTCCTCCAGTGGACTTGATAACACTTATCTTGCCTTTCTTCTTCTTAATGCCTTTCTTATTAGTTGCACTAGTAGTGGCAATAAGTGCAACCTCTTTCCCCATATTACTTCCTTTGATGGCCTTTTGGGCTATCTCTAGCATATTCATAAGCTCTACTAGTATGCATTCTATCTTATTCATATGAAAGTTGACAAAGATTCACTTGAATAATTTGAGAAGGGATTATATAATTAAATATATTTGGAGGAAGAAGTCCAAAGTGAAGTCTAGACTCTCTAGCTCTTTAATTTCCTTGATCATAGAGTTAATATAAGCTCCCACATGCTCTCTCTCTTTCATTTTTACATGAAAAAGCTACTTACATATCTCAAATCTAGTAATCCTACTATGCTTATCGAATAACTTTTGTAGGTGTAGTAGGATTTTTCTTTTCTTTGTACTAGTGTATTTCTCATATTGTTGAGGGATCCTAATGCTCATGGAAGCCCATATAATGCAACATGTTTACATATCATCATCTTTCCATTTTTCAAGAGTGTCATGCTCCTCTTAGAAAACATTTTCAAGGAGTCCAGATGAACTTTGTTCTGATACATAGATTTTTTTTCGGAAGCTAAAACAACATATAAGTTCCTTAGCTAATTAACAAAGTTGGGTCCCATGTGTAAATGATGAGGTTTAGCGCACATCTAAAATTTTAGCAACCATAAAATTTTTTGAGGTTAGGGCTCTAGAGAACATATTACTATATCACAAAGACATAGCGTGGAGATGAGGAGTTGCCACCCAACGTAATAATTGGGACAATTCAAAGGTGGTGGTAACTCAATTCTCTAAAAGAGAGTTAGCACCACAACTAGGAGATTCTGGATATGGAATACTAACTTCTTTTAGTCTTTCATTCATTTATAATTACCTTATTAATTAATAAATTATTCCCTATTTACATACAATTTCATTTAGACCCTAGCATACATCTAACTCCAAGGCAACTAGTCATGAAAAAACATACAAACAATGCATTCATAAAACACAACATCCCTAAATTAGTCTAATCTATATTAATTTTAATTAAATAGGCTAAATCTACATGTTTTATTTCTAAATGAGTCTAAAAGCTAATGGTCCTAATTCTTATTAAATTTTAATTTAAATGAGCCTAAGTCAATTGATTTTAATTCTAAAGGAATCAGTTTAAGTCCATTAAATTTTAAAGAAAAAAGAAATTGGATTAGTGGGCCTAGTTCTAATTAATTTTAAATTAAACGAGTGATCCTAAATCTATTTATTTTAAAGGAGATGCATTAATGGGTTCAACTAAGTCTAAGTTAATTTTAATTAAACTAAAGTATTTTAAGTCTATTAACCTAAATGGGCCTAGATTTTTAAAGTTAATTAAACCTAAAAAACTAATTTTAAAAGCCTATTATTAATTAACAAATTAAAGCCTAACATGGACTTGGGGCTCAAAACAAATAAAGATAAACAAACAGCCCAAATAATAAAAATATAGCAAATAACAAATCAACTATACATTTAATAATTTCTGACCCTAATTTCAATTATGTGCAACCTAAATTAATCTACTAACACCATTGATTTTAATTAAGATTTTACCAAATGAACCTAATTTACTAATTAATTATAATAGTGCAAAAAAATTAAATATTTCACTATTTTCCACTATTGAGGCTATTACAATGATCTACTGAAAAATTAAAATAAAATTATACAAACCAAAAATAAATAAATAATAAACATAGAAATAAAAATTAACAAAATAATAAAACCATAATAATCTAAATAAAATTAGAACAGGATTTTAATCCATGACATTCCATGGACCTTCATGGGCTTTTTTCTCCATAGTGAATTCATGTCATCTCGTCCATAATCATAAAACACAAAAAATAAAATAAATAAAGTTTAGTAACTAAATAAATAAAATTAAAATTAAAATTAAATCAAAATCAAATATAATGAAAATAAGATATATAGAAAAGAATTAAAAAAATAAAAATGAAAGATAAAAAATGATAATGACAAATACAAATTTCAATAGAATAAATGAATGAAAAAACAAAAAAAAATGAATAAAAAAAAAATAGTAACAGGAACAAAAAATTGAAAACAATAGTTGCACCAAAAGAAGAGTAAAAATGAAATGGAATAAAAAAAAAGGGTGAATGGATCAGTAAATCAATTGATAGTTAATGATGATTGAAAAATAATAAACCAAGAAAGCCAAACAAAATAAATAAAAAAAATTAAAATCAAAATAAAACAAAGGAGATGAAGAAAAGAATGAAATACAGTAATGATTTCCCTTAGAGTTTTATCATTTTTGATTAAAGCCTGTGGCTTTTTGTATTGTTTGTGAGTTTTAGTTTTTATTTTGATCTGATTTATGACAAAAAAACTAAAAAAAAGTATGTAAAAAATTAGGAAAAATGGGTATGTTTTGGCTCACAACTAAAAATTAGAAAAGTAGAGGAAATAGAATAAAAACCCTATGAGCCCCCTCTTTGAAAAGATAAAATTACACATATATATAACCCTAGTCCTATAACCCTATGTTAGGTTTCGGATAAAAATCAAATGAAACAAATTTTTTATTATTTATCTAATAAAAAAAATTATCAATATATTTATCTAATATAATAAAAATAACAACCAATTAAAAATTAAATAAAATAATAATAAATAATTACAGAGTGCCGGTCGGAAGGGTGGATTTCCAACCGGAAATCTACATTTCCCTTCCAATCAGAAATCTACATTTCCAATGGCAACTTTTTTTTTTGAATTTTCTCTTTCTTTAAAATTTATTATTATTATTTTATTTAAAAAAATAATTAAAAATGAAATTTAAAGGTAAGTCCTTAAAAATAAAATAAAATTAATTTATAATTTATTTCAAAACCAATAAATCAATTTCAATAAATATAATTTTATAGTCAATTTTCATCATCAGGTCCTTTGTCACATCCAGACTCAAATCATCTAAAAATTAAGTGCTTACAGTTGCCCCCTTTGTTGCTATTTGCTTGACAAATTGCAGCAAACCAAATAAGCACACAATTTCTAAACAAAAAGTCAGAACACTTACATGTGTGCCATGACTATGCATAATGCTATGCAGTATTGAATGTGATTTAAAGAACACTAGAATTCCTATGGAATGTCTAGCTATGATGCTATAATTGTGTTCAGTGAATAGAGATTGACACTATGTTCAGTGTATTTTGAAAACGGACTATAGTTCTAGTGGAACATATAGTGATGATTCTATCACTATGTTCAATGAATAATAATTGATATTGTATTCAGTGTATTTTGAAAACATGATATAGTTCCAATGGAACATATAGCAATGATGTTATCATTATATTCAGTGAATAACAGTTGACACTATATTTAGTGTATTTTGAAAACAGGTTATAGTTTTTGTGGAACATATAGCAATGATGCTATCACTGTGTTCAGTGAATAGCAGTTGGCACTACGTTCAGTGTATTTTAAAAATAGGCTATAGTTTCAGTGGAACTTATAACAATGATGTTATCACTGTGTTTAGTGAATAGCAGTTGACACTGCATTTAATGTATTTTGAAAATGAGCTATACTTCTTATGGAACTTATAGTGGTGATGCTACCACTATGTTCAGTAAATAGCAATTGATATTGCATTCAGTGTATTTTGAAAACAGGCTATAGTTCTTATCGAACATAAAACAATGATGTTATAACTATGTTCAGTGAATAGCGATTGACACTGCGTTCAGTGTATTTTGAAAACAGGCTATAGTTCCGATGGAACATATAATTACGATGCTATCATTGTGTTTAGTGAATAGTGGATGACACTACATTCAATGTATTTTGAAAACAAGCTAGTTCATATGGAACATATAGCGGTGATGCTATCACTATGTTTAGTGAATAGTGATTGACATTATGTTTAGTGTATTTTTCTATAATCCCTATGGGACATTTAGTAGGTGACACTATATTCCCTATGGAACATTTAGTGATCATGATTTTCACTATATTTCCTGTAGGGTGTCGAGTGATCATCATTTTCACTATATTCCCTAAGGGATGTTTAGCGAAAATATATTATAACTACTATGTAGTTTCTAGCTAATTGTACTATAGTTCCTGTGGAACATATAATAACTATGACTAAAAGTTTCACTATATTTCCTATGGAACGTTTAGTGAAAATATGCTATAACTATTGTTTAGTGTCTAGAAAATTGTACTATAGTTCCTATGGAACATCTAGTAATTATAACTGAAAGTTCATTGTATTTCCTATGGAACATTTAGCAAAAATGTGTTATAACTACTATACAGTATATAGTTGAAGAAAAATATGCTATAGGTCCTATAGAGTATCTAGCAAATTGTGATAATGGTGCTATAGGTCCTATGGAGCATCTAGCAAAAAGATTTGAAATGTGTTATTATTCCTATGGAATGTCTAGCAAAAAGTGATTTAATAATGTGCTATAACTACTGTGTAGTGTTTAGTAAGTTGTGATTGTCTGGAATTTTTGTTATAACTATAATGTAGCATATAACAAATTAGATCTAAAGATTATGTTATAGTTACTATGTAGCATATAACAAGGTGAATTTGAAAATTATGTTATAGCTGCTATGTAGCATATAACTGAGATGAAGTGCAGTGTATGCAAAATGTAGAAATCACATTGGAATTTTGTATTGACTAGGATTTTGAGATTATGTGTTAATCAACTATGATAATTAATTAGAAATTTTTTTACTAATTATCTTTGAATTTTTACTAATTGACTCTGATCAACCACCTTTATTACTTGATGACCTTGATTAACTTATTGGTGCAAGTGCTAATTCCACATGTTGGGTTTATCTTCTTTTGGACTTGTTGTTCCTAAAGACTTATTGAAGTTTGTTTAACATGATGATTATACAATAAATTACATTATATTTTTTGAAAATTTATGAGAAAATTCATCACTTTATCGCGAGATTACCTGCACTCAACAAATCTCACTAATTTTGATTTTCATGGCTATCATTTATTTTCTATTCACAAAGGTCAAAGGTATCATTAACCATCTTACTCTGAGAGTATATTTTTTATCAAGTGAAGAGCTTACTTCCACACCTAATTTTAAGGAGAATTTGCTAAATAAAACTTATGAAAATTGAGCATAAAAAGATTGAATTCTAAGTATTAAAATAGTCTTTGAGTTATTTTTGTGTTTTCTTCCTTATTTGAGTATTCCGCCACCTTTCTAATATTACTCAGTATGGATACCATTGGAAAGGTCCTTTGGATACTTATACTCTTATAAAGTATTGGAGTAAATAAAGAAACTTTTGATGTGGTCCTCTTTTAGTATTCCCCCACCTTTCTTGTATTACTCAGAGTGGATATTACTAGAGATTCGCATTGATACACTTACTCATTTCTGAACATTGGAGTATACTATACCTGCTCTTATATTAATTCTCCTCTTAGTATTTCCCCCACCTTTCTCATATTACTCAGCATGGATACCATCAAGGGATTTTGTACTCACTCATTTATAAGCATTAGAGTAGATTATATGCACATTTATCATTCAAAAGACTGCAATGGTACTTTGAAATTCAAGCAATTTATATTGCAAGTCCACAGATTTTATTTTTACATTTTCTTCCTTTCATTTGGGTACAAAGCAAGCATTAGATTGATTAGAGTTTATAAGCTCTCAACACAAAACTGTTAACTGATCATCTGAATTCTGCAAGGCTAATAAAAAAGAGCCATTGTGATCAAAGGTCATGAGATAGGCTTTTTGAACATGATCTTGTGAAGTGGATGAATTCACTCTCAATTTATGGATTTTCTTATTGAGATTGCAATTTATTATAGAATCTAAGGAGATAAAGTTTTGTTACTTCCATTAATTATTTTTCAAGTTATCTACTACACAAGGTGATATTCTGATGAATAATTGGCATTTGCTATTTTGCTCATTCTTATTTATGTATCAATTTTGTTCCCTTTCTTCATTCTCTTTTGCTTTCCCTGCATAAAATACCATAAGTTAGTATGGTTTATTTTCAAGTGAAGAGATTTTTTCAAAATATAATGTTTTTCTTTTGCATTCTTCCCTTTTTGATTGTGATGATGATGTCTCTTATCACAAGGTCATGATACTCCACTATTGAAGTTGTGGCTTTGGGCTGCATTTGTATTTCTGCCATTCCATTAATGCTATGGTAAAGGGCTTTGTTCCTCTTATTAACATCTCTTATAAAAAAAAATTCAGGAGTTAAAGGTCTTATTTCATGATCAAATAATTTTTCAAAGTGCATTCATTTTAAGTTTCGAGTACATCCTTCCCTTTTTAGGGTTGATGAATGTACCACTAGCATGTCGGACCTTGTCGTCATCACTTTCTACACCTTATGCTAGTCTTGATGCTATGAAATTTTACTCTGACTAGTTAGGAGTTTATTAAGGTTCTTTAGGCATTCAATGCCCTATTTTTACTTGAGCATTCTTATTTCAAAGGTACATATAGGAGCCTCTATTAGAGCAAATTCCTATTGACCCATCTGAGGTGTGCTTGTCTTTTGTTACTCTTTATGTTTTGATTGTCTTTTGCATTCATAGTTCATGGGAGTAGGTTTTCCTTTTATTAAGACTCCATGTGACATTCCAGATGATGCTCCAAATGAGAATATGGAGATGGATATTGAGTTTGAGGAGCCTGAGACTCCTATCTAGTCCCTCACAGGCTAGGTTAAAGCTTCTATAAGTTCCACTATCAGTGATATTCCCTTGTTGGATGGACTCATCATTTATTGGGCTCTTGTGGTCTAGAGTCCCATTGAGCATCAGGTTCACCATGATAGCATTACCCTTTTTCCTTCAGATGCTTCATATGTGAATACTCTGACTATTTTCATGTACTTTCATAACACTAATTTTGAATGTTAGTAGCAAAGTATTTGCATAATCTTACTTAGGCTCAAAGACTTTATTATGCAAAGCAAGTATTTCACAACAACTGTATGTAAGTGTATACATGTTATATGTGACATGCATGGTCCTAATAGGTCTTCTGTTTGGAATAGAGCTAAATTATTGATCTTGGAGTGTAAGAATGAGGTGCTTCATCAACAGCTTATAGGTTTGAGCAGTGAATGCTTTGCTGTTGGTATTTCTGATGTCAAAGCTTCTGATATATCTTATTAGATAGATGACCATCCTGTATTGTATTAATGAGTTATTGGTTAGCTTATAGTTTACTTCTTTCTGCCCCAGAACTCTTATACTTCAATGTTCCATCTTCATTTTTTGAATGTGGATTGATTTTTCTGTCCCTAACTTGCCCCCAAAGTTTCATGTTGCCCCCAGTTTCATTTTGAATTCATCAATGCTATTCTAGCAATTTCTTTTCTTTATGTGTGCAAGAAACTCAATTTGTTCATTGTTATTATTGATCTTTTAACTTACTAACCCCATTAAGTGCAGTCTCATGTATAAAAGATGCAGAGAAGTGGGTGAACTGACTGAAGTGAGTTCTTGAAGCTAAAATCAATTGTACTTGCTCTTTAAAAAACACTTGAGCAAAATATGAGGCTTGGTGCCTATGCAATGATTGATGATAGCTACAAGGTATGGGTTGTAACATAAGTTATTGAGCCACCTAAATTATTTATGTACAAGAGGACACTAGACTTACAAATAAAATCACAAAGGGATGGCAAAAAAGAAAACATAACTAAAATAGTGATCTCATAGCTTTAATTTAGCTTTCATTATGTATTATCTTTCCATTCAGATACTTATGTAGTATGATGAAGACAAATATGCGATATCTGAATAAAAATTTCAAATTTAATTTTACGCATTCATTAGGGCAAAAATGAGAACATTCATTTTATCACATGATACAACTCCTATTATCAGCCAATCCTGAATTTTTTTCTCTCCAATTTTTACCTTACTATTTTTTTTTCCTTTCTTTTTCTCTCTATTTGGTCTTTCTCTTTTTTTATCATTCTTTTTATTTTTTCCTCAAATTTTTTATCTTTAGAAGTTATATCATGTGATATATGAATGTTCTTTAAATTTTTATTTATGCCAATGCTGAATGAATCTAATTGGATCAAATTTATGTCAAACATGCGTATGCAATCAATATCACAATGCATGGTACCATTAGGATAGACATTACAAAAGTATGCATGATCAAAATTCATATCATCGATCAATAAAATAAAAAGTTCTAAAGAAACCAAAATGTTATTTAAAGAAAATAACAAGAGAATTATTTTCTATTCTAAATGCTAGGGATGCTAAGTCTCAAGGTGGCTATCCGTCAAATGGCTGACAAAGTGGTTATTCTTGCATCTTCTCACTAACTGTATCCATGAATTCATCTTTCTGACCTCAACTGTACATTTTTCTTTCTTGTCTAGTAGCTTATTATCATCAAACTCATCACCCCATCCTATAGGCATAATTGACTCAATGAGTATATCAAAAAAATGTGGTTTAGTGTAAATTACCTTATAGTCAAACTTACCCAAAGGTTATCCTAATAAATCTTCTACTCTTCCCACATCTTTAGGGGCATTACGAGATTTCTCATTGGTTTTAAAGTCTAGGTCCTCAAAGGATTTTAGCACTTCTTCCTCACTAACTCCCAAGTTTATCATTATAGTAATTAGGGGTAGAACATTTTGGTAGTTTGGGAAAGGATTATTTCTGGTGCTTAGACTTTCAAGGTCTCTGATCTTCCTAAAGTCTATAAGGTTTTGGATTTCATGTTCAAGGTGGGTGCAGGTATCTATGGAATGTCCAACTACTTAGTGGAATTTACAGTAACTGTTTGGGTCATAGCTAGGGACATCTGGGTTTGGTAGTTTGGAAAAGGTTAACGGTTGAAGCAAGCCTTTTTACATTAATCGGTCTAAGACTTTGGACAAGGGTTGGTTAAAATTTAAGAATCTCCTTAGTGTTTGTACAGCATTCACTTCCACAACTGGGCTACCGTTTCCATTTGTGTGCCCTCAATTGGGTAGTTTCTTGTTCTAATGGTTCTATAGATTTTCTTCTTTTTTTTCTCCATCTCCTTAGCTTGCAATCCATCATCATAGAGATCCACAAATGTTTTAAGATTCATCATTTATAGCCTTTCAACCAGATTGACTGACTATAAGCACCCAATTTCAGGATGCATTTGTGCATGAATATGACAGGAGCCTATTTGAAAATGCGCATATTTGCCAATCGGCATTACGTAATGCCAAGGCACTAAAATTTCAGAAAAAAAGTTATTTTTTCAATTTTGAATGGTCCAAATTTAATTTATTTTTAATAAATTAATTAATTTTGATATTGATCTGTCCAGTACGCATCTCTTACGCGTATAATTTTTTTGAAATTAAAATTCTTATCCTATTTGTTTTGAGAGAGAGGATCAGAGCTGCCTCTCTCCTGTGATCATGTAAATGGTTAACTAAGGTTAGAACGGGATATAAAAAGAAAAGTTTGGAAAGGAAAAAGGGGACTATGTAAAGAGAGAAAAAGGAGAAAACCCTAGTAGCTACTAAAAAAAGAGTTTATTAAAAACACAGAAAAAAAATAAAGGTAAAAAAAACCTTTTCAAAAAATATGTTCTTTTTAAGGTCCAGAAATCAAGAAAAACACATAGTCAATTTTCTCAAGACGGTGAAATTTCATTCTGAGAGACATTCAAATAGCATCTGCATAGCATCTTTTTTTACTCCTTTCTTTTTTTATTATTAATTCTTTTTTATATCATTTTTTTATTTTTTCTATGTTTTTGGTTTAATTTTCATTATTTTTTTTCTTTATTCACTTATTCTAATCTTTTTTATTCTCTGTGTTTCATGTTTCTATAATGATGAACACATGATTAAACCAAGGAAAACCCATGGAGAATCCATAAATGAAAACCAAGGATCAAGATCCCAATTTAATTCTTATGTATTTTTTATTTTGTTCTATCTAATTTATTTTCTTGAGGATTGTAATTTTAATTTTATTTTTATTTTTTTATTATTTTTGGGTAGATTTTGTAATAGCGCCGATAGTGGGAATAGTGAAACTCTTTAGTTTTTGGCACTACTAAAATTAATTAGTAAATTAGGTTCATTTGATAAAACCCTAATAAAATCAATGGTGGCTTTAGATTAATTTAGGTTACATGTAATTAAAATTAGGTTAGAAATCACTAAATGTATGTTTTTGATTCATTATTTGCTTTAATTTATTATTTGGGCTTGTTTGCATACTCTTTGGGCCCCATGCACACGTTAGGTTCTGACCCATTTAATAAATAGGCTTTTAATTGAATTTTTATGTTTAATTAATTTTAAAATTAATTTAGGCCCAATTTGATTAATTTAGACTTAGGCCCATTTTTAGTTTAATTAAAATTAATTTAGACTTAGCTCAACCCATTAAAGCATTTTCTTTTTAAAATAAATAGATTTAGGATCATATCACCTAATTTAAAATTAAGTAGAATTAAGCCCACTAATTTATTTCTATTTTTCTTAAAAATTAATAAGCCCACTTAGTTAATTAAAATAATTAGATTTAGGCTCATTAATTTAATTAAAATGTAGGACCACCTTTAGTACATTTCACTTGTAAATAAAAACTGTAGAATTAGCTAACTTTATTTAATAAAATTAATCTAGTTTAGACATAGGGACGCTATCTTCTGTATGCATTTTTACATGTAATTTTATGACTTATTGTCTTTGGGTTAAATGGATGTTTAATTAGGGTTTAAATAAAATTGCATGTAATTAGAGAATAAGATAGTAATTTATAAAGTACTTCTAAATGAACACAAGCCTGAAAGAAGTTACTATTCCATTTCTAGAATTTCTTGGTTAAGTGCTAGCTTTCTTTTAGAGAATCGAGTACCACCAAAATGATTTGTCCTAGTTAGTACTCTAGGTGGCGACTCCTCATCTCCATGCTATGTCTTTATGGCAATGGTTAGTGTGTTCTCTAGAGCCCTGAGCTTAAATAATGTCGTGGTTGCTAAAATCTTAGATGCGTGCTAAAACCCGCCATCAATAGTGACACATTTCAGACTATCATCCTAACTTGATCCTTCTCAGCCAGTTTATTCTTCATTAATCCTACCTTATTCATGAATATGGTTAAAAAGTTTGAGAAAGATTCATTAAATTTTTACTTGGTCAGTTCTAAATCCCGAATAGACACTTCCAGCTTGGTGTTATAGTCATATTACTTCAAATAGCATAACACAATTCTCTCCAATTAGTCTGGACTGATTTCTCTAACCCATGATACCAGTTCATAGCTATTCCTTCTAAGGACAATAAAAACAATTTAACGACCACAGATAATAGGGCTTTTGTGGTGCTCATGGTTATGGTATTTTAGCTTAAATGAATCCTCATATCTCCAGAACCATTGAACTTATGTAGTTGAGGCATTTTAAATTTGTGTGAAAGTTTATCTCTATTAGTGTTTATTACATCATCAAAATCAAATGGATACCCCATGCCTTGACCTCTCATTAACTCTTCCATCTTAGACATCTTCTGAGTTAATACTTGCATCTGCCTCGACTCAAGTTCCTGAACCAGCATAAGTGATTCTTTCTTAGCTTTCTCTACCATAAGGTTCTCTAAATCCTCATATTTCATTTCTATAGCAGGCATATTACTTACAGCATTCAATGGTTGCCCCCAGTATTATTATTAACAGGTAGATCTTCCACAATAACAGTAGGTGAAATTACAGCAACGAGTGCAGGTGCAACTGCAACTCGTGGCATTAACCTAGTTAAAGCTTGTCTTAGTTCATCTTGCACCATTGCTCTCATGTCATCATCAAAGCTCCCTTAATGTCTTCTAGGGTCCAGTTTCCTCCCTGTTGTTATTCCATTTCTTCTGTTTGATTTATTATAGCTTTTAGGTAAAGTAAATTGATAGGACTCTTCACTAATATTAAGAGTATCTTTTTTGTTGTTGATTGTGGACTCAGATTGGTTCTCAATAATCTACCACCTTTCCATTTCCAAACACAAGAAGACTTGGATGATTCTATAATGGCTGAAAAATAAAGTGTTAGTATGATGCATGAGCTATATGTAAGGCATGTATGCATGATGCACATGTTTATGCAGCAAGTAACAAGTAGCGAGTCAAGTATACTAGTGAGAAGTCAAGTGCATAACATACATCTTTCCAACCTTATTCCTCCCACATACGAGTTCAATGGTGAGTCTCTTTTTCTAGGATTTTTGGTCTCGACCTTAATATCAACAGGGGATATTAAGAACCGATAGGCATGCTAAATCTTTCAAAGCAGTAAAGCATAGAAATAGTATTTTTAGGTATAAAAGATTAGCCCAATATTTATTAACCTAAATGGGCCTCAAAAGGCATGGACTTAGGCCTTTATAGATAGAAATACCTCATGACAACAAACACAAGCAATTTGGATAAATCCTAATGGAAGTTACTAGGTCACTATATGAGTTGAGTTCAATAGCAAAGTCAAGGTTCTCTTAGTAAGATGCCCTCTTTTAAGACTTGAGTTACAAGCCAAGGTCAAAAGGGCCCGACATCCTTTGCAAACTTGAGAGAAGACTACCTCCTTTAGGACTTAGGTTATAGACTCTGGTCAGGTAATCTCTTTTGAACCGAGTTAAGGCTAAAAGTGATGGTTAGTCAATCTACAACTCCCTGAAGCTAGTGGAATCATGGAATCATACACTAACGTCATCAGTTAATAAGGACATGCAAATAAATGCAAGAATAAAATAATAATTGATAAAATAATTCTAAAGAATACAAGTAAAGTCAATATCTCTTATCCCCAATGGAATCGCCATTATAGACGGTGGGGTTTAGCGCGTGTCCAAGATTTTAGCAACCACGATACTATTTAAGCTCAGGGCTCTAGAGAACACACTACTATATCACAAAGACATAGTGTGGAGATGAGGAGTCGCCACCCAGGGTAATAATTAGGACAATTCGAAGGTGATGGTAACTTGATTCTAAAAAAGAGTTAGCACCATAACTGGGAGATTCTAGATACGAAATACTAACTTCTTATTAATTCCAAAATTATTCCCTATTTACATGCAATTTCATTTAAACCTAATTTAGCATACATCTAACTCTAAGGCAACTAGTCATGAAAAAGCATACAAACAATGCATTCATAAAACAAAACATCCCTAAATTAGTCTAATCTACATTAATTTTAATTAAATGGGCTAAATCTACATGTTTTATTTACAAATGAGTCTAAAAGCTAATGACCCTAATTCCTATTAAATTTTAATTTAAATGAGGCTAAGTCTATTGATTTTAATTCTAAAGAAATCAGTTTAAGTCTATTAAATTTTAAAGAAAAAAGAAATTGGATTAGTGGGTCTAGTTCTAATTAATTTTAAATTAAATGAAGTGATTCTAAATCTATTTATTTTAATGGAAATACTTTAATGGGTTGAGTTAAGTCTAAGTTAAATTTAATTAAACTAAAGTGGGCCTAAGTCTATTAACTTAAATGGGCCTAGATTTTTAAAGTTAATTAAACCTTAAAAACCAATTTTAAAAGCCTATTATTAATTAATAAATTAAAGCCTAACATGGACTTGGAGTCCAAAACGAACAAAGATAAACAAACAAACTCAAATAATAAAAATAAAGCAAATAACAAATCAAACATACATTTATTGATTTTTAACCATAATTTTAATTAATGTACCCTAAATTAATCTACTACTACCATTGATTTTAATTAAGGTTTTACCAAATGAACCTAATTTACTAATTAATTTTAATTGTCCAGAAAAATTAAATTTTTCACTATTTCCCACTATTTGGGCTATTATAATGATCTACTGAAAAATTATAATAAAATAATACAAACCCAAAAATAAATAAGTAACAAACACATAAATAAAAAATTAACAAAATAATAAAACCCTAATAATCTACATAAAATTAGAACAGGATTTTAATTCATGACATTTCATGGGCCTTCAGGAGTTTGTTCTCCATAATAAATTCATGTCATCCCGTCCATAATCATAACAAAAAATAAAATAAACAAAGATTAGTAACTAAATAATTAAAATTAAATCAAAATCAAATAAAATGAAAATAATGAAAATAAAATATATAGAAAAGAATTAAAAAAAATAAAAATGATAAAGAACAAATACTAATATCAGTAGAATAAATGAATGAAAAAACAAAACAAAAAAGATGAAACAAAAAAATGAATAAATAAAAAAATACTAAAAGGAATGAACAATGGAAAACAATAGTTGCACCAAAAGAAGAGTAAAAATGAAACAGAATAAAAAAAAGGTGAATGAATCAGTAAATCAATTGATGGTTAATGATGATTGAATGAATCAATAAACCAAGAAAGCCAATCAAAATAAATAAACAAAATTAAAATCAAATTAAAAGAAAGTAGATGGAGAAGAAAATGGAATGCAATATTGATTTCCCTTAGAGTTTGATCACTGTTTGATGGAAGCCTGTGGCTTTTTGTATTGTTTGTGATTTTTATTTTTTTATTTTGATCTGATTTATGGCGAAGAACTAAAGAAAAATACGTAAAAAAAAAAAAGTGGATATGTTTTGGCTTATGGCTAAAAATTAGAAAATTAGAGGAAATATAATAAAAACCCTAGGAGCCCCCTGTGAAAAGAGAAAATGACAAATATATATAACCCTAGTCCTATAACCTTATGTTAGGTTTAGGATAAAAATCAAATAAAACAAATTGTTTATTATTTATCTAATAAAAAATAAATTTATCAATATATTTATCTAATACAATAAAAATAACAACCAATCAAAAAAAGTATAAAAAAATATAATAATAATAATAATAATAATAATAATAATAATAAAAAATTGCATAGTGCCGGTTGGAAGTGTAGATTTCCGACCGGAAATGCATATTTCCAATCGGAAATCTACATTTCCGATGGCAACTTTTTTTTATTTTATCTTTTTAAAAAAAATTTTGAAAAATGAAATTTAAAGGTAAGTCCTAAAAATAAAATAAAATAAATAAAAATAATTTATAATTTATTTTAAAATCAATAAATCATATCTAATAAATATAATTTCACAATCAATTTTCATCATTAGGTCTTCTGTGGCATCCAGACTCAAATCATCCAGAAATTGAGTGCTTGCATTGTGAACCTATTTTGCTCGACTTTGATTGACAGTGAGTTTGATGGTCTCATATTATCAAGTTTTCTATAAAAGGTCGTAAAATTATTTAGTTATATGATATTGTGATTACCATTAATTAGTTCGACAAATCATTTTTACTTGATTGCTTCTCATTAGGTAAGACCCGATATAGGTTTTCATTACTCTAGTTTCAATATGATAGTTTATATATATACACATCCATAACATGAAGTAAAGAAAAAATAAAAATTTTTACAATTTTTTACATGACTTTCCTAGTAAATATATAGAAAAGAGAAAAATATGAAAAAATAAATCTAATCCTAAATCTCATAAACACCTACAAATCAGAGATTAGCACATATGTGTTGATTATGCCCATTCATTCACACAAACAACAAATAGATAGGAAACGCTAACACGAGGTCATAACAAAAAGAGCACCTGGGAGCATATAATATATTCACACAAAATATGATGGTCATACAATGAATAAAACAATAAGTAATAATTCTAAACACTCTAGGACGATATAACAATTGCTATAAAGAAAAAGATGAAAGATTAACATAAAATAATTAAGGTTGCATATTTTTCATCACATATCCACAAACGATGTTTCTGGCCAAGAATGTGGTTTTCATGGGGTTAAATGTAATAGCAATCACTTAACTTTATATTTATTTAAATATGGGTACTAAACTTTAATTAATTTCTTTTTGTTTACCTAACTTTGATTTTGTTTCAAAAAGAGTACAATTAAAAAATTTTAGACCTTTAAATTTTCTTAAAAATTATTTTAATCCCTCAATCTCTTTATCTTTTCAATTTTGTCAAAAAATTATAAAAAATTTAAAAATTTACTTTTCCAGACTGTGATACCTCTCAGGATAAGTCTACTCTTATTAGATAGAATCAAAATAAGTTTCAAATTTTTCCTTATTTTCTATAAATGTATAAAACATAAGGACTTGTTTGAAAAAAAATCTTTAATTCTGGATTAAAATAGTAATTATGAATTGTTTAGGTACTAGAAAAATTTTTAAGTGACTATTATGAAATTAAATAAAAGTTTGGTATTTAAAAATATACAAATTAAAGTTTGCTAATCGAATTGAAAAAAACTTAAAGTTTGATACCCCTCCATGCATTTGACCCGGTTTTCATGTGATTAATACAAAATTATGGATTTTGATGTGAATTAAATATTTTGGACTCAAAAAAAGGATAATGTGAATTTTATAATGCATATCTCAGGCTTGATCCTCTTCAACCCTAAACTGGTAATTATAACACTTGCAAAAATGGTGATCGTGAATTATATGCAATTAATTTAACCTCAATGCATGGTTAACAAAAATGCGAATCCTATGCAAAACAATGCAGTTCCACTTAAAAGATGAATTTTACACTAAAATGTGTAAAAATGGCAATTTGCATAAGAGCCATGAAAAACGCAATTTTAAGATTAGAAGTAAAATTATGATTTATAAATGTAGCTTTTATGGTAAAAATCTGAAAATGCAAATTTAATTTCAATAATAGGAGAAACTGTTATTTTTGTATTAAAAGGATGGTTTTTAAACCAAAATATGACCTTATATTAAAAATATATTTTTTTTAATATTAAAAATGCAAGATTTATGGTGAATGAATGCAAAATGATTGTCAAAGTTATTAAAATGTAATTTTTAATTGTAAAAGTGATATTTCAAAAATTCATACCTAAGGCCAGAAAAGGCGAAATGATATAATTACAGAAACACAATTAGAATGACAATTAACAATTAGCAAGTAAAAGGGTCAGACATCACCATACAAATCACTTCAACATAATTAAAAAAAATTTAAAAATGAAGGAAATTATGTATGCTAAAATATAAAAGTCCCAATAACTATATGGTCTAGTGTTTTAAATCTTAAAAATAATAAATTTTAAATTTTTATTATTTTATATACTAAATGTTTTTACCGTTTGAAAATCAATTTGTCCTTTGCAGAATTTAAATTTAGTTATTTTTAATAATAATTTATTTATAAAAAAAATTGCATATTCTCATATCAATTTAAAATGGTTATACACCTTCCATGATCAATAGTAACTTTAAAAAATTACTTAATTATTCATATACGATAAAAATTTAATAACTTCAAATATAAATTTGATTTAATAGTTTTTATATTACAATCACTAAAGATTATTTATAACTTTATTAATTTATTATCTTATTTTATTTTGTGTTCAATTTATATTGTTAAATATTTATTAAAAATAATACATTTATTTGATTTTTTAATTGTTTAATTCTTTTAAGTGTCTATACATATGATATTTACATTTTTTAAAAAAAAAAATTGATAGTGAATTTAATTTTGATTTCTTCAATCAATTCTTTTTTAAAGGAAAATGATAGGATATAATACTAAAAATATTATATGTATTGATGAAATTAATATAAAATAAAAATAACTAAACAAGAATACCTTATATATATTAATTTTTTTTAAAAAAATTGAATTAATTGATTTGATAGAGATTGAATTTTTTAAAAATAATAAATATAAAGTATTCTTTTTAATTATTTTATTTTATACTAATTTTGTCAATATATATACATATAATATTTGTAGTATTATATCCTATCATTAAAAAAAACACTGAATGACAAAAATCAAAATTAAATTCACCATCAGTTTTTTTTCTTTAAATGTAAATATCATATGTATATACACTTAATTAAAAATATTAAATGTCTCCATGTTTAGCTCAAGTGATAAAAAGGATAGAGATTAAAATATAAAGAGTAAAGTTTGAACCTTTATCCCCTGCTTTTCCCTCTTGTGATGGACAATTAAATCATTTAAACTTTATCAATTGATAAAAAAATATATAAAAGATAAAAAACATTAAACAATTATTAGTTAAAAATATAACAAATTAATAAACTTACCAATACTCTTTAGTGATTATAATATAAAAAATATTTAATTAAAGTAAATTATTGGTATTGAGGTTATTAGATTTTTATGATATTTGAACAATTAAATAATTTTTAAGTTAATAAAGATTGCTGTGAAAGGTTTATTATCTGAAAATTAAAGGCAATCAAATCAGTTAAATTATTGATAGAGTCAAAGTGAAGTACAATTATTAGAAAGAGTGCAAAAAGGCTACCTTTTATGATAATTTTAGTCTGGAGATGTACATGTTGTAAGGCAGCCTCGCTTATTCAGCGATATCTTTCTTGCAGGCTAAAGAATGTCCAAGATTAAAGTTTGGTGCCCCTAACTCAAAAATCCAAATCTCTCGTTTTTTCTAATCTTATTATTGTTCATCTTTTTATCCATAGCTTTGTAACCTGAGTTTGAATGGTTTTTTTGTCCATTTTGACCACAAAAACCATTCAAATATTAATTTCATTTTAGCTTGTTGTATATAAATAAATTTGTTATGAATTTATAAGTTATATTTTGGTGATATTTTGGTGATAGCTTGGTGATTTTTTATGATAGCTTGATGATATTTTGATTTGAGATCTCCAAATTTATTCTGTTTCAAGCTTGATCTTAGTAAATTAAATTCATTCGTGCTGCTAATGTTCAACTTACGAACTGTTAGAGCTTGAAGAACAAAACAAAAGAGCTGTTGGGTTTTGTTTAAATAATAGCTTCAATGGAAGATAGATTTAAACCCTGTTTAATGATGGTACTATCTACACATGATTCTTCGTGTTATCCTCATCATCTAATAACAATTATAAATTTCACTAACAGAATGTCATGCACTCTCATCATCATCTGAAGCTCGTAAGATGATTTACCACATGTTTGTATTTATGTTTATATGAGTAATTTATGAAATTAAATTACTTGTATTCTTCAGTATGAAACCTTTATTGTTCCAAAACAAAAATCCAAATTAAATTTCATTGTTTCCTAACCCAAAGATATAATATTGAGGTTAAATTCTCGAACGACACTCATCTTCTGCATTACAAGTTTAATTTTTCTCCTCCCCATTGTATATATGCTAAAACACTATTTTTGTCTACTCAAGTATTGCTTTAGGTACTTCTGCACGATTCTTAATAGTCCCCATAACTATTACTGATCCTCAGAACAAGAATACAATAAAAATATGAAATAAAACATGAGTTCAAGAAACGAGCGCGTGCCGCTGGTGTGTTCAATCAAGCCATTTTCTAGGAGTATATACTATATAATAGCACAAACATAAGCCGACAACTAGGAGGGAATACAGAAAATCTGATTGCATGAATTGAAGACAAAGCTCAGTAATTACACTAATACTACAGCTTACAAGTTCTAGGTTTTCATGGTTCTACAACAAATAAAGAAGTATTCTGGATTCTCTAGTTAAGAAGAATTATACTAAGGTTTACGCTCTTTCGGGCTGTAATGCGTCTTGCTACACAGCCAGCTTCATTAATCTCAATGGTAAAATGTAGATATCATCAAGCTTGTGACATTACACTCCCTGATAATGGAATGAAGCAGTGAGAGTAGGAACACATATTAGTAAAACATAAACATAAAGCATTCCATCTTGAAGACACAAACAAAGGGTCAAATTGGACCGTCAGCTATACTCCAACGTTAATATTACACCCTAAAGGATTTTTTTTTTTTAAATTTTGTCCTACTAGAAACATTTTCCAAACTTTTTCCTCTAAAATTGAATCATACTGACCTTATTTTTAAAAATAAAAATAAAAAAAATCTTCCAATTAAATCCTATAACTCAAACAAAATTTTAATTTTAATGGTTAACTTATGAAAATTATTTAGATTAATATATAAAATTGATTAATTTTTTCTAAAAATATATATCACCTAATTAAAAAATTTTAAGCCTTTATAATAATTCTTAGAAATTTTTTTTTGAACTTTTTAAAAAATTTTAGACTTAAAAATTTAAAAATTTTACAATCAAATGATATATACATATGAAAAATTCATCAATATTCATAATTTAATTTTAACAATTCAATAATAAAATTTGATTCATCAATGTAATTTTAATAGTTGACTAACCAAAAATTATTTAAATTAATGACTAAAATTGATAATTTTTTTTAAAATGTATGCCATTTAATTATAAAGTTTTTAAAAAATGTAAGTAAATTTTAAATAATTTTTTAAGAAAACTTAACTAGGCTTAAAAAATTTTAAAACTTTATAATTAGATTATTATTAGTCTAAAGAATTTTTCCTTAATTCACCATTAAAATTAACTTTTTTTTACTTATAGGACTTAAATTTAAAATTTTTTTAAGAAAATGTCCAATTGGATGCTCAATTATACCTCAAAGTTAACATAAACCTTAAAAATAGGTGGATGACCGGCATAAAAACTTGAACTATACAATTCTTACAGGCAAAAATACCAATCAAAAACTTCTATTACTAAACATCTGAAATGTAATCCAATATTTTAGATTACTTAATGTAATTTAAAAATTCAGTTATCACTTAATTTCAATTAATTTGATAAGTTCATATTATCATTTGTTGCTATAAGCCAAATCAATCTGTTAGGATACCTAAAAATAAATTGATTTAAAAATATAAAAATACATGTGACATGGCAAACAGTATCAAGTTCTCTAAAACGTTATCATTCTTAATCTTAAATAACTAAGTTAATAATACAGAGATCAAATTGTTAAATGTTTTAATTTGTTATATGAATAAATATTTAATAAAAACAGATTTATTGTTACGTTTAACTCAAAATATATTATATTTTATGTGATTTTGATGAATTATAAGGTTATTTTGTTACTTGCAATAGAAAAAGAGTTAGAAGTATAAGAAAAAAATTGTTAGTTTCTAAAAGTAGAAGGATTTACTCACTACTAGTTTTAGAATAGTTAAGCATTAATGTAAAAAAGTTCACATATTAGGCATTATTAATTAAATGGAATTCAGAGTTGACAAATTGATAGGACTAAAAATACGTTTTTTGAAAAAAAAAAAATTTACAATTCAGTTCTAAATTTAAAAAAGAAAGACTTGACTGTAAAAACATAACAACTTTAACAGTTAGCATTTTAGTGTCATTATGCTTTAGCAAATTCCAGTCTCAACTTTAAACATCAGACAACAGAATTGTGGACAGCTCTGTAAAGAGAAAGTACTTCATACCTCAGATGGTGATGAAATGATAGATTCCCTGTCAAAATTTAAAATGTTCACTTAATCTCCAGCATTAATGTAAACGTCTGCCTAAAGACACGCTCACTATTAGGATGAATGTAAGAGTAGTACCTTGGCCTCTCAGACTTTGCAAGATGTTTAGACATTATGGATGCCTGAAATAAATCATATCAACAGCATGATATTTCTAACCATCCTTAAACCTAGGATTACATAATAGTAACAAAATATTGGGGAAATGATACTTTGTTATTCTGTTCAGGGTAGTTGAGCAGCGTAACTATAAACAGGATAAAAACATGAGTAATATGGGAGAGAAATAGAAAATCCATTTTGACACATAATTTCTTCTGTTAGACTGCTCATGGAAAAAATTGTCTCCAAACTCTAAAGCAACGAGAATACCAAAATCACAAAATCCCAAGAAAAAAGTGCTGATAAAATCATTGACCTTAACTGAACAAATATATAGCCAAAGAAATATGCTTCAAACCTGGCAAGTGTGGTAATATGCAGAATGGGTCACATGAAAATAAGTTAAACACTATAAAATTCATTTAAACAAATGGAATGTTTCAAATCAAATATCTCATTTGAACAATGGAAAGTTACAGTACCTGCTCCTGGATTATGCTCCTTGCTTCGACAAGTTGAGCTTCAAGTTCAAGCTCTCTCTCAGTTGCTTCAGATATAAGTTCTGCTCCCTTGTGTGCATCTTGTAATTGAACCAAACGCTCCTTCAAATTTAACAGCATGAACTCATTAATAACTTGCTATCATCAGGATCCTTCCCTTCCAAGGAGAAATGGTAATTGAGGGGTGAAAGAAAAAACAAAACCTTTACAGAAGCCATTTTGGTTCGAAGGCTTTCTTCAATTTGATCTCTAGCCATGTGAAAAGGCAAGTCAAAAACATCCTGTAAATTGTGAAGCATGCATCACTTACAAATAGCAGTTGTCACATTGAGAATAAAGAGAAAAAAAAAAAAAAAAAAGGCATCTTATGGACTTTTCTACCGTCCTTCCACCCAAGGGAGATTGTGAAGGGTCAGCTTCAAGTCTTTCATTGACAGCCAAAGATTGCTTCGCTGAACCATTTGGAGCATTAAAGAAATCACGCATATCAACCTGAAAGCCAAGCTTGCAAACTGAGATTTGAATATACAGCCATGAGAGCACAAATAAAATCTGAAATCTGATATACAGCCATGATAACTAAGAAAAAACCTCTTTAACACACAAATAATTGATTAGATTAAGATGCTGATTATTAAATTTAAAAACCACAAAACTCATAAAGATGAGGAAAAGGGTATATTTCAGATAGCACCAAAAAAAAAAGAAAGAGGTTCAGAGGAAAAATAGAAATCTAAAGAAAAAGCCCACGTACTAGGGAGGCATTTCACTTGGTGAAAGCACAAACTTTTGCAGATGTCTTATGTGTAATTTCATAGGGTTCAAAAATAATAAAATGCACCACTTAGAAGACCATACATCTTCAATATCACCTTATTCATAAATACGTGGACAGAATACTTGTTCCTTCTTTCATTGTATTTTTCTTCTTTTAATAAGTTGTGACATGGTACTTCAGCTCTAATTAGAAAAACTAATAGACATTTTGCTTGATATTAACAGACGGTACTTTGCCAGAAATTTAAATGTTTTCTCAACTAACAATGAACGATAGTAATAACTGTAAAAATGTAATGCACTATTCATTTTGCGAATTACACCAAGAACAGCCAGTGCTCATGGCATCTTTCACAAAGCCATTTGTTTTATAACTTTGATGCCCAGACCTTAAAAAAGCAACTGACCATTGTGCCAAAGCCTTAAACAAATTTTTGTACTACCAGACAATCATATTGTTGTCACTAAGATGAACTACGAATCAGTAGAGAACCACAGGAAAACAAAATAATAAAACAGCACATGTTTGATGGACAAAAACCTGCATTGACCTCAACAGTGCCCTTAAATCAGCATTCTCTGTCATCAATTCCTGATTCTTAGCTTCATAGGCATCAACCTGCCAACAGAATATTGCAATAAAGTCAGCAATGGCTCAAAAAGTACCAAATACATCAATTACAATACTTACAATCTTCTTATAGAAATCATTATCAGCCTTCTTCCCATTCCATGTCCCACGTTGCCTTCCTTCTTTCTAGAAATATCATAGAATGCCATTACCTGCAGATTAATAATCCACAATAGGAACATTGACTGAATGATATTTTCCATTGCCAATTCATGGTACCTGAAGCAAATTCATTATCTCCATGCCTGATCTTGATTCCTTCTTTTTCTCCATCAACACTTGGTTCAGCCTCTCCTATAAACAAAAAATAAATTACAATATAAAATTCCAATTTTCATATTTTATCCACTCTCATTATTACTCTTATCATGGGATCTTTGCAGTGAAAAGGAATGGCAAATTGATTCTTTTCACACAATTTAGACTATGACGATAACCTACCTGCAGCTTTATGTACTCCTTCTCCTTTTTCTTCATTTCATGTATTTGCTGAGTTCTCACTTGCTTCAGTGACATCAATGATATAAAATAGCACTTGTTAGGATCATAACATTCACCACAAAAGAGACACCAAACAAATTCATAGTTTGTCAAAATTCCCAAACCTGATTACCAATGACCATCCTTTGAAACTCATCTCGTTCCTGTCCAAGCTTTTCAATCTGCGCCTTAAAAGCTGCTGTAGCTTTAGCTTCCTACTCATAAAGTAGTTCCACAAGTATCAACAAACAGAACAAGTTCAAAGTCAAAACCATTAACTTGCTATAAAATTACAGATTCCTAACCGTTCGTGTGATTGTTGCTATTTCCCTATCTTTGGCTTGTAACTGTGATTCAAGCCTCTCAACTTTTGCCTCCAATCTGGATATATCTGATAGTAGTCTGGAATATGGAAACAATGCATATTATTACCAAAAAAAAAATAATAATAATAATAATTAAGTAGACTTCTGAAATTGAGCACTTAATTAATGTAACCCAAAAGAGCCAACAACGCAAATTTGTAAGAAGCAATGAATTTAGTAGTGAAGCACATCAAAGATCAGATATAAAAGCAAGAGTAAATCGATGTTAATTTAACACATCATTAAAATTCTATTAATAGAACATAGAGTTTTTCCTTTTTTCTTTTTAGGTCAAAATTATGTCAATTTTGGCATTGTTCGACTTCTCTCAAAATGCCCTTTTTTTAATAGGATTCTAGCAATTATGGACTTTCCGGATCACAGGAATTGACTAAATAGAACTCAACTAAATTGTTGCATTTTTTTTTAATAAGTGTATAAATTTTCAGTCAAACAGCAGCTTGCCTTTGTCTCTGGTCATTAGCAGACTCTCTATATTCAATGTCACGTTGTCGCTGCTGAAGCAAAGAGTATATGCAGTTGCAGGTCCTTGCAATTGAAACCTAAGCCAAAAGCCAAATATTATTTCTTCAAGAATTACAACGAAAGCAAAGCCAAGATCAAATGAGAAACGCACCGGATCTTTGGCAAAAAGGTCCAGGGAAGCAGGAAATCCAAAGGTAACAAGCGTCTGATTCAAGTACTTAGCACAATGATCAAGGTTGCTGGCATCGGCAAATGCATAATCTCTGCAGCAAAAACAAAACATAAAAATCAAACAAAAACAAACCCTAAGCACATAAAAATGAGTAAATTAAGTATAAAAAATCAAGAAAAGCCACAAAGGTCAATGCATAGATTACAGATTAAAACAGACCCGATTGAGAATGCAGAAGCAGTGGACGTCTGCAAGTCTGTATCGGGAGATGGCATTGTCGAGACAAGGAAAGAGAGATTAAAAGATTAGTTGGTTGCTTGCTTGCAGGAGTGAGTGACAAGATGAAAGTTTGTTTCGTATTGTGGGAATTAATTATAATATTGCTGCAATTGCAAGGAGAAGTGGGTAAATTTCAAAATTAAGAGAAAAACTGATATTCTTTTCGCAGACTGAACAAAGACTGGCACAAATATCTAAAAACCAGCTTGTTTCAAGTTTAACTTTTGAAGTTTTGAACAGTAGTGGTTAAATTTTTGTGCCCTTCAAATTGTGATAGGATAAAACAAATTAAAAGCAAACTTCTCGTGTCAAAAGTTAAATTGGCCCGCTACGTTTTACCCCAATTATAAATTAAAAATAAAAAAAAATTGAGTCAAATTGAAATTTAATGTGTAAATTTTTTTTCGTATTAGATATTTACAGGTATAATTAAATTTTATAACTTTTTTTATTACTTTTAAGGGTTATTAACAGACAAAAATCATCAATTTTTTAAAAATATATATATATAACATAATTATAAAGTTTTTAAATATATTTTTTAATTTTTTCTTAAATTTTAAAAACTTTACAATTAAGTGATATATATTTCAAATAAATGATCAATTTTAAAAATAAATATTAAATAGCAAATTGATAAATAATTCAAAAATTTAATTTTAATGATTGAATAAAAAATTCTTAAATTTTATTAATGTTTTTCAACTTTTTAAACTTAAACAACAATTAATCAGCTTTTGAAATGTTACAGTGATGAGTGAATTACTACGAATGGTACTAGAAGAAATAAATGTATAAACATGTAAAATCAGTTTAATTCACATATTATATTTGTGTATGCATTTATCTTAAAACATTACCTTTCAATATATATATATATATTGTTCTTTTTTTAAGTAGACTAAACATTACCTCTCAATGTTACAAATTCTTAAAATTGTCGTCTCTTGTTTTGATCTAAATTTAATTTTAATAATTCAATAAAAAAAAATTATTTATCAATTATTGTGTAGGTTTAAAAATTAAAAACATTAATGAAATTTATGAATTTTTTATTCAACCATTAAAATTAAATTTTTGGATTAATTATCAATTTGCTATTTATATTAATGAATAAATTTGGTCATTTATGTGAAATATATATCACTTAATTGTAAAGTTTTTAAAATTCAAGAAAAAATTAAAAATATATATATTTTATAGGTTTAAAAACTTTTAAACTCTATAAGTATGTTATATATAAATATAAATAAATAAATAAATATATATATATATATATATATATATATATATATATATATATTAAAAAAATGATCATTTTTGTTTCTTAAAATTAATTTTTTATTAATCTTTAGGACTTAATTGAAATAAAAAAAAATATTACAGGACTTAATTGTACTCGTAAAGATCCAATATGAAAAAAAATTTACACACGTGAAGTTCTAATTTGACTCAACAATATGTAATTAGAATAAAATGTTGAGAGGCAATTTGAGCGTTTGGCCAACTTTTTATTTAAGCAAATAGGATTTTATTTTGGGCAAAGGTGCATCTTTGCCCTTAATGTTTATAGAAAGACTCAAACAAGCCCTGTATCTATTTTCAAGACCATTTAAACCCAAATTTAATTTTTTACTATAATTTAAACCCTCATTAACAATTCAACTAAAAAAGTATGTTTATTTATATTGCTCTCGATATAAGATAGGTTCTTCTTTCTTCTTATTATTTTATCTTCCTCAACTTCCTTAATATTTTATAAAAAATCAAATTACAATTATTCAGCTAGAGGCTAAGAAAATAACAATTGAATTTTGTCAAATATTATACATATATGTTCCAAAATATTTATCAAACAAATAACAAATAATAACTTTTGCTTAAACTCAATTATACAACCTACATGTAAAAGAAGAGTTAGGTGAACTTATGAGGTTTTTTTCACAAGCACTTCAATGGTTAAGTTAGAATTTTGTATGTTGAGTATGTATGAAATGAATAAATTGAAAAAAAAATGAGAGGTAAATATTGGCCATAATGGTGGTAGTGTTGATCCAAGCCACGAATGAGCTTTGGTAAATATTGGCCATAATAATGGTAGTATCGAGCCGAGCACAAATGAGTGTTAATGAACATAGACCACAATGGTGGTTTTGTCGAACCAAATGCAAATGAGTACTAAAAAATATCATAGTGAGAGCTAGGCACTAATGTCAAACAAAGCATGAATGAGTGTTAGTGTATGTAGAGTATTTGATATTTACTTATCTGATTGGTATATGCAATGAGTTATGACTACTTAATTATTAAAAATAAATAAATAATGAATAAAATTGATTTATTAGTGTGCTCGAGTCCTGCGCTTGATTCAACAAATATTTGTATTCGCCATTATTTGCTCAATAGTTACTAAGCATTTTGAAATTGAGATGTTCATGCCAAAGCTTATATTCTGACAATCTATTTGTGGTATAGGTACTTTAGTATATGTGAGCAACCAAAAATTTTTATGTTTCTCTAAAGAAAAGGGGCACGACTTTTGCTGAAAGAGACGTTTCATTCCTTTTACAAGACAAGGTCACGTTTAGTCTCTAGAGAACGCATGACTTTTGTGTTTATGGAGTCACCATCCGATTTCTCGAAAAAAAGTAAGGGACAATATCAGGTCACTCAACGAGTATCGTTTCTAATAGAGATTCTGGGTATGGAAAGTCATATATTCTTTTTTGCTATTTCTCATTATACAACATTTGTCATACGACTACTACATCACCTTAGTTTTGAAATAACAATTTATATATATATATATATATATATATATATATATATATATATATATATATATATATACACACACACACACACATATGCACTACATATAATGAATGGAAAGTAAAGAAATTACATACAATTATTACATCATTTTCCTAGCAATATACATTTGAAAGAGAAAAAAAAAGTGTAGAAAAGTAAATATAGTCTTAGACCTAATAAGCATCTACAAAACCAGAGGTTAGCACAAATTTGTGCACTTCAATCATTCATCCATGGAGCACAAGAATTCAATAGGAAATAGTAAAATAGCTTAAAGTGTGGGTTTCACTGAAAGATGTCATAAATATGAAATTCATAAACAAATGATGATGTTTTCTAATAGTCTGAAATATTTAACTAAATTACATAATGATTAAATGTATAATGTATATTGCCAAAAAACAAAATATACAGTAAATGATAAAAATGAGAAAAATACATAAAATAACATTTTGATAATGAAAATGATGATTTTCAACATGAAATATTTAGATTTTAATAAAAATGCAGACTTTAAAGTGAAAATGATGAAATTGAGAAAATCCTCATTTCCATAGAATTATTAGCAAAGTTTTGTTTTAACTTTTTTATATCAACCAATGTACATAGAAAATACTATTTTTAACAGAAATATAAAGAAGACAATTTTGGTGGAAAATACAAAGTTCACTTTGTTATTATATAAAAATGTTGTTTAATACAAATTTAACAGAAATTATATGATTTTAATGAAAATAATGTAGAATATGCACTTAATATATAAAAAATTAAATTATGATTAGAAAACAATTTTCTTTAGAAAATTACATTCTCAGCATAAAAGAGAATGAAAAATGCAACATAATTATAAAGTTTTTACAGTTTTTAAATATATTTTTTAATTTTTCTTGAATTTTAAAAACTTTATAATTAAGTAATATGTATTTCAAATAAATGGCCAATTTTAAAAATGAATATTAAATAGCAAATTGATAAATAATCCAAAAATTTAATTTTAATGGTTGAATAAAAAATTCTTAAATTTCATTAATGTTTTTAAATTTTTTAAACTTAAACAACAATTAGTCAGCTTTTGGAATGTTACAGTGGTGAGTGAATTACTATGAATAATACTAGAAGAAACAAATGTATAAACATGTAAAATCAGTTTAATTCACATATTGTATTTGTGTATGCATTTATCTTAAAACATTACCTCTCAATATATATATATATATATATATATATATATATATATATATATATATATATATATATATATATATATATATATATATATATATTGTTCTTTTTTTATGTAGACTAAACATTACCTCTCAATGCTAGAAATTCTTAAAACTATCATCTCTTGTTTTGATCTAAAATTTAATTTTAATAATTCAATAAAAAAATTATTGTGTAGATTTAAAAATTAAAAACATTAATGAAATTTATGAATTTTTATTCAACCATTAAAATTAAATTTTTGGATTAATTATCAATTTGTTATTTATATTAATGAATAAAATTGGTCATTTATGTGAAATATATATCACTTAATTGTAAAGTTTTTAAAATTCAAGAAAAAATTAAAAAAATATATATATTATAGGTTTAAAAACTTTTAAACTCTATAAATATGTTATATATAAAATAAATAAATAAATATAAATATATATATATATATTAAAAAAATTGATCATTTTTGTTTGTTAAAATTAATTTTTTATTAATCTTTAGAACTTAATTGTAATAAAAAAAATATTACAGAACTTAATTGTACCCGTAAAGGTCCAATATGAAAAAAAATTACACACGTAAAGTTCCAATTTGGCTCAAAAAAAATTTTGTATCCAATTTATAATTGGGGTAAAACATTGACAGGCAATTTGAGCGTTTGGCCAACTTTTTATTTAAGCAAATAGGATTTTATTTTGGGCAAAGGTGCATCTTTGCCCTTAATGTTTATAGAAAGACTCATATAAGCCTTGTATATATTTTCAAGACCATTTAAACCCAAATTTAATTTTTTACTATAATTTAAACCCTCATTAACAATTCAACTAAAAAAGTATGCTTATTTATATTGCTCTGGATATAAGATAGGTTCTTTTTTCTTCTTATTATTTTATCTTCCTCAACTTCCTTAATATTTTATAAAAAATAAGATTAAAATTATTTAGCTAGAGGCTAAGAAAATAAAAATTGAATTTTGTCAAATATTATACATATATGTTCCAAAATATTTATCAAACAAACAACAAATAATAACTTTGGCTTAACTCAATTATAGAACCTACACGTAAAAGAAGAGTTAGGTGAACTTGTGAGGTTTTTTCCACAAGCACTTCAATGGTTAAGTTAGATTTTTGTATGTTTAGTATGTATGGAATCAATAAATTGTAAAGAGATGAGAGGTAAATATTGGCCATAATGGTGGCAATGTTGAACCAAGCCACGAATGAGTTTTGGTAAATATTGGCCATAATAGTGGTAGTATCGAACCGAGCACAAATGAGTGTTAGTGACCATAGACCACAATGGTGGTATTGTTGAACCAAATGCAAATGAGTGCTAGCAAATATCATATTAAGAGCTAGGCGTTAATGTCAAACGGAGAATGAATCAGTGCTGGTGTATGTTGAGTATTTGATATTTACCGATCTGATTGGTATATGCAATGAGTTATGACTACTTAATTATTGAAAATAAACAAATAATGAATAAAATTGATTTATTAGTGTGCTCGAGTCATGCGCTTGATTCAACAAATATTTATATTTGTCATTATTTGCTCAATAGTTACCGAGCATTTTGAAATTGAGATGTTCATGTTGAAGCTTATATTCTGATAATCTATTTGTGGTATAGCTACTTTGGTATATGTGAGCAACCAAAAAATTTTGTGTTTCTCTAAAGAAAAAGGACATGCCTTTTGCTGAAAGGGACGTTTCATTCCTTTTACAGGAGAAGGTCACGTTTAGTCTTTAGAGGACACATGACTTTCATGTTTATGGAGTCACCATCCGATTTCTCGAAAAAAATAAGGGACAATATCAGGTCACTCAACGAGTACTGTTCTAATGGAGATTCTGGGTATGGAAAGTCACATATACTTTTTTGCTATTTCTCATTATACAACATTTGTCATACGGCTACTACATCACCTTAGTTTTAAAATAACAATATATATATATATATATATACACACACAACATATAATGAATGGAAAGTAAAGAAATTAAATACAATTATTACATCATTTTCCTAGCAATATACATTTGAAAAAGAAAAAAAAAGTGTAGAAAAGTAAATATAGTCTTAGATCTAATAAGCATCTGCAAAAACAGAGGTTAGCACAAATTTGTGCACTTCAATCATTCATCCATGGAGCACAAGAATTCAACAGGAAATAGTAAAATAACTTAAGGTGCAGGTTTCACTGAAATATGTCATAAAATATGAAATTCATAAACAAATGATAATATTTTCTAATAGTCTGAAATATTTACCTAAATTACATAATGATTAAATGTATAATGTATGTTGTCAAAAAATAAAATATATTGTAAATGATAAAATGAGAAAAATACATAAAATAACATTTTCATAATGAAAATGATGATTTTCAACATGAAATATTTAGATTTTTAATAAAAATGCAAACTTTAAAGTGAAAATGATGAAATTGAGAAAATCCTCAATTCCATAGAATTATTAGCAAAGTTGTGTTTTAACTTTTTTATATCAACCAGTTTACATAGAAAATACTATTTTTAATAGAAATATAAAGAAGACACAATTTTGGTGGAAAATACAAAGTTCACTTTGTTATTATATAAAAATGTTGTTTAATACAAATTTAATAGAAATTATATGATTTTAATGAAAATAATGCAGAATATGCCCTTAATATATAAAAAATTAAATTATGATTAGAAAACAATTTTCTTTAAAAGAGAATGAAAAACGCAACCAAAACATAAATCAAATACTAACTTAACATGTACTATAGCCAGTCTCACCACAAAAACATACAATTTTTACAATTTGTTGGCAGCAATAAATTACAAATAGAGAATTGAAGTAGAAGAGAATATATTCAAATTATAAAAAATAAAAAATAAACATGTAAACATGATTATTTGGTCCTTAGAGCGTTAATGTTGACACCAACAGGTCTGACTCAGCACTTTTTAGATCACAGACCATTTTTCCTTATTATAAGAAAACATAGGATTAGTGAGGGGAGTACTAAAAGAGCTTAGGGATGACATAAATGTAGTTATAATCCTTCACCTAGCCAGGAAAAATAGGAAGTCGTTACTCAATATCACCCAAGAAATTATATATTTAAGGACTAGGGAAATTCGAATCCTTTGCTTGGAACCGCATTCACCTATTGGATAAAACATTGGGCTCATATATTAATGTCAGTAGGATTAGCCTCTTTATATTCGAGGAATATCCATACTGCCCGGATGTTAAGCAAGGTTGGCCTAACTAGTTTTATACAATGCTTCTAAGAAATATGTACTATTATATATCAACTACTGCATGCAAATGCTAACACAATATATACACATAAGCACATGACAATATATTCTATGAACATAGTGTATACGGTGGAGTTTAGTGTGTGTCCAAGTTTTTGGCAACCAGGATACTGTTTGAGCTCATGACTTTAGGAAACATACTAACTGCTATCACAAAGATAAAGTGTGGAGATAAGGAGTCACCACCCAGGGTAATAACTGGGACAATTTATGAGTGGTGATAACTTAATTCTCTACAAGAGTTAGCACTATATCGAGAGGGTTCTTGGTACCGAGTTCTAACTTTTTTTAGTCTCATATTCTTTTAAATTTACCTCATTAATTGTTATTTTATTCCTCTAATTATATGCAATTTTCATTTTAAACCCATTTAAATTGACAAGAAAAGTAATTATCATAATAAAAATATGTAAAAATGCATTTATCAAAAGCATACAAATCCCTAAAGTTAGTCTAATCTACATTGATTTTACTTAGCTGGGCTAAATCTACATATTTTAATTTACAAATGAGTCTAAAATCTAAATGGGCCTAATTTCTATTAATTTAAAATTAATGAACTTATGTCTACTTATTTTAATTTTTAAAAATAGGTCTAAGTCTACCAATTATGAAAGTTTTAAGTTAGTGGCCCTAATTCTACATTTTTTTAAGTCTAAAGTGATTTAAGTCTACATATTATGAATAAAGGGGCTTATTTGTTGGACTATATCTAATTAATTTTAATTAACTTAAGTGGACCTATCTCTAAATTAGCTAAGTGGGCCTAAATTTACAATTTATCCTAAAACTTATAAATTATTGGCCTATGAATGGATTTTAATTACTTAAATCTAAACCTAGTTACTAATGGCCTTATTAATTAAATGACCCTAAACTCCTAATTAAACAAATATGGGCCTAATCAAATAAAAATAAACAAATAAATAAACCTTAAATAAATGGCAAAGTATATCATGGACCCATGTCCATAATGCAATATGGACTAGAGGTCTATCACACGTGTAAGAACATGTCTTTTTATTTATAAAGATTCCTACTTTTTTTTAACGTAGTGTTCTTTTTTTTTTTAATGCATTCTTCCTATGCCTTTCTTCTTCTCCATCGATTTATCTGCCTTTCTTCTTCTCAACTAAGAATTTTAGGCCATAAATCAATAGGTGGATTCTTGACTCATTCTATGCATATCAAAGGCTTAATTCTAACTTTTTACAAAAGAATAAGCTTGGATACACAATACCCAGAAACGAGGAAGATAGGTCATTCATGAGGAACTTAATAGTTGAGTCATTGAAGTTGGTTCTTATTAAAGAGGAAGGGAAAATTTATTAGGAAAAAGCTAAGGAGATGGGTGTATTGTGTAGAGATAAAGATAAATAAATATATTATATGGATGGTTTTTTAGGTCACCTAAAAGCTCATAAAAATCCCAAAAACAATATAAAGTAAAGTGAAATGGATCAAGAATTGAGTTTTTTAATCCTTAAGGTTTGTTATGCAAATTAAGTTTTCAAAGATTATGGTATTATTCAGTTGTATAAATTAATATATGCACTTCAAAAATAGGGAGAAGTTGGATTAAGGAACAAGCTAGAAAAATTTACAGCAGTGTGTTTGTGAATCATGTTTTTTTTTTTTAAATTATGTTTTCAAAAAGTAGTGAATGTGTGAGGAAAAAAATCAACTATGAAGTAAATCTGCAGGTGAAGATTAATGAACCTCTAAGTGGAGGTTAATGAATATACAGGTGAAAGTCAATGAATCTGTTGCAACTTCATTGATCTTCACCTACATGTTCATTAAATCTGCAAGTAAATATCAATAAACCTACACACATAAAAAAGATGATGTTTGATGAAAAAAAAGACGCGTGTTTTTTTTATCTTGCACGTGTAATGACCTTTGGTCTATATTGCAATATGGACATAAGTCCATGATATAACAATTGTAAATAAATCTAATCTCCTAATTCTAAACCAAATTTACAAGAACCTTAATTTAGTTTATTGCCACATTAACTTTAATTGAACTTTTACAAAATGAAACCCTAATTACTAATTAGTTAATCGAGCAAAAAATCAAAAGTACTAAAGTACCTGATTTCACTATTTTCACTATTGGGGTTATTACACAAATCTAACGAAAATAAAATTAAAATTACAAATCTTCAAGAAAATAAATTAAACAAATACAAAACCTTTAAAAAAATCAAAAAATAAAACAAAACAAAACTACGTAAACTAAAATGAGGATCTTGATTCTTGGCTTTTCATTATGGGTTTTTCCATAGTTCATTCACATGACTTCATCCATCATCAAAGAAACATAAAACACAAAACAATAATAAAAAAAAGAATAATTAGAATAAATTAAATAAATAATCAAAATGAAATTGAAATAAAAATAAGAAAATTTATGAAGATGAGATATGGATGTTGTATTAATTCTCCTCATAGCTCTTGATTCACTGTGTAATGGTATAGAGTCCGTGTATTTGATATGGATCCTAGGTTTGATTGTATTTGAAAAAGATTTTTGAATTCAAAAGAACGTTAATTTTCTAAGCTAAATTTTCTCATAAAGGCTTCTATTAAAAATCTCCAAAAAAAAGTATCTCTCTCGCCAATCCTCCCTCCTTCCATAAAACAATTAAGTTTTTATAGAAAAGAAGAGAAGTCCTGTGATTATACGAAAGTCATAGGATAAAAAAAAGTCTTTATTTAATAAAAATCTCTAATTTATCTTGATAATACATATTTATCAGATAAAAAATTTATTTCAGCTAATAAAAAAATTAAAGAATTAAAATTAAAAAATTAAAAAAATTTGAAAATTGATAAAAAAAAAACTTATAGAAAAATTATATTTCCGATTGGAAATACAATTTTTAGATTGAAAATGTGTAATTCCAATCAGAATTGCAAATTTCTGATAGAAAAATGTGTAATTCCAATAAATAAAAATTGAAAAATTGATCAAAAAACTGTATTTTTTATCAGAAACACATATTTCTAATTGAAAATGTGTAATTCCAATAGAAATTATATATTTTCAATTGAAAATGTGTAATTCTAATTGCAATTTTACCTCTTTTTATTATTTTATTTATTATTTTTATTAAAGTATTATTATTTTTCTTTTTTATATATTTTCTTTAATTACCAATTTAACCTAATAAAAGAAAAAAGGTTTACAATTAAAGCTAAAAATGCTACAATTCAATCTTGAGATTTATAAATCAAAACCAATCGACCTATCTTGTAACAAATTTTCTTCATCAAATCTTCTGCCGCATCTAGACTCACGTCATCTAGAAATTGGGTGCTTATAGTTGCCCCCCTTTGTTGTGGTTTGCTCGACAAATTGTGGCAAAACTAATAAGCACTCAATTTCAGATTAAAGTATAAGGATACTTACCTTTGTGTTATAAGGCTTTTTGTTTATAACATTGAATAGTGCAATGGTATTTCGTCATTCCATGATGTAAACTGCAATCATCATATAGTTAATATGCGGTGTCTCAGCTATTATGCAGCGTTAGGCGGGAAGTGCTATATAGTTGATGTTTAGCATCAAGTAAAAGGTGTTGTATAGCTGCTCTACAACGTTAAACGAGATATACTACATAGCTGCTCTACAGTGTCAAGTAAAATATGTTATGTAGCTGTTGTGTAGCATCAAGCAAAATGTGCTATATAGAGCTATTGTGCAGTGTAGTGACATGTGTAGTATAGATGTTGTGTAGCATCAAGCAAAATGTGTTATGTAAAGTTATTGTGTAGTGTCTAGTGAAAATGTGTTGTGTGTTGTATAGCAACTATGCAACGTTAAGAAAAAGTGTTACATAGAGTTGTTATGTAGCATCTATCGAAAATGTGTTACGTGTGCTATTGTCATGACCCAAAACAGGGGTCATGACCGACACTAAGGAACGAGAATTCTTTCGAATCTGGAACCCGTAGCAAGCCTAAAATAAAATAAAATAAAATAGGCAATAGTAATAATAACAACACAATTAAGAAAAAATACTATGCAAATCATAAATATAAAAATAATATTTCCACCAAATGAGATTAAATTAAATCCTCATCTCATATATAAATAAACTTTTAATACAAATCCAGTTCAAATATTTAAAGTACATATCTCACGACTTTATACAACTACTGCAGTGTCTAGATTATAAAAATAAAACTCAAGTGAGCTGTTTACATAGAGAAGCCGGAGCAGAAGAAATTCGACGTACAGGCCTGCTACTGAGGTCTGAGGAAGATGACTCTCCTGAAAAATAGTCAACGGAGGGGAGTCAGACCTCACTGAGTGAATTACTATAATATATATACATGCATACTAAATGCCAACGCATACAATCAAAAGTATATATAATATGTATATATACAAGCAAATACACACAGATGTCATAAAATCATTTTATATATTTTTATTGAAGATCATTGTTTATGAAGGATCAAATAGAACCCTAGAATATCGCAACCTCAAAACAGTGTTAAACAACACTCTAGCCATACAGGCTCACTTATTTCAAATATATTCATTTGTTCCATTTGAACAGTAGACTGGTCCCGAGACACTAAGTCAACTGAGCTCCAGCAGTCTGACTGTCAGTGTGATTGGCCCCGAGACACTTGGTCAACCGAGCTCCAGCAATCACACTCCCAAATCATATCACACATCAAATAATCATATCCAATCAATATCCACAAATGGTTAGTAATATAGCCTAAATGCTATAAGCGTACCGGTACGTACTCGGTCCTAGTGCTGCCCACTAGGTAGCATGTTCTATTGATATTCTTCATTGAAATATAAAGCATACATTCATAAAAATAAATGATGCATGAATTTAAATATAATAGCAACAATAACCATATATATACTAGAAACATACCAAAAGTAAACCAGGTATATTTCGAGTATATATACGTCAAAGAAATCCAGATAGATTACAAAATAAACTAAAAATAAACTTAAATACTAATTGAATTATTTATGCATAATTAATCAAAATAACATACATTTCTAAATCATGCACCCTAAGCATATATATATAAAATAGTAACTCACACTTAGTGCTCTCCTCAAGATGGGTCCGACGGGCCTGGTCCACTAGGCCTCGATCTCGGTGCAACTAAACAAACAAATAATAATAGAAAATCAGAATAAACCTAACAGAAATTCTAGAGACTTGATCTAGAATATTAGATACAGAATCAAAATTAGGGTTCGACCGGACATCACGTTTTACGAGAATTCTATCGAAAATCCTGTAGAACCTCCCCTGTAAAACGGATATCTCTCTACTTAAAGAGTAGAGCCGGCCCTGCAAAGAAACACACTTCAAAAAATAGCTACAGAATCCCAATCATAATCCCTCGGTCGAACTCTAAACTACAGTTTACCGACCAAAGCCCATAATTCACTGAATATTCACAAAATACCGAAAATACCCTTGTATACTAAAAATACATTTAATAATTAGAAATTACATAATTAACCCTAAAACATAGAAAAAACCGATAAAAACTCATTTTATTAGAAAAATCGTATAATATATATATATAATTGAAAATAATTTACGAAAAATAGTTTTAATTAGTTAAAAATACTAAATAATTTGTAGAAATAATTTTTATACCCTAAATAACTATTAAAACCAATTTAATTACATTTTTATCCAATTTAGGGTAAAATTACCAAAATACCCCTATATATATAAATATACTAAAATTAATCCAAAAATTCACCAAAAATAATATAATTGCACAAAATTAATTTTCTCAACATATTTATCAATAATATCAATAAATAAACTCAATTAACTAATTAATTTCAATTAAAAACACAATTAACCCTATTTTCTCAAAATTACATAAATTAATTAAATTCAAAATAAATACATAGAAATTCAAAAAAATTCCAAATAAATTTCTATAATTCATTTCAACACCCATATTTATAATAAAACACAATTTCATAATTTAATTAATTAATTTTCATAAATTAGAAAATAATAATAAAATATTCAAAAATACCCAAAAATCAAAATAATTTCCAAAAATTCTACAAAAATTCACACATGTATATTAAGCTAAGGGGAACAACATTTGTGAAGGAATTGTTCATGAATCAATCAATTCAAAGTTCAAAAAAATCAAGAACCCTAAAATGGCCGAATTGCAAAAAATGAAACCTAGGAAAATCTAGACCATTTTAAGTGAAACAAAGCTTGGAATCACACTCAACGAAGCTCAAGGAGAAGAAAGAGACTGACGGTGTCAAAAACGGTGGCCGAAAACGCTGTGAACGACGGTGGCTCAAGTTTCGGCTTGTTGGCCAAAACAGAGGGAAACAGCGCCGGAGAAGAGGAGGAAAGGTGGCGGAGCTGCTGGCTGGGAAGGGCGGAGCTTGGGGCGGCACACCGACGGCCTGAAAATGGGATGGCAGGCGGTGGTGAGGGCAGAAACCGATCGGGGAGGAGGAGGAGTAGTCGGGGGCAGAATTGTAATTTGCCAAACTTTGATTTTTGATAAAAATTATATATGTATAGGTATGTATATATATATATACTTTATATTATTTTAATATATAATATGATATAGACAATAAATATTCACCACACACATAATTTAATATTTTAATAATTTATACACTAAAAATAATTAAATAATATTAAATATAATTAATAATTAATAAATAATAAAAATATTAGGGTAATTAATTAAACCCTAATTTAATTCAAATATATATATATATATATATACTTTATTTTAGCACTTTAAAAATATATATGAGTTCATGCAAGTCCGTAAAATTGTTTAAAATAATTAATATTAAATTATTTATGTATCAATTTTTTCGAAAATGTAAGTCCCGGGAAAATTTTACGTAAAGTACTTAAAATAATATAAAACAATTAAAATTAGCTTTAATTAAATAACAAACTCATAAAATATCAATAATATATACAAGAATTATTAACATTACATATCCCGATGCATTATTAAAATATTTAAAAACTCAGGATATTACAGCTATATAGCTACTTTATAGCAGCAAGAAAAAGTGTAATCAATGCTCTATAGCAGTTATGTAGTGTCAAATAAGAAAAATGCATGCAAATGCATAAATTCAAATTTGAATATGTGAATTTGTGTTGACTAATCCTGAATGTTCATTAATTGATTCTGAAATTTGATGGCTAATATTGAATCAATGCTAATTGACAATTTAGTGAAATTATTAAATTGCATCTTTTCTGATGTTATTTCTTCGGAATCATTACGAATTAATTCCTAATTTATCAACAGTTTAGTGTTTATAGACTAAATTGTAAGGAAAATTAAGAACTTACTTGTAATCAAAATTTGGAGGAGTGAAGTGGATATTTACCACTTTATATCTATTCCTCATTTCCTTATCGGTATTCTACCTTTTCCTTTCTTTTTTTTCGTTCATTTTCTTTTTGACTTTCATTCTTTAATTACTTTATCATTTTAAGTCTGATTTCTTATCCGTCAAATCCTATGGCTAACCCATCAGAAGACCCAAATGTAGGTACTTCCGCTTTATAAGTACGTAAATTAAGGCCCACATTTTCAACAAAATGATTTTGGGCTCTGTAGCGGTGAAGCGATTATTCCTTTGAATTGTTTAGACTTGCATCGGTGTTCTAATGATGGTGATGAGGTACGCTTTATATTCTTTATGTTTTATTATACAAAATTTTATTTTATTTTGTTCAATTAGTGTATAAAATTAGATTGAGTATTGTAAAATTAGACTAACATGCAAGTTAATAAAAATGAAAAATAAATTTTATGCACAAAAGAAATAACTAGAATAATCATTTTTTAGAGAAAATAATTATTCTATAAAAGAAATAAAATAAAATAAACTATTGTGAAAATCCAATGAAAAATGTGGATTTTTTATCAGAATTATGGATTTTTTTATCAGAAATCCATATTTCCGATCGAAATTTCCATTTTTTGATGGGATTTTTTATTTTTTTGTATTTATTTTTTAAAAATGAAAATAAAAGAAAAAGTAAAATAAAATAATGGAAATAACAAATATAAATGAATAAAAATAAAATGAACGAATAAATAGCAAGGAAAATAAGAGTAATCCTATTTTCTAAATTTTATTCAAAAACAAATTAAATTCTCTGGTTGTTTCCATTTAGTTTGAGAACTCTTCCACAACTTGTCTAATAGTGTGAAAATAAGGATATGGACATTTGATTTCAGGTTTTTCCATTATTGCTTTATCGACTACTCGGGGTAAGTTTGACCATCAATCTCTCTATGCTTTTGGTAAAGAGATGGATGGATATAACACACACTTTTCCTGCATGGGCGAGTTGACTCTTTTTCCCATGAATTTTTTCATTATCATCGGGATTGTGTTCGGAGGTACCCCAGTTCCCTTTCATCTCAGTTATTACTTCCTTTCTGAGGTTGTTAGGAGTAGATATTTCTTTGATTTGATAGGGTTTGTTCCTTCATGGAAGAACTAGAAGAACATAGTGCTATCTTCCTTTGTTTGTGGATTCACTTGTTTGCCTGCTACTACTCCTTATTAGATTAATCAAAAGGTGAGGTGTTTTCTTTTGATTTTGCTAGGCATTGCTCTTTTCTGCAAGACTAGCCATGAGGTTATGATGACACTTCTTGGCCCTCTTTGTCACGTGGATCAAGTTACTTCTTTTAACTAGGGTGTTGCTAGGGGTATGCATTGGGCGAGTTTAGGTGGGTTGGGTGGTGGAGGCATAAAATCAAGTGTTTTTTGGTTTAGCAAATTAGCAATTGAACCATAATATATACAACCGCTGGTCAGATTGGAAAAATTGTTCGGGTAATGCAGATCAGTATTTCATATTGGGCTTTTCACTTGGACCTATTAATTTAGGCTATAAAATTGAAGCCCAACGAAAATAAAAGTAAAAGTACATATTTCATTAATTAAATAGGCTTAGCCCATAACTGTTTACAAAATAAAAAGTATATTTCTCAAATAAGGTCGTCCTTATAAAAAATTATGGCCTTAACTATTTATATAAGCATATTTCTCAAATAAGGCCCTTACAAAAAAAAAATATGGCCTTAATCATTTACATCACTTTACAAAAAAGTTATACTTTCATTATATGAACTATTATATGATTATCAACAATGAAAACTAGTTAGCCACATTTATACAACTTACTAAAAATAAAAGCCACAAAATTCAAGGCCATAATTATACTTTCATTATATGAACTATTCTACATCTTATGTGCAGATAAGTGCTTCTACTAATTAAGAGCCAATGAACTCCTAATACATCTAAAAGTATCCCACTAGTGCTAAAAGCTAATTTAGAAGCAACAATGGAGATTGGGATAGCCAAATCATCACGAGCTAATTGTGAAAGGGTTGGGAATCTCTCTAAATTTAGTTTCTATCACCTTAACACATCAAAATTCCCTTCTACCTTCATAATCTCCTCATTAAAATATATTTTAAGCTCAGACCCTTGCTTCCACCACTACCACTCTCTATCCTATGCCTCTAAAACTTAGCCTTCAACATCAATATTGGTTTTCCTTATTTATTAGAAACAGATTGACTACTATCAACCAAGAAGCTATGGTATGATAGATTGTCACTTATAGCCATAGAAAATAGGGTTATAAAAGGCTACATAGTTATCAAACAATTCAAATAATGCAAACTTTATTAGACTGAATAATGCGCAACCTCTTACTTCACCATATATTTGTGGCTATGAAAACTCAATGTATTCCATCTTTTCTTTAGGATATAAAATGTTTGGAAAAAATATCAAGAAATTCATTTTCTCAGGATCCCTAATATTTATCAAATTTCCCTTTCATGTTAATGCCCATCAACATAATAGAATTATCAATAGATTCCTTCAACTCAGTTAGCATGCAATGCAGATATGATATTTCAATAAAAAATGTATCGGCAATCACATATTTCTCAATGTTTGCCAAACTAAAAATTCATGTGCTTCACCTAAGTCTACTCTAAAAGCCAATTCTTGTTCTTCATATTTCTTAAATGTTTTTTCATAAATGCGGGCAGTTTTTAACATTAAGTAAGTTGAATTCCACCTAGTTGGCACATTTAGGGATAATGCAGACTTGCCTTCCACCCTAACTAACTCACTATACTCTTTGAACTTACATAACCTAGTAGGTGAGTTTCTTATGTACCTAACTGCATCTCTTACTCTTTTCATAGACATAAATACATCTTTTAAACCTTTATTTACAACCAAATTTAGAATGTGTGCAATGCACCTTATATGTATCTATTTTGTTCTAATAGCACTTCCACCCAACTAAGCAATTTCCTTTTAAAGAATGACAAAGCAGTGTTATTTGAGGAGGCATTGTCAACCGTTACTATGTACACATTCCTAATCCCCCATTCATTCAAACACAATTCCAAAGAATGAGCTATATATTCACCCTTGTGTAAGGTTATAGGAGCAAAAGACAAGATTCTCTTTTGAAGCATCCACTCATCATCAATAAAATGTACAATGATGCATATATAGTTAATTCTTTAAATTAAAGTCCATGAGTCAGTGGTTATGCTAAGTCTTTAACTATAAGATTTTAAGAAATTATTTAATTTAAGCCTCTTATTTAGGTACAAATCAAAGCAATCCCTAGATATAGTCAATTTAGAGGGCATTTTAAATATAGGATAGGCAACACTCAAGAAATTTTTAAATCCTTTGCGTTTAAGAAATTTGAAAGGAAGTTCATCAACAACTACTATATATAAAAGTACCTTCCTAATAGCTTCCTAGTTAAACTTCCAGGTACTAATTGAACCACTCTAACTAGTGCCATCATTGTTATCAGGTTTAAAAGTTAATAAAGCTTGTCTACTATCTTTACTGCGTGGGTTTTTCAAACAACAGTGGACATGATTTCGTAAAGAAGAGGTACCATGTTTTTTAGGTTCACAATATAACTTTTTAGCACAATATAAACACTTACCCTTTACCAAATTGTCATTCTCATCTTTAATTTACTCAAAGTGGTCCCACACAATAGTTTTGAACTTAGTTTCTTTTCTCTTTTTTTTTTCTATGGCTGCTTAACATTTTGTTTAGTAGTCTGCTCAATATTACCAAGTTCTTTTTGTTCTTCCACTTCATTGGTACCAGTAGGATTACCATTGTTAGTGGCCATCTACATAAAAGCACCAAAAGTAGTACAATAAACAAATGCATGATAATATCAAAATCATTATATTAACAAAAAAAATAAAAAAAAAAAAGGTAATGAACACACCTTTCTTAGGTAGATTCTTTCAGTTCAGGTAGATTTTGCACACCCCAATATATAAGAAATAAAAATTAATACAAACAGGCAGCACAGAAATAAGGCTTCTACAATTATAGATACTGAAAACATTTGTTCATTTAGCTTCCACAATTTTTGTGCACATTTGTTTTGCACATATACAATCTGGAGTATAAAGAAATCAAAATAAGTCACATAACATAACAAATCGACATAATAACACATACACTAAACTCACAGACTCACATACAGAATTAGAGACACTCACACACACATAAATAATCAAACACACTCCCAAAGTAGGGAGTCATAGAGAAGTTTAACTCATAGAGACTAATTTTTTCCCCACCAATTTCAAAAACATAATTGCTTAGACTTCAAGGCTTACACAATAACACTAACACTTATAGAGAGGCATATATTCACATTAGAATAAAGTTTGATTTGGCCCTTAAACTTTTTAGCAAAGTTCAAATTGCCCTTTTTTGAATTTTTTCATCAATTTGCCCTTTGAACTTTGCAATAAAGGTCAAATTAGCCCTAAAAATTTCATTTGCACCCCTATTGTCTGAGATGTGCACAAATATCACAATAAAAATTACAAAAATCTCCCTAATAGTTTAGTAAGTTAACAAATTAGTCCATACTTTCAAAAAAAACATTTAGTATAAAGTTTAAATTTTTTTTTCTAAAATTGTATTTAAACCCTTAATTTATTTATGGTATATTATATTATTATTTTAAAATTTTAACACATAAATTTAAATTATTTAAATTTATATATTTTAATATATTTGTAGTTAACTATCATGAAAAATACATTGCTATGATTAGTATTTAAATTTATGTGTGTGTGTGTGTGTAATTTAAATTTATGTATTAAATTAAAAAATATTTTATATTATATTAATGGCTCTTGCTATGGTGCAAACATTTGTATCTATACAAATGGAATTAGAACCGATGGATTAATTTTTATTTAATTACAATCATTGATTATTTATGTGTATTAATACAAATAAAATATATGAATGACTATAATTAAATAAGTATTAATCTAACGGCTCTAAATTCATTTGTATAGATATAAATGGTTGTACTGTAGAATGACTCTATATTAATATGATAAAAATTATATTTTTTAAATAACTAACTATAATATATTATTTTAAAAAAAATAATTTTAACATATAAATAATTTTAAGATTTGAAATAATATTATTTATATGTAACTTAATATGTCAATACAAATACTATAATACTTCAAAAATTCTAATACAAGTATAGTTTAAGAATTTTTTATTAGAATTTTTGACACATAATGTAAATAATGTTATTTATATGTAAATCAATATGTCAAAATTTTTTGAAGTATTCTGATATTTGTATTGGCATTTTAATTTTAATATAAATAACATTATTTCAAATCTTAAAATTATTTATATGTTAAAATTATTAAAAGTTTTTAAAATAATATATTATAGTTAATTACTTTAAAAGAATAATTTTTATCATATTAATATAATATATTATTATTTTTAATATATATATATATATATATATATATATCATGATAATATTCTCCTTCAATAAGTGCTTTTTTTTAAAAAAATTTGGTCCCTAAACACTAATAATAGTAATGTATTTTTCATGATAGTTAACTATAAATATATTAAAATATATAAATTTATGTGATAAAATTTTAAAAAAATAATATAATATACCATAAATAAATTAAGAGTTTAAACATAATTTTATAAAATAAAATTTAAATTTTTTACTAAATGTTTTTATGAAAGTATGGACTAATTTGTTAACTTGCTAAACTATCAGGGAGCTTTTTATAATTTTCATTGTGATATTTGTGCACATCGCAGACAATAGGGGTGCAAATGAAATTTTTAGGACTAATTTGACCTTTATTGCGAAGTTTAGAGGGCAAATTGACAAAAAAGGTAAAAAAAAAAAGGCATTTTGAACTTTGCTAAAAAGTTTAAGGGCCAAATCGAATTTTATTCCATTCACATTCTGTCACGACCCAAAACAAGGGCCATGACCGGCGCTAGGGAACGGGAATTCTTTCGAATCCGGAACCCGTAGCAAGCCTAAAAAAATAAAATAAAACATGCAATAGTAATAATAACAATATATAAGGTAGCGGAAATAAAAATCATAAATATCACAATAACATTTCCACCAACTGGATTTAAATTAAATACTCATCTCATATATATATAAACTCTTTTAATATAAATCCAGTTCAAATATAATACAACATCTCTTTAAATATTTAATGACTACTGCAGTGTCTAGATAAAATAAACCCAAGACTCAGATAAGCAGTTTACATAAAGAAGCCGGGACGGAAGAAATCCGGCGTACAGGCCTGCTACTGAGGTCTGAAGATGATGACTTTCCTGAAAAATGGTCAACAGAGGGGAGTCAGACCTCACTGAGTGAATTACTATAATATATATACATGCATACTAAATGACAATGCATACAGTCAATAGTATATAGATAGATATATATACAGGCAAATACACACAGATATTGTAAAATCATTTTATATATTTTACTGAAAATCATCGTTTATGAAGGATCAAATAGAACCCTATGATATCGAAACCTCAAACAGTGTTAGACAACACTCTAGCCATACAGGCTTACTTAATCCAAATATATTCACTTAATCCATTTAGACAGTAGACTGGCCCCGAGACACTAAGTCAACCGAGCTCCAGCAGTCTGATTGTCAGTGTGATTGGCCCCGAGACACTTGGTCAACCGAGCTCCAACAATCACACCTCCAAACCATATCTCACACATCAAATAATCATATTCAATCAATATCCACAAATGGTTAGTAATATAGCCTAAATGCTATAAGCATATCGATACGTACTCGGTCCTAGTGTTGCCCACTAGGTAGCACGTTCTATTGATATCCTTTATTAAAATATAAAGCATACATTCATAAAAGTAAATGATGCATGAATTTAAATAAAACAGCAACATAAACCATATATATACTAGAAATATATCAAAAGTAAACCAGGTATATTTCGAGTATATATACGTCAAATAAATCCAATAAAATTACAAAATAAGTTAGAAATGTATTTAAAAACATTTTAAACCTAATTTATTAGCAAAACATGCACATAATTTAAAATATAATGAAGATATACTAAAGATAAACCAAAATAAACTAAAAATAAACTTAAGTAATTATTAAATCATTTATGCATATTTAATCAAAATAAAACATATTCTAAACTCATGCACCCTAAAGCATATATATATAAAATAGTAACTCACACTTAGTGCGCTCCTCGAGATGGGTCCGACGGGCCTGGTCCACTAGGCCTCGGTCTCGACGCAACTAAACAAACAATAACGATAGAAATCATAATAAACCTAATAGAAAATCCTAGAACTCGATATAGAATATTAAACACATAATCGAAATTAAGGTTCGACCGGACATCACGTTTTACGAGAATTCTATCGAAAATTCGACAGAACCTCCCCTGTAAAACGGACATCTCTCTACTCAAAGAGTAGAGCCGACCCTGCAAAGAAATACATTTTGAAAAACAGGCTCAACCACTCATCCATAACCCCTCGGTCGGACTCCAAACTACAGTCTACCGACCGAGGTCCACAATCACAGAACACTTTCAGAAATACCAAAAATACCCTTATAACATAGAAATACATTTTATACGTAGAAATTACATAATTAACCTTAAAACACATTAAAAACCGATAGAAACTCATTTTATTAGTAAAATCATATATTATATATATAATTGAAAATAATTCACGAAAAATAGTTTTAATTAGTTAAAAATTCTAAATAATTTTTAGAAATAATTTTTATACCTTAAATAACTATTAAAACCAATTAAATTACATTTTTAGCCAATTTTGTGTAAAATTACCAAAATACCCCTATATATATAAATATACTATAATTACTTCAAAAATTCACCAAAAATTATATAATTATCCAAAATTAATTTTCTCAACATATTTATCAATAATTAAACTCAATTTACCAATAAATTTCAATTAAAAACACAATTAACCTAATTTTCTCAAAATTACATAAACCTAAATAATTCAAAATAAATACATAGAAATTCATAAAAAATCCAAATAAATTCCTATAATTCATTTCAACACCTATAATTATCATAAAACACAATTTCATAATTTAATTAATTATTTTTCGAAAATTAGAAAATAATATTAAAATATTCAAAAATACCTAAAAATCAAAATAATCTCCAAAAATTCCAAAAAAATTCACACATGTAGATTAAGTTAAGGGGAAAAAAATTTGTGAAGAAATTTTTCATGAATAAATCAAATTGAAGTTCAAAAAATTCAAGAACCCTAATATGGCCGAATTCGAAAAATCGAAACCTAAGCAAATCAAGACCATTTAAGCTCAAACCAAAGCTAGAATCACACTCACCGGAGCTCAAGGAGAAGAAAAAGACCAGTGGTGTAGAAAATGGTGGCTGGAAACATCGTGATTTTGTGAAGAAGAATTCGGCTTCTCCGGCCAAAACTGACCTCCAGACGTCGGAAACGGCTGCTACAGGCGGCAAGGAAGGCTAGGGAAGGTGGTGGCACGCCGGACGGCACTCCAACGGCAAGGAATCGGCGTGACAGGCGGCGGAACGGCGATGGGAGCAAATCAGGGAAGAAGGAGGCGCTCGGGGGCAATTCGATAATTTTCCAAAAGTTGATTTTTTTGACATATTATATGTATATATATATACTTTATACTATATAATAAAATAATATTAAATTACACACATTAAATATACACCACACACTTAATATTTAATATTTTAAAATTTAATAATAAATAAAAATAATTAAATAACAATAAAATAAATAAACAATTAATAAAATATTTGGGTAATATTAATTAAACCCTAATTAGATAAATAAGTACACATATATATGGTGTTTAGTATTTTAAAAATATGTATGAGCTCATGCAAGTCCGTAAATGTATTTAAAATAATTAATAGTAAATTATTTACGTGAAAATTTTCCCGAAAATAAAAGTCTCGGGAAAATTTTACGTAAAGCACTTAAAATAATAATAAACAATTAAAATTCGATTTAATTTAAATAAAAGCTCATAAAATATCAATATCATATTTAAGAATTATTAACACTGCATATCCCGATGCAGTATTAAAATATTTTAAAAAATACGGGATATTACACATTCAAAGAGCCTCACATTCATAAAGAATCATAGTTTGCACAAAGTTCTTAAAAATTACATATATTCTAAAATAAGCACATGCATGTATATAAATTTTCAAGTTATTAGTTAAAAATTTGTAGATCTAAAAAATTTAACATTTTCTTTAAGAAAATCAATTAAAATTTGTAGATCTAATGCAATTACAAAATAAATGTATGCAAACATAAAAAAATTCATTTTTTTTGCTTATTATTTAAACAATACATGCAAAACTAAAAAGAAATTGATGGATCTAACAAATCATTACCCTTTTTTTAATAGATTTCAAAAATAGCTACAGAAATCAAAACATAGATAAACATAGAAAAGAAATGAGTGTATATGTGAAGCCCATGTTTTCAGTAACTTCACTTTCACAAAACACACAGAGAGATGAGAGATGAGAGTTTTGTTCGGTAGTTTACAATTTGATTTTTTCATCTTAAATGTCTACAATTTAGTTAGATTCCTAATTCACCCATTTGATTTGATAAGGACAAATGGACAACTTCTCATTGGTTTAATCCTCAAAAGATGCCATTATTTATCGATTTTTACAGACTGTCGAAATTGACGTGTATGATTCTTGTCATTCCTTGTGCATCGAGCTTACATAAGGTAAATAAGGACCGCAAAGGTCTAAGCATGGGTAGTCTATGAGAACTGACATAATGATAACAATCAGTGACATAAACTAAGGATGTCATATCATTTGTAAATGTCAGATCAAATAGACAACATCAAGACAAGGTAATTATGCAAGAGCTAGGTAGGCCCTAAAGGAAATTTTTAATGATTTATCTACATGAGCTAAGTCGGGCTTATGGCTGAGGGTTCCTTTAGTGAGAATGCCCCTTTATGACTAGTGTTATAGACTCCGGTAAATGAGTTTAGCATTATTTTACCTACTCAAGAGAAATTGTACCCCATTTTAGACTTAGGAGTTGGGTCGTGTCACTTTAAGCCCTACAGTTTTTCTTGGTCTAGTAAACACTAAAGGTGATAACGCCATAACTCGAGTGGAATTATTATGGCAATATCATCAAGCATTTTCAAAGGATTAAGGACTAAGGGTGCACATGATGAGTGGTGTGAAATGCAAGTATGTTGTTTGTAAGTTGAGTGGAATAAGTTACGTATAATAAGAAATAGTTTTTCAATTATACCCCTCAAACCAATATTCCCTAATGGAATCGCCAAAAAACTATTCACACCACATATCTAATTGCGACTTTTATTCCAAAAGGGTCATAACAGGACAAGATTAGTGTGTTGTCAAGGCACATAGGCTAAGGAAATTATCTACTAGATGTTATTAATATGGGAGGGTCTGCCTAAATAGGCTTTATAAATTAGGGTTACCACTCGACTTTCAAAAGGAAAAGTGAATTAAATTTCACTTTTCTAACTAAAGATTCCAAGTTCGAGGGGCAGGAGTTACTTATCCTGTTTCTCATTATACATTACTTAATTAATCATTCCTTCACCCTAATTTTGGTTTAATGATGCATTTTACCACATTTGATCATTAGTCAATCTAAATTGCATTGGAAATAAAAATAAAACGAGGGATGATTGGATTTGGAGCGCATACATCACAAAATGAATGAATAAATAAACATTTATTAGTCATGTCAATTAAGCAAGTAATAATGTAAACAAGTAGCAAGTAGCACAAAAGTATGCAAGAAATAATAATTAATGAAATAAACACACAAATAAGCAAAATAAAAATGGGAGAAAGGGATTAACGATTACAACCCTTAGAGAAAAGCTATTCTAATAAATACATTCAAAATAGAAAATAAAAGGGGAGTTAAGATTAAGGATTACATTGCCTTGAAAATTCCTTATTCTATTAATTATATCAAAATAGAAAATAAAAGAAAGATACATATTCTAAAAAACTTGCAAAACAAAGGTTAACTTTCACACACATGCAAGCACACATCACATTTACAACAATTTTATATATCATTCATGAAGAGATAAAGAAAAAAATAATTGAAATAACGAGAATAATTAAATAAACAAACAAGGATGCTAATGGAGATGTATGATGCAAGATTTTGGAATTTAGATATTTTGGTGCAAAGTTACCATATTTTATTAGGAAAATAGAATTTTATGATAAAAAAAATGGGAGAATTAAAATAAAAGAATAAAATGAAAAGAATGAGAAAAATAATAGAAGTGCAATTAACATAAAAAAGTGATAGAAATGCAAACTTTATGATAAAAATAGTAATTTACCCAAAAAGGAAATAAAAATGATAAAAATACCATTTTTACCACAAAAGTGTGAACTTTATGAAAAAAAATAAACAATTTATTAAAAAGCATGATAAAAATAATAAAGATGCATATAAAATGATAAAAATACTATTTTTATCATAAAAATTTAAACTTTATGACAAAAATAATAAATTTATTAAAAAAGACAATAAAAATGACAAAAATGGTAAAAAATTCATGTGAAATAATAAAAATGCTATTTTTAATATAAAAATATTAAATTTATGATAAAAGTAACAAATTTATCCAAAAAAAGCAACAAAATGATAACAATAATAAAAATGCAAATAAAAAATGATAAAAATGCTATTTTTACCATAAAATGTTAACTTTATGATAAAATAGTAATTTTTTCAAAAAAAAGGCAATAAAAATAATAAAATAACAAAATTAGTAAAAATTCATATGAAATAATAAAAATGATAAAAATATTATTTTTACCATAAAAATATTAACTATATGATAAAAATAACAAATTTACCAAAAAAAAAGGCAACAAAATAATAAAATGCAAATAAAATAATAAAAATGCTATTTTTACCTTAAAAATGTGAAGTTTATGATAAATAGAGTAAATTTATAAAAAATAAAAAAGGCAATAAAAAATAATAAGATGAAAATAAAATAATAAAAATGTTATTCTTACCTTAAAATATTTTATTTTTACCATAAAAATATTAACTTTATGATAAAAATAACAAATTTACCAAAAAAGGCAACAAAATAATAAAATGCCATTTTTACCTTAAAATGTGAAGTTTATGATAAATATAGTAAATTTATAAAAAAATAAAAAAGGCAATAAAAATAATAAGATGAAAATAAAATAATAAAAATGATAAAAATGCTATTGTTACCATAAAAACGTGAATTTTATGATAAAAAAAAAAAAGTAAATTTATCAAAAAAGAAAAATAAAAGGAGTAACAAAATTAATAAAAAAGGCAATAATAATAATAATAACAAAGCTAACTTTAGCACCAAAATACCCATTTTATATATAAAAAGAAAAATGATAAAAATGAATGTAAAATGCAAAAATGAATGCAAACACTTCTAGAATCACCATAATTACTCTCTCCTTCTACTTATCTTATTCTAAACCTCAAAAATAACCACAAAATCATAACTCAAACACAAGATGATAAATAACTAAAATAAAATGCAAAAGTGATAAAAATAATGAAAGAAAAGAGTAAGAGAAGGAGAGAAATGATATGAAATGCAATATTTTATTTAAAATAGTTGAGAAATCCTCAGTGGGATCAGGTGATTACCCTTGAAGTGTTCTTTGACAAAGAAGATGTTTGGTTTGGTAAAATGAGTGTTAAATCAATCCTAAAAGAAGTAAGAAATGGGTTTTTAGGAAATGGGTCTCCGTTTGCAAATGAAGAGTTTTTTAGAGAGAGAAGGTCTCAAATTTTTCCTCCATTAGTGGTATTTTCTTTCTCTAAGATTTTTTTTAAGAAATGTGCCAAAAGTTCCAAAAAAAATGGCAAAAATGAGGTTTTTATAGACCTAAGGTTCGACCCACGGTCATGGATCATTGACCCACAAGTGTGGGTCATAACCCACGGGCTTTCAAAGCCCATTTTCATCCGTTTTGACTTTTTTTAAATCCAATTCAAGTGTTTTAAGGCTGAAGTAGGTGTTTTTAGGGATTTTTAAGTATTTTTGTGTTTTCACCTTATTTGAGCATGCCTATAAAGACTTTCAATGAAGTTTCCCCTTGTCTCGTTGATAGGAAACCTTTATCATCAGATTTTTAAAAGACCGCTAAAATTTAGGTATCAACAAATCCATACCTTACCCTCTCATTAGCTATTTTAGCTTCGACATCCTCTGAGTTAATGCTTGCATTTATTTAAACTCAAGTTCCTGAACCAACTCAAGTGACTCTTTCTTTACTTTTTGCACCATATAATCTTCAACATTTTCAAGTTTCATTTCCATAGCAAGTATAATTCTAGTAGCAGCATTACCATTATCAATAGGAATGGCATTAACAGGTGGAATAGTAACAGCAGCAGGTGGGATGGCAGGAGCAGGTGGAATGGCAAGAGCATATGGAATGGCAATAGGTGTTGTTTCCACTGCAAGGGGTGGTATTAACCCAACTAGAGCATGTCTCAGTTCATCTTGCATCATAGCCCTTATACCATCCAATAGTGTACTATTGACATCTTCTAAGGTCCAATTTCTTCCTTATTGTTTCGTCTCTTTAATTGTATGACTAATTAGGGTTGTCAATGCCTTTAGGTGGAGTAGATTAATGAGACTCTTCTCTAAGCTGTAAAAGATCTATTTTGCTATGGAATCTAGACTCAAAATGGTTCTCTCCAATCTGCCACCTCTTCATTTCCATGTTAGCATAGATGTGCCTTAGTGCCATTTTATTAATGCATAATGACATTGTAAATTATCCCAAATGGCAATATAATATTCATTTAAATAAAGTGTTTAATTTTTTTTTTTAGTATTTACCCTTTAGCCTTATGTTAAATAAATTTATTATCAAGAGTTGGTAGTATGAGTTACAAACTTATTTAGTACACATGCTATAAAATTTTCATAGTCGTATAATTAATATTTGGATAATGTTAATTTGACTATCACCTCTGTCTATTTTCCTTGATTAGTATATGAGACTAATAGTGGGAGGTAATGAATCTCATACTTCTTGATATAAGATATTAGAATAAACATGTGGATACTCATATGATGGGTGGGTGGATTGAACAATGACGCTAGATATATGATCGCATAGATATTCACTTATTGTCAATGATCATAATCTAGGTCATAAGGGTGCATATAGTCCATTGACCTGAGGTGACACGGTAATCTACATTTAAGTGGTTAGAGTTTATTACTGTTTATATACTTGTGTTAATCACACATGGGTATATGGGTGTAGTGGCTCTAGTTAGTTAAATTTAAGGATGAGTGTTTGACCAAGATGGGATTTATTACTTGGAGTGAACCGAGAAAGGATCTCATACAATTTAAGTCTTTTCTTGACGAAAGAGTTCCTGACCAAGACAAACATAAAAGTCTGAAAGAGCTTTAGTGCTAAAAAAAGTTTCTTCTATTTGTTATTTTTTATTAAAAGATAGAACTTGAGATGAGGTGATATGATATAGCTATTAGAGTTTGACTTATCCTTGACTATAGGCTATAATGGGATTTTTTAATGAAGGGATTTTAGTGCACGGTAATTATGACCAAAGGGTTCATGTGAATTAATGAAGACGCTTATATCTAATTGGGTAGTTATGATATCGATGCTAGGGGTCACTCACTACTTATGAGAACTAAATATAAATAATTGGGATTTTCACATTTAGACTTGAAAGGAGTTTCAAATAATATCAAGTGTTGGTATTATCTTCTCATTACCAATTAGACATGGACCTAAAAAGTCACACCTTAAAGGTTTTTATGAAATCTCTATTTATATTAATCTAGTTACTGATTAAAGAGTTTAATCAATTAATTAAGATTAATGAAATTGGATTTTTGCTTAAAGCAATGATTCTAGCATATCATGAAATCTAATTTCAATGAAAGGTTTTATTATTAATTTATCCTTAATTAATATAAGATATTAATTGAGATATTAAATTAATAATTGGTATATGTTGTTTCTTATTTACTTGGATTAATGGCCCAAGTGTTATGGACCTAGGCCCAAAAGAGTTTTGGACTAAAAATTAAACCAAGTAATAGATAAAGCCCATTTACTTTATTTAAGTCTACTTATTTAATGGAATGAGTTTTGGGTCAAGAGTTGGCCCAATGGTTAAGCCCAACTCCATTAAGAGATATGTATTGATTATATATATATATATATATATATATATATATATATATATATATATATATATATATATATATATACATATATATCATATTTGGACATTAATGACTTATTTAGTTGTTAATTAATCATGATAAGTTGCATATAGGTGATGTCATCGATCTCTACTTTAATCTCTAACCAATATATCTAAAAGTAAAAAAGTAGATATTAATAGAAAGTTAGTAGAGAGAAAACATGGGGAGACTCACAAGAAAAGAAAAAGAAACAAAATATATATATAAAACTGAGAGCTTTTGTAAGGATTAAGTAAGTGTAAGCTTGAGAGGTTAATTGAGAGAGGACTTTTGCTACTTATTGATCAGGATAAAAAGGAGATTTGTAAAAGCTTGGTCTTTCAAGTTAGAGGTCTCACACTTGAGAGACTTAAAGTTGAATTAAGGGAGGTTAAACCATTTTAGTAGAATACTTGTGGTCTACTTCAAACTTAGGAGATTGTAAGTTTTCTTGAAACTTAGAATTCCTAGATTGTTGATTACTTGTATTTATGTTGCCTTGAATGTTAGTTGTGTTATATGTAAATTGGATCCTAAGGTTTGGAATTCTTGATAAGATCAAGGGTTATGTTATGTAAATTTTTGAAATTTACTTTACTTAGCATTTGATGTCTAAGTAGCATAATCAATTCCTTTCATTCCAAACATAGGAAGACTTAGATGAATCTATGATAGCTGGAAAACAAGGTGTTAGTATGATGCATGAGATGTATGTATGCATGATACACGTGAAATGTAAGGTCAAGTAACAAAGTCAGACATATACAATATAATTCCTTCCAACCTTATTTCTCCTACACACAGTTCAATGGCAAGTCTCTCTTCTTAGGATTTTTGGTTTTGGCCTTAATATCAAGAGGGAATATTAAAAATCAACATGCATGCCAAATCTCTCAAAGTAATAAAATCATAGAAATAAAATTTCTATGTACAAAAACAAAGTCCTTTATTAGTCAATGTAAGCTTTCAAAGTATGGACTTGGGCTTTTATAGATAGAAATACCTTATGGCAACATACAAAAGCAATTTGGGTAATTCTAGGGGAAGTTACTAGGCCACATGTCACGACTCGAACCGAAAGGTATGTGATCAGCACTAAGGAATGAGAATACATAAAGTATCCAAAACTTATAGTAAGCTTTAAATTTTTTTTGCGAAATAGACACAATACACTTAACAATAAATCGATAATAAACCAATGATAAATCAATAATAAATGCACAATATCAAATACATATAATAATATTCTTCTTATACAACAACATTTCAATACAGGATACAAATAACACAAGTTCATAGATAACTACTGCGATGTCTAGAATTTAATTATATAATACATATATCAGTCTAACATACATAATGCAACCGGTGAAGAATGAACCCGGCGCATATAGGGAATACTAAAAGCTGACTGTAAGGTCCTAAAAAAAATAAGTTGAGGGGAATTAAACCTCACTGAGTAAATTAATTCTATAAAATGCATGCTGGTTTATAAAAACATTTGTTAAAATCTCTTTTCAAAATAAATGTAAATAAAGTAATCATAATCCTTAAAATCATTTATTTTTCACAATAATATTCAAATAAAATCTATTTATAATTCTTAAATCAATTTAATATAAAATCCCTGTAAGAAAATATATGGAATAATCATTTTTATGGAAAATCTAGTAGAACACCTAAACCTTTAATCTAATAGCCTTTTAGCTCTCTTTAATCCAAGTGACTGCCGTCCCGAGAGTAAGCTAAATCGAGTTATTGTCACAGTCATTTCACATATTCCATGTTGATGTTCGAGAGCAAGCTTAACCGAGTTACATACCTTTTTTTGGCCCTAGAGCACTAACTCCACTAAGCTCTAACAATTTACACTTGCCCAAGAGCACACGCTCCACCGAGCCTATATCACATTACATATAAACTGAGATTTTACCCATGCGCACATAGTCCTAGTGACACCCATTAGGTAACACGTTCTTTCATTATCTCCAAATCAGTTTAAATTATAAATAAATAAATCATTAAATAATGAATAATCAAATGATTAAGTAATAATCAAATAAAACATCACAAAATAATTTCCCTTAAACATGCTTTCAATTTTTTTTCTCAAATATAAAATAAATGATCATGCATATAGCAATAAAAATATATTTAATTATTATATAATAATTTAATCATACAATCATTTCTTTATTATATTTAATTATTCAAAAATATAATTAAAAAAATGTGCAACACACATTTCATAAAATTAACTCATAAGTTGAGCGTGTCGGGCGACGCGTTCTCCGCTGCCATGGTGCTACAACTTGTATCACAGAGTTCTCTAAAATAAATAATATTTATTTAAAATATGCTCATAAAATAAAATAAAATAAAATATATTCATGAAAATTCTCAAAATTTATGAAAACAATAGAATTGATGAAACTGACTCGACCAAAGACACAAAGTCAATTAAGACTAGAAGTTCGACACAAGGTGATGTCACGCTTTAAGAGAAATTTACCGAAAATTCAGTAGAGTCTCCTTTGTAAAACAGACATCTCTCTATTAAAAATAGAGTCGTTCCTGCATGAAAATACACTTCTATTCACAACAAAACTTTACACTCGGGTTGGGTTCCCAAACTACACACAATCTTCGACTAAAATCACCAAAACACTACCACCAAAACTAATTTAAATCATAAAAATACATAGCAAAATTTTATCAAAATCTAATTTGGTTATAAAATAAATTGTTTTAAATAATGATATACAAAAAATCAAAATTTTCATTTAATCCAATAAAATTCCTTTTTTAACATATAATATCTATATTTAAGAATTATAAATTTTAAAATTTCAGAAATTCATAAAAATGTATATTAGTACTAATATTAATTAAATCAACCAAATAATTAAATACTATAATATTTACACGCATAATATTATTTCCGGAAAAATTAATCTATAATTAACAAAATATATAAAAATAATAATTTAACTAATAAAATTATTTTATGCCTTCTAAAATTAAAATTATCATTATACACAATAATTTAACTACAAATTTACTAAAACCCAAATAAAATCAATTTATACAATTTTTCTCTAAATATTCATATTTCACATAAACTTTTAAAAATTCGTAACTTAAAATCTATAATTAATTTTAACAAACTTCCTTCACAAGATAAACTCAAATATATATATAGAATTTAATAAAAATAAGAAAAATTTGTATTCCTAAAATTGTGTGAATACTAACTAACACCCGAAAAATTCGAAATTTCCAACTAATTTCAGAAAATTAAAAAAAATTACCCTCACATAGCTAATGATCTCTACAATATGATTACTAAAGGAAATTAAGCCTAAAACTCAAACCAAAATTCAAAAATCAACAAAATACCAAAAATACACAATTTACATTTACCTCAATCTACAATGATCTAGATGGTGGATCGACAATCCGAGAGTAGATTATTGAATCTTGAAAGATTAGGAATCCATAGACACTGGAATCAAGACCATCCAACGTTGGAATCTTCACCAAAGTTCAAAACCAAATCCGACCAAAAGAGGGTAAAACAGGAAAAAGGGAAAGATGAGGTTGTTGCCGGTGTGTCGTGGAGGAGCTAGGCTAATGCCAGTGTGTCATGGTGATTGGAGTTGATGCTAGTGGCGGAGGCATAGTGGCTATGACGGAATCTAAGAAGGAAAGGAAAAAAAAAGAAATGGTGAGGAAGAAGAAAAGAATTGGCCTGAAAATTTTCAAGCTGCCCATTTTTTTTAAGAAAAAGATAAAAAGTATAATAATTAAAAATTAAAAAAATAATCTACTTCCAATAACTATACCCTTTACTTTACAAACATATATATATATATATATATAACACTATTAACTTTTATTAATATATATATTACAAATAATATATATATTAAATATATATTTTATATATAATTAAAACCTTTATCAATAAAAACACCATTAACACTAATTAATCCCAAAATAATAATATTATTAAAATAATATTCGACGTTAAAAAATTTGAATTGAATTTCACAAATAATCAAACTTAATAATCCACCTTTAATATAAAAATATATATAAATTTGATGTCTAAGTAGCATAATCAATTCCTTTCATTCCAAACTGTAATGACCCGATATTTTAAACAATATAAATATATTTTGAGACGTGCAGTGTTAATAAAATTTTAAATTTTATTTATCTATTATCATTATTGTATATATTCTTCATTTATTTTATTTTAAAAGTTTTATTTACATAAAATAATTTATTTGGGAGTTCTATTATTTAAAAATATTGAAGTTATTAATAATACTATTGTCATTTTTATTATTACTATTATTATTTTCATTATTATTAGCATGCATGTGCATTATTTTTTATTGTTATTATTATTATTATTGTTATTATTATTAATTATTATTATTAGTATTATTATTAATTGATATTATTTTTATTATTAATGCATGTGTTGTGTGTGATATATATATATATATATATATATATATATATAAGTATAGTAAAAAACAGGTCAAACCTTCTTCCACCATTTTTTTTTCTTTCTTTCTTTCTTTTTCTTTTTCTTTTTTTTTTCTTCTTCTTCTTCTACCTCCCCTGCCGTCTGCCATTGTAGCACCACCAAGCTTCATTAGCCGCCACTTGAGCCACCATTAGCACCACCTGAGCTTGCCATCTTTCTCCTCTCACCTTCCTAACATCGTCTAAAGCCTCGGAGTCGTTGGAAATCACGTGGGACTGAGAAGAGTTACTGTAGTACTGAAATTTTTTTAGTGGTTTTAGCTCGAGTTCTTGGGCTCGTTAGACTCCTCTCAATGTGTACGTCTCGATTCTTAAGTTGGTTTAAGTTTACGATCTCCAGATTATAAGTTTTTTTCAAATTTAGTTTATGTCATTTAGAGTTTTTATTTTTTTACGCTTGAGTTTGATTAATTCATGAATTTTCCTTTTAGAAATATTGATGTGTGAATCTTAGGCTACCTAAATATATTTTTTGTACATTCTTTGAATTAATTTGAATTATGGGTATTTTTTTCATTATTTTAATATTAAAATATTGAATTGTTGATAATTACATTAATTAATTATTTTGGATGGAAATTTGGTTAAATTAGTGTTATTAATTTTAGAATTTATAAAATAATTTTTGGTGAATGTATATAATTTTTGAGAAATTATTAATATTAGTGATTTTGGGATATATAGGTTAATTGTGTGTTTTTATTGAAAATATAGTTAAATAATATGTTTTAAATGAGTTTAGAATTTTATATGCTATTAAAATAATTTTTACAAATTATTTACTATTTTTAACTAATTAATACTAATTTTTGAAAATTATATTCAAATAAAAAATTACTATTTTGGTGATTAAATGGATTTTTAATTACTTTTATTATGTATTTAAACTATGTGAGTATATAAAAGTGAATTTCACTTTTTTATGTTGAATTATTGAAAAATTGGATTTTTGTTAATATTATATTATTATCTGAGATTTTTATTTAATTATTGTGAAAATAATGATATTTAGTGTTTTAGTGTTTAAATAAATTATACTGTGATTTATTATTGATTTTATGGATTTTTAATGATTTTAATATATTATTATTTAATATTTATTTTTATCATGAATTATGAACCTCGATTAGGAATTGTGTAGTTTGGGATCCCAACCCAAGGTGTTGTGCAATTTGTGTTTTAGAAGTGTGATTTTCTTGTAGGATTGGCTCTACTTTTTAGTAGTGAGATATATGTTTTACATAGAAGGTTCATCCAATTTTTCGGTAGAATTCTAGTAAAATGTGACGTTAGGTCGATCCTGAGTTTTTGTGTTTTGATTGATTTTTGAATTATTAGATTGAGTTTTCCTTTAGAATTCTTAGAAGTATAAGTTAAAAATTATTCTGATTTTTATGATTATTTATTTCCTAGCTGTGTCGAGACCGAGGCCTGTCGGACTAAACCTACTGAGTTTGTCTCGAGAATCGTAAACCTGTGAGTTATTATTTTATATATACATTGCATGTAGATGCATGATTATGAGTTTTCATGTTTTAACATGAATTATTTGATTAAATGAATAAATATATTTTTGGTATACTTTTAGTGTATTTTTGGTATATTTGATATATTTGTGACATATATGCTTGATTTTTTTTTAGTATATATTTAGTATATATGTGTCATTTATATGTTGGTATATTTTTGATATATATTTAGTATATTTTGATATATGCTCAACATATATTCGGTATATTTTTGGTATACTTGTGGTATATTTTGGTATATAAGTGACATATATATTTGAATATTTTTAGTGTATGCCTGTTATATATTTGGGAATATAATTGATATATTTCTTTATGAAATGAATGTCATTGGTGATTTAATTATGCATTTTATTATTTTCTATAAATATATGATTTTATTTGAAGGATATCAATAGAACGTGTTAACTAGTGGGATGCACTAGGACTATGTACACATTGGTTCGTTAGAGTTAGGATTTGTCATTGTGAGAATCATTTGAGGTAAAATTTGATTATTTTGATTATTGAGAATATTGATGTTAGTAAGTAATGTGATTGCGGGAGCTCAGTTGACCTAGTGTCTCAAGGCCAATCACACTGATAGTGAGATTGTTGGAGTTTGGTTGACTTATTGTCTCGGGGTCAGTCTACTGTCCAAAATAGAATGAGAGAATTACTTTGGAATTAAGTGAGCTTGATGGCTAGTGAGATATTTTGATTAAGGTTGCGAATATTTAAGGTTCTATTTGGTCCTTTGATACGAACCCTACCTATAAAAGAGATAGAACGCGCATCCAACTTTGAATATTAGCCCAAGGATCATCAAGGATAGTTGTGTTGATGGAGCTAAATCCCTTGCTTATTAAATTGAAGCAAGATACTTAGCTATTATAAGATGAACAATCACACAATTCTAAGTTTAATCTAACCTAGTAATTGTAATGAAAGGTAGAAGTGAAACAATTCAAGTAAACTTGTAAAGTTTCAAAAGAACAAAGTTTAAGGAAAAATCTCACTTTTAATATTTCAATGCTTCTTAAATTCGTATGTCATAGGGTTAGCCCTTATATAGGCATGTAAACAACCTAATCCTTAAAGGAAAAGGTTCTATTCCTTATTCCCAAAGATACCTATATAGGAAAATCCTTAATTAAGGAGATTTCCTTTAAAATAGGACAACTAATGACAACTCATCTTTGAAAAGTCAAAATTGACAACTCATTACAATTCATAACAACTAAGCAAAATGACAACTCATGACAACTAAGCATTAAAGCATGCCATGTCACATGCCATGTCATATGTTGACCATTGACCATTGACTTTGACTTGTTGAATATTTGACTTTGACTTTGACTTGTTGACTTTGACTTGGAATATTCTTGAATCTTCTTGAATCTTCCTTATTGACTCCGAAATAGGAAAATAAATCAAAATTCATCCAATTAAGCTAATTAATTTTAGAATAGGAAATTAAGCTAATTAGCTTGAATTCTTCATATTCAGGCGTTGTTTATCCCTTTTAGGGTTCATATTATCCTTTACTTAAGTAAATGTTTTCTGCATTTACATTTATTAAAGTGGATTTCAGCATCTGTGTGAAATGTCTATATATATTTATATTTATATATATACTAATGCTTGATTGCATATGACATTAGGAGGTGCATGTATATATATTATAATAATTCACTCAATGAGGTATGACCCCTTTTCAACTATTTTTTTCAGAAGTCTTCTTCGTCAGACCATACAAATCAGTAGTACTTGATGCTGGTCTGCTTCTGCCCGGCTATTTTATATAAATTTCATATCTGGATTTTTATTGTATTCTAGAAAACTGCAGTAGTAGTGTTATTGTATTAGTAGTGTGTTGTACGAGTTTGAGATTTCTGTATTCAGAACACTGAATGAATATTTTATTTATGAAATGACATTTGAATATTTATTTTTATATTGATTTAAGTTTTAATTCTTGTGTATTTTTATTTATTTATTGCATGTGTTTTTATTTTTAAGGCTTACTACGGGTTCTGGATTCGAAAGAATTCTCGTTCCCTAGTACCGGTCATGACTCCCAGTTTGGGTCATGACACAAACATAAGAAGACCTAGATGAATCTATGATAACTGCAAAACAAGGTGTTAGTGTGATGCATGAGATACATGTATGCATGATGCATGTGCTATGTAAGGTCAAGTAACAAAGTCAAACATATACAACATAATTCCTTCCAACCTTATTTCTCGTACACATAGTTCAATGGCAAGTATCTCTTTCTAGGATTTTTGGTCTTGACCTTAATCAAAAGGGAATATAAAAAATCAACATGCATGCCAAATCTCTCAAAGTAATAAAATCATAGAAATAAAATTTCTATATATAAAAACAAAGTCCTTTATTAGTCAATATAGGCTTTAAGAGTATGAGCTTGGGCTTTTATAAATAGAAATACCTTATGGTAATATACAAAAGCAATTTCGGTAATTCCAGGGGAAGTTACTAGGCCACTATATGAGCTCAGTTTGGTAAAAAAAGGTTAGGGTTCCTTTAGCGAGATGCTCCCCTTAAGGACTTAGGTAACAAGCTAAGGTAAGGCGGGCCCAACATCTTTTGCTCATTTAAGAATAACTGCCCCCTTAAGGACTTGGGTTACAGACCATAGTCAGATTGGTCTGGCACACATTCTTTGATCAAGTAAAGGCTAAAAGTGATAGTTAACCAATTTACAAGCTAAGAGTGATGGTTAACCAATTTACAATCCCAGAAAACTAGTGGAATCAAGGGACCATAAATCAACGCCATCGATTAATAGGGACATGAACAAATGAATTCAAGAAGAAAATAATAATTAATAAAATAATTTTAAAGAACAATAGCAAAATCAATATCTCTTATCTCTAGTGGAGTTGCTACTATAGACAGTAGGGTTTAGCGTATGCCCAAGTTTTTGGCAATCATGACACTATTTGAGTTCAATACTTTAAGGAACACACTAATTGCTATTACATAAATATCAAATGGAGATGAGAAATCATTACTTAGGGTAATAACTGGGACAATGTGTGAGTGGTGGTAACTCAATTCTCTAAAGAGAGTTAACACCACACCGATTATGAGTACGAAATACTAACTTCTTTTAGTCATATGTTCTTTTAGAATTACATTATTAATTATTATTTTATTGTCTATTTACATACAATTCATATTAAACCCTTATTTGCAATCAACTCTAAAGCAACTAATCTCATTCAAAGCATACAATCCCTAAGTTTAGTATAATTTACATTGATTTTTTTTAAATGAGATAAATCTACATATTTTAAATTACAAGTGATCCTAAAAACTAATAGGCCTAACTCCTATTTAATTTTAATTCAATGAGCCTAAGTTTGTTTATTTTAATTCTAAAAGTGGGTTTAAGTTTACAAATTATGAAATATTTAAATTAATAGGTCTAATTCTATATTTTTTAATTCTAAAGTGATCCTAAGTTTAAAAGTTATGAAAAAAGACTTTAATTAATGGTCTATGTCTAATTAATTTTAAGGATAATATCACTAATGGCCTATGTTGACCCATTAGTTTCATTTTTTGGTATACCTGCATTTTGCATTTCAAAATTAGATCTTCAACATTTTTTAGTGTTTTGCTTTTTCATTTTTCGCTCTCCACTCTCCAAGTGAAAAATAAAAAGCAAACATGGATGTCTCCACTTCCCTACTGTACTGCAACCATTTCTCTCTTGGGCCTGTCCGTCCAACTACTCACCTTTCTTGTTCTTTAGAATCTTTTCAATTTCTTTACTGTATATATTTTCTTTCTGAAAAGGTTAATTAGAATTTCTTTTTGTTTTTACCCTTTTTGGTAGCAATTTATTAAATTAGAGCTCGAAAAAACACTGAAGGACTTGACATTGCAAGGTAAAAGGCATTGCTTCAAGATGGTTTTCGAGGAAAAGTAAATGCAATCTCAGTGCATAATCATTTATGAAGAATACTGAACTGGCTTTAAATTTAGAATAAAACATACCATTTTTCCTTTATAAAATAATTATGCTTTCTTTATACATTACAGTTTAACTATAGAATTATTAATTTTTTCCTAAAATAAAATAGGATAAGGGTCAAATTGCGTACAACTAATGACAAGTGAAATTTGTTAGTTATGATTTTTGTATTTTTTTCAGTTTATCTTGGTCATTTGGTGGCCAAATATGTTCATTAATTATTTCTCAATTTTTATGAGAAAATGAAAAAAAAAAAGAGTCAATATTTAAAAAAAAAAGATTTTATGATAATTTTATAAATTACAAAAAAATTATGAAAACAAAAATTGTAGTTAATTGTGAAACAAAAAATAAGCAAGCTGCATTACCCAACAAGGTCTTTTTTTTTTGCTAAAATATGTTTTCTCTGTTGTTGTTTTTTGATTGTTTCTTTTTGTTGCTTTTGTTCTCGGTGTTATTGCTTTTTGTTTTCAATGTTTTTGCTTTTTCTTGTTTTTGTTACTTTTTTTCATTTTTTTTGTTGATATTACAAATACACCATAAGAATCGTAAATATATTACATATTGATGATCAATAATTTTTTTTTAAAAAAAAAACTTGTTAGTCATTTTAATAAACAAAAAAAAACAAAAAAAAAGCAAGCTACAAGGTCTTTTTTTTTTTTGTTAAAATCTTTTTTTTTTTCTGTTGTTATTTTTTGTTATTTTTTTATTGTTCTTTTTGTTGCTTTTGTTTTCAGTGTTTTTGCTTTTTCTAGTTTTTGTTGCTTTTTCTAGACATTTTATTGATATTACAAATACACCATAAGAATCATAAACATATTACATATTGATGATCAATAAGTTTAAGATTTTTTTTTTGAAACAAAAAACTTGTTACTCATTTTAATAAACAAATCAAATAAAAAAAATCCTTATTCTTTAAGAATATAAAAGGGGAAATTTTTGTTCATTGCTTGTTGTTACAACAATTGAAAATATTTATTGTTTGTTTTTACAACAATTGAAAATGCTTAGTTCATAATCATTCATTTAGAAAAAAAAAAGTTTTGAAGAGAACAAAATGTTGAGAAAAAAAAAAAGAAAGCATTGAGGAAAAAAATATGAAAATAGTACCTTAAAAATAATAAAAAAAAGTTGAGCAAAAAAAATAAAATATTGAGAGTACTTTAAAAATAGAAAAAAAAATGATGAATATACAAATAAACATTGAGAAAAAAATGAAGACAAAAAAAAAAAAGTTGAGCAAAAAATACATTGAGAAAAAAAGATGAAGACAATAGAAAAAATGTTCACTAAAAAAACATTGAGAAAAAAAAAAAAAGAAGATAGTACTTTAAAAATATAAAAAAATGTTTAGCAAAAAAATATTGAGAAAAAAAAAAGATGAAAACAGTACAAAAAATTGATAAAGAAACATTGAAAAGAAAAAGAATTCAACAGCCTAAAAATAATGGAAAAAAGGAAAACGGTCTATATTTCAAAGAAAAAAAGTTATGAAAGTTAGTTTTAAAAAATGAAAAATTAGTTTTGAAAATATTTTGGTCAATGTGGCTTTTGATAATATTTTTTGTTTTTGGTCTATTTATGAAAAAATCCTTTAATTTTAATTAATTTAAGTGGGCTTATGTCTAAATTGGCTAAGTGGGACTAAATTATTTCTAACCTAAATCTAATTAATTATGGGCCTAAAACTGTATTTTAAGTAATTAAACCTAGAATTAATTAAACTAATAACTTATTAAATTAATTGGGCTAATTAAAAGATGAGCCTAAATTCTAATTAATTATTAAAGCTAAAGAACTAAACAACAAAATGGGCTTAAACACAATTAATAAATAAATAAATAATAACCAAAATAAATAAATAAATAGATAATAATAATAATAATAATAATAATAATAATAATAGCCCTAATTTATTCTCTTAATTCTAATTAATTTTAAAACCCTAATTTTGATTTCTATGTCATTGATTTTAATTAAATTACCCAATTGAAACCCTCGTTTTACTAACTAATTAATTAAAATAAAACACACAACACATAAAATTTTACTATTCCCACTATTTGAGTTATTACAATGATCTACTAAAAAATAAATTAAAATTAAATACAACCCAAAATTAAAATACAAAAATTAAAATAACACAATAATAAAAATAAACACAAAAAAATAACAAACTAGGTAAACTAAAAAGCTAGTCTTGATTCCTTGGCTTTTATCAATAAGTCTCCATGGGTTTTATTCTCCACTGTAGATTCATGTCATCCCATCTATCATAAACACAAATACAGAAAACAAAATGAACAAGGATTAGTAATAAATAAAAAATTAAAGTTAAATAAATTAATAAAAATAATCAAACAAAATAAAAAAAAATAGAAAGGAGTAGATGAGGAAACAATTTAATGGATGCAGTATTGATTCCCCTCAGAAAAGATGATCACTAATTGAGAAAGTTTATGGTAAAAGAAGAATAAAAGTGTACATAATGTTTTAGCTCACGACTAAAAAAGAAAATTAAAAAAAAAAAACTAGTAGCCTCTCGTTATGGAAAGAATTTTTTTGGTATTTATATAAATATCTCAAGTAACCCTAAGTTGGGTACAAAACATAATAATAAAAAAATAATTTATTTTTTTATTCCTTATTTGATAAATAAATATTTATCAATAAATATTCATTAAATAACAATCAATGAAAATAAAAATAAAATAAGCATGATTAAAAAATAAAAAATTGCGGACATAATGTCTTTTTCCTATCAAAAATAGGGATTTTTGACCAAAAATACTTTACAATGTGTTTATTTCATCTTCTATATAAATTACATTTGTTTGCAATGGTGTATAGGCTTCAAGTGAAGCAAACAAAAGTAATCGTGCAAAATAATGGATTCTCTCATCAACTAGTTACTCTTTTTGTGCAAGTGGAATACGATATGATAAAATTATAATAAAAGTGCTTTAACTATTTTAGAATTTTTTTTACTTTTTTTAATGTTTGTATTAAAATAGAATCATTCAATTAAATTTGTAGATTGATGAAGAGCTATGTGAAGTTCCTCATATCTCTAAGGTTTGGATGGCCACACATGATTTTTTAAATAAGGAAGACCAATAAGAGTTTCTAGATCATGAGTCATATAGGATATATGTAATTGTCTTTTTACATATATGTATATATATGTACAATCGATGAATTTATAATTAATAATCATGTGACATAAATTTAAAAGTTTATTTGTTTTTTTATATATTTGATAGCAAGAAATGAAACTCATTAAGAACCAACCAACAAACGGTAGTGATAAAACTCCTAATCTAGATGATGTGTTAAAGCAAGTATTTAATCCAAGATCAAGTTACATTCGGGGGAGAGATTTGGGGTACTACACTAGCCTAAGAGGTATGTCTACCTCTAACAATGATGAAGTTGTAGAGTTGAGATCTCAGATAGCAAAAATGACTGCTCGATTGCAAAATTAAGAAAATAGGAACAAAAGACATCCAGAGAATTCACATAATTATGTAAGCATTGTTATTTTCATTATTTCTTTTGAATATGGAAATTCTTCATATAATTTTTTTTTTCAATTTTTAGTAATGATATGTAAAACCATTGTTTTTGTTTCTAAATTTTTTATAGAATGACAAATGAAGATTGAAGAATGTGTTTGTCTCATTTTGGCTAGAATGAAATTTTAACATTATTATTCATATATAATATTTAATGACTTAATATTTTCAATATGTATTAGGTTTTCAAGATTATAATATTTTTTTGTAAAGATTTGCATACTACTTATGTTTTTTTGGATGTGTTATTTATTATTTTTGTTTTATTTTAATAGTAATTACAAAATTATCTTATTATTATTATTATTAAATGCATACTAATACTGTTGATTTTAAACCATTCCCAGATTATACATAATGAAAAATTATTATTTCAAAAAATATTAAATTGTACAATGAATAACTTTTAAAATTTTAGCATTGATATTAATCATTATGTGTGGCATAATCTTACAAGTGTGTGTAATTTTTCAACCATTTAAAAACACAGTTAAAAACATTGGCATGTAATTATATATGTTTGAAAAAATTAAAAAAGGAAATAATTACTATTAACTAGTTCGACTTTATATTTTTAAAAGTCAAGTAAATACACTTTTAATTTTACTTTTATTAATTATTTTCCCTTCACTATTAAAAATTGAAAGTATATTCTGTTAGTCAAAGCAATAATAACTGTCAAAGTATGTTAATTTGTACAAATTTCCAAAACTACCCTCAAATAATTAGAAAATTGATTTTTTTATCAAAATATAAATCACAAGTTAGGGATTGATTTGTAATTTTGTGATATAAAAATATCATATAGGTCCATATAACTTTATCTTCCTTTAATCCACATCATCTCTTCCAAACACCCCCGTCCACTGCCCTACCCACATACCAGCACCACCATTGTCATAATCAACCCCACCTCAACTACCACCATACACCACCACAACTATCACAATCAGCCACCACACACATACATCATCGTCATAAAAAATTCATGAAATAAAAAAAATCAATAACACCACCATCAACCCCATGAATATTAGCGACAATAAAAGTAGCAACAACAATAAAAGATAAATTTAAAATAGCAACAAAATCAATGAGCCAGGAAGCAATGGGCTTTGTGTAGAAAGAGATGAGCCAAAAAAAGAGATGAAACGCTCTTCACCATCTTTTCATTGTAGATCCATTACGTCTTCTCTATTGAGCAAATAGCCATTTCAACCTTGTAAGGTTTCCAAGCAGTCATTTCAAGCTTAGAAAATCAATGAAGCAAGGCAAAAAAAAATGCAAACATGAAGAAAAGCAGCCATGGGTGAAGTTGGGTTGGAAGTATTGATTTTTTTTCAGTCAAATTTTCGTTTGTGATGATGGTGGTGATGATCATGACAAAAACCTGTGTCTCTGTCTCTGTCTCAGTCACGTCCAGATTGTAAAGGGCAAAGGGCAAGGGTGGGAGTCAAGCGAAGGGCGAGGTTGAAGGTCATAAGAATCAGGCAAAGGGCAAAGGGCGATGACGGTGGTGGCTGCAAAAAAGACCAAATTGTGAAGGAGTTGGGGTTTTTAGTTTTTCCCTTAAATAAATAATTTTGATTTATGTGTTAGAATTCAACATATATATGATAACTAATTTTATTAATTATCAATTATTGATATCTAAAAAAATTTATTAATTAGTTTTTATTAATAAAATAAATATCGATATCAATATCAATAATATGTAAAAAAGTAAGTAACTCTTGGTATAAAGGATAAATAAGTTTTTTTATATTAATTAACAATTATTATTTATCGTAAGGGGAAAGTAGTATATAGTGTCAAATCTAAAAGTATATTTAGTTGACTTTTAAAAATGTAAAAATAGACTAGTTAATTTGGCTAAATATCAAAGGGATGATAGTAATTATCCCAATTAAAATTTCAGGAGAGTAATGTGGGCTTATATTTGCTCATGATCACATAGTATCATAAAAAAAAGAGAGTTAAATGATCAGATATACGGGCAAAACCTTTGATTTTGTTTTAAAAAAGTTAATACACGGTCTTTAAACATGGGCGTGTACGTACTTGAGTTCAAGAGCACAAATTATTGCAGAGACTTATATGGTCATGTATATAGACATATATGGAGACCTTGTGTAAAAATGTTATTACATGATCTTGTACACAGGCATGTAAGTAACCGTGTTAAACATGTAATTTCATTATAGAAAGTAAAACGGTCAATAACACGAGCATATTTGAGCCCATGTCACTGTATATGTTAAGATCCAGTGAGATGCACACCCACGAATATGGTTGTGTACTTGACCATGTCCACTTTATAATTTTTAAAATATGTTTTTGCTACAAGTTGCAATTAAAACTCACTACAAATTAAAATTTATAGCAAAAAAACACTTATTATAAAAAAAAAAAACTTGAAAAGGATTATAAACCATTATTACATGGATTAAAGAATCACTAAGAATATATTGAATTTACACATTTATAAATAAGATAATACTATAATATAATCCTTTCATCAATAGTCTCACACTATACAACCACATTTTATGAAGCAAAATATCCAAAATAATACATATAAATATCCTAAAATAAAAGAAAAAGAACAAACATTAATCTAAATTTTTGTTATTCCTTGTCGATTAGATCATCATTATGCATAAGAGGTGGAAACTACTTGGCGCTTGCATTTGGATATGTTGAATAGTAGTTCGGTGTTGGTGGATAGTCTGCAGGTGTTAATCCATAATCTAAGAGAGAAAATTAGTCGTGCCTTATTGTAGCCAACTTATATAAGCCTGCAAATGCTATAACATCGTCTAGTGGCAGTCCTGAACTCGCCAAATCTCATACCATTGATTCGGTCTAGCTTGTTGGGCATCGGGTTACCTATCAGCATTACCAACCACTTCTACCTTTATATTATGATTTTGTTCTTTACGTATATTCCCAACTAAAACATAACGTCGATCCCTTTTCTCTACCATGCTCATAGCACACTAAACACATCCATACCCAAGGGGACCACCAAATAACTCATCGTCAAATTTTATAGTGAATCAAACACACTAATGTTTCTAGCCAACCTTGTGATGTAAGTCCCACTATAGAATGCACCTTATGATTTTCCAAACATAGAATCAAAATACACTACTAAACCATACCTCAGATTGTATAAATCATTCTGCTCTAAATAAAACAAATAAAAAAATCCCTCAAAGTAACAACACCCATACTATCCCTTTACCCATAAATAGTATAAGCTATAATTCTATGCAAAATCCTAAGAGTCGATGAAGCTGATGAGGTACCGTTAGATTTGATAGGTTCATAATTACTTGAAGCATTAGAATAGATATATTGTCTCCAAATATTAATGGTAGCCATATTTCTGGAAAAATTAGACTTTGAAAGATTATAAGGCATTGTTTGAACATATGCAGCAAGTATAAATCCCCAATTTCACTCCAAACTAATTGATGGATATAGAACAATTAATAACACCTAGCCTAAATTTGATAATCCTCTCTCTTTCATAATTAATCCCATCTTTTTCATTAATAATGAGCCTAAAAATTCAACTTATAACTCTTTATATGTAGGGTCATTAATTGATAGTAATTCAGTTCATTCCTTTGTTTGAATTTGTCATTAATCTGTCTCTAAATGCCTAATGTCTTTAAATCATCCATACTAATTATCCTATTAGGCTTTATTGGGAGAGATAAAAGTGTATTTACCTTAGCTTGTATGCATGGGTCAAAAAGTTACAGAAATGGGTGGAGACCAAACCTAGATAAGGAGGAAGCTACAACTTATGGTGGTGGAGACGCCATTGGAACTTGCAAAGGAGGCATCAAAGGTTTAGTAATTCGATATCTACTTAATTTACACTTAATTATTTTGGGTGTTGTTTTGACATGTTTAAAGTGATCATGGATATATAGAAAATTAAAATTAATGGATCAAGTGTTTGATTTGTAATGATAAACTAGTTTTTTTTTTTTTTTTTGCCATAAATTAAAAGAGAAAGTGAAGAGAATGATAATGGTGGCTGTAAAATAGAAAGGCGTGATGAAATGAAATTTTAAAAAACCATAAAATATATTTAAAAAACATCTTAAAACATGACCATATATGTTTGAAACATGGTCATGGTTGAATGAAACATGGCCATGTTTGAACAAAACATGGCCATGTTTAAACGAAATATAACCATGTCAACAAAAAGTGGATTTTGATAGTTGAACACGTTTAATAACACAATGATGTTGTTAGTCATGTACATCTCTGTTAATTTTAAATATATTGAACACTGGGTATTGCATGACCATGCTATGTGCATGATATTATCCATTGAATATACATAAACAAGCATGTTTTTAACCATGTTGTTGACTGTTAATTTTTTCCTCATTAAACACGGGGTGTAACATGGTTTTATCAAAAGTCATGTATTCTTCTATTAGAAGTCATAGGTGTCTATTAGACGGTGTAAAATGCTAGAAAATTATACATAGGTAGACATGGTCATGTATATGGGCGTGTATTTTTTTATTCTTTTTTAATTCATATAAAATGGGCATTTGCATGGGCATGTATTAATGTAAAACTCTGAAAGATTATACATAGCTAGACATGGTCATGTACATAGGCATGTATTCATTTATCATGTTTAATGCATATAACATGGGACTTACATAAGTGTGTATTAAAAGATGTAAAACTCTGAAAGATTATTCATAGTTGGACATGATCTTGTACATAGGAGTGTATTGGTCCATGTCCAACGTATTTATATTTTTTCCATTATTTGTGACAAAATACGAAATTTCCATTCCATCTCTTTGATTACATGATGCAACACAAAAAAATAAAACAATAAAAAAATAAATTATCAAATACACAAGAGAAAACATAAATAAATACAATATAACTAAGTGAAAACCCACTTAATTAACTTCAAAAAAACTTTAGGGACAATTAAATAATTGTCCTTATTTTTTTATTTTCTATATTCATAGGACCAAACCCTAAATCTAAACCTAACATTTCTCTTCATTCACTTGTATTCTATTCAACTCCAAAGAATTCATATATATGCAAAACCTTTTGCTTTCTTTTTGTTAATTTTCTATTTATGATTTGTTGATGATGAATACAAAGAACATACTTTTTTTATTTTTCTATTTCTAACTATGTATTCCCAATTTATTAACCCAATATATTAATTACACAATTTATCATACTATTGCTATTATTTTATAGTATTCATTCAATGGTTTTGTTTCTGTTTGGGTTTTAATTATGTTAAATGTTGGGTTCTCTTTATTTAGGTGTTTAATTATACGTGATTTTTCTTTATTTTTCATATTGGCATGGATGTTAAGGATCAACACAATAGCTGTAAATTATTAATTAAAGAGGTTGCCGAATTGGAAACATTTTATCATTATCAAGATATTGTAACTTTAATGTCTACAATAATTTTTAATTTCTTACATCTATTGGAAAAGTTGTTGAATTATACATAATTTTTTTTATTTCTATCATAATAATAGAAGTTTTCATTTTATTGTTATCCCATCCAGTTTTGCTAATTTTAATGTTATAACACAATAACTATCATAATAATATTCAAAATCATTATTGTCATAGGAAATGCCTCCAAAAAAAGTTGGATGGGAATCGATAATAGAAGAAATAATGTGTATGCCTCATGGAGTGAATGAATTTCTATCTTATGCATTTAGGCCTTCATCAACTAGTGAAGTAATTTGATGTCTATGTACAAAGTATAGAAATGTTAGTTATAAAGACAAGTTTGAGGTTAAGTATCACTTGTTAAAGTATTGGAACTGTTAAAACTTATATAGAGTGACATTTCCATGGTGAGTCCCCAAATGAATTTATTGGTAATAAAAATGAATTAAATATCAATGAAGAGCATATCTTCAATGAAGATATGGTTATGTTGGTGAATAATATTTGTATTCCTTCAAATCTCATTAGAAATTCATATGGTGGGTGTCATAATTCCTAACCATAAGAACCATTAACTAAAGATGAGTCTGAAGGTTATGCAATAAATTTTTATCGGTTATTGGAAAAAGCTAAGCACAAATTAAATTTACAATATGAACTTTCCATATTGGATGTTATTGTAAAGCTTCTTCATTTGAAGAGTTTATATTGATGGACTAATAAATCATTTGATGACTTAGTCTATTAAGAGAGATAATTCTAAATGGAATTCAAACTTTGCTAGAATCGTATAGTGTTGCTTATAAATACATTAGTAATCTGGGTTTTATTATGAAAAATATAATGTATGTGAAAATGATTGTACCTTGTATTGGAGCTCTTTTGCTAATGCAACTTATTATAAAATATATGGACTGTTAAGGTGGAAGTCTTATGATGGGTCAGATAATAGTAAAAAGCATTTCACATAAATTTTTCCTTTGAAACCTAGGTTTTAAAGATTGTTTATCTATACTCAGATAGCCATAAATATGCATTGGCATAAAGATAAGGAGAGACAATATGAAAATGATGGCATTATGTGACATCCAACTGATAGTCTTACATGGAAGAAATTTGATGAGTTGCAATGTTCTTTTGTTGAAGATGCACACAATGTTAGACTTGGTCTTGCAACTGATGATTTTCAACCTTTTGGAAACATGAGCACTTTTTGTTGCTAAAAGAAGAGTACTTTTTATTTTTTATTATTAAAAACACCTTGTTGAACTTGTAAAAGAAAAAAAAATGGAAAGAAGTCTAGCATACATGTGAAATGAGTCAAAAATATATTCATAGTGCAAACAGATGGATTTCCCCTTCCTTGCAAGATATAAGCAAAACTTGGTCCAATTTCAATTTTACCAACTTAATTGTTTTTAATTTAAAATTTATTTTCAAAATAAAATGCGCTTGCAGTAATATCTATGATAGGCTGTTGGAAACTTAATCTTCGCAACATCAATTTGCACCTAAAAGGTACAAAATATGTGTACTTGCATGAATTAATAAATTATAAATGAATTTTATATTATTAGCTTAAAAACAGACCTTTTGTTGAACACAACATCTATTTTCTCCTTTCAAGCAATTAAGAAGAAATAACCATTTATCCTTGCATTCACCTTCAACATTAATGTCATAAAAAGAGGCAAAACACCTTTATTTTCATTTAAATTAATTATAAATAAACACAACCACCAAAAAGACCCTTTAGAAAATAGTTATCAAATATAATTAATGGTCTACAACCTTTAAGGAATCATATTTCTTTTGCTCCAAAATAAAGGAACAATCTTTTGAAATATGGTGTTTCATCTAGATTATGCCTTTCACAGTGCTCAAATTTCACAATATTACCAGGGGCATGGTTGGCTTTTTTCAAAATTTTCATGTTTATTTTCAACAATTTGAAGGACTTAGAGGGTGTTTGCTTTAGCTGACAGAGGTTTTTCCTCAATCAACTACAGTTTAAGTGTTTGGTAAAACTCAAAAATCAGCAGTCAATAACTGATTTTATTCAAAGCAATTTTTGATTTAATAAGCTTTATTTTGGAGCTTTTTCTCATCAGCTAATAACTTATTTGTATTTAGTTTTTATTTAAACTATTTTACCCTTATTAAAAATAACTAATAATAAATAACTTCATTTAAATTAAATGTATCTAATTAATTTTTTCTACTTCACAATTAAATAAATATTATTTTAAATTATAATTAAATAATTATAATATTTATACCTATAATTATTTTTAAAAATTATATACTAATATTTATATTTAAAAAAATAATTTATTTTTAATTATTTTAATAATATATAAATTAAAGACAATAAATTATTATATATATATTAAATAATTTACATAACTAAAAAAATATTATAAGAAATATATAAAATTATATTTACAACAAAACAATTATACCCTTAGTGGTAATTTGATATACAAACAACAATAGCCAATAAAAGTTTATTAAACAGTTCACATTTATCAATTATCTGTTATGTGCAACCGTTATCAGCTATTAGCTACTATCAACAACTAAACCTGAAGCTTTTGTTTATTTATATACAATATAATAAATATTTTAAATAAATAAAATTAGAATATTAATGGTTATAGTAATTTACTATTTATTAAAACCATTATTAAAAAATCATGACAAGTGTTATTAATTTAATCTTAATAATGCAAAACTATTGTATTTTATTTACTAAAATTAGGGCAAATTAAAAAATCAAGATATGCAATTTAACTCATCAAAGTTTGGGAGTGTTCAAAGCTAAAGCGAGTGAAGTTTAAAGCCTTTTGTGGTATTGTTGTGCAAATCTCAAATGCCTTAAAAACTTCCACGTTAAAATTTGATCAAAAGGGAACGAAATTCTAAACGCATAAATGCATATGGGCCGATGATCGAATGTTTAACAAGCAAAGTTTCATTGCAATTTGGACTCTTTGATTACCAGCCTAAATTTGGGCCAAGACGAACTTTGCCTTCACTAGGATAGCTCCGTGTGTGTCAAGAGGAACGGTGGTTCTATAACCTATTATTTTATAGGAAATTATTATATCAAATAATCATTATATATAATATATTTTAAGTATTTTATATAATTCAGAATATTAAAATTAAACAACATATTTTATATAAAAATTAAAAAAATAAAATTAATTACAATTGAATTATAAAATAAAATAAAATAATCTTACTTATTTTAGATGTATTAAACTCTATGATTGGATTTATAACACAAATATATGTGTTTAATTTTCATTTGTCAACTATAAAATATTTTAATTATATGCTTTAAGTTTTAACTGTAAGATGTAATATATTTGAAATATACAAAAATCTTTGAAATAAAGTTATCATATATATATATATATATTTGGAATATAAAATGGAGTTTGTTCATGTTAAAAATGAATATACTTAGTATAAACTTGAATTATTTAAACGCTAGTATTAAATATAAAGATTGTATATACATAAATGTCCTATGATTAAAAAGGGGCACATATTAATGTTTTTATTATGAACAAAAATAATGGATTATTTTCATCTGATTAATATGAATTATTTTATATCACACAAAAATTATATTCATGAACCTATTTTGAAATTAATTAGGAATATAGTATATTATCAAATTGAATATTTATCATTTAGTTATGTATAGATTCATGCATGCATTAGAACTTGTAGGTATATAGAGTAGGACTTGCAATTTCATCAAATTGATACTCTTTTAGATATATTATTTATTTCTTCTAAATCTTAAGAAAAAAAAAATCACCACATTGTTAGTTGAGCAAAGCAATTGTACTATAGAGAAATTGCTATGGATAGAATAACATCATTATTAATGCTTATTGATCTATGTATCATTTATCGGCAACGATATTGAAATTTTATTATAGTATATATAGATATAGATTTTTTTTTTTTGTTTATAATATTTAAGCAATTTTGATCTGATTTTTTTGCAGATATGTTAAGAGTAATCCAATATACTCTAGTAAAAAATTTCAAAATTTTTTAAGTACGTTAACTATTTTTTAATAATATCAAATATATACTATGATGTATTAATTTTGCTTTATTTCGCATTTTTTGTATCTCATAGCCAATATAGTTTTAATAATCTCATTTTTACAAATGAGGGCACATTATTTACTTAATGTCACAATTCATTGTGATAATGCGCAACAATGTACAATTTATGCATTTAAAGATGTCAAAAATTTTATGAGTTTAGAATGCTGGAATATGTATTTAGTGTCGTGAATACACAATTGGAGCCTTGGATAACATGTTTGTAACCTTTTGCGCTCAAATTTGTATAAATTCATGTTTTGTGTTCAAACATGCGAATCGATGTACAATTTGTATATTTAAAAATGTCAATAAGATTTATAAGTTTGGAATGCTAAAATATATATTTAGGATCACGAATATGCAATTAAAGCCTTGGATTACATGTTTGTAGCCTTTTTCACACAAAATTGCACAAGTTGATGTTATGCATTCAACTATGCTTAATAAAGTACAATTTGTGCAATCAATAATTTCAACAAGCTTCATGAGTTTGGAATGCTTGAATATGGAATTAGGATCGTGAATACACAATTGGAGCCTTGGATAACTTGCTTGTAACCTTTTGCGCACAAATATGCATGAGTTCATATTTTGCGTTCAAACATACAAATCAATAAACAATTTGTATATTTAAAATGTCAACTAGATTTTTGAGTTTGGAATGCTTGACTATGTATTTAGGATCTTGAATACACAAATGGAGCATTGGATAACATGTTTGCAACCTTTTACGAATAAATTTGTAAGAGTTCACGTTTTGCATTCAAAGATGCGCAACAATGTACAATTTAAGCATTTAAAGATATCAACAAGTTTTATGAGTTTTGAATGTTGGAATGGGTATTTAGAGTCATGAATATAGAATTGGAGCCTTGAATAACATGTGTGTAATCTTTTGCACTCAAATTTAATATGAGTTCACATTTTGCGTTGCAAGATGTACATCAATGTGCAATTTATGCATTTAATGATGTCAACAATTTTTATGAGTTTCAAATGCTAAAATGTGCATTTAGATCTGTGAGTATGCAATTAGAGTCTTGGATAACATGTTTGTAGCTTTTTTTATCAAAATTGCACAAGTTCACATTTTGCATTCAAAGATGCCTAACAAAACTTGTGCATTTAATAATGTCAATGATATTTATGAGTTTGGAATTCTTGAATATGTATTTATTATCATAAATATGCAAATGCAGCCTTAAGTAATATGTTTGTAACCTTTTGCGCTCAAGAGTGAACGATTTCATGTTTTGCTTTCAAGGATACGATTCAATGTACAATTTGTATATTTAGTAATGTCAATAATATTTATGAATTTGGTATACTAGAATATATATTTAGGATTATGAATATGCAATTGGGGCCTTGGATTACATTTAGTGTAAGTGGTATGCCCTATAGGCCAATCATATATTTTGACATTGTAAATAATTCCAATGGCAATAAATAATATTCATTTAAATAAAGTGGTTGTTCGTTTATTTGAGTATTTATCCATTAGCATTATGTTAAATAAATTTATTATCAAGAGTTGATAATATGAGCTACAATTTTATTTAGTACATATGCTATAAAAAGGTTCATAGTTAATAAATTAATATTTGGGTAATATTAATTTGACTATCACCTCTATCTATTTTCCTTGATTAATATATGATACTATTAACGGGAGGTAGTAAGTCTCATGTTACTTGATATGTGATATCATAATAGACATTTAGATACTCATATGATGGGTTGATCGAATATAACATTAGATTTATGATTCCATAGACGTTCACTTATAGTCAACAATCACAATCTAAGTCATAATGGTGCATATAGTCATTTGACCTAAGGTGATAAGGTCATCCATATTTAAGTGGTTAGGGTTTGTTACCACTTACATACTTGTGTTAATCACATATGGGTAATGTCGTATGGTGGCTCTAGTTAGTTAAATATAGGGATGAGTGTTCGACTAAGATGGGATTCATTGTCTAGAGTGAACCGGGATAAGATCCTATGCTATTTAAGTTTGTTCTTGATGAATAAGTTTCTAGCCAGGACAAACATAACATAATCTGAAAGAGTTTTAGTGCTAGAAAGGTGTTTTTAGCATTTGTTATGTTTTGTTAAGAATTATAACTTGAGATGAGGTTATATGATTTAGCTATTAGAGTTTCACTAAACCATGACTTTAGGTTATATTGGGATCTTCTAATAAAGGGATTTTAGTTTATAGTAATTATGACTAAAGGGTTCGTTTGAATTAATACATACATTAATTTCTAATTGGGTAGTTGTGATAACGATGCTAGGGATCACTCATAACTTATGAAAACTAAATGTGTATAATTGGAATTTTCACATTTAGACTTATTTTATCATTGGTAGGAGCGACAGTAATCTGGATGCGAAATAAAAATCTTTAGGCAATTGCTTTATGTTATAAGATTTCCTAAGTAATTGCTTTATCTAGCTAATTCCTAATTAAAATTATGGTTATTTGAATAAAAAAAATTCTACTTTGCAAAGTTGACGCTTAATAAATTAATGTGCTCCATATAATTAGTAGTATTTAACATTTTGAACTCACAAATCTTGTTGAAATTGTGCAATACACAAATTGTCCACTTTTGCGCATGTTTGAACACAAATCATGAACTTATGCAAATTTGTGCACAAACTTTTTTAAACATGTTATCCATGCCTTCAATTGCATATTCACTAACCTAAATGCATAGTCTAGCATTCTAAACTAATAAATTTCTGACATTATTAAATGCAAATATCGTGCACTTTTGTGCATGTTTTAACACATATCCTAAACTCATTCAAAATTGGGCCCAAATGATTTTGCACATGTTATCCAAGGTTCAAATTACATATTTGGTATCCTAAGCACACATTCTAGTATTCTAAGCTCATAAATCATACTGACTATTTGAAGTGCATAAATTGTGCACTTTTCCTCATGTTCATATTTTTAATAATTTTATCATACAATAAACTCTTTTGAATGCAAAATAAAGACATGCAAAAGATTGAATTAACTGAGTCACCAAGTTGAGAGGAAAAGAAAGAAGCCAATGAGGTAGCATAGAGAAAAAATAAAAGAAAGAGACAACAAGGTGGTAATAGTGGTCATGGTAGCCATCACTGAGAAAATTAAAGGAAGCGAATGGCTAGGAAAAGTAGAGAAAGCATGCATGAATAGAGGACTGGCATAAAAATTAATCATACGTATCTTTCAACAATTTTTGTATAAGTAGTATATTCAATAATGATATAAGGTATTTCTAGGTTTATATAGTTTTAATATTCAAATTTTAAGTGTATTTATTAATTGAGTAACTATTTTATTTTCAAATTTTTCCAATTTAATCTCAAATATCTTGTTTGAGCTGTGCATTTGGATTAATGAATTCTCAGTCGCAACCTACTGTTGAGCTTGGTTTTTTATCACCATAGCAGCCTTACTTCAGTCACATCCTACTGTTGAGCTTAATTTTGACTTGGCTTCTCTGAGAGTAATATTGTACCTATGCTTGTAATCACACTAAAATAAAACATATTAAATGCTCAAAATTAAGTTTGTTAAGATTAAAATTAAGATTGATTATTGCTATGGTCAACAATCTCCCCCTTTTTTATTTTGATAAATTTATTTTGAATTTGAGAAGGATAATATAAAGTGAATAAGTTTATTATATTTGTAAATTAAATATCATTTATTTCTTCAAAAGATTGAAACATTAAGATTTGGCTTAAATTCCTATGTAAATAATCACAATATTATAAAATATATCACGGAAACTATTTGTTGATAAAACATAATATAATATAAGTAATAATCCAAACCATTTCAAAACCCAACTAAATGACTATAAGTGAAAAAGTATTAATTTTCATATATATATATATATATATATATATATATATATATATATATACTAGTCAATTGTATCCTCAAACTTAGACTATTTGATACCATACTTAAAATTGTATACTTAGATCTATTAAGGTCTAACATAGAATAATCTAATATGATATTAAAAAAATCATTGTACCAAATTTATTTTGAGTGAAATTTGAATAAGATTGCTTAATAGTAAAAAATATTTTAATATAGACCATTTAACTAGTCATTAAAATTTTGAATAAATATTATTAAATAATCTATAATCATAATCTCCCATTGAATTAGGAAACTTTGGGCCACCCGAGAAAGATATTGATTTTAGTTTTGAAGTGGAAGGAGGGGAGGGACAAATTGAAGCAACAAAGAGCTAAATTTTAGTGGATCATAGCAACAAGGCTACTCTGCCACCTACAATACCTCGTCTTGTATTAAAGTCATTCGTAACTCGTTCACCGTGAGGGCTTGGCCAATGATATATGCCTTTGGGGGTCGGATGGCCCCTACTACTGGTTAGCAAATGAGCGGTGGACAATGCATTGCTTCTAGCCCGGATTCTAACTTACAAGTGTTCAGTCATAATCCAGAGCACGGTAGCTTCACGCCATTGGCTTTTCAACCAAGCGTGATGACCAATTATGAAAATCAACGATTCCTCTCATACTAAGTTGAATTACCATTACGACACGATCATCAGTAGGGTAAAACTTACCTATCTCATGACGTTCTAAACCCAGCTCACATTCCTTATTGGTGGGTGAACAATCCAGCACTTGGTGAATTCTGCTTCACAATGATAGGAAGAGCCGACATCAAAGGATTAAAAAGCAATGTCGTTATGAACGCTTGGCCGCCATAAGCCAATTATCCCTATGGTAACTTTTCTAAAACCTCTAGCTTCAAATTCCAAAGGTCTAAAGAATCGATAGGCCATGCTTTCATGATTTTTATTCGTACTGGAAATCAGAATCAAACGAGCTTTTACCCTTTTGTTCTACACTAGACTTCTGTTCTTATTGAGCTCATCTTAGGACACCTGCATTATCTTTTAATAGATGTGCCACCCCAGCCAAACTCCCCACTTGATAATGTCTTCCGCTTGGATCGACCGCTGAAGTGACCTTAGGTCTAAAAAGAGGGGCATAGCCCTTCCTTTAATTCATGAAATAAGGAAAATAATATGAAAAGTAGTGGTATTTCACCGTCACCATTTCCAGCTCCCACTTATCCTACACTTCTCAAGTCATTTCACAAATTCGGACTAAAGTCAAGCTCAATAGGGTCTTCCTAATAAAAGCCAAGAATCCATATTAGACATTTTTAGTTCATGTAATTTTTCTTGTTATTTTGTATTTTTGGTATTTTTTTTATTTCTTTGTATTTTGCTATTATTTTTAGGACTGTAATTAATTTTTTTATTTTTATTTTTATTTTCATTAGGACTTGTAATAGCTCTAATAGTGGGAATATAGTGGAACAATTTAATTTTCTACTATAAAAATTAATTAGTAAATTAAGTTCAATTTAGTAAAACTTTAATAAAATCAATGGTAATTTTAGATTAATTTAGACTGTATGTAATTAAAATTAGGGTTAGAAATTAATGAATGTATGTTTTTTATTTATTATTTGCTTTATTTTATTATTTGTGCTTATTTGTTTATTTTTGTGCGTTTTGGACCCAACCCTACATTGAGGTTCTAACTCATTAATTAATAGGCTTTTAAATTGAATTTAGATTTAATTAACTTTAAAATCAATTTAGGCCCATTATGATTAACTTAGACTTAGGCCCACTTTAATTTAATTAAAATTAACTTAAACTTAACTTAACTCATTTAAAAGTAATTTCTTTTTAAATAAATAGATTTAAGATCATTTAATTTAATTTAAAATTAATTAGAATTAGGCTCATTAATCCATACAATTCAATCCAAATCAATTGTCCATAAAATCAATCTAGATCTCTATGTGAAATATCATTTTCATTGCAATAGGTTTTGGTGCTAGTAGTTTGATTATAGCTCAAAGCTTATATGAAAAAATATTAGATTTTTGGGTGATTTTCCACCTTTTCTATATGTGACTTTGGTGTAAGTTATTTATTATATAGGAATCTTAGTTGGGTGGATTATATCATGCCAATGGCTTGGAATTGCTAAATGGAAGTTGATCATCCCCTTGGCTAGTGGTGTCAATTTTACGCTTTAATTACTTTTAACTTCACTACCTTTCACATTGGATTTGGTTTTTCATATCTTTGAATTTTATCCAAAAAAAAATTATTTGTATTATTGGCAGAAAGCAGATCAAGAATTCATAGTAGATCTCGTTACTTTATTTCACAATAGTAGAAGAGCAATAGAAATTCATGAAGATGTAGTATAGGTTATTCAACGACCTCCAAAGTTAATAATGGGTTGTTGTGTTTCCATGGCATTCAAGTTCTGAAATCCTCTTTCATTTTCTTTAATTCATTTAAGTGGGATTATATAGAATGTGATTTATGTAATTGTTAATATATATATATTTTATATTAGACCTATGTTTGTTCACTTTAAAAAGTGCAACCCGCCTTTGCCAAACTTTCAATCAGCATCACTGTAGATGCATTAGCTATTACGTTGCATGTGATGATGTATTTTCTGAAATGAACAAGACACTCCTCTTATTAGGGATAATACAGTTCTTGAACACATGGTTGATGACACCTTGGTGCTTGTCACTAGTGCGTTAATCACCTCCGTGATCCATGTTTAATTATTAATTTTGGGAGGCTAATTAATTCATAATTAATTTGTTGGCTTGTGTTATATATATATATATATTTCTGTTGTTTAATTCTTTTCATTTGTTTTTGTTGTTTCTTTTTTACTTCTCCTTTTCAATAGAAGCTTGTATGTCTAGGTGGCTGGACCAAATTAATAAATTACTTTATGGGTTGCTTGGATGATGACCTCTCTTCTGCCTCTGTTTGGCACTCTATAGATGGCATTTGATTGTTGATATACTTATCATGTTTTGATGTCTAAGGTGACCTGACATTCCTTTTTTTTTTAATTTTTTATAACAGATTTCTTCTCTTCCTATTTGTGATGGAATTTAATTTAATTGGCATGTATGTTTGCAGTCTTTTTGGCACTGGACAGGTCCTGTACTCTCATACTATTGCTGCTTCAAATTGTGTGATTCTATTAAAATTTGTTATTCAGTTAATCAGTTTTTTGTTTATTTAGGCATACTGTATATGTAAGAGAATCTGATGTATGCATATGCATAATGTTTAGTTCAATGGATTTTTTAAGAGAAATCAAATATGATGTACCTATGCTGGCTGGCTTTTTTAAGTTCATGGCATATTGATTTCTTTTTGTTTGCTCTATTCTTTTTATTCACTGTTTGACCATATCTTCTGTTATGTTTTTTTTTAATTTACAGGTTTAAAGATATGATTTTCACTGTCCATGAACCTACAAATTGAATCCGATAGGTTATAATATATTAGCAGGTTCATTGCAAAGCTTACTAATATTTGTAACTTAATCTTCAAGCGATTGAGAAAAGATTAACCTGTAGAGTGGAATGATGATTATTAGAAGGCCTTTGATAAGATAAAAGAACATCTCACTAATCCACCTATACTGAGACCATAAAGGCAAGCTAAACTATTGATCCTATATTTAGCTCTAGAAGAAAAGGCAATGGGGGCAAGTTAGCTCAAAAAGGATTGGATGGGATAGAGCATGCAGTGTATTACCTCAGCAAAAAGTACTTGGCATATGAAGAAAAGTATGATTTGGTGGAAAATATGTGTTTGATAATGATCTAGGCAATAAGAAAATTGAGGCATTACTTTCAGTCTTATAGGGTTCAGGCTATTTCAAAAATAGATCCCTTAAGATACTTACTGCAGACACTTGCTTTGACTAGAAGGATTTCTCAATGGCTCGTACTCCTGATTGAATTTAATATAGATTACATTACCATGAAGGTTATCAAAGGAAGGGTAGTATAATGTAGTAGAGGGTGATGAACTGTGGAACTTAGAATTTCCAGATGAGAATCTAGCAATTGTAGAGCATCAGGAATGGAAGCTTTATTTTGATGGGGCTATAAATAATAAAGGAGCTAGATTAGGAGTGATCCTTATTAGGCGAGAAGGGATAACTATACTAATGGCCAAGAAACTGGATTTCAAAGTAACTAATAATATGGCTGAGTATGAGGCATGCATTCATGGAGTGGAAGCAACAATGGCAGTTGGAGCAAAAGAGTTGTTAATATATGGGGATTCAATGTTGGTTATTAGTTAGACTAATGAAGAATGTGAAGTGAATGAGGAAAATTTGAAACTCTACATTTGCTATTTGAGCACTTTAATAAAGAACTTCACCAAAGGTCTTTTTATCCATTTATCAAGAGATGATAATAAAATGGCAGATGTTCTAGCAACGCTCTCTTCTATATGGGAAAATGTAACTGGATTGACTATGAAGCCATTAGTGATAATGAAATCAAAAGCACCATATTATAAGGGTGAGTAGATTATTATAATTCAAGTAGGGCTTGAAGAGAAGCCATGGTTTTATAATTATCAAAGGTTTATCGAGGAAGGAAAATATCCATATAAAGCCACTTCAAAAGAAAGATATGCCCTGCGTGTTCTTGCACGTAATTTTACAAGTCACGATGGGGTATTGTATAAGAGAATGCTGAATGGGATACAACTCAGATGTCTTAAGAAAAATGAAGCAGAAGAGGTGATGAATGAGATTCACGTGGGAGCTTGCAGTTCTTTTATGAATGGAATAGTCCTAGCAAAGAAGATAATCAGACAAAGGTACTACTGGATAAGCATGGAAAGAGATTGCATTAAAACAGTAAGGCAATCCCATCAGTGTCAGATTTATAGGAATCTCAACCACCTTCCTTCAACGGCACTGAATAATTTATCATCTCCTTAGCCTTTTGCAGTGTGGGGGATTGATATCATAGGAGAAATAAGTTCGACAACATCGAATGGACATAAGTATATAGTTATGGTAATTGATTACTTCTCTATATGGGTAGAGGCTGAATCTTTTAATACTCTAAAGGCAAAGCAGATGTCTTGATTTATTGAGAAGAATCTTATTTGCAGATATGGGGTTCCACATCACATTGTGATGGAAAATGGGGTTCAGTTTCAAGCAGAGACGGCAGAGTTATTGTAGAAATATGGGATCGAGCATCATATGTCTTCACTGTATCGACCTCAGGCTAATTGTAATATCCTAAGTTTTTAGTTATTTTTAAACAGCATCGGGATATGCAGTGTTAATAATTTTTGTGATATATTTTATGAGTTTGTTATTTGTTTAAAGCTAATTTTAATTGTTTCATATTATTTTAAGTACTTTACGTAAAAAATTTTCGAAAATTATATTTTCGGGGATATTGACACGTAAATAATTTAATACTAATTTGTTATTCAGTTAATCAGTTTTGTATATGTAAAAGAATTTGATGTATGCATATGCATAATGTTTAACTCAATGGCTTTTTTAAGTTCATGGCATATTGATTTCTCTTTGTTTGCTCTGTTCTTTTTATTCATTGTTTGACCATATCTTCTGTTATGTTTTTTTTTTTTCAATTTAGAGGTTTAAAGATATGATTTTCACTGTCCATGAACCTACAAATTGAATCCATTAGCTGGAGAAAGTGGACTACTATGCAACTGAACTAGTAATGTGCATACTAAGTCTGTAAATTTCGAAACATGTAGTTTAAAATTTTTAGCATAATGGTTATGTTCTTGGTGATCTTGGTATCTACAGGTTCAAAAAGGGAAATAGAGATCTAGTAATCACCTTTAAACTTTAGTTACAAATTTTGTTGTTTCACTTATGAATATTATTTTGGGAAAATAAATACTTGAATATTGTAAGCTCAAATACTATGAAATGGAAATATTTATATTTTTGTTCAATCATATGTTCACTATTTTGATATTTACTTATATTATATGTATTTGTAATGAATGGAAATAATGCCAATAAAGTTGATACATTCAATAATTTAATATAACAAATTTAAAATATTGCAATTAAATTTTAATTTTTTAGCAATCAATTTAATGGTCGCAAAAAGCAAATTTTATCACGCATGTTTTTTCATTAATGATCAGCATAGAGTTGCAATTAATAATTTTCCAAGTATTGACATTTCAAGTGGCGATCCAAGACCAATAAGAAATTAATCAATAGATCTATAATACCCCAATTTAAATAAATTGCCAAAAATAAAAATATTCAATCTTAATGCAATAATTATAAAATTAATTTTAAAATATTATTGGTGAGGTTAGATTTTCTTTTGAGAGAAATATAGAAATTAAAATTTTAACCACATTAACAATAAAGTTTTGCCACACCAAAATTACTATAGCAACAGTTGAAGCATTAAATAATTTAGAGTACAATTAATCCATATCCGGCGTATTATAACTTAATATTTTTATAAAAAAATTTGTATTTATTATGCTATAAAATATTTAATACATTAATAATAATAATAATAACAATAATAATAATAAAGGATAAAAATACATGTAGAAATGATGTATTTTTTGTGTATTTACAACTTAAATTTCATGTAAAAATTAGTTTACAATGTAATTGAATGATAAACAATAAAATATGAAAAACAAAAGTAGGATTGAAGCTACAATCCACCATTTAAACTATTTATATTATTTCAAGGAAAATTAGTAGAGAAAAATTAATTAGTTTTGCCATGTAAAGTAGATTTTTATTCCTCACACGTGAATCCCAAGTAATTTGTCCAAAAAGTTGTAATGTTTTGATCTCAAAAACCTTATTTTATATAGTATAAATTGGGAAAGAGAGAATCTATTACATCCTACAATTGGATTTTCATATTTAGACTACAAATTCAGTAAAAACTTGAAAATACAATGCTTAAAAAATGAAATTGTTTGTGAATTAATAATCTTATTTTGAGAAATAGAATTTGATAAAGCACATATTGACATTCTAGAGACAAAAAATGACTACACAGGTTATTAGCCAAACAAGCAAGAATTCTAATAAATTATTTGTAACTACTCACTACAAGAAAAATGAATAAATTGATTACATGCACTGGATTATGAGCAGAAGCATATTGTGAATACTATTCTGGTTAAGGATAACTTCAAGTAAAATTTCCTAGTATACAACCCTTACATGAAGGTAAGAATTTCAAATATGCCAATATCACATCACATTTGTTAGACTAGACATCACATATCCCCAAAAAAGCCTCATACCAATGGAGATATTTGTATATCCTTATATACCCATGATCCTCCCCACTTCTACCTCATGCATGTGGAGATTCTTCACTAACTAAAGGTGTATAGCTTATAACTCTTTACCATTGAGTCACTCGTGCAATCATATCATATGGAATGCACATGCTTAGGTGGCCACCGTCTAAGCATGAGCATCACATGCTTTTTCTTATGTAGCACCTCATTTAATAAGTGGATTTTAGTTAGTTAGCAGCTCATTTAACTCTTAAATGAGTTTATCTCTACAATATCTACTAATTAGACTTTATGTTAACAACTAAAATACTTCAACTTTTTATTTATAACTCGAATACCCTATCACACTAAAATAATTACTGGCGTGCCCTTCAACGTAAATGACAAGAAAAAATACACAAGAAAAAAAACTCTACTACTCTCTTTTTTCTTGCCCTCCTCATCTTAAAAGGTTCTTCTTTTTCATTTTTTTTCAATCTTTTGTTCTTCCTCAAGCCTCTGTCCTAAACTCAACATTCTCCTCTTTTTTTTTTTTTAAATTATAAACCTTCCCTTTCAAACGCTCTTTTAGAATTCAAAAGTTATAAAGTAGGGCAAAGCTATGTCATGAAGGGATTTTCACAAAAATTTTTCTCTTTCTTCTTAGTAATGATCATCAAACTCCTTCTCTTTTTGTTGTATCATTTTTAGCCTTTTTTTTTTATTGAAGATTCAAGCTTTATTCTAATTCAAAGCACTCAAGTTCAAAGGTTGAATAATCATATTTTTTTTGTGTTTGTTTAGTAGATATGAGGATTTGAGATAGTTGATTCTTTTTTATTGTGCTTTATGGTATTAAATCTCTAATTTTTTTTTTGAATTCTACTTCTCATTTACACTCACCTCTTTCCATGAACAAACACAACCCACACTCCCCCTCTTCATCTTCTTCTTCCTTTTGATCTAAATGTTGATTTTGGTTTGTTGGTTTTATTTCGTTGATCTGATTCTTGGGAGGGTTTGGTTTCAATTGAGGAATTTTTGGATTCTTGGGTTTTGGGATATGGAGAAGAGGACATTGTGGGGTTTGATGAGGAAGAGGACAAATTAGGTTTCTGAGAATTAGTGGGAATTGGTGAGTTAGGTGGCGAGCATTGAGAATTGGTTGACAAGAATACACTGCCCATTTTATGTGTAGTAGAATCTTTTTTTATTTTAAATGTCTATTTTTTTAGAAATGTTATTATATTTTTTCTATGAAAAGAGAAGGAGAGAGTAGGATCAATTGTACTCTAAATGTTTGGCATCTTAAGCAAGACATTGTCGTTTGATAGCTAAAGCCTAGATTGATAGAAGCTGCCTGATGGTATAGACTGTTCAAACAAATTTCCTTTGTTATTTTCTAATATATAACAACAAGAGCAAGATGTAGCTAAAAATTGTTACAATAGGCAATAAATTGGTTGACTTTCTTCTCTTTAAATGATTTCGGAAAGCTAGAAATCTTGTGCCTGGTTGTGAAAGGTTGAATAAAATCCTACAGTAGCATTATATGTATTATATGTAGTAGACTACTACACATATCATAGTTTTATACTATATTATATATATTGTTAAAGTGATAATACAATTTATATATAAATTTTGGGTGAATTCCAATTTCTATTTGAGTTTGATCATTATATAATTAAGAAGCATATCATTTAACTAACAAATAATATATTTTATTAAAACATATTTTTATATAGTTAATTTTTTTCTATTAAATTAAAAATATCTCTATATAAAAACAAAAAAGAATTTAACTATTAAAGTCTATAAAATCCACTAAAATACCCTTCTAGTAAAATAAATAAAATGTTAAAAATAATCATTTCCTTTTATATTAGCCCTTTCATTTAAAAAAAAAAAGGTAAAGTCAAAATTTAGTCCCATGTTAAAAGTAAAATATTGTAAATTAGCTTTCACATAGAAATAAAATATAAGAATATTTTAATTGGCTCTATCAACAGACAAAATGAATCTTTTAGTATTTATTATGATAAACACATAAGATTGCATAACAAAATAAAAAATCTCATATACATTCTTCAAAATAAAAAAAACTAAAACATAAAAATGAATCAGAAACCAAAAATAACCAAAGTGTACAAAAAAATTAATCAAAAACCAAAAATAAACTAAAAGGATACAAAAAAAATTAATCAAAAACCAAAAATAAATTAGAAGGATACAAAAAATGAATCGAAAATCAAAAATAACCAAAAACATATTCAAAGAAAATCAAAATAATAACTCTAGTTCAACTATGGAATATTTGGACATAAAATAAAGATTGTATAAATACAACAAATATACAAAAAAGAAACTCTTTGATACAACTACATCCAATAATAAAACAAAAAAGTATTAAAACAAAAAAAAAATCGAAACAATACCAAATTAAAACAAAAAAATATCAAAAATCTAAAAAACTACAACTAAAATGATACCTATTAGTAAGCAACACATAGAAGCTTTTTCTCCAACTTAACAGATTAATAATACTACATATGCAGGTTGTAGTCTACTAGACAGTTATATTACTTGTTAATACCTCGAATATTTTTGGGGAAAGTTGCTATTCACCATTTGGAAAAGAAGGAAATAAGAAAAAAGTTCAATATATCTTTATCTTTAATATAATAGACGTGATAAATTGCTTTCCATTTATGATTATTATGAAAGTTATCAATTTTGGCGAAAATCATGTAATTTGTGATGATCTCAACATAGAGCCATTGATGACTTTTTCAATATATATGTTAATTTTTTATATATTTTTTTTATCATCTTTATTATTATTATAAACATATACAAATTATTATAAAATAACAAAAACACATGAAATTATTTATCGTAATATTTTAATTAATTAAATTTAAAAATGAACCGGAAACCAAACATAAACTAAAATGATACAAAAAAATGAATTAGAAACAAAAAATAAACCAAAAGGATACAAGAAAATGAATCAAAAACTAAAAGTAAATAAAAAATAAGTTCAAAGAAAATCAAAATAATAATTCTCCTTATACTATGGAATATTTGGACATAAAATAAAGATTGTATAAATACAACAGATATACAAAAAAGAAACTTTGTGCAACAACATTGCCATTAATAAAACAAAAATGTATTAGAAACAAAAAAACAAAATGATACCAAATTGTATTTTTGTATATATTGATTAATGTAAGTGATACAACATACATATATAGCAATAAGATGAAGAGAGTTTGAGTTACAACAAATAACTAAAGTTGATGACATGATAGAGTAAAAGAGAGTATTAGCTAAATTATACAACCGAAGTGATAGAACTAAACAACTGAATTAGATAGCTTTAACAACCTCATGAGGATGAAATATATAAATGTGTGTTAACCACATTATATACATAAGGAAATGTTAGATGTGGCATGTAGCAATTTTTATAGAATGTCGCTATATTTGTGCAATTGTTGTTTTTAACCACCTTTTTAGTGGACCATCAAAAAAAGTATAAGGATAAAAATAGAAAATCACCAAAATTATTTTCTTTTGATGTGTAGCCATACACTATAGATGTCTCATATATAGCAACAAATATCACAATCTATATGCTTATATACTATACATATATAAGATGGATATCTATGATATACAAACACTTATATATTCATACGGACACTAAAAAGTACTTTTATATAAACTTGAACTAAAAAAATCTATGATTCAAATATTAAAACAATAAATAAGGAATTACTTATGAAATTTGTTGAGTCTTATCAAAGAAGAGAGTTCAAAAATAAATTTCTTTTAAAAAATTTAAAAGAATTAAACCTTTACCAAAAAAAAGACACTAACCCTCTAACATGTCATCATGCATTTCATTTGAAGGATCTAGTACAGAGTTCTTGATGAGACTTCAATTAGATCATGCATTTCAAATCTATACATGAGGGAAAATATAAAATATACAGATCATGCATTTAGACCATGATCATGCATTTCTCCAATTATATATATTTCACATATGTGAATGCCTTTGATTAGTTACAATTTCTAAACAACTACATTTGAACATTTCAAATACTGCTAATAATGTCGGTAAAATATCAATAATTAGCATTCATCTGGGACAAGAAATCATCTCTCAACAGGCATCTCATAACGGCAGACTGGACAGTAATGGCTAACGTCCAACCACTTGTCAATGCAAGTTTCATGAAAAAGATGATCACAAGGCATAACAGCAGCAAAGTCCTCCAGCTCCTCCAAGCATATGGTACAGAGCATTTGGCATTCACCAGCAGGTTTCGTCTTTGTTTCTTTAATGTCTTCATCATAAGCAGTCTTGCTGTCAGTCCCCACTTGCACATGCTTCAAGCTTCTGGAATTTTTAGCAGTGGGCACCATTCTGTAGTTATTTTCTTCATATTCACGAATTATTTCTTCTTCTTGATAGCTATGAATAGAGTGATACCGCAATAAGATGCCGAAGCAAAAGCGATTGCGCTGCTGCTGCAGAGGATTTGTTGTGATTATGCTGCCAACATGATCTACCACATGCGGAACCAACATCTGCCAATCTTGAGGAATTAATCCAAAGCGAGACAACCTAGGCCAAAGATAGTTAGACAACGCCTCATTGTTTTCGAGCAACCCAATATCAAAAACCAAAGAATCGGTACAGATCTCAGGCGTATCAATAACAAAACTAACAGACTCCTCTGTACCATCATCATAAACGACGACTGTTTCACGCACTTTTTGGAAATACAAGTTGATGTGGACTTGAGGAGATGATGGTTCGCTGCTCAGGCCCTCGCATGCACAACGAACCGCTTGCGCATTACAATAAATATAATCATTCATATGCATGTGGACGATCTAGTAATGAAACCGGAAACGAAGAGAAGATGGAGTTCAGAATTAAAGGAAATAATGGCAAGTACACAAAGCAAAGATTTAGGAAGGTTAAATTTATAAGGAGTCATCCTATAGGCAGCTGGATAATTTCCTGTCCTGATTGTTGTAGGAATTTAGAAAAATTTCCCACCTTGGTTTAGCGTAATAATAAATTAACCTGCCAAGTCTTGGTAAGAATTTTTTCTTAAATAGGGTTTTCCTTTCCTGATTGTTGTAGGATTTTAGAGGAATTTCCAAAACAAGCAGTTCAAGTAAAACAGGGGAAATTCTCCCTTAAACCATCGTTAACCTCTGAACTCTGTTTTTTTTTATCCCTTTAGATGATGTAAATTGGAAGGATTGTTGGCCACTTTTGTCAAATTTATTGGTAAGTGTCAGGCTTTTAAGTGCGGTTGCTGTTGGGTAAAAAATGATTTTTTTTGGTTAAATCCTTGAATGAGGCTTTGTTATATTTACTTATTTCTTATTTCTTGTTATTTTGCAAAAGGAGGAAGCTTTAGACGATGCAATTGCAGGAATTGCTACGAAAGCTAGAAGTGCTCGAGGGACTATAAGCTTGAATATTTCTTTAGGTTTGATGACTATAATATTTCTCTGCTTCGATATATTCACATTCTCACAACTCTGATGAAATTCACTACAGTAGAAGACAAAGCAGAAAATTTTTCTTGTAGTCTTTTAGCTGTCATATTATTATATTATTGTAGTTTTCTATTTTGAATTGTGACTGGAATACTGTTGTTGATGGTGGAGGATATTCATTGCTATGGTAAATAGTTGAGGGAAGTAGTTGTGCCTCTTGGTAAATAATTGAGGATATTCATTACCGTTTTCGAATTCGGATTTGCTGCTTGTTCCAATGGATTTCTTAATTTTTTTCACTGCATTTTACACTTAGATAGGCTTTCAATTCCTTTTTTTTTTCCTTAATTGTTTTGAGCCAAAAACAAAAATGCGAGTTGATTTGAGGCAAGTGGTTGCTGGTATACTCACACTCACTATGTTTATGATGCTTGGTAACATGATCAAAAGAGATCATTTTGATTCTGTTGAAGTATGCTCAAAATGACGAGGATCGCACCACAAAAGTAATCCTCCTATAGAGAAGCATCTTTGAAGTCAGTTTTTTCCTTTTTTATTTCTTTCGATTTTATTAATTAGCAGATTCAATTTTAATTTCTGTTTTGTTTGCTCTTTCAGAGACTTAGATTTTTTGATTTCTTGTTTTTTGTTGTTTTGTTCTTGCCAAAATCTTAATTGCTACTTCGGCGATTAGGCCTCGTGCCGATGTTCAATACTGCATCCGTGCTCTTTCTCGCCGATTGGCTAAAACTCATAATTGGACAGTAATTTGATTAATTTTCATTGATTTAATAGTGATTTGATCAATTTTCATTGATTCAATACTGAATTTGCATTTTCTTGATATTCTAGATTGCTGTGCTTTCTCAATCAATATATCTTTCCATTTAGTAACCTACCTAAGCAAGGAGTTGTGCTGCTTGATTTTGCATTCATAGAAATTTTTTGAAATGTAGCTGAAATGGAGAAGTGAGCTAGAAAGAAACATGTGTGGGCTTGAACGAGACTGTTCCTCTCCAGACCAACAAGGCAACTGCTAATCTTGTTCAGAAGGTAAATAATTTTTTCCTCTATTTATATAATCTAATTAAAAGAGGGGAAAGAGATATGTCGTTTTTGTTTTTCAATACCTGTGCCTCAGCTCTGTGGAGTTTCATGTGTTTCTAATTCTAAGGGGCAACATTGTAGCTTTCTCATGTTGCTTTCTTTTCTTCTTTCTCAACTTCATTGCTGAGAAAATGCTTTTTATTTTGTGTCTAGTCAGTATGTAGGATATTTGAAATTTTGATCATCATTGGATGAGCCAAACACTTTTTATCTGGCTGAAAATGAATCATTAAAATTGGAATGAACTTGGTGAAATCATATTTGCTGTTTCATAACAATATCATCTTGCGCATCTGTTTGTTCTGCATTTATTGTTTCTGCAGCTGTGAAATTTAAGGTTTTTAGGACTCTCAATTTATTTCTATAGTGGAACTTCTATGCGGTTGCAGTATTTGACTGTCAAATGATGATTCTAATGCTTCTTTTTCTGTAGTGCAAGTTCTGTGACAGGGATGGAACTGTGGTGATGGTGCCAGGCAGAGGTAACCACTGACTAGTGGTGAATGGAAAGCTGAATCTGTAAGTTCTGATCTTGAATGTATTGCCTCGTTGACTTATACATGCAGACAGTGCAATAGAATAGTAATTAATTAGTCTAGGAACTGAACTGCTAGTTTAACTTCTGAAAAAGATCGAATAGTTTTTATTAGTCGCAGTAAGGCATGAAGCCATTTCAATTTGTTTGCTTAGCTGGAAATACATTGCATCTTTTACATGCATTTTTATCTGTGATCGATCTTTTGGTGGATCTGAATATCTGTGACATGTTCTCTTTGCATTGATCAACTTTTGAATAATATGGCCTAGAAAGTTTTCATGTCTAATCCTTTCAGTTCTGCACTGGATTAGAAGACATATGCATGATTTATCATTCTATGTATATCTTGAAAAGATTATCACAACTTAAGTGAGACAGGGTAGGATCGTCTGCTATGGTGAATGTGATATGAAAAGCTGAATTTGGATTCCCTTTTCTCTCCTTGCTTCTGATGCATTTGAGTGCTTATTTTGTGTGTGCTTGTCTATGAAGAGAAGTATATTAGTAGCAGCAGTAGCATAAAAATTTCATTGTTTGGCTATGGAGAGAAGTATATTATTTTGTGTGTGCTTGATCACAATTGCTCTAATTGAAGCATATCTTTGGAAAATAAACACACTCAAATAAATCTGCTTCCTTGTCATAAATAAACACTCAATCAATGCCATGAACTCTTCCTTTTTTACTTCCATAATTCTCAATGTTGCACCATTTCTCAGTTTCACTTCAGATCTGCTGCATTCTCCTCACTTGTTCTCGCTCCTACTCCAGGTTGACGTCCAACAAGTAAATAAAAAATCGGTTCTTCTATTTTATTTTTGATTTATTGAAAATTTGGTGTTTATATTGTATTTTTGTTCTCATTTTCATTATATTTTCTTTTTGTTTATGTGATTGGTCGATTTAATTTGTTAATTTCAGAAGTTTTGCTTTCCTTTTGTTTTTGGTTGAATCTGATTATATTATCAGTCAATTGTTTACTTGCAGCCGGGGGTTGAAATCACTACCGAATTTAGTGTGTTGTTCTCTGTCATTGATTTTTGAACTCTCTGCTAAAAACCTAACAGCAAAGGTACTTCTAGTAATTAATTCTTTCCAATTATTGTTAGTTATTTAAAATTCAGAAGTATTATTTTATATTGTTATGAATTTTGTCTATAAGATCAGGTTGTCTTTTCTTTTCTTTTTTTAAAAAAATTTTTATTAACGTTCTGTGAATACACGACTAATGTATCTCTGATACTCTTGCCACTTTGAGACCCATTTCTGTGCTATTGACATTGTCCTTTTTTTTTTTTTTTTTTTCCAAGGAATGTTGGTAACATTATCTATGCATAGACACTTATTGATTTATTATATATACAACTCAACTACTTGTCTCTGATTGGCTTTACTTCATGTGATGGATTTATGCGTCAGGTCCATTTAGAGCTGAGGAAATGGCTCCATGACAATGTTAGTGCTGAAGTTGCAGCATCAACTAGAATCATCTATGGAGGTAATTTTCACCTATTTTAAATATGCCATTTAAATTTAACCTCTGCTGTTAGATGTAATTGTCTGCCGATTATTTTGCGTTGTCTGTATAAGGATGTGATGGCATGACAGTCACTAGCATGACATTAACGTGCCTCTAACTGAATTTTGACTAATGACATTTTATTTTCCATTCATTTAGTTTTCTTTTGAAACATAATGCAGTGAGAGCCAACTTTGAATTACTGGACAAGCTTGGAGTTGATAGGTGGTGTTTCCATGATAGGGATATAGCCCCTGCTGGAAAAACTATTGAGGTGAGTCGGTTAAATGGTGTAAGAACTGGAGGAATGATTTATTTGCTTATGGTATTCAGTACTTAGGAATGAGATTGTTTCTGTTCTTGAAAATATGATCAATCGTGATGATCATTATTTCCAAGGATCAGAATTCTTTCAACTGAAAGAATTGATCTGGGTTTATTCATGTTACAGGAAAGTAATGCAAACTTCGATGAAGTTGTGGCCCTTGCTAAAGAGCTTCAGGTAATTATTATTTATCTTAATGTAAATTTACCAAATCTTTCTTGTGTGGACGTCAGTGAGTGCTGTTCTTTTCTTCTAACTGCTTGATATGATTGCTATGTTGCATATGTACCTTCTTTAATCATAGTCCTTTGTTATCATTATTATGAATTTTGTGTTAATTTCGTGCGCTTTTTTTTTTTTTCTTTTGGAAGAACAACTTGTACACATCCTTTTACCGTGATAAATCTATTTTAATATCCAACTTAGCCAAAATTTATGATTCAACAATTTATAATCAGAATTATGAGTTTTTCCAACTAAATAATTGTCATTCTATCGAACAAAAAGAATTTGTGATTGAAATAGACAAACATACATTTGAAATTATTGAACTAGTACAATATTAAACTAGAACTGTGGATAAAAAGAAAACAACTGTGGTGGATGCAACCATCTAAGGGTTAATCATAAAATGAACCAGTCTAATCAAAGGGCCTTAGATATATTAACCTTAATATTCAGTTCAAGGGAAAAAGGGATTGGACCCAAGATAATTGTTGCTCATGGTATCTCCAAAAGATAGCAACAAATCATCCCCAACAAACCCCATGTTTTCTTGTGGGTTGATCAAGTCCATTATCCACTGCTGCTGCCTCTGCATGGTGTCCATGTTCATCTCAAAAGCTTGCATCTCTGCTGCTTGCTGTGCAGATGCAACCTCCACAATAGGTTCAGCAATGCTAGACGTTTCCAGTTTAGCAGGTGTTGGTGATGGGGGTGGTGGTAGTAGAGTTGTTGATGGTAGTGGTGGTGGTGGGTGTGGTGGTAGTAGAGTTGTTGATGGTAGTGATGGTGGTGGTAGCAGAGTTGGTAGTGGTGGTGCAAGTGTTGGTAGTGGTGGTAGGGTTGGTTGTGGCAGTAGGGTTGGTTGTGGTGTTAGGGTTGGTGGTGCTAGTGGTGGTAGTGATGGTAGTGTTGGTAGTGATGGTAGTGATGGCAGTGGTGTTAGTATTGGTGGTGGTAGTGATGATTGTGGCAGTGGCAGTGGCAGTGATGGTGTTGCTACTGCTGTCAGCACTTGAGGATTAATTTCTTTGTTAACTATCTTAACTTGCTTATAAATTTCCTTCAGGTGTTGATCTATGACCCATCCAAGATCATTCAAATCCATTATGTTGAAGTTATTTGGTGGCTTTCCAGTCATGCATTGAAACATGACTTGAGTCACCTCCTTCTCGCGGTTCTCCTTGCGCTGTTTCTTGAGCTGTTCATTGGCCTTGCCAATCCTTTGCCTGAGGAAACTCTCTAGATTCACCATCTTTTTGCTTTGCTCCATTTCAGGTATGTTCTTGAACTGTGAGAACACACGTTGTACCGCAATAGGGGAAGGCCAAACCTCAGGTTGAGCATCATAAGGGCTATAAACAATGGCACAAGCTTCAATACCGCAAAGGGTAGTTAGCTCGCTCACCTTTTTCATTAGGCCCTTCTTCCTTTTCTTGAAGGTTGCTTTTCTTGCAGAATCATTAGAGATATATGCAAGCTTAACCTTCTTTCTAGTCATGGTGATAGGCCAAGAAAGCAAACAGAGGGCAAGAATATGGAAGTTTTCAACCTTGTTTGGGTTATATTTTTTTCCCCTTACAGCCTGTGTTATATATAGGACAAAAGGGATGACTGTTATTGAATTGTTAGTTCTTAATTGGAAATATTGATGAGATTTTTGGTGGCCCTAATGCGCACCTCTTTATACCACAATATAATCATTAAAATTCTCTAAAATGGGTCTAGGAAATCATCTTTATTTCATTATGTTTAAGCAAGATAAAGTAATTATTTGAAGGGGTAATATGGTCTAGTGGGTTAATTAGGATGCTCTGATCAATGTAAATCTATAACAAGTTATTTAATTCAGGATATGATGAAATCTGAGGCTTAAGGATACTGATAAAATTGATGAGTTGGTATGAGTATATTTTTGGTTCTTTTCACATTTGATTTGTTAGGTTTATAAGAGGGGTGCAATCCAAGAATAAATCACAACCATTAGATTTATAAAATTGCTTCACTGGTGCCTAATCATCATAGTTTTGCTTTTTTTGGTAAGCCAAGTAATATACTCCTTCACTTCCATTTATAGAGACATAAAAATCAACATGTATTTGGGTAAAGAAACATGACTTAATTTTTTCTTTAAAAAAAAAAAATTGCATAAATACATATTTATATTCATAAGCGCAAAAAATATTGGATAACTATATCTGTTTCTAGAAAATAACATCTATTAAGTCACTTCCTCCGTCACAACATACTATATGTTTCATATTCTAAGTATTCTTAAGTAATATTTATAAATGTAATAATCTATTATTATATATTTATGATCTATAATATCGTATTAATTATTAGATCTTATGTGATTCTTAAAATCAGACTGTTGAAAAATATTAATCAATATTTATTAAGAATAATCTAAAAATAGAAAATATTTATGTTTGTAATTACAAACATAATTTAATTATAAATGACAAAAGAAATGAATGTAACATGTATAACGTCATGTATATGTCATTTTACGTCGTCTTAATAATATAAGAGAACTTTTCCAACAAATAGGGTGGAGATTTTTGCATTCCATCATTTTATATTTGCATTCCATTATGAATATTTTGAAAGTGTGAATAACATAAATATCCTCAATTTTAATATATACTTTTGTTGTAATTTCTTAAATTATTCGATTTTTCAGTTACCTAAACAAAAAAAAAAAATTATTTTTTAACTTTTACTGTTTAAAATAATTTTTAGACTAAAAAGTAAACTTTATCCGTTTATAATTTTTTGAAAAGAAATATTATTCATACATTGTCAAAATGGAATTGATATTATATATTTATCAATTATTTTTAAATGCCAAATGCTTGAATATATTTTTATATTTACTTACATTATTTTATTAGCTTTTACAGGGTATTAGACATATTGAATATATTTTAATTCTTAATATATTAGTCAATATCTATACTTATAATATCATTTTATATTATTTTATTAGTCAATTTCTATGCTTATAATATCATTTTATATTATTTTAACTAGTAAGTATTTTTTGCTGTGAAAATAATGAAAATATATAGAAAACTGGTCAACTAAATCAATAAGAATGATCACAATAAGTATATTTTTTAAGACTGATGAAATATATAAAAAAATAAATAAATCTAGTAATTAATTTAAGTTATATTTTAGTTTATATACAAAAACTGAAATTAAAAAATTTATTGTAAATAATCCTCTGGTTCTTTTATTTTTTTAGCATTACCCAAGAAAAAAAAAACGTATCTTTTTATATCTTTATAGGAGTATATGACCAAGTGATGCAGTTTCTATCATTAATGACTAAGAAATGATGTGTTGTTAACTATTCGATTTCTTTTAATTGATAACATCAATCATTGTTGTGATTTGAACCGCAGAATCTTTGCTCTAAAATACTGTTTCTTGGTTCTGCTGGAGAAGAAGAAAATGAAAGTTAACATCTTGCTTATCCTTCCAATAAAATATGAAGCTGTGTCTGTTTCCACTAACAGTTTTAGTTTCTTCATATGTTCATGTCATTTATTAGCTTTTGTTTTGGGATTCTTTATTTGGATTTATTCAGTCCTAACATTCATGTATAAAGTTTACTGTTTTCAGGAAGATAGCTTCTGTTGTATAAGCATATTTGAGGTTTCATGGATTAAAGATAGCAATTTTTTATGCATTTAGTACTCAAAGATTCCGAGACACAAGAATAATCCATCTGATTAAATGCTCCATAAAATCAAACGGATATTATTAACTAAAATACTCCATCTTTTTATTTATAACTCGGATATTCTATTACATTAAAATAATTATTGGCATATCCTTCAACGTAAATGACAGGAAAAAATATGCAGAAAAACAAAATCTACTACTCTCTCTTTTCTCGTCCTTCTCACCTTAAAAGGTTCTTCTTTATCATTTTTTTTTCAATCTTCTGTTCCTCCTCAAACCTCCTTCCCAAACTCAACATTCTCCTTTTTTTTTTTATTCTTTTATTAAAATCATAAACCTTCCCTTTCAAATGCTTTTTATAGAATTCAAAAATTATAATGCAGGGCAAAGCTATGTCATGAAGGGATTTTCACAAAAATTTTACTCTTTCTTCTTAGTAACGATCATCAAACTCCTTCTCTCTTTCTTGTATCATTTTTAGCCTTTTCTTTTTGTTGAAGATTCAAACTTTATTCTAATTCAAAGCACTCAAGTTCAAAGGTTGAATAACCATATTTTTTTTTGTGTTTGTTTAGTAGATATGAGGATTTGAGGTAATAGATTTTTTTTTTAATGTGCTTTGTGGTATTAAATCTCTATTTTTTTTTTTATTTTGAATTCTACTTCTCATTTACACCCACCTCCTTTCATGAACAAACACAACCCACACTCACCCTATTCATCATCTTCTTCGATTTGATCTGAATGCTGATTTTGGTTTTCTGGTTTTGTTTCGTTAATCTGATTCTTGGGAGTGTTTGGTTTCAATTGAGGAATTTTTGGATTCTTGGGTTTTGGGATATGGAGAAGAGGACATTGTGGGGTTTGATGAGGAAGAGGACAAATTGGGTTTCTGAGAATTGGTGAGAATTGGCGAGTTAGGTGGTGAGCTTTAAGAATTGGTTGACAAGAATACACCGCCCATTTTATGTGTAGTAGAATCTTTTTTTATTTTAAATGTCTATTTTTATAGGACTGTTATTATATATATATATATATATATATATATATATTAAGAAAAGAGAAGGAGAGAGTAGGATCAGTTGCTCTTTGGATGTTTGGCATCTTAAGCAGGACATTGCCATTTGATAGCTAAAGCCAACTTAAGCAGGACATTGCCGTTTGATAGCTAAAGCCAAGACTGATAGAAGTTGCCTGATGGTATGGACTGTTCAGACAAATTTCCTTTGTTATTTTCCTATGTAATATATAACAATAAAAGTAGGATGTAGCTAAAAATTGTTACAATAGGCAATAAATTGGTTGACTTCCTTCTCTTTAAATGATTTTAGAAAGCTAGAAATCTTGTGCCTGGTTGTGAAAGGTTGAATAGAATCCTCCAATAGCATTATATGTAGTAGACTACTACACATATCATAGTTCTGTAATATATTATATATATTGTTAAAGTGATAGTACAATTTATATATAAATTTTGGGTGAATTCCAATTTTCTATTTGAGTTTGATCATAATATAATTAAGAAGCATATCATTTAACTAACAATTAATATATTTTATTAAAACATATTTTTATATATTTAATTTTTGTCTATTTATTAAAAATATCTCTATAAAAAAAAAGAATTTAACTATTAAAGTCTATAAAATCCACTAAAATACCCTTCTAGTAAAATAAATAAAATGTTAAAAATAATCATTTCTTTTTATATTAGCCCTTTCATTTAAAAAAAAAAGGTAAAGTCAAAATTTAGTCCCATGTTAAAAGTAAAATATTGTAAATAAGCTTTCACATAGAAATAAAATATAAGAATATTTTAATTGGCTCTATCAATAGACAAAATGAATCTTTTAGTATTTATTATAATAAACACATAAGATTGCATAACATAATAAAAAATCTCATATACATTCTTCAAAACAAAAAAAATTAAAACAGAAAAATGAATCGGAAATCAAAAATAACAAAAGTGTACAAAAAAATTAATTAGAAACCAAAAATAAACTAAAAGGATACAAAGAAATTAATCAAAAACCAAATATAAATTAGAAGGATACAAAAAATGAATCGGAAACCAAAAATAAGCAAAAACATATTCAAAGAAAATCAGAATAATAACTCTAGTTCAACTACGAAATATTTGGACATAAAATAAAGATTGTATAAATACAACAAATATACAAAAAAGAAACTTTTTGATACAACTACATCCAATAATAAAACAAAAAAGTATTAAGAACAAAAAAAATTGAAACGATATCAAATTAAAACTAAAAAAACTGAAACTAAAATTATACCTAATAGTAAGTAACACATAGAAGCTTTTTCTCCAACTTAACATATTAATAGTACTACATATGCAGGTTGTAGTCTACTAGACAGTTATATTACTTGTTAATACCTCGAATATTTTTGGGGAAAGTTGCTATTCACCATTTGGAAAAGAAGGAAATAAGAAAAAAGTTCAATATATCTTTATCTTTAATATAATAGACGTGATAAATTGCTTTCCATTTATGATTATTATGAAAGTTATCAATTTTGGTGAAAATCATGTAATTTGTGATGATCTTCAACATAAAGCCATTGATGACTTTTTCAATATATATGTTAATTTTATATATATATATATATATATATATATATATATATATATATATATATATATATATATATATTATCTTTATTATTATTATAAATATATACAAAGTATTATAAATTAACAAAAACACATGAAATTATTTATCGTAATATTTTAATTAATTAAATTTAAAAATGAATCAAAAACCAAACATAAACCAAAATGATGCAAAAAAAAATGAATCGAAAAAAAAAAACCAAAAGGATACAAAAAAAGTGAATCAAAAACCAAAAATAAATCAAAAACAAGTTCAAAGAAAATCAAAATAACAACTCTCCTTATACTATGAAATATTTGGACATAAAATAAAGATTGTATAAATACAACAAACATACAAAAAAGAAACTCTGTGCAACAACATTGCCATTAATAAAATAAAAATGTATTAGAAACAAAAAGAACAAAATGATACCAAATTGTATTTTTATATATATTGATTAACGTAAGTGATACAACATACATATATAGCAATAAGATGAAGAGAGTTTGAGTTACAACAAATAACTAAAGCTGATGACCTAATAGAGTAAAAGAGATTATTAGCTAAACTATACAACCGAACTGATAGAATTTGACAACTTAATTAGATAGCTTTAACAACCTCTTGAGGATGAAATATATAAATATGTGTTAACCACATTATATACGTAGGGAAATGTTAGATGTGGCATGTAGCAATTTTTATAGTATGTCACTATATTTGTGCAATTATTGTTTTTAACTACTTTTTTAGTGGACCATCAAAAAACGTATACGGATAAAAATAGAAAATCACCAAAAAAATTTTCTTTTGATGTGTAGCCATACACTACAGATGTCTTGTATATAACAACAGATCTCACAATCTATAGGCTTATATACTATACATATATAAGAGGTATATCTATGATATACAAACACTTATATATTCATATGGACACTAGAAAGTACTTTCATATGAACTTGAACTAAAAAATCTATGATTCAAATATTAAAATAATAAATAAGGAATTAATTATGAAATTTGTAGAGACTTAGTAAAGAAGAGAGTTCAAAAATAAATTTATTTTAAAAAATTTAAAAGAATTAAATGTTTACAAAAAAAAACAATAACTAACTCTCTAACATGTCATCATGCATTTCATTTGAAGGATTTATTAGAGGGTTCTTGATGAGACTTCAATTAGATCATGCATTTCAAATCTATATATATGAGAAAATATAAAATATATAGATCCTGCATTTATATCATGATCATGCATTTCTCCAATTATATATATTTCAATTTGCTAAATTGATCACCTGTGAATGCCTTTTGACTAGTTACAATTTCTAAACAACTCATTCCAACTTTTAAAAATATCATTTGAACATTTTAAATATTGCAAATAATGTTGGCAAAATATCAATAATTAGTATTCACATGGGGACAAGAAATCATCTCTCAGCAGGCATCTCATAGCGGCAGACTGGACAGTAATGGCTAACGTCCAACCATTTGTCAATGCAAGTTTCATGAAAAAGATGATCACAAGGCATAACAGCAGCAAAATCCTCCAGCTCCTCCAAGCGTATGGTACAGCGCATTTGGCATTCACCAGCAGGTTTCGTCTTTGTTTCTTTAATGTCTTCATCATAAGCTGTCTTGCTGGCAGTCCCCACTTGCACATGCTTCAAGCTTCTGGAATTTTTAGTAGTGGGCAACATTCTGTAGTTATCTTCTTCATATTCACGGATTATATCTTCTTTTTGATAGCTATGAATAGAGTGATACCGCAATAAGATGCCGAAGCAAAAGCGATTGCGCTGCTGCTGCATTACTAGAGGATTTGATGTGATTATGCTGCCAACATGATCTACAATATGCGGAACCAACATCTGCCAATCCTGAGGAATTAATCCAAAGCGTACAGATCTCAGGCGTATCAATAACAAAACTAACAGACTCCTCTGTACCGTCATCATAAACGATGACTGTTTCATGCACTTTTTGGAAATACAAGTTGATGTGGACTTGAGGAGATGATGGTTCGCCGCTCAGGCTCTCGCATGCACAACGAACCGCTTGCGCATTACAATCAATATAATCATTCATATGCATCGAAGAGAAGATGGAGTTCAGAATTAAAGGAAATAATGGCAAGTACACAAAGCAAAGATTTAGGAAGGCTAAATTTATAAGGAGTCATCCTATAGGCAGCTGGATAATTTCCTGTCCTGATTGTTGTAGGAATTTAGAAAAATTACCCACCTTGGTTTAGCGTGATAATAAATTAACCTGCCTTAGAATTCTTCAAGTCTTGGTAAGAATTTTTTCTTAAATAGGGTTTTCCTTTCCTGATTGTTGTAGGATTTTAGAGGAATTTCCAAAACAAGCAGTTCAATTAAAACAGGGGAAATTCTCCCTTAAAACATCGTTAACCTCTGAACTCTGTTTTTTTTATCCCTTTAGATGATGTAAATTGGAAGGATTGTCGGCCAGTTTTGTGAAATTTATTGGCAAGGGAAGTTTGAAACCTTTTCAAGTGTTGGGCTTTTAAGTGCAGTTGCTGTTGGGTAAAAAATGATTTTTTTTTATTAAATCCTTGAATGAGGCTTTGTTATATTTACTTATTTCTTATTTCTTGTTATTTTGCAAAAGGAGGAAGCTTTAGATGATGCAATTGCAGGAATTGCTACGAAAGCTAGAGGTGCTCGAGGGACTATAAGCTTGAATATTTCTTTAGGTTTGATGACTATAATATTTCTCTGCTTCGATATATTCACATTCTCACAACTCTGATGAAATTCACTACAGTAGAGGACAAAGCAGGAAATTTTTCTTGTAGTCTTTTAGCTTTCATATTATTATATTATTGTAGTTTTCTATTTTGAATACTGTTGTTGATGGTGGAGGATATGTTGCTTCTTCCAATGGATTTCTTAACTTCGAATTTGGATCCGTTCTCTTCGAATTGATTAATTTTCATTGATTCAATAGTGATTTGATCAATTTTCATTGATTCAATACTGAATTTGCATTTTCTTGATATTCTAGATTGCTGTGCTTTCTCAATCAATATATCTTTCCATTTAGTAACCTACCTAAGCAAGGAGTTGTGCTGCTTGATTTTGCATTCATAGAAATTTTTTGAAATGTAGCTGAAATGGAGAAGTGAGCTAGAAAGAAACATGTGTGGGCTTGAACGAGACTGTTCCTCTCCAGACCAACAAGGCAACTGCTAATCTTGTTCAGAAGGTAAATAATTTTTTCCTCTATTTATATAATCTAATTAAAAGAGGGGAAAGAGATATGTCGTTTTTGTTTTTCAATACCTGTGCCTCAGCTCTGTGGAGTTTCATGTGTTTCTAATTCTAAGGGGCAACATTGTAGCTTTCTCATGTTGCTTTCTTTTCTTCTTTCTCAACTTCATTGCTGAGAAAATGCTTTTTATTTTGTGTCTAGTCAGTATGTAGGATATTTGAAATTTTGATCATCATTGGATGAGCCAAACACTTTTTATCTGGCTGAAAATGAATCATTAAAATTGGAATGAACTTGGTGAAATCATACTTGCTGTTTCATAACAATATCATCTTGCGCATCTGTTTGTTCTGCATTTATTGTTTCTGCAGCTGTGAAATTTAAGGTTTTTAGGACTCTCAATTTATTTCTATAGTGGAACTTCTATGCCTTTGCAGTATTTGACTGTCAAATGATGATTCTAATGCTTCTTTTTCTGTAGTGCAAGTTCTGTGACAGGGATGGAACTGTGGTGATCAACTTTTGAATAATATGGCCTAGAAAGTTTTCATGTCTAAACCTTTCAGTTCTGCACTGGATTAGAAGACATATGCATGATTTATCATTCTATGTATATCTTGATAAGATTATCACAACTTAAGTGAGACAGGGTAGGATTGTCTGCTATGGTGAATGTGATATGAAAAGCTGAATTTGGATTCCCTTTCCTCTCCTTGCTTCTGATGCATTTGAGTGCTTATTTTGTGTGTGCTTGTCTATGAAGAGAAGTATATTAGTAGCAGCAGTAGCATAAAAATTTCATTGCTTGTCTATGGAGAGAAGTATATTATTTTGTGTGCGCTTGATCACATAATTGAAGCATATCTTTGGAAAATAAACACACTCAAATAAAACTGCTTCCTTGTCATAAATAAACACTCAATCAATGCCATGAACTCTTCCTTTTTTACTTCCACAATTCTCAATGTCGCACCATTTCTCAGTTTCACTTCAGATCCGCTGCATTCTTCTCACTTGTTCTCGCTCCTTCTCCAGGTTGACGTCCAACAAGTAAATAAAAAATCGGTTCTTCTATTTTATTTTTGATTTATTGAAAATTTGGTGTTTATATTGTATTTTTGTTCTCATTTTCATTATATTTTCTTTTTGTTTATGTGATTGATCGATTTAATTTGTTAATTTCAGAAGTTTTGCTTTCCTTTTGTTTTCGGTTGAATCTGATTATATTATCAATCAATTGTTTACTTGCAGCTCGGGGTTGAAATCGCTACCGAATTTAGTGTGTTGTTCTCTGTCATTGATTTTTGAACTCTCTGCTAAAAACCTAACAGCAAAGGTACTTCTAGTAATTAATTCTTTCCACTTATTGTTAGTTATTTAAAATTCAGAAGTATTATGTTATATTGTTATGAATTTTGTCTATAAGATCAGGTTCTCTTTTCTTTTCTTTTTTTAAAAAAATTTTGATTAACGTTCTGTGAATACACGACTAATGTATCTCTGATACTCTTGCCACTTTGAGACCCATTTCTGTGCTATTGACATTGTCCTTTTATTTTTTTTTCCAAGGAATGTTGGTAACATTATCTATGCATAGACACTTATTGATTTATTATATATACAACTCAACTACTTGTCTCTGATTGGCTTTACTTCATGTGATGGATTTATGCGTCAGGTCCATTTAGAGCTGAGGAAATGGCTCCATGACAATGTTAGTGCTGAAGTTGCACCATCAACTAGAATTTTCACCGATTTTAAATATGCCATTTAAATTTAACCTCTGCTATTAGATGTAATTGTCTGCCGATTATTTTGCATTGTCTGTATAAGGATGTGATGGCATGACAGTCACTAGCATGACATTAACGTGCCTCTAACTGAATTTTGACTAATGACATTTTATTTTCCATTCATTTAGTTTTCTTTTGAAACATAATGCAGTGAGAGCCAACTTTGAATTACTGGACAAGCTTGGAGTTGATAGGTGGTGTTTCCATGATAGGGATATAGCCCCTGCTGGAAAAACTATTGAGGTGAGTCGGTTAAATGGTGTAAGAACTGGAGGAATGATTTATTTGCTTATGGTATTCAGTACTTAGGAATGAGATTGTTTCTGTTCTTGAAAATATGTTCAATCGTGATGATCATTATTTCCAAGGATCAGAATTCCTTCAACTGAAAGTAATTGATCTAGGTTTATTCATGTTACAGGAAAGTAATGCAAACTTCGATGAAGTTGTGGCCCTTGCTAAAGAGCTTCAGGTAATTATTATTTATCTTAATGTAAATTTACTATATCTTTCTTGTGTGGACGTCAGTGAGTGATGTTCTTTTCTTCTAACTGCTTGATATGATTGCTATGTTGCTTATGTATCTTCTTTAATCATAGTCCGTTGTTATCATTATTATGAATTTTGTGTGCTTTTTTTTTTTTTTCTTTTGGAAGAACAACTTGTACACATCCTTTTACCATGATGAATCTATTTTAATATTCAACTTAGCCAAAATTTATTCAACAATTTATAATCTGAATTATGAGTTTTTCCAACTAAATAATTGTCATTCTATCAAACAAAAAGAAGTTGTGATTGAAACAGATAAACATAGATTTGAAATTATTGAACCAATACAATATTAAACTAGAACTGTGGATAAAAAGAAAACAACTGTGGTGGATGCAACCATCTAAGGGTTTATCATAAAATGCACCAGTCTAATAAAAGGGCCTTAGATATATTAACCCTAATATTTAGTTCAAGGGAAAAAGGGATTGGACCAAAGAGATTTGTTGCTCATGGTATCTCCAAAAGATTGCAACAAGTCATCCCCAACAAACCCCATGTTCTCTTGTGGGTTGATCAAGTCCATTATCCATTGTTGTTGCCTCTGCATGGTGTCCATGTTTATTTCAAAAGCTTGCATCTCTGCTGCTTGCTGTGCGGATGCAACCTCCACAATAGGTTCAGCAATGCTAGATGTTTCCAGTTTAGCAGGTGGTGGTAGTAGAGTTGTTGATGGTAGTGATGGTGGTGGAGGTGGTGCTAGTGTTGGTGGTGGTAGCAGAGTTGGTAGTGGTGGTGCAAGTGTTGGTGGTGGTAGTATGGTTGGTTGTGGTAGTAGGGTTGGTTGTGGTGTTAGGGTTGGTGGTGCTAGTGGTGGTAGTGATGGTAGTGTTGGTAGTGTTAGTGCTGGTAGTGATGGCAGTGGTGTCAGTATTGGTGGTGGTAGTGATGATTGTGGCAGTGGCAGTGGCAGTGGTGGTGGTGTTGCTACTGCTGTCAGCACTTGAGGATTAATTTCTTTGTTAACTATCTCAACTTGCTTATAAATTTCCTTCAGGTATTGATCTATGACCCATCCAAGATCATTCAAATCCATTATGTTCAAGTTATTTGGTGGCTTTCCACTCAAGCATTGAAACATGACTTGAGTCACCTCCTTCTCGCGGTTCTCCTTGCGTTGTTTCTTGAGCTGTTCATTGGCCTTGCCAATCCTTTGCCTGAGGAAACTCTCTTGATTCACCATCTTTTTGCTTTGCTCCATTTCAGGCATGTTCTTGAACCGTGACAACACACGTTGTACTGCAATGGGGGAAGGCCAAACCTCAGGTTGAGCATCATAAGGGCTATAAACAATGGCACAAGCTTCAATACCGCAAAGGGTAGTTAGCTCGCTCACCTTTTTCATTAGGCCCTTCTTCCTTTTCTTGAAGGTTGCTTTTCTTGCAGAATCATTAGAGATATATGCAAGCTTAACCTTCTTTCTAGTCATGGTGATAGGCCAAGAAAGCAAACAGAGGGCAAGAATATGGAAGTTTTCAACCTTGTTTGGGTTATATTTTTTTTCCCCTTACAGCCTGTGTTATATATAGGACAAAAGGGATGACTGTTATTGAATTGTTAGTTCTTAATTGGAAATATTGATGAGATTTTTGGTGGCCCTAATGAGCACCTCTTTATACCACAATATAATCATTAAAATTATCTAAAATGGGTCTAGGAAATCATCTTTATTTCATTATGTTTAAGCCAGATAAAGTAATTATTTGAAGGGGTAATATGGTCTAGTGGGTTAATTAGGATGCTCTGATCAATGTAAATTTATAACAAGTTATTTAATTTAGGATATGATGATATCTGAGGTTTAATGATACTAATAAAATTGATGAGTTGGTATGAGTATATTTTTGGTTCTGTTCACATTTAATTTGTTTGGTGGCCCTAATGGGCACCTTTATACCACAATATAATCATTGAAATTCTCTAAAATGGGTCTAGGAAATCATCTTTATTTCATTATGTTTAAGCAAGATAAAGTAATTATTTGAAGGGGTAATATGGTCTAGTGGGTTAATTAGGATGCTATAATCAATGTAAATTTATAACAAGTTATTTAATTCAGGATATGATGAAATCTGAGGCTTAAGGATACTGATAAAATTGATGAGTTGGTATGAGTATATTTTTGGTTCTTTTCACATTTGATTTGTTAGGTTTATAAGAGGGGTGCAATCCAAGAATAAATCACAACCATTAGATTTATAAAATTGCTTCACTGGTGCCTAATCATCATAGTTTTGCTTTTTTTGGTAAGCCAAGTAATATAGTCCTTCGCTTCCATTTATAGAGACATAAAAATCAACATGTATTTGGGTAAAGAAACATGACTTAATTTTTTCTTTAAAAAAAAATATTGCATAAATACATATTTATATTCATAAGCACAAAAAATATTGGATAACTATATCTGTTTCTAGAAAATAACATATATTAAGTCACTTCCTCCATCACAACATACTATATGTTTCATATTCTAAGTATTCTTAAGTAATATTTATAAATGTAATAATCTATTATTATATATTTATGATCTATAATATCGTATTAATTGTTAGATCTTATGTGATTCTTAGAATCAGACTGTCGGAAAATATTAATCATATATTTATTAAGAATAATCTAAAAATAGAAAATATTTATGTTTGTAATTACAAACATAATTTAATTACAAATAACAAAAGAAATGAATGTAACATATATAACGTCATGTATATGTCATTTTACATCGTCTTAATAATATAAGAGAACTTTTCTAACAAACAGGGTAGAGATTTCTACATTCCATTATTTTATATTTGCATTCCATTATGAATGTTTTGAAAGTGTGAATAACATAAATGTCCTCAACTTTAATAAATACTTTTATTGTAATTTCTTAAATTATTCTATTTTTCAGTTACCTAAACAAAAAAAATTATTTTTTAACTTTTACTGTTTAAAATAATTTTTAGACTAAAAATTAAACTTTATTTAATAACTTACCCGTTTATAATTTTTTCAAAAGAAATATTATTCATACATTATCAAAATGGAATTGATATTATATATTTATCAATTATTTTTAAATGCCAAATGCTTGAATATATTTTTATATTTACTTACATTATTTTATTAGCTTTTACAGGGCATTAGACATATTGAATATATTTTAATTCTTAATATATTAGTCAATATCTATACTTATAATATCATTTTATATTATTTTATTAGTCAATTTCTATACTTATAATATCATTTTATATTATTTTAACTAGTAAGTATTTTTTGCTGTGAAAATAATGAAAAAATATAGAAAACTGGTCAGCTAAAATCAATAAGAATGATCACAATAAGTATATTTTTTAAGACTGATGAAATATATAAATAAATAAATAAATAAATCTAGTAATTAATTTAAGTTATATTTTAGTTTATATACAAAAAATGAAATTAAAAAATTTATTGTAAATAATCCTCTGGTTCTTTTATTTTTTAGCATTACCCAAGAAAAAAAAAATGCATCTTTTTATATATTTATAGGAGTATATGACCAAGTGATGCAGTTTCTTGGTCTTGAATTAAATGCTCTGTTTCTTACTGTAAGTTTTTACACCAAATTAATGACTAAGAAATGATGTGTTGTTAACTATTCAATTTCTTTTAATTGATAACATCAGTCATTGTTGTGATTTGAACTGCAGAATCTTTGGTCTAAAATACTGTTTCTTGGTTCTGCAGGGGAAGAAGAAAATGAAAGTTAAGATCTTGCGTATCCTTCCAGTAAAATATGATGCTGTGTCTGTTTCCACTAACAGTTTTAGTTTCTTCATATGTTCATGTCATTTATTAGCTTTTGTTTTCGGATTCTTTATTTGGATTTATTCAGTCCTAACATTCATGTATAAAGTTTAGTGTTTTCAGGAAGATAGCTTCCGTTGTATAAGCACATTTGAGGTTTTGCGGATTAAAGATAGCAATTTTTTATGCATTTAGTACTCAAAGATTCAGAGACACAAGAATAATCCATCTGATTAAATGCTCCATAAAATCAAACGGATATTATTAACTTCCCACTTGTCCAAAGAATTCAAAAAATAAATAAATAAATTAATTAAAAGATGACCCCAAGAGGAGGCAAACTGAACACAAGCCAGCAGGATATCTACGCAAGTAGCTGTGCTCTCTGCCATTTTTCACTTCTTCTTCCTCAGACAAATCGAACACAAGCCTTTCAACTTCTTCACAGACAAATGCCATTGCGCGGATGAATTTATTTTTAAATGAATTTATTTTTTTTGAAATACTAATTATTGAAAACAACATACTAAAAAATTTTCAGTATCTTTTATAGAGGAAAATAAAACTACAATTAAGTTGAAAAAGAAACTTCAAGAAAGCAATGAATAAATCACAAAATTATATAATTATTACAAATTTCAGTCAAAGTACTTCTTTTCAAAGCAATTTTAGCACTGACAATTCTCAAAGAAAAGCGGTTGTTTATTTTGTGACATGACAATTCCCAAAGACACAAAAAAGATGAATTAATGCTGCTAACGAAATGACTCTATAAAGTAACAAATTCACAAAGTTGAATTTTCTATAGTACCTCCATAATGAATCTATTTGTAGAATTTCAAAGTTCATATTCTAAATATCCACATAAAAAGAACAAAATTACAAACACCAATTATGTTTCTAATAGTCGCATTGGCCCACCAATCTCTAATACACATTACAATTCACTTCATTTCAAGACAGAAAATGACAAAAACCCACCAAACTTTTTGTCTAACTAAATTCATAATCAGTATAATATCCTTATCTTACCAATTGGGTGGGAGAGAAGTAGTCGACTGAATTTCTCTACAACTCCCAAAAGCTACACATTAACAATGATATTGTTTTTACAAATTTTCCCAAATAAAATCATAAAACCAACTAAACTTTATTGTTGTTTCATCAACTGCATTTTTTCACATGATTTAGACCCTGTAGTTCTCTAATGAGTAATGCCAAGCTTTTTTTCATCTACTGCCATTTGTTTTCCCCATCAATTACTGCCCCCTAAGCTCTTTAATATGGTAATTGAAATGACTGTTCTATCACATACCAGGAAACATATATATCACCACCATAGAGAAGCAGAGCTATAATTTCCACACACAATGTGCATTATCTAACAATAGATAAACCATAGACAACCCAATAGATGGAGACCAATTAAATCCAATCATTTGGGGAAAAATATATAAGAGACTGACATATGTTTGCATCATATATAAGTCAAGCTTTGAACATATGATTGATAATATATGCACGAACATACATATGTCTAAATATGGAAGCCAATTAATGACAATAGATTCACCTCAAGATTCCTCACTTGCAAGGGACATCCTGTAGGGACGATGACAGCTTTGCCCCAAATCCTGTTCATATAACCATGGCTCCACCCCTAATCGAGAAAGAATCACAATTCACACTTAGACAAAAGAACTCAAAATGCACAAAATCCATGACAAAGCATTATTAAAAAAAAAAAAAAAAAAAGCAAATAACATTACGCAATGCAGATATATATAAATAGCAAAAGCTCAGTAGAAGAATCAACCTTCTTAAAATTTAGTTACATGGTTGATGACAATATCATGATAAGCATATTAATGAATATGGCTTTACATCATAAGACCCTATTGGGTGCTCAAGTTTAAGTACCAAACGCAGACCTATGGAAAATTATTCAAATTACTGACCAAATTGGGTAGTTAGCATTAAAAAATATATATATATTATCATGAAGCTATCTAAGAAATATGCACATACTTAGGTCTGAAAAAAAAAAATACAATACCTAAATATGAATGCCTCTTGTCCCCAAATTGCAAAGAAGGGGAGAGCCATGACATGGTGCAGCTACCTCTGTTTGTTTTCATGAGGAAATATATTAAGCAATTGAACAAATTCAGCTTGCAGTTTCTAAAATCTAAAAGACCTTCAGAGAGATTTAGCAGAGCTCTCCTAGCTCTAGGCCACACTAAAAGCAAAATTGTACCTTCCCACTTATGCACTATTCAAATTAACCTAATTAACAACAATAACCACAGAAAAGGATACCACATAAATAAAATAAAATTCAGCATTCAAATGCCTCACTATAAACACAGCAGTCAGGAAACTAAAGATAAAAAAAGCTTACCTTATCAGAGGCATGAGAGTGAGGTATGTTGTGAGACTTCTTGGTTATAGGAGTAGGTTTTGAAGGCTTCTTAGGATCGGAATGGAGGTCCAGTTTCTGGTTGCGATTAGAGAGAGGAATAAAAGCATTATGCATTTTAATTAAATTCCATACAGTGGGTGATATAAGATCCAATTTAGCACCAATCCCAGGAAGAGAAATCAGCAACAACAACGACAACAACACTATTACAGCAAAAAAAAAAAAAAAAGAACAAAACAAAAAACATAAAACTTATCAGTGACAACTGACAACCATGAATCGGGTTAGACAAAACATGAAACATCTGCAACTCTATGAAATTAAGTTGGTCCAATTCCATCTCCCTAAAACCGAAAGTGCCAACAATACCAATCAACATCCCCAACAGTTCTAAAACATCAAACATTGAAAGCAGTTGTAATTTGATATCTTTCGTCAATCCCTAAAATTTAAGACCAACCCAGAAACATGCCTCCAACATCACAGACAAAAGGGTGTTTTTTATTAGAAAGAATAGGAATCAGATTTCGATTGAAGTAGAACCACTATAATTTCAACACTTTCCAGACACCATGACAGTGATATTGAGAATTTAAAAAAATAAATAAATAAATGAGCAAAGGCAACCAAAACTTTCTATAGTAACCAAACAGAAAATTTGGGAAAAAAAGATTGAAATTACAGAATCCAAGCGATGATGATGAAGAAGAAAGAGAATGATCACCCCTACCTATGCTGTGATGGCAGAGAAGCTCAACGTTGATGCTGTGGGTTTCGGCTTCTGAGTGTGGAGGGGTTGCATGCCTCCATCTGCATTTGGACGTCTTGAATTGAGACTAATAGCTCCATCTGCTGCTTCTCCGTCGCCTTCTGAGTCTAACGAATCCAACAGCTCTCCAATCTCAGAGTTCGATGGCCACGACTGATATTCATCATGGTCTAATGAAAGAAGAAAAGATGAACAACGCAGCAAAGGCAGCAAGGGGCAAGCAAATGAAATGTTGAATTGTCTCATAGATTCTCATAAATTGCCAACAAATGGAAAAAGGAAAATTAAATTCATATTTGGGTGAATAAGAAAACATTAGAAACCAAAAAAAAAAAAAAAAGCCATCAGAAGCTGGAGGCATGAACAATAATGGAGAACAAATAGTGTGAAATTGTAGAAGCATGGAGAGCCACTTGTCACTATACTGATATAACTTGTCCTAGCCGGTAAAATTCATAAACTTGGTTATTATATATTTATTAGCATGAGGCCCGACAATGCGAGGCTGATTATTTTTTAATTAAAATATTTTTTAGTAAAACATGTGTTGAAGTTATATGAAATAGTATGTTTAATTTTAGTTTTTTAAATTTATTGAGAGAAAATGTAGACGTTGGTTTTTATTAATTTTTATATGATAAAGAGTGGTATTTTTCAATCGTTTTTTTGTGTTACAGCCAAATATCAGAAAATATTATATTTTTCTGATTTTTTTTTCAAGGAAAATATTTTTCACAAACAAATGGAGCCTTAGTTCGAAGAAAAAAACAAAGGAAGAAAAAAAAAAAAAAAAAAAAGAGGAAAGAAAAGAAAAATGACCAATTGGTTGCCGCATGCAGTGCTAGAGCGCTGAGCGCTAAAGCCCACTTATGGCCCCAAGTTTTTTTTTATATTTTTTTATGGCAACTGAGGTAAAACTTAAGAAGATATTAGTTTGATCTGAGTTTTTTTAGATTTGGCCGATTTAGTCAAAGTTTCACTTGATAACTAGAGTACCTTTGCTGTTAGGTTTTTAGCAGAGAGTTTGAAAATCAATGACAGATAACACTCTAAATTCAGTAGCGATTTCAACCCCGAGCTGCAAGTAAACAATTGATTATCATACAGTCAGAATCAAACGAAAACAGAAAGAAAGCAAAACTTCTGAAATTAACAAATTAAATCGATCAATCACATAAACAAAAAGAAAATATAATGAAAATGAGAACACAAATGGAATATAAACACCAAATTTTCGATAAATAAAAAATAAAATAGAAGAACCGATTTTTTATATACTTGTTGGACGTCGACCTAGAGAAGGAGTGAGAACATGTGAGAAGAAAGCAGCGGATCTGAAGTGAAACTGAGAAATGGCGCGACTTTGAGAATTATGGAAGTAAAAAAGGAAGAGTTCATGGCATTGATTGAGTGTTGATTTATGACGAGGAAGTAGATTTATCTGAGTGTATTTATTTTCCAAAGATATGCTTTGATTAGAGAAATTGTGATCAAGCACACACAAAATAATATACTTCTCTCCATAGACAAGCAATGAAATTTTTATGCTACTGCTGCTACTAATATACTTCTCTTCATAGACAAGCACACACAAAATAAGCACTCAAATGCATCAGAAGCAAGGAGAGGAAAGGGAATCCAAATTCAGCTTTTCAGATCACATTCACCAAAGCACACGATCCTACCCTGTTTCACTTAAGTTGTGTTAATCTTATCAAGATATACATAGAATGACAAATGGAGTAAACCTCATCAAAGATGCATATGTCTTCTAATCCAGTGCAGAACTGAAAGTTTTAGACATAAAAACTTTCTAGGCCATATTGTTCGAAAGTTGATCAATGCAAAGAGAACATGTCACAGATATTCAGATCCACCAAAAGATCAGAAGTTAAACTAGCAGTGCAGTTCCTAGACAAATTAATTACTATTCTATTGCACTGTCTGCATGTATAAGTCAACAAGGCAATATATTCAAGATCAGAACTTACAGATTCAGCTTTCCATTCACCACTAGTCAGTGGTTTACCTCTCTGCCTGGCACCATCACCACAGTTCCATCCCTGTCACAGAACTTGCACTACAGAAAAAGAGGAGAGCATAAAAGCATCACTAAGCATTAGAATCATCATTTAACAGTCAGATACTGCAAAGGCATAGAGGTTCCACTATAGAAATAAATTGATAGTCCCAAAAACCTTAAATTTCACAGCTGCAGAAACAATAAATGCAGAACAAACAGATGCACAAGATGATATTGTTATGAAACAGCAATTATGATTTCACCAAGTTCATTCCAATATTAATGATTCATTTTCAACTGTTTTACTTGAACTGAAAGTGAGGCATGAGAGTGAGATTTGTTGTGAGACTTCTTGGTTATAGGAGTAGGTTTTGAAGGCTTCTTAGAATTGGAATGGAGGTCCAGTTTCTGGTTGCGATTAGAGAGAGGAATGAAAGCATTATGCATTTTAATTAAATTCCATACAGTGGGTGATATAAGACCCAATTTAGCACTAATCCCAGCAAAAGAAATCAGCAGCAACAACGATAACAACCCTATTACAGCAAAAAAAAAAAGAACAAAACAAAAAACATAAAACATAAAACTTATCAGTGACAACCATCAATTGGGTTAGACAAAACACGAAACATCTGCAACTCTATGAAATTAGGTTGGTTCAATTCCATCTCCCTAAAACCAAAAGCACCAACAATATCAAACAACATCCCCAACAGTTCTAAAAAATCAAACATTGAAAGCAGTTGTAATTTGATAACTTTCGTCAATCCCTAAAATTGAAGACCAACCCAGACACATGCCTCCAAAATCACAGATAAAAGGGTGTTTTTTTATTAGAAAGAATAGGAATCAGATTTCGATTGAAGTAGAACCACTATAATTTCGACACTTTCCAGACACCATGACAATGATATTGAGAATTTTAAAAGTTGGGAGTTTCAGTAAAATAAATAAATAAATGAGCAAAGGCAACCAAAACTGTCTACTGTAAACAAATAGAAAATTTGGGAAAAAAAGATTGAAATTACAGAATCCAAGTGATGATGATGAAGAAGAAAAAGAATGATCACCCCTACCTATGCTGTGATGGCAGAGAAGCTCAACGTTGATGCTGTGGGTTTCGGCCTCCATCTGCATTTGGACGTCTTGAATTGAGACTAATAGCTCCATCTGCAGCTTCTCCGTTGCCTTTTGAGTCTAACCAATCCAACGGCTCTCCAATCTCAAAGTTCGATGGCCACGACTGATATTCATCATCTTCTACTTGGGCTCCTCCGCTGTCTTCTTCTGTTGCTTCACTCGTGGTCTAGCGAAAGTAGAAAAGATGAACAACGCAGCAAAGGCAGCAAGAGGCAAGCAAATGAAAGGTTGAATCATCTCATAGATTCTCATAAATTGCCAACAAATCAAATTCACCTTTTAAGGAATAAGAAGAGAAAAGAAACTGAAGGGAACAGAAAAAAGAAAATTAAATTCATATTTGGGTGAATGAATAAGAAAACATTAGAAACCGAAGAAAAGAAAAAACGAAAAGCAAAAAAACGAAAAAAGGCCCGTCAGAAGCTGGAGGCACGAAAAAGAGAGGAGAACAAATACCGTGAAATTGTAGAAGCATGGAGAGCCACGTGTCACTATACTAATATAACTTGTCCTAGCTGCCAAAATTCATAAATTTGGTTATTATATGTTTACTAAATATATGTTCACTCAATGCGCTGAGTGATATAAAAAATATGTATATATAAAAAACACTTACTACTATAAGAGAAATGGACAATAGCGAATAAGTGAAAGAAAGTAGGAATCCAAACAAATTTAAGCTTTCATAATTAGTACATTAGAAAACAATAGAACATTATTTAGAATAAGAGCACTGGCACCAAAAGAGTACCCAATAGGAATGCTATATAGAAGACTATAAATAACTAGTTAAACAAACTTCAAATTATTGATAATAAATCAAAAGATTATAGTTTGTGATCTATTCCAAAAAAAAAAAAAAAAGGTAATGAAACAAACTTTACGTAAAGGTTGCCAAAATGAAAATAGTCAATCCACATGAATGTCAATCTGATATAACATTTGTTAGTAGCCTTTCTCTGCAGTGGTGAAATTGAACTTTCAATACCATCTTTTGAGAAGAGAAGTAGATACCAACTTCGCAATGCCTCAGCCACTTACTATCACATGTTTTGAAGATAGGACCATTAAGTTACCTTATGGTTCAATTGCAACAGAGTATGTATACCTTGATATCGAGTTTCTTCAGGGAGGGTTGACAAAACCAAATGAATAAGAGAATCTTTATCACTGCCTTCTATATAGTTGTTTAAAGGATCTAACCCTGGCTGAATTGGAAGTCCTTTAGAGAGTGAATGTTCTAAAGCCATTGCTCTTTGCAGGATATAAGTTTGCCAACAAAACCTTAAGAGTAGTGGAAATAAAGATGTCAGTGAATGCCCATCTCTTTAGATCATGCATAAAATGCCATTCACAGTGCATTTATCTGCAAAACCATAAGAATTCTCACTTATTGATATGCTAGTGAGATACATGACATTACTTGGTTATTGATTGAATAACGTCAAATGCATGAAACAAATAAGAGGAAAAACAAATTAATGCTTACAAACACAAAGCAAAAAATGAATTAATTATCAGAATAAAACATGTTTAAGGTTCAATCAACTCAACCGATCAAATAAATGAATAACTTCGTGTGGGAAGCACAAATTCTACTCCTGCTTTATACTACACCTAAAGGGGAGAATGAATTATATCTAACATCATGAGAAGCAAAATATCCTAAACTTAGTTCTGCCAACTCGCTTTGAGTATAGTACATAGCATCCTTCTTCCTTTATTCTGTCTGCTCTGTAATTCTACAATTATTTTTAGTTCTCACAAAAATCTCACAGCTTTAAGGGAGATTAATACCAACCACGTAGTTCATAAAAAATGTATTAAGTGACTTGTTTCACATTTAGGTAATTCATAAGCCCCTGTAAAAGTTAGGAAACAAAAAAATAGCATTAGTCATCCATTGGAGATAATTGAGACAATTCAAATAATTGAATAAAGCAGCATATATGTTTAGACATAATTCGACTCTTACTATTTTATTCCCAATTTTCCTTCCAAAAATAGAAAAATCGTTCGCTGTATGTTATTTATTAAGTCCCTAAATGTTTGGATTATCTAAGACAATAGTGTTTTTATGTCTAATTTATAATTGTAACTTGAGGAACCGCTATGCTTGAGGCCTCCCTAAAATGCTTAACAAAAGTATGGCTGTGAACAATTGACCCACACAATACCTAATCAGAAAGCCTGTGAAATAGGGATAGAAGTAAGAACTTAAACTCCTTAATTAAGCAATCTTTATCATATGATTACAGAAGGATTATTGAAATAATAAGTTGTTACTTCCAACCATAGAATTAAATAACAATTTCGTGAACCATTTTGGTATCGGTAATGGTGTAACGGTATCAGACTGAATCAGACAAATTCGGACTGTATTGTTCGACACTACCATGAATTTTAAAAAATAATCAATAAAATACACCATATTAATAAAAAATACAAAATAAAATTTAACATCTAATATAATAAGTTAAGAATTACTTAAAAAATATATATTTGCACAAAAAATATACATTTGAAAAAATTATTATTTACTATAATAAAAAAAGACATCATTTAATACTTCAAACCTTTAATATGTAAATTATTATATTATATTAATATGATATTATTACAAATTTTTTGAAAGATACAATAATAATGGAAATCACCACCAAAAAGAGTGGCGTGGAGGATCTTAATTACTAGGCCCGACATTATGATCATCAACATTTTGGTTGCTCATTTGAGATGGGAATAAGTTAAAAAATGAACTCCCTTCGTTGGATGTAGTAGACAGGTTTTGAAATTCAGGCACATTACTAGGATAATTTTGAAAAGTATTCACTTAATTCTCAAATATAATTGGATAACTTTAGCGTCGGTCTTGTTAATTCCAATTATCAGAGGGCATTCCATAATATCATACAGGATCAAAGGGATCCACGTAATGACTGAACTCATAATCTTGATTTACAGTAGTTGAAGTAGAACTACTTTCACCTCCATTAATTTCGTATCCAAAATCATGTTGTCATGGTGCAAAATTGGAGGGAATATTTGGAGAAACAAATGGATAAAAAAATGAAGGGATATTATTTGAATAATTTGAATCTTCATAATATCCCCCACCACCATCTTTATCACCACCACAATGATGACCATTGCCGCCATCATCATATCACCATCACCATCACCATTGTCATCACTTTTAACACTATCACCTGAAGGAGAATCAACACTACATATGAATGGAGGAATCACACCTAATGCTTGCTTAGTTAAATCAATTGTTGGATCTTATTTAGAATCTTCATCATTTAACTAATCAAGATCTTGTCCATTAAGTAAAGGAGCTTTTGATTGTTCCAACCATGGATTTAAAGGGTCATGCTCATAAAAAATATAATCCAAGTTTATCAGATTAAAAGCTTCCTCTAACTCTTGTTGTGACTTCTGCATTGTATTTCGCAATTTCAGCTTCATATTATAGTGTACATAGACTAGATAGTATAGTTTTTTGTATTTTAATCTATTTCTAATCATTATATGAATCAAGCTAAAAGTGTTCTAATTCCTTTCATAATTTGTTGCTGATGTTATTTAACTTAAGCTCTCACAATAATTTTTTGAAAGTCAGGTGTTGACTCTCCAAAATTAATCCACCACTTAGCTACAACATCCAACAATATTCAATTAGTTAAATATTTTTGACTAATTAATTAATATAAATTATATATCAAGGCAAAAGATACCTGGGGGCAAATTTTTTATTGTTATTTTAGTAAGTGTTTCTCTAAAAAATCCTCCTTTATCTTGAAAAGTAAACATCTGCACAGCAATAAAAAAATATAAACCAATAATATAACTATACTTATCAATATTTAAATAAAAAGTTCTTTCAAAGTCACTTTAACATATCTTACTTGTAAAAGGGCATTAATTTGCGCTTCTTCATTTGGTTCAATCCTTTTAATAACATTTCGAACTCCTCGCATGACTTCAGTATCAGATGGAATATCATACTTATCTCCATATTAATATTATGGGTTGAAATAATAACCTATAACAAGTAATAAAATTGTAGATATTAATACCTTGCAAATAAAAAAATAAAGTATTTATTAACAATTATAAATAACATACCTGCAACATGCAAATCATGATGCAATTGAAAATTCCATATTCTATCAATAATAGACCAATAATACTTATGATATTGACAATTTTCTTTAATGACCATCTTGCATCTGTCCATTGCATTATATAAAAATCCCATTGTTGGTTTATTATCCCCATCAATTTGCCTTAATGTTTTCACAAGAGGCTCTTGAACTTTAAGCAATTCATTTGCATTTTGCCAAAAAAGTCTTCCTTCATTTGTTATTACTAATATAGTTTCCCTGACTTCAATGACTAGTGGATCTGACATTCTTCCATATTTGGAATTCACCCATTTTGGTAACTCAAACATATTCCTTAAATTCATGCGTTGACGAACAATACTCTCCAACGCAATAAAATTAGTAACAAATCTAGTAATGCCAGGGTGAAACAACTCTTTACCATCTGTAAATTTCTTTATATAATTTGTCACTCAATTATAGTTGTAAATAAATTAGGTGATTTTCTTCCTTTTTGCAATACAGTTACTTTCTTGGCTTCTCTTCCCAATGTCTTCTAAAATAATATTAATACAATGAGCACTACATGTTATCCAATACAAATAATGATACTTGTTCATGAGCATTTTTCCTGCTGACTTAATTGTAGCATCATTATTAGTAACAATTTGGACAACCTTCTCAACTCCAACTTCTTCGATAACTTTTGACATCAACTAAAAGCAATAATGTCCATCTTTTTTCTCAATATTAGATGCATTCACAGATTTATGAAAAATTATTCCACGGTTTGAATAAACATGAAAATTTATAATGGACATTTTTATTAGGCCTGTCCATGCATCACACAATATAGACACACCTTTTTAATTCTAAACTCCTATAAAATATGCAATATATTCTTTTATTAATTGATATTCTTTTGGTAATCATACCTCTGTAAGCTCATAAGTTGTCAGAGGTGGAATGCTCAGTCCAACTTTTAAAGCAACTCTAAGTAAAGGTCGAGTCCACGGTGATTCGACAACTGCAAATGGTAGTCTATTGTGAACCATAAATCGACTGAAGGCATTCATAAACTTTTTTTTAATTTTATTAAACCAACAAGATTTTATTTTGGTTTGCTTCTTGCTTTCCTTTTCGATCTCTAGATCCACTTCAACAACTTGCAATCTTTCAACTAGTGTTGATAATTGTGAAGGAGCAAATCTAAAAGATTATAGATTATTGCCTTTTGGAGTTTGTGTATTAGGAGTGTTTCTAACACTAAAAGAGCGACTCATTATTCACTTTCTTTGTTGACTATCGCTAGATCTACCTACATTATAGTGAACACCTTTAGTCCTTTTATAAGAATCAATTTCAATTTGTCGAAGGCTTTATTGCCTAGCATATTACATCATTGCATCTTCCTCCTCTTCATCATCATTGTCATTATATTATCCACTCTTATGCATTTGTATAATTTCTTCCTCAAGTTGATGTTTAGCAGCCTTTTTTTTGTTTTTGCTTGGCTTGCCATTATAAAATAATTTTTTTCATATCTTCTCTCACAGTACGTGGCACTTTTGGACATGCTACAATGTCACCTTCAATTCTTGCTATATGTTGCTTAAATCTTGTTATTCCACTAGTAACCACACGCCCACAAAAATTACATGTCATTTTAGATCTATTATTATTATTATTAGGTATTACAAATTTCCACCCAATATCATCACTAGGCTCACCATCTTTTCCTTTCTTTCCCATTAACAAATCTACAAACAAGAAAAAAATCAATTACAAGTGATATCATAATTATATATATATAAGCAAACAAACATATATAACCACATAACTTAAGTATATAATTATATAACTTAAGTATATATATATATATATATATATATATATATATACACACACACACTTAAGTTATATAATTATAAGTAAACAAACAAATATAATTACATAAATTTTATATATAATTATATAACAACAAGTGTGTGTGTGTGTATATATATATATATCTTATGTAATTACAATTATCATTACATAAGATATAATCATATATACACAATACATACATACATACATATATGTATGTACGTACCTTTTGACAATTTTCTTCAAACTCTCAATAATATAAGTAATGCAGTTTGTGTTAAGGTGATGGCAATTTTTTTTTTGAAAGGTTGCCTTCAAATTCAAATGTTGTAGGAAATTTATAGATGTCCATTTAAGAATGGCTATGAACACATGTGAATCAATTGCTCTGCATTTTGGAATTTAAAAAAAAAATCTCTTGCCACTTTTAGTCTTTTAAGTAATAATGTATTGACAAGTCATGACTTCCACTACTCAATGTTTGTAATAATTTAAAAGTTTTAGAGATTCTTTCGATGCTTTTTGGACATGAGTGTATATGACTATATGGTACCAATAATTGATGTTGCATGAACTTGAAGTTTAGTTAAGTTTGTAGTTTGTATGCTTTTGAATTTGAAAGGAATCTCTGCAAAAGTGCACATTTAGTCCTAAAAAATAATCTCTACAAATGTTCAACTTGAAGTTTGTATTTTTTCCAATAATTTTTGTGCTATAGTAAAAGGCAAATTTTATAAACTTTTAATGATTATAATAATTGATGGAAGGTTTATATCCATTAAAAAAAATTAAGTACTATAACATTTGTGGTAAAAAATAAAATAAAATCATGTAATGTCTAATGATTCACTAATAACAAAATTTTTAGTTCACAAAATATATCTATTGTAATTAATTATATAATATAAAATTAATTATATAAAATTAATAAGATAAATACAAATTATATATATATATATATATATATATATATATATATAATTTTAATAATATAACAATCATTTTTCACAAATAAATAAGAAATTAAAAAATTACATTTATATATAATTACAAATACTTTGAATAATATCTTTATAAATACAATTAATAATAATTATACAAAAAATAATAGGCCCAAACACTTGACTATAGGTTGATATCCACTTCTTTTAGATATTTCTTAACTTGGGTTACTTGCTGGGCTGGGCTTCTTCTTCTTCTTCTTCTTCTTCTTCTTTAGATTTCTGTGTAACAAAAAATCACAAGCATATCACCTGACTTAGAAAAAAAATGGCCAACTCATCTACAAAATATGCATTGTCGTTTTTAGCGATTCCGAACCGGCTATGTATCGGATCGACCTCCTTAAATTCTGGTACGAAACGGCTGATACGCACAGCATCAGCCATTTTTTAATATCCTTTTCCAACTCTCACCTTGCTCACACGATTATACCTTTTTAGATCATTTAAAATTACAACAACACCTAAATCATAATTGTAGAATAACCATATTTTATTTATGTACCTTTAATTAACAGACTTTGCTTTTTAGCATGTTTATCATTTATAACATTTTTTAAGTACAGAAATTGAGCAAGTAGAACATAATTTAATTGAATTATTATCTCTCTAGACTTTTGAAATGCTACGAACAAACAATAGCATATGAGAATAATAAAATACTTATTGTCCTTTCTTTAAGAGATCAAATTCACAAATCACAATAACGACCACAACAATAAAAATAAATGGTAGTCAGTTTGGTAGCTTGTGAAAATTGCACAACGAAAAATTTCTCAAATAACAGGGAACCAAATAGTTTTTCACGTTAAAAAAACAACAACAAAAGAAAAAAATTCAAGAAAATTAAAATTAATGAATTTTAACTCATACTTGTGGTAGTTCATTTCAAAGGAAAACGTGGTTACTGTAGATTTAAGTTTTTTTTTCTTTTTATCACCTAAAAATTTCAGTTAAACTAATCAAAATAAAAGTTAGATTGAGAATGGATTAATTAAACACAAAATTAGATGAAATAAAAGAAGAAATTAGCGTATGCTGCAAAAGGTAGTTTTTTCATGATTTACCTTTCTTTTCTTCTTTCTGCAAGTCTTCAAAGAAAAGAAAGCTCATAATCTTTGAGCTTTTCAAAACGGTCTCTAGAACTACAAATATGAGAATTGAATTGATAATTAGTGACAAAAACAAGAAGAGAAATGCTTGAATGAAAAGCTCGTAACACAATATAGTAATTGATGATAAAGCAGTACATAAATTGAGGAATAAAGAGAGAACCTACGATGTGAAGCCCCGATTGAGAGATAAGAGAAAAGATGAACAACACAGCAGCAACAAGGGCCAAGCAAATGAAATGTTGAATCGTTTCATGGCTTTTGAACTTCCATGGACTCCCTCGTATCTCAACCATTTGCTTAAAATGTAAAGCAAAAGCATTTGCAATGCATATACATAATTTCATGTTCTTCATCAACCAACATCAATTCATTAAGTTCCCAAGTCTCAAATTTCAATTACGCACTAATCACAAAAAAAAAATCAAAACTTTAATAAATTTTGATTCTAATAGTAATTCCTACAAAACCCAAATCAAATCCGGCTTTATAATTTCAAACCCACAAACCCAAAGCCCATCAGAACATTGAAAAAAAAATGAAAATTCACAATAATTGATCAAAAAAATAATGCCAAATCAATAAAAAAAATACTAACCTCAAGAACCTCCTCTACTGTCAATAACTTCCCAAGAATCTGATTCCTCTCCGGCTTTATTTTCTCCACATTTTACCTCCTCTGCCTGAATCTAAGCAACAGTCCCTGTCCATTTCCGATCAAGCTTACCGGATGAAATGGAAAAGATTATTTTGGTTCACAAAACCAAATTGGCTCAAGACTTAGATTGGATTCTAAGGCCGTATAATTAACTGATTGGATTAGAGAAAAACAATAGTGGAGAAAAGAAAAGAAATGCAAAATGGTAAGGGAGGAATAAGAAAAGAAAGGAAACTCAAGGGAAGTAAAGAAACATAAATTGAAAAGCAAAGGTAAAATGGAAAAGAAAATCAACGAACCTGAACCATTCTCTCGTAATCATTGTCATGTTTTAAAGCTGACACATGGCACAACCTAGGCACAATTGAGATAAGGTGGCAAAATTCATACACTAGTTATTATATTCCTAATGACTGTGGTGTTTTCAAGCTAACATATTGCATAACCTAGGCACAGTTAATATAAGGTAGCAAAATTTATACACTTTGTTATTATATATTCATATAGACATAGATATAGATATATATAAATAGAAATGGGTATGTTGTTATTATGTGTGTATGTATGGAAAGTAACCGCCGTTAGGGATTTGTATCAAACTGGTAAGGTCGAGATCAGGGGCAAACAGAAAAGTAAAATTGGGTATCGAATTAGTGAAAATGGTGATTGACCCAAAGTTAAAATGGGAAATAAATGCATCGGGTTAGAAACTCAAAATTATTGGGTAAAGGTCAATTAAACGGATCATATTGGACAACTAAGTCGTAAATCTAAATTTAATGAGCCCAATGACAAAAGATAAGTAAATATATTTATAATTTTAAGGTTGAAGCCCAAAGTTACAAAATATGAGAGCCCAACTAATTCTTAATTTACTACCTATTTCGGCTCTAGAATGCTTAAAGCCTAAAATACTAAGTTTTTCTTCATTCATTTACAACATAATAAATAACTTGTATATACTTCTAATATTCTAGTTCAATTACATAAGAGAGACATAAAAAATAAATGTCATTTTCTTATGTAAAATTCTCTACAGTATCATATGTCCAAAATGAATTTGTATGTTTGAATATAGGCAGCATCAAAAATCACATTCTAAGTTTTGCTCTTGCAAAATATGCACCAAAAAACAAAAAGACCTTTCCTACAATGAAACAAAAAAATGACTGAGGCTCATATTTGAAAACAATGGCTAATGTAGCAAGCAAGAAAAAAAATTACAATTAGTTGTGACTCAGAATAAATGTTTTAATTCATCTAAGATACAACACCACATTATTGGCTACAATGAAATGCCCCCCAAATAAATGCAATACCAGTGATCTCAAATTTAAACAAGTCAGGAACAAGGTGGAAGCTTCATCATCGCTATAGCCAAGGATGTAGATAAAACAAAATAGGTAGCACACTGAACGAAACATGCTACAGAAGTGAAGATATATGAATCAAGGCAAGCAGTTACTCAAAGCCTGAATTAAGCAAATTATAGCAAGGAAATATTTAAGGCTAGCAGGCACATAATCAATGCAAGCAGTTACTCAAAGAAAGAAGGCAACAAATACAATTAGAGAGCAATGCATGCAAATAATGGAAAATAAAGATAAAAAAAAAAGGCAGGCTCAAAAGTCAGAAATAATCAATTAACTCAGGTTAAGAACGCAATAACAATTTCTTGGCTGCAATTATATGACACCTAAGAGAATGCAATAACATTTTCTAGTTGTATTATTCATGTCACCTAAGAGAGTGTAGCCAAGTAATTCTATGACTCATAGCATAGTGGAAGCTTCATTAAAGCCTGAACAAATTAGAGTAGATAGAAATAAGCACATAAATTGAATAAGAAATGTAAATTAAAAAATAAATAAGCAATAAAGTTTTAAGTTTTTTAATGCAACTTCTTGTTTGCCACTACAATTTTGCAAATGCCATTAGAATTATATTACATTTGATGTTGGTTATGATGGACCAACACCCACAGGTGGAAGATCTTTAAGCAAAGCAACCAAATCCAAATAAATTGTTAGTAAATAAAGATAATAATAAAAAAAATGTTAAACAGAAGCAAATTGAGTCTAGATAGACCTTGCTTAAAGTTTTCAAGTTCATTAATTTCTTCTTTAATAAAAAAGCAATATTTGCTCAATCTTAACCAATCTTATGTATAAATTATAGCTTCCATAATCCTAGGAGTTAAAGAACTCCTAAATCCATCAAGCACCCTCCCTCCAGTGCTAAAAGTAGATTTTGAAGCAACGGTTGATATTGGAATGACTAAAACATCATTAGCCATTCTAGAAAGTAGAGGAAACCTTTCAGCATTTACTTTCCACCATCTCAAAATATCCAAATCCCCTATTTCTTCTATAACAGACTCACAAAGATAAATATCAAAGTTAGACCTCTTGCTTCCACCAGAGCCATATCTAATTTATACTGCTTAAATTATGCTTTCAGCACAGACAAAGGTTTAGAAGAAAGTGCACAAGCAGACACAGTATCATATTATCCCACAAGAGATGATTGAGCAGCAAATTTAAATTGACCATATACAGCCACATAATCATCAAATAATTCAAAGAGACTATTATGCATAAATTTTAGTAAGCTGCCACATAAATTACGTCCAAACATTTGATACAAAGAAAAAGAAAAATATTCAAGCTTGTATATAAGATCTAACACATATGCAATTAAAATCAAATTATTCATCTTCTTAGCACCCCCCCCCCCCCAAATATTTGTAAAATTTCTATTTCATATTCAAACCCATGGCTCTCATATTTAGATTAGTAGGATTGCTTCTACTAATTTAAAATGTAATATAAATTAGATATTTTAGAAAAAAGAACATGTGAAGTCACATAAAGAGAACTAGAAATTCTCTTTGTCATTTCATAGAAGTGTTCAAGTAACTCCACCATTTTCTTGACTTTATCTAGTCACAATAATCAGGCACATCATCTTTCAAATCACATTTAAATGATGACTTAGATTCATCGTACTTGTCAAAAGCCTTTTCATAAACACTTTTAATTTTTAGCATTAAATAAGTAGAGTTCCATCTTGTAGGAATATCAAGTGACAAACATGCTTTACAATTAATCCCAACTAAGTGCAAACTCCCTAAATTTCCTTAGTCTAGTTGGTGAGTTTCTTATATATCTAATACATTCTTGAACCTTTTTAATAAATTCATTAACTTCTTTCAAGCCATCTTGCACAACTAAGTTCAAAATAAGAGTAGTGCACCTCATATGTAAGTACTTACATCTAACAGAATTAACACCCCAACTTTTTTGAAACACTCCATGGCAGTGTCATTTGAACTTGCATTATTTAGTGTGACAGTGAAAATATTTCTAAGCCCCCACTCAAGCAAGCAGTTTTCCAAAACTTTGGAAATGTATTCACCCTTGTAAGATAAAATAGGCACAAAACATATAATTTTCTTATTCAACTTCTACTAGTAATCTATAAAGTGAGCCATGATGCACATATAATTAATTCGTTGAATAGATGTCCTTGCATCAGTTATAAAGCTCACCCTTTGACATTGATTATGAAAGAAATTTTTTTTTAAGGATTGCCTCTCAAGAAAGAACACATCAAGACAATCCTTTGTTAAAGTCCATTTGGGTGGCAATTTAAACCTAGGATAGGGCACACTTAAGAAATTTTTAAACCACTCCTCATGCATAAATTTAAAAGGTAGCTCATCAATAATTAGCATGTGTGCAAGATACTTCCTTCTTGATTAAACTTTTAGGCGCCTAATGTGCCTATTCTTACACATTCTTTATTAGCTTCCACATTAGTTGACATAGGTTATAATGTTTAAAGTGATTATCTAGAGTTTTTTGTAAGTTGGTTTTTTCATACAACTAAGCATATGATTATGAAGAGAAGATGTATCGTCCGTCTTAGAGAGGCAATGAATTATTGTAGCACAATATATGCACCTTGCTTGAGCCATTACTCCTGCTGCATTTCTTATTTGCTTGAAGTGAACCCAAGCTTTTGATTTGGGTTCAACCACTTTCCATTTCTTTGTTTTATGTTGCTTAAAGTTGTTTTCATTAGATGCTTCCACCCTTTCTTAGCCTTTGCCTTGGGTACTTTTATAACCACCCGCAACAACAATATTAGTAGCAGTAATACCACTACTTTTGCATCTATAAGCCAAAGGAAAATGCATAAAATATTAATTAGAATCAGTGTAATCAATGAACAAAAGCAATCTAATAAAAAATGCACCAAATTCATCAAATAAAAAAACTAACATGATTATGGACTTTTAAAATTCATTAAATAAATAATAAAGACAATTTTGTCATAAATATCCTTAGACTATAACATATATGAAACATATATCCTTAGATCAATTTTTTCAAAAAAAAAAAAATCAAATAGCAAAACAGATAAGTGACCAAACTATTACTGCATACCATCTCAAAACAAATGCAATCTTCAAGAAAAAATGCATTCAAATCTTAAATATTGCTTTTTCTCTTTTACTTTACATAAAGTAATAAAGCATCATCATGAAAGGATAAGACTCTAAATCACTAATCACCATTATTTAGTGGCCGAGCTTTTCTACAACAATTGAACTCATAATAATTTAAAATTCAAAAAAAAAACACAAGACTCTAAACCACTAATCACCATAAAAATTGCATTATTATTTTGTGAATGTTTCAAATCAGAACCACACAAGTCTAATAATCCATTACAGAAAATAACTATAGTTCATAACAAATTTTTGGAAAAAGCAATAAAAAAATATAGCCGAGTTAGACAGTAACCACAAAATAAAAAAACCACTAGGTGATTGAGTCAATGGGCAAATTAATACAAAGCACAACCATAAATACACAAATTAAATAATTTCATACTATTAAATAAGAACATGACTTATTTGATTCAAAATTTTATTAAAAAGAATCAAATAATTTAAACAAAAAACATGTTCACTTGTAATTAAACATATTTAATTAAAAATATTTTAAAGAAAAACATATAAATTTATAAGGGTTTTTTATATTAAAAACAAAAAAATTGTATTAATTAAAAAATAAAATAAAAATGTTCTTCTTTAAGAGATAAATCAATACAAAATAAAAAAAATTATAAAACACTTTTTACCAAAAAAAATTACATCAATTTTCTGTACACTAACAGTCATTAAAAAATTTTTTTGAAAAATAAAATATGAATATTGTTTGAAATTTTTCACCTTTAGTGTAGATCTTCAACTGAAGGAACTCTGAGCCTCCATCGTTTGTTTAAAACATAGAGATCTCAAGGAGAATGCAGATCTCCTTTAAAACTTCCACCTTTTGTTAGATTAGAGAGATCTATTGTGTATTTAAAGGGCTTCTAAACTAAATATAAAAGAACAAAAGGAAAAACAATATTAATCATCACTATAATATAAGGTTTTTTTTTTTAAAAATGTCACATCAAAAGATATAAAAATGTGTCACAACACTTACACAAAGAAATTTAAATAAACGAAGAGAAGTGGATAACATAAATAGATCAATGATTTATTGATTAGATCTCTCAAAATAATTATAGGTATCTCAAATCATCAGTAGAAACAAAATATAGGTGAACAAATCAATAGGTGACGATCTCATAACACATAGATCATTATTAAGAGCAAGGAGTCATTTGCATACATCAAGAGTAATGGGTCGAGGGCAGCTAGGTTTGGGATTGAGGGTTAAAATATTAAGAAAGACAAGGGGGCTAGGTATAGAGAGAGAATATAAAGATCATTAATGTTAGAAAATGAGAGGTGGTGTGAAAATGAGAGGTCTGTTAGGGTTAGAGGAGAATATGATATATATATATACTTAGGGTTAATTAACCCTAATCATAAAACAACATCGTTTTGAATGTCAAAAATTCGGGCGGATCAGTTTTCTTACCATTGAAATCAAACTGCTACCTGAATCGGATGATTTTGGCCCAACACCCACCGACCCACCTCTCACACATCTTCCACCTTATCCTGTCTTCAATCTTCAGGCGGATTCAAATTCGATTATTCGAGCAGGCGGACATTTGCACACCCCCAACTGCTGCTATTTATACATGAGAAGGCAATTAGGTTTAGAAGGGGAGTACACGTGTGGGTTTGGGATTGGACTATCAATGTTCACACCACATAAAGTTGTAAGATTGAGTTGTTTCCATGTGCATGGAGAGGCTTTTGCTTAGGATTAAAAAAAAAAGAGAATTTTCAAACAATGTACAGCTTAATGTAATAAATTTGTATCATAACGCCACCTGCTTCAAGCCCATGTGCACTTATTAGTTTTCTTTCTTTCTTTCATAAACTAGGCTTCCAAATTTCATATTTTAAATTGGATTCAAGCCCTCCATAAATCATGACTTTTTTTTAAAAAATATAATTCTCTTGTTGTTTAGTGCTATAATAATTTTAACTAATTTAAATTGAATTTGATAAATTTTATAAAAATACATTAACCTAGATAATTTATGAAAATTTTATATTTTTTTTGAACAATTAATTTTTTTTTGGAAAGGCCATACCACGTAAATATCGATAGTTTGCATAACAGAAGGTAGTCATCTCTTTTTAAATTGATCGTCAAAATTCAAATTTTACACCTTAATATATCCTTGAAAAAATTTACCACTTAACCAATGCGACTACACATTCCATGCAATTCAAACTTATTAAAAATACAATAAAAATTTTTAAACAATTAATTTAATATAATTATACATAATTTAAACTCCAAACATTAAATAAAAATTATTTTTTCATTTGTTAATCCTTTTTTTAACAATTAATATAAATAATTAAATTTTCAACACCATAAGAAAAAGAGAAAAGAATTAGGGTTCAAACCTACTCTTCTTAGAATATTCACACTATTTTTTTTTTTGCCACTTAACTAGTCATGGGGAACTCTATCCACTAATTTGGTCAGTAGAATTGATATATTCGTATAAATGATGACTTTCTCTAATTGATTGGCTGTGTTATGAAATTTTATTCAGATCAATAGAATTAAGCCCAGTGTGCATGCTCATAGGAATCATATGAAGCCATCCGTCATTGAACAAAAATCTTAAAAGGTAACAATTGACGTACTAGAGAATCTACACATAACCAACTAACCATTGTAATGTAATGGCACGTGTGATAGGTAGGAGGTGTATCCAATCCCATGTTCTTGTCCTTGTGCTAGTTAATCTAGGATATTTTCTTAGCTGGTCGAATTTATTCCCCCTCCTTTCTCAAAAGTTCTTTTTTTTCTTCTTTTTTTCACATTCCACAATATATGAGATACCATTTGTTGATTCACTCGCATAACCCTTCATAACTTGAATTGATGGATTTTTGTAGCTTGATCTTGAATCAAATATGAACTTGGTGAAGAACACCTTTAATGATCTAATATAACTTGAAGAAAATATTGTGCATATATTAGGAATAAATTGTATAATATTATTTTGTACAATATAATATTATTTATCAATTTTATCAAAATAGTTGTTCAATTAAATTGTTAGAGAATTTAATACAATTTAATAAATATGCAATTATCATATGTTGATGAAATTTTAATTAGGAATCACTTATTGAAATGTATCTAGACCTAAGGTCTCTAAAGAATATTTTCTTTAAAATATTCTAATTTTATTTGTTTGGTTATGTTCAAAATATTTTATTTGATTTAGAGAGTTTGTTGATGTGCTAAATATCTAAGGATTTAGAAAATTATTCAAATCTCTAATGGTAATTAATATCAACAAACCATATGCAACTCATTTTTATTTTTGTTTCTTGTATTTAAAAATATTTCTGGATTTGCATTCTGCATTTCACAATCTAGAATATATTCTTTTGGCCACAACACTCAAATTAATAGTTTAATACCTCAAATTTTAGAATATTACATTTTGACTTATTAGTCCTTAATTAATTTTACATGGAATGTGATATTCTTTAAATTGAACACTATTTTAATATATACAAATCTTTTTTCATGTAAAAGCAAACGGTATTTTTAAAAATTTTCTCCTTATTTTAGTTATTTGTAGAAATTCTTTAAGCCATCCAAGTTGTATTTAAGATGTTGTCAAAGAATCCAACATTAGGATTTAGTCTCAATAAAGTTTCTAATGGCAAAGCTATAACATCAACAACTGAAAAATTTGCTCCATTGATGAAGATCGAATTGGGGTTTTCATATGGTTAAAATAGTGGATGACCAGCCAATTGTGCTGCAAAATTTTAAAATCATATAACATAACTAATATTCAAGGGTATATAATAAAATCACGACCATTAACATATTTATTATAATAATCAATTTGATTGAGATATCTTACTTAATCAAATATATAAAATGAATGATTAACATGATAGATGATATATCAAAAATATCAAAAATAGATTTTAGAACATTAAAATCAAGTTTGTAAGTATCAGAGAGAGCAGATGAACTCTAGTGTGTTAAATGACGCTTAAATACACATAATCGCTCATAAGAGTGTGTGAACCATGCACCCAAGTGCATGCACAATGCCCATATGTGCATAATCATACTTCATATATGGTATTTTCATAATTTTATTTGCATATTATAAAACTTATTATGCAATTTAGTGTTAGGTCTTTTCATAATTTTATTTGCATATTATAAAATGTATTATAATGGACAGATTGCCATTTTTTGAACATTTTATCAAATTTTCCTTCTAACCTCTTTTGAGCTTCATCTTGTTGGTTCACTTTTGTTGATATCACATCCATGAATTTCTCCATCTTGCTTTCCCAAGAGGTTACTGATGATGAACCTTTATCCTATTGGAATTGAGATTGGTAATGTTGAGCATTCTGACCTCCAAAACTTTGTGGTCTCCATTGGTTGTTTCTTTGATTGCTCTTAGAGAGATTAGGATGGTTTCTCTAGCTATGATTGTAATTGAAGTTGTTCACATAGTTTACATTTTCCATTAATTATCCTTGCATCGATTGACACTCTATTGTAGGATGATCACCCTGACACAATTCATAAGAAGAAGATTTAGATATAGATACAACACTAACACTCATTTGGTTTATTTTATTGGATAAAGCATCCAATGTTGCATTTATCATGGTCAAACTATTGACTTCAATGGTTCCTCTTTGGAATAGCCCTATATCACAACAAATGTAAGGAAACTGAATTGTGTTTTTATATAAACCGGATTCATTATATTTCAATAATAATCATTTTCATAATATAATCTTTTATTGTTTGGATATAGTTGTTGTCATGAATATACAATTTTAATGAGCACAATTCGGTTAATTTTATTAATATATGAAGTAATAAATATCCAAATGCATATTACATGATATCTAATGATTTGTTCCTTAAGATTTCATTATAAATATAAAAGAAATTTATATTTTATAATTAGTTGCAATTAAATGATTACTCTTATTGCATAAATCACGGCCCATTTAGCCTCATTATAATTTAAAAAAAAAAACTAGTTGTGAATCTGTGTTTTATACGGACTGTAAATGATATAAATATTTTAAAATAAATAAATAAATAATTTTAATAAATTTAAAAGTGCAAATTAATCAAATGTAAGTGTGATGAGCACTTATTATTTTTAATACTATTTTTAATTATTGAATAAATAAAAAAATATAGAAAAGTAGTGAAAGATTATATTTATAAAATAGCTATAATAATAGGGTTATGAAGTTATATTTTGGATAAAATATCAAACTGAATATTTTTACATTAAAAAAAATTTGTATATTCACGACTAACATCAACAAACCCTTTGGTATCCATGTATGAAATCCAATATTTATCAATGCGGAAAATTGTGGAGTAATCATAGATTATTAAAATAACATAGGAATTCCAAATGGAGAACACCTATACTTATAATTATGTTTAAGAATTATTAATTTTTAAATATACTCTATTTTTCACTCATTTAAAATTTGAAGTATATTTGATTGAATTATGAAACCTAACCCCAATATTAATTTATTCAAAGTGTTTAATTTCATAACTAATTGTCTATAATAAAAATTAATTAGGAATATAGTATATTATCAAATTGAATATTTATCCAATATTCTTGAACATGATTAATTCATGAACAATTAGTTTAACAAATATAATAAACTTAGATTATTTGTAAAACATTTATAATTCATAAAATTATATACTTAAATATTGACATTGTAAATGATATATTTAATGAATAGCACATACCTTTGGAAATAATATATGTTCATATAATAATATTAAATATACTTAGTTAATTATACTAATTATACCGATGGTTAGTAGCGTAAAAAATAATATCATCAACATATATTTGAACAATTAATAAATCATGCATGGATTTCTTTATGAAAAAAAGTTATGTTAACTTTACCTTTAGAGAACTATTTCTCTAGTAAGAAGTTGCTCAGTCTTTCATACCAAGCTCTTGGAGTTTATTTCAATCTATACAATGCTTTTGAAAGTTTAAAAACATGATTTGGAGAATCAAAATTTTCAAAACCCGGAGGTTGCTCAACATATACCTCCTCTTCAATGAAACCATTTAGAAATGCACTTTTAACATCCATTTGATAAAGTATAAAATCCATGAATGATGCAAATGCAAGTAGCATTCGAATAGCTTCTAACCTTACAACGGGGGTAAAGGTTTCATCATAATCAATGCTTTCCTCTTAATTATAACCTTTAGCTACTAGTCTGGCTTTGTTCCTAGTTATAACACTTTGCTCATTGATCTTATTTCTAGACACTCATTTGGTGCCTATAATAAGATGATGTTTTGGTCTAGGAACCAAGGTCCAAACCTTATTTCTCTCAAATTGATTTAACTCTTTTTGTATAGAAAGGACCCAAAATTCATCACTTAATGCATCATCAACATTTTTTGGCTCAGAATGAAGGCTAAATATATAATAGACTTGAGTTTAAATCTAGTAGTTACTCCTTTTGTAGTATCACCTATGATGAGGTCTTAAGGATAAGCTTTCTTAAATTGTTAATCCTTTGGAAGTTCATTCTTTCAGGTAGATTAAGATATATCTTCATTGTCTTCCTTGCTTGGACCTTCAAGTTCCAAAGCTTTACTAGCATTTTCTTCTTGAGTATCCACAATCTCATTGTCACCTACAAGATCATCAACACTATAAACATCCTTTCTAGAATCAAACGAGTGTGATTCATTAAAGACAACATGCATTGACTTTTCAACTATTAGAGTCTTATTATTAAACACTCTATATGCTTTATTAGAGGTGGAATAACTTAGGAATAGTCTATGGTTTGTGCTCAGTATGATCAATGATGATTTTGGATGCTTGACTGGTTTTCTTACCCTAGTACCTAAAGCTTTGGACTACTTCAATGGCGGCAAATTAGGCACAACAATTGGTCCATGTATGCTACTGTGTTTAAGGGTGCACTTCTATTGGTATGGAAAAAATCATGTATTGAACCTGATTGTGGTCCTTTGGATATTGGAATATTCATATTCTGCTTTGCTCTGTATGTGATCGACTTAGCAGAGGTGCTTCGTTCATGGTCATCCAAGCCATTGATAGTGCCTTCAATTACTTGCTAGTGCTTTACCTCTTAGGTTATAATTTTGAATGTTAAATGTACCTATAACCATACTTCCCCATGGCTAGTTTGTTCTCCACCTGTAGCCTTGTGCCAACTTTGTAAAAGGTTGTTTTGTTTAATGAAATTTTCATGTTCAAAAAAAATTTGATGAAATTTCTCATCCCATATCATATATAATAATACGTTGATCCCAGACCAAGCCCAAAATTCAAATGGGCAAGTAATTGCTTGTTTGGGAATAGAATTTGTTGCCATATATGTGCAATCTTATTGATAAAATAATAATAAAGAAAATATTTTAACAATTTCACACTTTTTTTCATAATTTTACATAGTCTCTTCATAATTTTATGCACTTTATAATATTAGAAAAATAAACTATTTCCATAATCTTTTAACGAAATATAACATACATCCACACATCCGTTACTTATATTTATATTATTTCTTTTATGGTTATAAATAAAATGCAAGTAGGATTAGCCATCTCAAAACTATCTATATTTCAGATAATCAACAAATCGATATTGTAATATCCCGTGTTTTTAAAAATATTTTTATACTGTACCGGGATATACAGTGTCAATAATTTTTATGCATTATACGATATTTTTATGAGTTGATATGTATTTTAAACCTATTTTAATTACTGTCTATTATTTTCAGTATTTTACGTAAAATTTTCCCGGGACTTTCATTTTCGGGGAAATTTTCACGTAAACAATGTATTATTAATTATTTTAAATGTATTTACGGGTTTGCATGAACTCATACATATTTTTAAATTATTAAATAAAGCCTGTGTGTGTATATTTATTTAATTAGGGTTTATTATTACCCTAATATTTTATTATTTATTTATTATTATTTGATTATTTGATTTATTATTAAATTATTAAAATTTATTATTTTATTATTAATTATTTATTAATATTTAATTATTTTAATTTACTTTATTTTTTTTTCTTTTTTCTTTTTTTTTCTTTTCCTTTTTCTTTCTTTTTCTTTTTCTTTCTCTTTCCTTTTCTTTCTTTTTCTTTTTCTTCTTCTTCTTCTTCTTCTCCCGTGGGTGCCCGACGCCACCACCATTCTTCTCACCGTCGTTTCTCCCTCCTCCGGCCACCGTTTTCGACACCGCCGGTCTCTATCTTCTCCTTGAGCTCCGGTGAGTGTTATTCTAGCTTTGGTTTGAGCTAAAATGGTCTAGAATTGCTTAGGTTTTGATTTGAAGTTTTCGGCCACTTTTGGTTTTCGATTTTTTTGAGCTTCGATTTGGATGATTCATGGAAACTTCCTTCACAAATGTTGTTCCTGGTAGTTTAATCTTCATGTATGAATTTTTACAGAATTTTTGGAGGTTGTTTGGATTTTTGGGTATTTTTGAATATTTTAATATTATTTTCTAATTTTCGGAAATTAATTATTTAAATTATGAAATTGGAGTTTATGGTTGAATTAGGTGTTGAAATGAATTATAGGAATTTATTTGGAATTTTTATGAATTTCTAAGTATTTATTTTTAATTATTGAAGTTTATGTGATTTTGTAAAATTAAGTTAATTGTGTTTTAAATTGAATTTAATTGGTTAATTGAGTTTAATTATTGATATTATTGATAAATATGTTGAGAAAATTAATTTTGGATAATTGTATGATTTTTGGTGAATTTTTGAAGTAATTTAGGTATATATATATATATAGGGGTATTTTGGTAATTTTACCCTAAATTGTCTAAAAATGTAATTTAATTGGTTTTAATATTTATTTAAGGTATAAAAATGATTTCTACAAAATATTTGGTATTTTTAACTAATTAAAACTATTTTCCGGGAATTATTTTCAATTATATATATAATATACGGTTTTTCAAATAAAATGAGTTTTAATCGATTTTTACAGTGTTTCAAGATTTATTATGTAATTTCTACGTATGAAATGTATTTTTATGATTTAAGGATATTTTTGGTATATCTGGAATCATTCTGTGCTTGTGGACCCCGATCGATGGACTGTAGTTTGGAGTCCGACCGTGGGATTTTGATTGTGTTGAGCTTGTATTTCGAAGTGTATTTTCTTTGCAGGGTCGGCTCTACTCTTTTGAGTAGAGAGATGTCCGTTTTACAGGGGAGGTTCTGCCGGATTTCCGGTAGAATTCTCGTAAAACGTGATATCCAGTCGAACCCTAATTTCCGATTCTGTGTTGAATACTCTAGATTGAATTCTAGGATTTCTGTTAGGGTTATTCTGATGTCGATTAATTATTTCTTGTTTAGTTGCGCCGAGACCGAGGGTTAGTGGACCAGGCCCGTCGGACCCGTCTCGTGGAGCGCATTAGGTGAGTTACTATATTATATATATATATGCTTAGGATGCATGATTTAGAAAATGCATGTCTTATTTTGACTAAATATGCATAAATAACATGATTTATATTCAAGTATATTTTTGGTATATAATAAATTATATACATGTTTTATTAATAAAATATATTTAAAATGTTTTTAAATATATTTTTAGTTTAATTCATGATTTGATTGGATTTATTTGGCATATATATACTCAAAATATACCTGGTTTATGTTTGGTGTATTTTCGGTATATATATGGTTTATATTGCTATTTCATTTATATCCATGCATCATTTATTTTTGTGAATGAATGTTTTATATTTAAGAATGAAGGATATCAATAGAACGTGCTACCTAGTGGGCAGCACTAGGACCGAGTACGTACCGGTACGCCTATAGTATTTAGGCTTTATTACTAACTTATTTGTGGATATCGATTTGATTATGATTATTTGATGTGTGAGATGTGGTTTGGGTGTGATTGCTGGAGCTCGGTTGACTAAGTGTCTCGGGGCCAATCACACTGGCAGTTAGACTGCTGGAGCTCGGTTGACTTAGTGTCTCGGGGCCAGTCTACTGTCCATATGGATTAAGTGGATATATTTGGAATCAGTGAGCCTGTATGGCTAGAGTGTTGTTTAACACTATTTTTCTGAGGTTGCGATATTCTAGGGTTCTATGTGATCCTTCATAAAAGTTGATTTTCAAACAAAATATATATAAAAATGATTTTTCTGCATTTGTATGAATTTGCCTGTATATATACATATTACTCATATACTGTTGACTGTATGCATTATCACTTAGAGTGTATGTATATATACTATAGTAATTCACTCAGTGAGGTCTGACTCCCCTCCGTTGACTATTTTTCAGGAGAGTCAACTTCCTCAGACCTCAGTAGCAGGTCGATACGCCGGATTTCTTCCGCCCCGGCTTCTTTATGTAAATTATATACTTGAGTCTTATTTATTTTATCTAGACACTGCAGTAGTTGTGATTTTCAGTAGTTGTGAATTAAAGTATTTGTTTTAAAGAGATGTATTATAGTAAAACTGGATTTGTATAAAGATTATACATTTATGAGATTATATATGCGATGTGATGAGTTTTGAATTGAATCCAGTTGATATTGTAATATTTATGATTTTATTTTTCGCTGCATAAATTTTTTTTTTTTGTTATTATTGCATATTTATTTTATTTTTAGGCTTGCTACGGGTTCCGGATTCGAAAGAATTCCCGTTCCCTAGCGCCGGTCATGACTCCTGTTTTGGGTCGTGACAAAGTTGGTATCAGAGCGAAGTTCGTTTCAGAATGGAGTTCTGTGTCAGGGCTTAGTTATGTGAGTTGTGGCCCTAGTTTTAAAGTTGTGTTTTCTGTTGGACTACTGCAGTGTATTAGGTTCGAGTATGTCTTGATGAGTATTCCTTGCTGTAGTTTTCAGCGTTATTCCTCCGTTGTCTGTTTTGTCTGAATCTTTCCGTTTGTCTTTTCAGAATGAGGAGGCGAGCGCGTGTCGCTCCACCGGTCGTTGAGGCCGAGGATGATGAGTCTTTTCAGGATGAGGTTTTACCTCCTGAGCAGCCAGTTAGACGTAGAGGTCGTGGCAGGGGTAGACCTCGAGGAGCGGCAGGTCGCCGTAGGCAGAGAGAGTTACAGGACGAGGAGCCTGTTGAGCCTGAGTTTGATGTTCCTGTTCCTCCAGTTGTTCAGCCTGTTCAGCCTGCCTATCAGCAGGGTATGTCTGACCCTGAGGCAGCTTTGTTCTATGCCAGAGTTGGCAGGATTGCTTTTGATGGTACTTCTGATCCTTTAGATTTTCTGCATGCGATTGAGACTAGGACTCGGACTGCTCATACCGAGTACCAGCGGATTATGATCGTCGAGTTGTCTGTTGAGGGACCAGCTTTAGATTGGTTCATTCAGATGATCCAGCCTTATATGATGACGATGACATGGGCTCAGTTTCGAGAGCGATTCATGAGGAGATTTTGTCCAGAGCCTCTTCGTTTGAGCTATCGTCTTCGTCTGACCAATATTTCTCATGGAGATCGATCAGTAGAGGAGTATACCCGAGAGTTTCTTCATCTGGGTAGATATGCTGAGGATCTGATGTGAGATCAGTATTTTACGGTTACTACGTATGTTACTGGTTTGGGTTCAGCTTTTGCTGGTATGCCTACAGCAGGTCTTACTCTCGAGTCGGTGATTGAGCTAGCTAAGGAGATTGAGCTGAGGTTAGTTAGGCAGGGAGCGATGCCTGATTATTACCAGTTGGGAGTTCAGTCGAGTGGATTGCAGGCTACTCCGTATTCGAGTTTTCATGTTGGTTCGAGTAGTCAACAGCGAGGTTCGACTCAGCAGAGTCAGAGACAGCAGCAGCGAGTGCATCGGAGCAGTAGACATGGTCGTGGAGGTCAGCGTAGATCATTCAGATTTGGGTCAGGTGCTTCGAGCAGCAGCAGTGGTCGTAGTTCTGGATCAGCGGCCAGTGTTTGTCAGACTTGTGGTAGAGTCCATCAGGGACCGTGTTATCTGACACCATTGACATGTTTCAGATACGGGCAGACAGGACATTTTGCCAGATCGTGTCCTTACCCCGGATATCAGCAGCAGCAGATTCCGCGATTCCCACAGCAGTCGATTGCTAGTGCAGCACCCGTGCCATTTCAGTTGCCACCAGCCCAGCATCAGAGTTCTACTCAGTTTGTTCCACAGCAGAGTCGTGGTAGAGGTACTAGAGGAGGTGCCAGAGGTGTTGGCCAGGCTTCTACCAGTCAGCAGGGAGGTCGAGGCCAGGCCAGAGTTTTTCATCTGACTCAGCAGGATGCTCAGGCATCTAATGCAGTCGTGGCAGGTATTCTTTCTGTTTGTTACCTGGATGCTTTGGTTTTGTTTGATCCGGGTGCCACGCATTCATTTGTTTCTCCTGTTTTTGCTTCTAAATCTTGTTGGCAAGCTTCGAGGATGGCTTTTCCTTTGTCTGTTGCCACTCCTCTGAGTGATTCTTTGGACACCGATATTGTTCTTTCTGGTTGTCCAGTTCTCGTGGGAGATAGAGAATTACCCGCTGATTTGATTTTGTTGGATGTGATGGAGTTCGATGTTATTTTGGGAATGGATTGGTTATCTCAGCATTATGCCGTGGTTGATTGCAGGAATAAGGAGGTGACTTTTAGAATTCCTGGTGAAGTAGAATTTAAGTTTGTTGGTGACAGGAGTTCAGCACCTCAGAATCTTATTTCTGTTATTTCAGCTAGGAAGTTGTTGAGGAAAGGTTGTCAGGGGTTTTTGGCATTGGTTAGGGATACGTTAGTGGAGAAGTTGTCACTCACAGATGTTCCTGTTGCTTGTGAGTTTCCTGATGTTTTTCCCGAGGAGTTGCCAGGTTTACCACCTCATAGAGAGATTGAGTTCTGTATTGATGTGGTTCCAGGTACTACTCCTATATCTATGCCACCCTATCGTATGGCTCCTGCAGAGTTGAGAGAGTTGAAGGAGCAGTTGCAAGAGTTGTTGGAGAAGGGTTTTATCAGACCTAGTGTTTCTCCTTGGGGTGCACCAGTCCTGTTTGTGAAGAAGAAGGATGGTACCCTGAGACTGTGCATTGACTACAGAGAGTTGAATAAGGTGACAGTGAAGAACAAGTATCCTCTCCCGAGGATAGATGATTTATTTGATCAGCTCCAGGGTGCACAATTCTTTTCTAAGGTTGACTTGAGGTCGGGTTATCATCAGCTGCGGATTAGTGAAGCTGATATTCCTAAGACAGCATTCCGCACTCGATATGGTCATTATGAGTTTCTGGTGATGTCTTTTGGTTTGACTAATGCACCAGCAGCTTTTATGGACCTGATGAACAGAGTATTCAGACCGTATGTGGATCAGTTTGTGGTAGTCTTCATTGATGATATACTAGTATATTCGAGGAGTATGGAAGAGCATGTATATCATTTGAGGATTGTACTACAGACACTGAGAGATCATCAGCTTTATGCTAAATTCTCGAAGTGTGATTTCTGGATGGAGAGTGTTTCTTTTCTTGGACACGTAGTGTCTAAAGAAGGTATTCAGGTTGATCCACAGAAGGTTGAGGCAGTATCTGAGTGGCCTAGACCTACTTCAGTTACTGAGATTCGGAGTTTTCTGGGTTTAGCCGGGTATTATAGGCGGTTTGTGCAGGATTTTTCCAGGATTGCAACCCCTATGACTCGCTTGACTCAGAAGAATGTTAGATTCGAGTGGTCAGAAGCTTGTGAGAATAGTTTTCAGTTGTTGAAGGAGAAGTTGACCACAGCGCCAGTATTAGCTTTGCCTAATAGTGTGGATAAGTTCACAGTTTACTGTGATGCCTCTAGAATTGGTCTTGGTTGTGTGTTGATGCAGAATGGAAGGGTGATAGCCTATGCTTCGAGGCAGTTGAAGAAGCATGAGCAGAACTATCCCACACATGATCTAGAGATGGCTGCAGTGATCTTTGCTTTGAAGATTTGGAGACATTATTTGTACGGGGTGACTTGTGAGATATTTACTGATCACAAGAGCCTTAAGTACATTTTCCAGCAGCGAGATTTGAATCTGAGGCAGAGAAGATGGTTGGAATTGTTGAAGGATTATGATTGCGAGATTCTTTACCATCCGGGTAAAGCTAATGTGGTAGCAGATGCCTTGAGTAGGAAGTCCTCAGGTAGTCTTGCTCACATCGGTGTGGAGAGGAGACCATTGATCCAGGAATTGCATCTGATGGTGGATCAAGGTCTGATGATGAAGATCAGTAGATCAGGTGGACTGTTAGCTCAGTTTAAAGTACGATTTGTACTAAGGGATAGGATTAAAGCAGCTCAGAGTCGAGATCCTATTCTAGAAGAGCTTGCAGAGAATGTCAGAGCAGGGAAGTTCACTGATTTCACACTCGATGATGATGGTGTGTTGTGGATCAGTGGTAGATTGTGTGTTCCAGATGTGGATGACTTGAGAGAAGAGATCCTAGAGGAAGCACATTCTACAGCCTACAGCGTTCATCCTAGTGTTACTAAGATGTACCACAGTATCAGAGATCTATACTGGTGGGATGGATTGAAGAAGGATGTCGCTGATTATGTTGCTAAGTGTCTGACTTGTCAGCAAGTGAAAGCCGAACATCAGAAGCCTTCTGGGAAGCTTCAGCCTCTTCCTATTCCCGAGTGGAAGTGGGAAAGGATAGCTATGGATTTTGTGGTCGGTTTACCTCGTTCGAAGGATGGATACGATTCCATCTGGGTGATTGTAGACAGATTGACGAAGTCTGCACATTTCTTGCCTGTGAAAGCCACATATTCAGTTGCTAGATTGGCGAAGTTGTATGTGAAGCATGTTGTGTGCCTTCATGAAGTACCTGTGTCCATTGTGTCAGATAGAGGTTCGGTGTTTACTTCTCGTTTTTGGCAGAAGTTGCAGGAAGCGATGGGCACTAGGTTGGATTTCAGTACTGCTTTTCATCCTCAGACAGACGGTCAGTCTGAGAGGACGATCCAGACACTGGAAGATATGTTGAGGATGTGTGTCTTGGATTTGGGAGGTAGCTGGGATGATCATTTGGCACTTGTTGAGTTTGCATATAATAACAGCTACCATAGCAGTATTGGTATGGCACCATATGAGGCGTTGTATGGAAGGAAGTGTAGATCCCCGTTGTGTTGGGATGAGATTGGTGAGAGAGCTTTGACTGGACCAGAGATGGTTCAGGATGCTGCAGAGAAAGTCGCCGTGATCAAGAGCAGGTTAGAGACCGCAGTTAACAGACAGAAGAGTTATGCGGATCCTAGGCGCAGAGATGTGGAGTTTCAGGTTGGAGATTTCGTTTTTCTGAAAGTATCTCCGATGAAGGGTGTGATGAGATTTGGCAGGAAGGGTAAGTTAGCACCGAGATACATTGGACCGTTTGAGATTCTGGAGAGAGTTGGCACTGTTGCATATCGGTTGGATTTGCCTCCGAGTATGTCACAGGTGCATCCAGTATTTCATATCTCGATGTTGAGGAAGTATATCTCAGATCCTTCACACGTGTTGCAACCCGACAGTGTAGAAGTGAGTGAAGATTTGACGTTTGTGGAAGAACCTGTGGCGATCGTAGATTTTCAAGTTCGACAGTTACGATCGAAGCAGATTCCGATGGTCAAGGTTTTGTGGCGTAGCGACAGAGTTGAAGAGCATACGTGGGAGACTGAAGCTGAGATGCGAGCTTCTTACCCGTATCTCTTTCCTTCCTGATTCTGTAATCTTGTTTTTAGAATTCGGGGACGAATTCCTGTAAGGGGGGAAGACTGTAATATCCCGTGTTTTTAAAAATATTTTTATACTTTACCGGGATATACAGTGTCAATAATTTTTATGCATTATACGATATTTTTATGAGTTGATATGTATTTTAAACCTATTTTAATTACTGTCTATTATTTTCAGTATTTTACGTAAAATTTTCCCGGGACTTTCATTTTCGGGGAAATTTTCACGTAAACAATGTATTATTAATTATTTTAAATGTATTTACGGGTTTGCATGAACTCATACATATTTTTAAATTATTAAATAAAGCCTGTGTGTGTATATTTATTTAATTAGGGTTTATTATTACCCTAATATTTTATTATTTATTTATTATTATTTGATTATTTGATTTATTATTAAATTATTAAAATTTATTATTTTATTATTAATTATTTATTAATATTTAATTATTTTAATTTACTTTATTTTTTTTTCTTTTTTCTTTTTTTTTCTTTTCCTTTTTCTTTCTTTTTCTTTTTCTTTCTCTTTCCTTTTCTTTCTTTTTCTTTTTCTTCTTCTTCTTCTTCTTCTCCCGTGGGTGCCCGACGCCACCACCATTCTTCTCACCGTCGTTTCTCCCTCCTCCGGCCACCGTTTTCGACACCGCCGGTCTCTATCTTCTCCTTGAGCTCCGGTGAGTGTTATTCTAGCTTTGGTTTGAGCTAAAATGGTCTAGAATTGCTTAGGTTTTGATTTGAAGTTTTCGGCCACTTTTGGTTTTCGATTTTTTTGAGCTTCGATTTGGATGATTCATGGAAACTTCCTTCACAAATGTTGTTCCTGGTAGTTTAATCTTCATGTATGAATTTTTACAGAATTTTTGGAGGTTGTTTGGATTTTTGGGTATTTTTGAATATTTTAATATTATTTTCTAATTTTCGGAAATTAATTATTTAAATTATGAAATTGGAGTTTATGGTTGAATTAGGTGTTGAAATGAATTATAGGAATTTATTTGGAATTTTTATGAATTTCTAAGTATTTATTTTTAATTATTGAAGTTTATGTGATTTTGTAAAATTAAGTTAATTGTGTTTTAAATTGAATTTAATTGGTTAATTGAGTTTAATTATTGATATTATTGATAAATATGTTGAGAAAATTAATTTTGGATAATTGTATGATTTTTGGTGAATTTTTGAAGTAATTTAGGTATATATATATATATAGGGGTATTTTGGTAATTTTACCCTAAATTGTCTAAAAATGTAATTTAATTGGTTTTAATATTTATTTAAGGTATAAAAATGATTTCTACAAAATATTTGGTATTTTTAACTAATTAAAACTATTTTCCGGGAATTATTTTCAATTATATATATAATATACGGTTTTTCAAATAAAATGAGTTTTAATCGATTTTTACAGTGTTTCAAGATTTATTATGTAATTTCTACGTATGAAATGTATTTTTATGATTTAAGGATATTTTTGGTATATCTGGAATCATTCTGTGCTTGTGGACCCCGATCGATGGACTGTAGTTTGGAGTCCGACCGTGGGATTTTGATTGTGTTGAGCTTGTATTTCGAAGTGTATTTTCTTTGCAGGGTCGGCTCTACTCTTTTGAGTAGAGAGATGTCCGTTTTACAGGGGAGGTTCTGCCGGATTTCCGGTAGAATTCTCGTAAAACGTGATATCCAGTCGAACCCTAATTTCCGATTCTGTGTTGAATACTCTAGATTGAATTCTAGGATTTCTGTTAGGGTTATTCTGATGTCGATTAATTATTTCTTGTTTAGTTGCGCCGAGACCGAGGGTTAGTGGACCAGGCCCGTCGGACCCGTCTCGTGGAGCGCATTAGGTGAGTTACTATATTATATATATATATGCTTAGGATGCATGATTTAGAAAATGCATGTCTTATTTTGACTAAATATGCATAAATAACATGATTTATATTCAAGTATATTTTTGGTATATAATAAATTATATACATGTTTTATTAATAAAATATATTTAAAATGTTTTTAAATATATTTTTAGTTTAATTCATGATTTGATTGGATTTATTTGGCATATATATACTCAAAATATACCTGGTTTATGTTTGGTGTATTTTCGGTATATATATGGTTTATATTGCTATTTCATTTATATCCATGCATCATTTATTTTTGTGAATGAATGTTTTATATTTAAGAATGAAGGATATCAATAGAACGTGCTACCTAGTGGGCAGCACTAGGACCGAGTACGTACCGGTACGCCTATAGTATTTAGGCTTTATTACTAACTTATTTGTGGATATCGATTTGATTATGATTATTTGATGTGTGAGATGTGGTTTGGGTGTGATTGCTGGAGCTCGGTTGACTAAGTGTCTCGGGGCCAATCACACTGGCAGTTAGACTGCTGGAGCTCGGTTGACTTAGTGTCTCGGGGCCAGTCTACTGTCCATATGGATTAAGTGGATATATTTGGAATCAGTGAGCCTGTATGGCTAGAGTGTTGTTTAACACTATTTTTCTGAGGTTGCGATATTCTAGGGTTCTATGTGATCCTTCATAAAAGTTGATTTTCAAACAAAATATATATAAAAATGATTTTTCTGCATTTGTATGAATTTGCCTGTATATATACATATTACTCATATACTGTTGACTGTATGCATTATCACTTAGAGTGTATGTATATATACTATAGTAATTCACTCAGTGAGGTCTGACTCCCCTCCGTTGACTATTTTTCAGGAGAGTCAACTTCCTCAGACCTCAGTAGCAGGTCGATACGCCGGATTTCTTCCGCCCCGGCTTCTTTATGTAAATTATATACTTGAGTCTTATTTATTTTATCTAGACACTGCAGTAGTTGTGATTTTCAGTAGTTGTGAATTAAAGTATTTGTTTTAAAGAGATGTATTATAGTAAAACTGGATTTGTATAAAGATTATACATTTATGAGATTATATATGCGATGTGATGAGTTTTGAATTGAATCCAGTTGATATTGTAATATTTATGATTTTATTTTCCGCTGCATAAATATTTTTTTTTTGGTTATTATTGCATATTTATTTTATTTTTAGGCTTGCTACGGGTTCCGGATTCGAAAGAATTCCCGTTCCCTAGCGCCGGTCATGACTCCTGTTTTGGGTCGTGACAGATATACTTTATTATAAGGATACTATATAATAATATATGAGGGATAAATACATAAATGGTGTTTAAACTTTTCACTTTTACTATTTTGGTATTCAAATAATTTTTTTTTTAACAATTAAGTGTTTGAACCGACAAAAATTTATAAAATGGTGCCTCTAATAGATTTTATAGGTTAAAGTAAATAGCAAATTAACTTAAATGCCCTTCTTTTATATTAAACTTTGTTTTCTATGTTATTCTAATTATTTTTTAAAAATTTATTAGAAATGAAAAAAGTATTTTTTATTTATCATATTAAACTGTAAAAATTAAATTTTTTCCTTTTTTATTTTTATTTTTATTAATTATAGTGGTTGAATTTAATTTTTTATTCATGATTTTAGTCAAATAAAATTTTAATATATTTGTCTGTTTAATTATAATAACTAAAATTTTACTTGTATTTTTATTTTAGTTAAATTGTATTTTTCTTTCCACTCTTTTAGGCAAATTTAAAAATAAATTTAAAATTTTATTTTATGTTTATTTTTCAATGATAAGAATTTAATTATTTTATTTTATTTTAATATTCTTCATTATATTTTTCTTTCAAATGTAATATAGATATATATAAGGGAAAAAATAAAATTTTTAAATATATTTAACGGTTTTAATTCCATTTGTATATAAACAGACTATTCATACATTTTAGTAAAACTTTACATCCATAGCATTTTGGGGTCCAATCTACCTTCAATCCACCTAATGAACAGTTAACCATTCGTTGATATATGTGATGTAACTCATATAGTGTATACTTGGATCAAATATTTTTATTTATGAACGGTTATTGTATAATTTTACTATAAATTTTAGTTATTTTTATAATTTTATCCTATTTTTAAAATTGTGACGAATTAGTATATAAACTTTTTAATTTGTTGCAAATTTATCCATGGTCAAAATAACATGTGGCCATATTGACATGTATGATAACGTAGCATACATGTATAAATTTATTTACTAGCGTAGAAACTAGAAGAAAGAATTAGTAATTATATCCTTAACTTTCATTTTTTTTTTTCAAATATATCCTTAATTTTATATTTTTTAAATATATTCTTATTTTCAACAAATAATTTGTACATGCATGTCATTTCAGTATGTACACATGCTATTTTGATTGTCAATAAATTTATAACAAATCGAAAAATTCATATACAAATTTTTCATAATTTTAAAAGTATAATAAATTAATAAAAACAACTAAAGTTGATGATATAATTAAGCAATAACTCATTTACTAATAGTTGTCAAAATGTGGTAAGTTCTACCTAAAGGTGTACCCATTATCATGTTTGCATATGACTAATGTCACAAAAGAAATAATATTCAACTTAGCCAAAATTTAGGATTCAACAATTTATAATCCGAATTATGAGTTTTTCCAACTAAATAATTGTCATTCTATTGAACAAAAAGAATTTGTGATTGAAAAAGAACAAAAAAAAATCCATTCTTTGATACCCCAAATTTTTGATTTTGATCTTCTCGTCGGTACCTATTCTCAATTCTTTTTTGTTCTATTTGATACCAAATGATTGTTTAGTCATTCTCTTTGATTTTCATTATGTGGAACGGAATTTGCTCCAAGAGAAGAGGGTGGAATGATGGACTTCAGATCTGGATCACTAGTGTCGTTCACTTCTTGTTTGTTAATTAGTCTCTTAATTGCTCTAATTGTTTTGTAATTAGCATTGTTAATTGATCTAGTTTGTTGTTAATTAGACAATTTGATTAGTATATATTTAGTTTAATTTCATGAATATCTAAAAAATGGATATTTTAATATAGAATGAACATAATTTAAATGTACTACATCAATAAATTAATATTCTTATAAAAGTCATATAACATGAACAAATTCACGATAAAAATCAATTAATTTGTTTTTAATAACTTTGAATAAGATTATTTTACATTATATTAATTTGAAAATTTGCAACAAGCCACTGTTATATGCCTTCAAATAAATTTAAATAATTCATATTAACTAAACTTGTATCATAATATCTCACAACTTAAGTATATAATTTTACTAAGTACACAGGTATGTTATTTTAAAATCATTGATTTGTGTATGATGATTGCATATTTAGCATTGTCAAAAATTAATTTGTTACTTTTCTATGCATTTTGTTTACCCCATTTTGTTCAATTCTTGAAAGTTTCTGAGCACTAAATCATGAAAAATGAAGAGATTAAAACCAAAAATATTTTTTTAATTATTTTATTAAGATTATTGTTTCAATCTTAATTTTGAACACATTAATTTTACATTTCTCATCATATTATATAACCCATATATTAATTTTTGCTCGATGTGGGATTTTGAATCTTTCACAAGGGTTATATAATGTTATGATGAAATTTTATGAATTTCGCATACTCATCAGGCAAAAAGTTCTGATGAATTATGCTATTGATTTGTTGAATAATGATTGTTGATTAAGGTTGAAAGTGGTGACGTGTATGGCTATGATGGGGTTGGACATTACTGTTATTGTGGGCAATTTTTGAATTATTATAACAATGGGGACCGCCATTTTTTGGAGATTGACTTCAAATTAAGGTGGAGACTGGATTTATGTGTCAAACCTGAATTTGTTATAGGATTTCAAATTAAAAAAAAAAAAAAAAAAAACAATAGAAGAGTCAAATTTATGTGCTTGCATTTTTTTCAAATACATTGATGAAGATTCAAATTTTAACACATCAAAATTTGTTAAATAAATCGTCTCTATTAAGATAAAAATCTTATAAGTGTATCTCTTTATAATTTTCGCATTCATTTTTAAAAACTTATATGTTAAATTATTAAAATTCATAATATTTTTTTATAAAAGTATTAAAAAAACTATTTTTGTTAAACTACACATGATATAAAACACTTCAATTTTATCATATTCAAAAACATTATTTATCCTTTTTATAAAACATTATGTATGTTATTTTAACTTAAACATCCTCTTTTATTCAAATAAAAATAGTTTTCTTTTTTTTTTTTAACCTAAAAAGTAATAATAATAATAATTCACTCATTTTCTATATTTATTTTATTTTATTTATTCAATTATTAAAAATAGTATTAAAAATAATAAGTGCTCATCACACTTACATTTTATTAATTTGTGCTTTTTAATTTATTAACATTAGTTATTTATTTATTTTATAATATTTATAATATTTATAGTCTATGTAAAACACAGATTCACAACTAATTTTTTTTAAATTATAATGAGACTAAATGGGCCTGAATTTATACAATATGAGTAATCATTTAATTGCAACAAATTATAAAATATAAATTTCTTTTATATTTACATTGAAATCTTAAGGAACAAATCATGAGAGAAAAAGGAATAATTAAAGTTTTTAAGAAATTCAAGATTCAAATTTTCCTATAATTACTCCACAATTTTAAGATCAAAATTACAAAAGAGTCTTCGCTCATTATTATATAAAAATTAGATAATTTAGTTATTTACTAATAAAAGTAAAATTAAATTAATTAAAATATATTTTTAATTTGATTAAAAGTCTATTTCATATTTTAATTAGATTAAATTTTAATTTATCTCTAATAAAAATTCAATTAATTAAAATATTTTTCTAATTTAATTGCAAGTATGTTTCTCATTTTAATTAGGTTAAAATCTATCTTATATTTAATTAAAATTCTAATTTAGTTGAAAGTATATTTTCTATTTTAATTAGATTAATTTTTATTTTATCTTTTATAAAAAAGAATTTAATTAAAGTATAATTCTAATATAATTGAAATTATGTTTCCTATTTTAATTAGTTTAACTTTTATTTTATCTTTAAAAAAATTCAATATATATAAAATTAATTAAAATATAATTCTAAATTAATTGAAAGTATATTTCCTATTCTAATTAGGTTAATTTCTATTTTATCTCTATTAAAAATGAGATTAATTAACATATAATTCTAATTTAATTGAAAGTATGAATCCTATTTTAATTATATTAATTTCTATTTTATCTCTAGCAAAATTAAATTAAATAAAATTTTAGTGATAATTTTGTTAAAAATATATAATTTTCTCTAATCTTCATCCTATAAGCTCTTGGTGATTGAATTGGTAAGTAATTTTAAAGTTTTGTTGGTTTGATTTAGGTTTTATAATTAACAGAATTCGGATATGATTTTCTAGTTTTATTAGTCTCAATGTTTTGGTCATTACTTGAGTTAGAAAACTCCAAATTAAGATTTGTTTAGCTCTAAGGAAACATTGAAGAGTCTTTTACAACTTCTTTGTTTTGAGTAAATAAAATTTCATGCTTTAGGTGCTAGAAAAGTTAAGGAAAGTGGTGTTTCAAACTAAGTGAGTCAGTGATTGAATTATGCTTGTTTTGAAAGCTATTTTGTGAGTAGATGTTCAAACCCTTTAACTCTATTTATATTAGCAATAAAATGAGCCTTTAAATGTTGGTTTCTGAAGGAAAATAGATGTCTTGAAATTGTTCTAAATCATCTTGGTTACATCTTGATTACGTTGTTTAAGATTTAAGTTTGAAACAACATTGTTTATAAATTCACAAGTTAAATGATTGATACTCTATGTTTTTGGTTTGCTAATTGATTTGAGATTATTTAAGTTACTTGATGAATATATTGAATTTATATTCAGCTTAGTTTTATTGTTTTGAATGTTAGTGAAGAATAGATGGATTTGAATGCTTTATTAAGCTACAAAGTTGTTAACAATATTTTGATTGTTCATGTGATGGAATTGGTATTTGGTTTGTGTATTACCACCCTATATGAGTTATGTGAATGTGCTGAGATGATATATGCACATTTGAGATTGTGTTGGTTGTTATTACGCAATAAACAACAGGGCACTTGATTGAAGGACAATGAAGGGAGAAGGGACATTCTATGCTAATGTAATCGAAAGGTTAGCCTTCAAGTGTGCCTAGAGATTGAGTTTGTATTGGCCTATATATTATGGCTGGATTATAATGCTTATTTAAGGATGATTAATACATAAGAAACATTATATTGATATTTGAAAAAGCATGTGTTGTATTCACTTGATATTTGAAAAATCAAACTGATTTTTCTCAATATAATTTAAACCATAATATCATAATGCATAAAATAAATAAACATCAGTTATACAAATAATATCTCAGTACATAAATTATAAAAACATGATATCCAAAATAAAATATGCAGTTTTCTCTACTATGGTACACGAATATATATACAACACAACTAAGTAGACCTACATAAAATAGTTGGTGACGAAGCTACATGGTGAAGAGAAGTAGGCCTAACAGAAAAATCCCAAACTTCTGAAAAAATAAATTGAGAGGAGTCAGACCTCACTGAGTAAATTAATAAAGAAAAGAATGCAGTTTGAAAATTTCATTAAAAATAATTTTTTTTATGGAGATATAATATAATTATAATTTTATTCAAATTATTTGAAATACATATAAGAAATCCATTTTTTCAAAGGAAAGAATTAAATATTTAAATGCTTTTTAAAACATTTAAGTATAAAAATTTGGTAGAACCCGATTTATCAATTTATATAACAGTCATACGACTCACTTATATCCAAGACTGCCGGATCCTGAGAGCAAAGCATCACCAGGGTACACAGCCGCAGTCACATCACTTAATCCAATATCATTGGCTATGTCCCAAAGCAAAGCATCACCAGACCATCGGCCCCAATGATTTAATAAATATAATCCAACTATACTGGTGGTGTCCAAGAGCAAAGCATCACCAGACCACCGGCCCCAATATTTATTAAATCAACAAATATTATACTATTGGTGGTGTCTGAGAGCAAAGCATCACCAGACCATCGACCCCAGTAATATAATTAATAATCACATATTTTACCAGTGCGCACATGGTTTTGATGAAACCCATCAGGTAGCCCGTTCTACTGTGGTTTATTTAAAATAATTGAAAATAAATAAAATAAGGAAAATTACAATAAATAACAATAAAATAAATCAACTATAAATTAAATCATGCAATATCATATGAAGAATGCCGTCTAGAATCTCATAAAATTAAATTCATAAGAATTTAATATGATTTAAATTAAAAGACCCAATACTTAAATCAAATATTAACTTACAGGATAAAAGCGCTCCTCTGGCACGTCGTGTCCAACCTCGATTAGTAGACGCGACTAGAGGGATGGCTAAAAGGCAGAAAAGGAAAATGGCAATCACAAAATAAAAACCTAACTTCTAGAGTTTCTAAGGAAGACTCAATTTGAACTCAAAATAATTTTTTTTTTTTAGAATTGACCCGGTGTCACGTTTTACGAAAAATCTACCAAAAATTCGATAGAGTTTTCTCTGTAAAACGGACATCCCTCTACTGAAGTAGAGTCAACCATGCAAGTAAACACACTTTAAAACTTCACATAAGCTCAACACCTCGGGTTGAGACCCTGAACTACAAAATTTCCAACCGAGGTTCACAAAATACAAATAAGCAAATATTAAATATTAATATAGTAAATCACCAAAAACTATAAAAATTAATAATATATCATAATATAATTTATTCAATTTTCAAAACACTAAATAAAATTATTTTCCACCATAATTTAATAAAATTTCAAATAATAATATAATATTAATAAAAAACCCAAATATTCAACATAATATAGTCAAATTCAAACTTTATTTGTTCAAATAGTTTAAATATACTCTAATATTAATTAAAAACTCATTTAAACCACAAAAAAATAAATAATTTAATTTTGAATAAAGTTTTCAAAAATAGTTAGTATTAATTAACTAAAAATAATAAATAATTTATAAAAATTATTTTAATACCACATTTTTATCTCAAAGTTAACTAAAACATAGTATTTAATTATAATATCAACAAAAACATATCATTTACCTATTATTTCAAAATTCACATAATAATAATAATTTCTTAAAAAAATTAAATAAATTATCAAAAATTATTTTATCACTACTAAAATTACTAACATAATAAACTAACACTAATTTACTCAAATATTCACCCAAAAATAATTAATTAATAACATTAACAAAATATACATAAAACTTACAATATCCAAATAAATATACAAAATTTCATAAAATCAATTTAATTCATCTAAATCATTTTTTTTATATACTCTTTACCAAAATCAACCCCAAATAATTTAGATCAATCAAATATATATAGATCAACCCAAAAATTAACCACATAATTAAATAAAATTCTAGGTAATTAGTAAATATAATAAAAATCAACATAAATACTAAATCAACATAAAATCAACTAAACTAACTATCTAACAACCCACATCAACTAAAATCAACCAAAAAAACTAACTAAAATCAACTACCTATCCACCAAGATCAACCAAAATCTACTACCCTTAACCCATCAACTCACCAAAAACAGAGAACAAGGGCGGAAGGAAGGCTGCTGTTACGCAACTTCAACAACTCCAGATGGCCTCCTCCAGCAACTATCGACATCCAATAGAAGAGGGAGGTGTTGGTGGTCGTTCAGTGGTGAGGTATAGTGGTCTGGTGGTGGGGTGTGGCTGCTGCCTGGTGTGAAGAAGGAGTAGAACAGCAAAGGAAAGAAGAAAGAAAAAAGAAAAAAGAAAAAAAAGAAACGGGAAGAATAAAAAATGGGGAAGAAAGAAAAGTTGACAAATTTTGGTATTTTAAACTATATTATTCATATATATATATATACACACACACATATATATATAATGCTATAAATAAATATTTGGACAATTAAAATAATAAAGTATGTGCATAAAATAAAAATGATGTAAAAATAATAATATTAATAATTCTCAATAGAATTTTAAATTTAGTACTTAAATATAATACTTTAATATATCAATAATAACAATACAAAACAAAGATAATTTGTATTGTTGAAAATCTTAATATTTATATAAAAAAAATTGTTTAAAAATATTTGGGTTATTACAGCCTTCCCCCCTTAAAGAAATTCGTCCTCAAATTTCAAAGAAAAGTAAGGAATTATAATGTCTATTGATGAAAAAGATAGGGATAGCCGACTTGCATCTTAAATTCTATCTCCCACGGACAGTCTTCTATTGTGTGGTTACTTTAAAGCACTTTCACCATCGGAATCTCCTGGGAGTGAAGCCGACGAACCTGGCGATCCACAATCGCCACTAGATACTCCTCATAAGATAGATCTTCGCTGAGTTCCACTACTTGAGGCTGAAGTACGTGAGAAGGATCAGGAATATACTTTCTCAACATGGACATATGGAACACTGGGTGGATTTGAGATAATTCAGGTGGCAACACTAGTTTATAGGCCACTTCCCCAACTCGTAATTGTATCTCAAAAGGTCCAATGTATCTCGGAGCCAACTTACCCTTCTTACCGAACCTCATAACTCCCTTAATTGGAGATACCTTCAGAAACACCATATCTCTAACTAGAAAAGAAACATCCTTCCTTTGGGATCAACATAACTCTTCTGCCTGCTGAATGTTGTCCTCAACCTCTGCTGAATGATAGGAACTTTCTCAAAAGTAATCTACACTAACTTTGGACCTGTCAGTTGTCTCTCACCAATTTCCTAACACAAAGGTGATATGCACTTCCTACCATACAATGCTTCATATGGAGCCATTTCAATACTTGCATGATAACTATTGTTATATGCGAATTCAATCAGTGGCAAATGATTATCCCATTGTCCTCTAAAATCCATCACAAAAAATTTGAGCATATCCTCTAAAGTTTGAATGGTCTTCTCAGACTGACCATTAGTTTAAGGATGGAAAGTTGTACTGAAGTCAAGTCTGGTACCCAATGCCTTATGCAATTCTTGTAAGAAAATTGATGTAAAAATGGCTCCTCTATCAGATATTATGCTCACTGGAACTCCATAAAGATAAACAATTATGCTGACATACAACCATGCCAACCTATCAGTGGAGTATGTCTTCTTAACTGGCAGAAAGTGAGCTGACTTAGTTAACCTGTCAATGATCACCCAAATAGCATCAAACCCACCTGTCATCCGAGACAAACCAATCACAAAATCCATGTCAATCATATCCTATTTCCACTCTAGGATAGGCATGGGTTGTAATAATCCTGAGGGCCTCTGATGCTTTAGTTTCACCTGCTGACATGTGAGACACTTGGATACAAATTTTGCAACATCCTTCTTCATTCCATTCCACCGGTATGTATCTTTTAAATTATGATACATCTTGGTAGAACCTGGATGAATACTGTAAGCAGAAAAATATGCCTCTTCTAAGATCTCTTTCCTCAGATCATCAACATCTAGCACACACAACTAAGTACCCAAGCATAGAACTCCCTCACTGTCAATCACGAACTCTTTGACCCTATTGCACTTCAAACATAATTCTCTATAACTGTAGGTCCCTTTGTTGAGCTACCTTAACTCTATCCAAGTACACATACTATACTTTGAACTAGGCTAAAAGACAATTCTTAGTCACTTTCCACTGCAAACCCTGATCAAACAGCTCATGCAACTCCTGAATAATCAGTCTCTTCTCAGTACTAATATGGACAAGACTACCTGTTGATTTTCTACTCAATGCATCAACTACCACGTTCACCTTGCCTGGATGGTAAAGAATCGAACAATTGTAGTCCTTCAAAAGTTCCATCCACCTTCTCTACCTTAGGTTCAAATCCCTCTGCTTGAAGATATACTTCAAGCTCTTATGGTCAGTGTATATCTCATAAGTGACATCATACAGATAATGCCTCCAAATCTTCAATGCGAATACAACTGCTGCCATCTCTAGATCATATATGGGATAATTTTGCTCGTGCTTCTTCAATTGACTCGAAGCATAAGCAACCACTCTACCATTCTGCATTAGCATACATCCTAAATCTACACAGGAAGCATCACAATACACCGTGTATCCATCATCACCAGAAGGTAATGTCAGTACTGGAGCTGAAGTTAATAAATCCTTAAGCAACTGAAAATGCTCCTCACATCTATCAGTCCACATAAATCTAACATTCTTCTAGGTTAGTCTAGTCAAAGGCACGATAATCTTAGAGAAATCCATTACAAATCTCTTGTAATAGCCCGCTAAACCCAAAAAACTTCTCATTTCAGTAACCATTGTAGGTCTTGGCCATTCAATGATCGCCTCTATCTTCTTGGGATCCACATGAATGCCATCTTTAGACACCTCATGACCTAAGAATGCCACTTGGTCTAACCAGAACTCACATTTTGAAAACTTAGTATACAACTGGTGCTCTCTCAAAGTCTGCAGCACCGATCTTAGATGCATCACTTTCTCTACCTTATTCTTGGAATAGACCAGAATATCATAAATAAAAACAATCATAAATTAGTCCAAGTATGGCCTAAACACCTTATTCATTAAGTCCATAAAGGCTGTTGGGGCATTAGTTAACCCAAAGGACATTACTAAGAACTCATAGTGGCTATATCTAGTCTAAAATGTTAACTTAGGTATATCCTCACTTCTAATCCTTAGCTGATAATACCCAGATCTCAAGTTAATCTTAGAGAAATGTTAAGCTCTTTATAACTGATCAAACAAATCATCAATCCTAGAGAGTGGATACTTGTTCTTGATGGTAACCTTATTCAACTGTTTGTAGTCAATATAAAGTCGAAGACTACCATCCTTCTTCTTTACAAAGAACCGGCGCACCCCAAGGAGATGTACTAGGCCAAATAAACCCCTTATCTAATAATTCTTGCAATTGCTCTTTTAACTCCTTCAGCTCTGCGCGTGCCATCCTATAAAGTGGAATAGAGATAGGATTTATACGTAGCATAACATTAATACAGAATTCTCTCTATCCAGTGGCAATCCAGGTAACTCCTCTGGAAAAATATATGAGAATTCACGTACCACTTGTACCCTTTCCACTGATCCCATTTCTGCTTGAACATTTCTAACTATAGTTAGATAGCCTTGGCATCCTCTACTAAGCATCTTCCTAGTTGTAGTGGTAGAAATAAGGATACGAGACATGGAACTCTCAATACCTCTGAATCTGAATTCCTCATCACCACGAATCCTAAAAATTACTTTCTTTGCTCGATAATCCATAGAAGCATAATGTTGGGATAACCAGTCCATTCCCAGAATCATATCAAACTTAATCACATTGAGAAGGACTAAGTCTGCCAATAATTCTCTACCCTCTACTAACATGGGACAAGATGGAAAGAAAATGTCTGTGTCTAACTCATCACTAAGCAGAGTCAAAACAGACAAAGGAAAACTCATCTTGGAAGGAAGACAAGCCACTTTTGAAGTAAACAAAGGAGATGCAAATGAACATGTAGAACCTGGATCAAATAAGACTCTAGCCTCAAAGCAACAGATTGGAATAATACCTGCTACCACAGCATTGGATGCTTGCGCATCCTGAGGAGTTAAAGTGAAGACCCTAGCCTGACCACGTCCTGGCTATTGTGAGGTGAATGGCTGAGTCTGTCCTCTGCCTTAGCCCTACAGACTTACATACTGCATCGATCACTGCTGAGGGTACATGGGTGCCTGATACTACTGAGGCACCTGCTGCAATGGCTGGACAATAGAAGGTGAAGATCCCTAAGCAAAGGATGGTTAGAATCCATAGTTTGGACAAGCTCTAATGAAATGTCCAAACTGACCACATCTAAAACACACTCCTAGCATCAAGTGATAAGGACCCTGATGCACTCGTCCACATGTGGCACATGCACTAGCTCTAGACCTAGAACTGCCATGCCTAAAGCTCTGTCCACTACTACTGCTAGCACTATTACTAAATCTAGCAGCCCTAATACTCCTGCAATCTTGAGTAAAGCGGTGCTTACCAGTCTGATGTGCCCTGAACTGTTTGCTCTATTGACTGAGAACTCGAGTTGCCTATCTAAAATACTGGCTGCTGCACCCTTTGGATAGGTCTGATAATGCCACTATCATATGGGTCAGGTATAGTGCCATACCGGATGTGTCTCCACTCTAGCTATCTCGCCTCCTCTACAATACTCTCCAAACTATGACCCTTTAGTTGAATACCGATATAGGCTGGGCCTAATCCAGTCATATACAACTTAACTGCTCTGGCGACATCCTGTCTCACATCCTCAGCATGTCTCATCAGTCTGTAGAACTCTCGAGTATAGTCTTACACTAATCGATCTCTCCTATCAATATTAAGCAACTTCCATCTATAGTTCTCTCGCATAGACGAAGGACAGAAGAATCTCATAAACTACTCCTTAAATCCTAACCATGTGATCATCATCATAAAAGGTTGAATGGACTGCATAAACTAGTCCTAAGCTACTGCTGAGACTGATAGCTCCATGATCATAATCCTCTAGTAGTCAGAATACCTAAATCTGGTATTGGACTCGACGGTATTAATGAAATCCAATGCGTCCTCAGTGCCATCAAAGTGAAATCGCTCCACTCTAGAGTATAACAATGTCGTATCTGCATCAGACATCTCCTGAGTTTGTCATTAAAGCATCGGGCATTGCTTGATTAAGAGCTGCCAAGCCCTAGTTAATACCCACCATACCAGCTGTAAAAAGCTATAGGATCCTCTGTTGGAATCTGAGGCTCTACCAGAGGCTGATCTTGCCTCTGAGTTGCTGCCACTTTAGCTCTGCCCCTACCTTTACCTCTACCCCACCTCTAGGTCGAGGAGCAGGAGGGAGAATCTCATCTTGAAATGACTGCTCATCGTCATCAGGTTCTGCATCTACAGTAGGGGCATTTTGAGCATGCCTCATTCTAAAAAGATAAGAAAACTAAGATTTAAAACAAGACAGAAATACAAACTCAGATGCTGAATCCAAAAGAAAAGAAATCAATAAATGACATTTAACAACCTAAGTACCGCAGTATTATGAGAAAAAGACAGACATCAATAGTCAAAAGCATGAAAAATGAGCCAAAGCTCTGATACCAACTTTGTCACGACCCGAACCCAGGGGCACGTGACCGACATTAGGGAATGGGAAAGCATAAAGCTACTGAATTTCGTAGTAAGCCTTAAAAGAAAAATGCAGAATATTTAAACTTTGAAATTTTACAATAAATAAGTAACTTACAATGCACATTATCAAACTGATTTTTCTCAATATAATTTAAACCATAATATCATAGTGCATAAAATAAATAAACATCAGTTATACAAATAATATCTCAGTACATAAATTATAAAAACATGATATCCAAAATAAAATATGCAGTTATATAGTTTTCTCTACTACGGTACATGAATATAAATACAACACAACTAAGTAGACCTACGTAAAATAACTAGTGACGAAGCTACACGGCGAAGAGAAGTAGGCCTAACAGAAAAATCCCAAACTCCTAAAAAAATAAATTGAGGGGAGTCAGACCTCACTGAGTAAGTTAATAAAGAAATGAATGTGGTTTGAAAATCTCATTAAAAATAAAATTTTTTTATCGAAATATAATATAATTATAATTTTATTCAAATCATTTGAAATACATATAAGAAATCCATTTTTTCAAAGGAAAGAACTAATTATTTAAATGTTTTTTAAAACATCTTAGTATAAAAATTTAGTAGAACTCGATTTATCAATTTATATAACAGTCATACGACTCACTTATATCCAAGATTGCCGGATCCCAAGAGCAAAGAATCACCAGGATACATAGCCACAGTCACATTACTTAATCCAATATCACTGGCGGTGTCCGAGAGCAAAGCATCACCAGACCATCGGCCCCAGTATTTATTAAATCAACAAATATTATTGTTATGGATCGGTTTACATACCATGAAGATGAGCATGATAAAGATGGCAAGGATCAAATTCATGAAGTGTTTAATTTTATTAGCATGCCTCAAAGGCCTATAACAAGTTCTCAATCTAAGAAGCTTCAAAAAGCCTTAATCCATCATCTACAAGGCTTGGTGAATTCAGCCATTAAAGGTTTACATGGACATCAAAGCTTTGGACCTAAGGGAGATAAAGTCTAATACAACTTAATAAAAGTCCAAGTTAGTAATGGGCTTAATTAAGTATGTAATGGACCACTTTTGTGTGGGCTTGGTCCAATTTACACATGTTAGAGATTTGGTCAAATTTAGCTTAGTTGTCATTAGTTATCATGTTGTTAAGGGAATCCTTCTTAATTAAGGATTTTCCTTTATAAGAGTTTTTTCTTTATAGGAGTCTTAGTTGTCATATTTTGAAGGAATCCTATTTAGTTATGGATTTTCTTTTATAGATATCTTTAGGAATAAGTAAAGAAACTCTTTCCTTCAATGATTAGGTTATTTACTTGTCTATATAAAGGCCAACAATACTTAAACCAAGGATAATTCAGATTTGATATTTTTATTAAAACCTAAGGTTATTTGCTTTATTCTTTGTGTTCTTAAGTAGAGTACATGCTTATAGGAACATTTAAGTAGGTTGATCACCTTTCTTGTGGAGTGTTTCAAAATTGGAGTTTAGAAACAAGTTTTCTTTATTCTAATTCTTTGATCATTGTCTAAGTAATTTAAAATCTAACCTATTTTTAGAGGGTTGTGCCGAATTGGTTCTTAGGGTTTTCATGTTAATGTTTTATGGGTCTGCATATCCAAAGGGTTCTCAAGCTTGACTGTGGAGGTTCCATATCATTTGGTATTAGAGCTTTGGTTCTAGATCGAGTTTTATCCTTTAACTCTGTGTTCTTTATTTCTGATTTCTTATGTTCTTATTTCTTTAAATTTGTTTCTTATTCTTTTTGTTCATTTTTAATTCTTGGATCTTGTTCTTTTATCTTATTCTTGTATTTCTTTAAGTCATTCAAATTGCTTTACATTCTAAAATGTATAATTACAATTTGTATTTGAAGTAAAAAAAAAAGAGAAAAGAAGTAAATTGAAGAAACGAATATGAATTATTAAGAGTTTAATTTGATTCTTGTGGTGATTGATTTATCCTAATCAGATTTGAATTTGCATATCGCTATAATCCTTGTTTATTAAGGATTCTAATTAGGAATAAATTATGTCATATCTTGTATTCCTTACTCATTAAGGATTTGCATATCATTACTTTCCTATTCTATTTAGGAATATTATTAATTATAGCAGATTGACTTTCCTTCTTAAAATTTCTTCCTAATTCGTTTCCTTCCTATTCTAGGAAGAAATTTATAATTTTTTTTTCACATGTCTTTTGCTTCTTTTTGAGTTTTCCTATTTTATTGCTTCTAAATTGTTTTTTTTATTAACCGAATTGCCTCAAACTTGTTTTGAAAATTTCACTTTTAAAAGTTATACTTGAATATTGCTTCAATCTAATTGATTTGTTCTAAAAGTGTGATTCACCTAAGAACATAAAAGAATTAGCTTGAGTGGTGAGAGGAAGCCGAGTGAAACATTAATTTGAGTTAAACACGAGTGACCACCGCCATCATTTGAGTGCAAACACGTGAGGGAGTGCTTGTGAGGATCTTAAATTATTTTTTATTTGTGTTTCTAACATTCTTTTGCAATAATGTCAAACCAAGGTGAAAATAAAGGTGAGGGTAAAGTTGATGAAACTTTGCTATGTGAGGCTCAACAAAGGCAATTTGCACATATGAATACAAATTTTGAGACTATAATAGAGAGACTAAATCATATGGATACAAGGCTAGGAGTGGTTGAAAGGGCAACAACACCAAACTGTAATAAGGAAGTAGAAGGCAATGATGATAATGAGGATGAAGATGATGCCTATGCAGAAGTAGGAGTACCAAGAGGTGGAGGTAGACAAGGCTAAGGTAGAGGAAGAGGAAGGTTACAACCAGTTCCATACAATGGACCAGTTCCATACAATGGAAGAAACTGAGGCAATAAAGATGATGTAGATCAAAATTTAGGAAGCATCAAACATAAGATACCTAAATTTCAAGGTAAATCATATTCGGAGTCCTATTTATAATGGGAGAAGCAATTAGAACTTATATTTGATTGCCATCAATTGAGCGAGGAGAAGAAGGTAAAATTGGCGATTACTTAATTTTCTAATTATGCTATTGCTTGGTGGGGCCATTTGGTGATTAATAGGCGAAGGAATTTGGAGTACCCAATTGATAATTGGCCTGAGCTCAAGGCTGTAATAAGGAAGCGATTTGTGCCAAAACACTATCATAAGGAAGTTATACAAAAACTTCAAGTTCTTAAACAAGGTAGTAAGAGTGTGGATGATTACCATAAAGAGATGGAGATGCTCATGACTAGGGCTGATATAGATGAAAATGTGGAGATCACTATGGCGCGCTTCTTGACTGGTCTAAACAAAGACATATCTGACCTAGTAGATTTACACAAATATGAAGATTTAGAAGAGATGGTGCACATGGCCGTTAAAATAGAAAGGCAACTCTAAGGAAGAGGGTGATAAGGTACAATTCCAAACCCTATTCTAGTTCTAATTTTAATTGGAAAAATGATGGAAAGAGTGATTATAGGGGTGGGAATAAGGTTGCTCATGAGGTTGCTAAAAGGAAGGCAGATTCGATCTCTAAGGACAAAATCAAAATCGATGAGCCTAAAGGGAGAAATAGACATATTAAGTGTTGGAAGTGTCAAGGAGTAGGTCATGTGAGCAAAGATT